>OV743716.1:120806193-121406193 GCA_928272305.1 Volucella inflata | reverse complement strand
ATCGGAGCATTATAGAGTAGAGTTCCTCTTGTATGGTGGGTCCTTTCAACAAGATGTCATTTAAAGACACGCCCGATGAAATTCGAGCACTGCAATCGAACATTACTCTCAGTTTCGTAGTGGTGGAATCTGGTCGCAATACAACTACTGCCTGAAAACAGCAACAGGAGCGACGACGGAGGTATATGGCGAGGTTCTTCTTACGATCAATCTGGCAGGACTAACATTCACCCACGTATTTCTAGTGGCCGATATATGCGACGAGTGCATCATTGGAGTTGACTTTATGAAGGCGCATAATGTAGTGCTCGACATCGGAACTCAAGTACTTAAATACAGGAACATTGAGATTCCGATGGTGTACGGGTATGAGAATGCCGCATGCCTTAGGACAGTAGTCAGCAAGGACGAGATCTTACCACCTTCCGCAGAGACACTTCTTTGGACGAAGCTGGATCTTGGGAGCCATCGATTCTATTTGATTGAGCCGGACTCTAAAAATCATTATCAGAATTACGTCGTAGGAAAGATGCTCGTTGAGCCGAAAGGCAAAATGGTCCCAGTAAGAATATTGACATACATATTGAATTGAATATTGAACTAAAGCAAGGACAATCGATCGGAGCGTGCGTACCGATAACTGCTGTCACCAAGTTGTCGAAGGAAAATGCTGCTATATCTTTGCCATCAAGAAGCACAGCCGAGTTGAAAAGAACTATACTCAGGCAAACCGAGCTGAACCAGGAGCAACGAGCAATGGCAGAGGAACTAATCAACGAATTTGAAGACGTATTTGCCTCGCAGGATGGCGAATATGGCAGCACACATTTGGTACAACACCGAATAGACACTGGAGATGCATGACCCATACGTCAACCTCCTAGGCGTTTACCATTAGCTAAGCAGACGGAGGTTGCAGAAATGGTTTCGACTATGGAAAATCAAGGCTTGATTGAATGCTCTAAAAGTCCGTGGGCATCACACGTTGAACTGGTCAAGAAGAAAGACGGCACCAATAGATTCTGCGATGATTATCGCCAGCTGAATAATGTCACCAAGAAGGATAGCTACCCCTTGCCAAGGATTGACGACACACTGGACACACTGTCAGGAGCGCAATGGTTCTCCACACTTGATTTGAAGAGTGGCTACTGGCAAGTACAGATCCATCCGGAGGACCGTGAGAAGACAGCCTTCACCGCAGGAAACGGGCTTTGGCAATTCACAGTAATGCCATTCGGATTGTGCAATGCTCCGACAACCTTTGAGCGTCTAATGGAACGCGTTTTCATGGGACTAACATGGAAAACCTGTTTGGTCTACCTGGACGATGTCATCGTGGTCGGCAAAACTTTTCAAGAACATCGAGATAACTCAAAGGAAGTGTTCCAAAGACTACGAAGTGCACAGCTAAAGCTAAACAGGAAGAAGTGTCATCTCTTCAGGCCAGATGTCAAATACTTGGGACACATTATCTCATCCGAAGGGGTAAGGACAGACTCAGAAAAGATTGAAACGGTGAAAAGCCCCAAGAGACAAACACCAACTGAGAAGCTTTCTGGGACTCGCTACCTACTACAGGCGGTTTGTGAACGATTTTGCTGGGATCGCAAAGAGTTTGCATCAACTAACAGAAAAGGGAAAACAATTCAAATGGTCAAGTGAATGCCAAAGAAGCTTCAAAACTCTCAAACAACAACTATGTGAGGCCCCTGTACTAGCGTACCCTACTCCAGGAAAAACATTTATTGTGGATGCAGATGCCAGTAACGTCGGAATTGGAGCTGTCCTTTCGCAGATGCATGACGAGCAAGAGAAAGTAGTTTCCTACTTTAGTAAAGTGCTCTCTAAGCCGGAAAGAAACTACTGTGTTACCAGGCGGGAACTTCTTGCTTTGGTCTTGGCAACAAAGCATTTCTATAAGTACCTATACGGACGAAAATTAATTCTTCGCACAGACCATGCGTCTCTGAAGTGGTTGCTGCAATTTAAAAATCCGGACAAGTCGCAAGGTGGATTGAACGACTCCAGATGTACGACTATGAGATACAGCATCGAAAGGGAAGCCTTCACTCTAACGCGAATGCTCTGTCCCGGCGACCTTGCATATCTGATTGCAAACATTGCGCACGACAAGAAGAAAACGATGCGGTATCCACTGAACGACTAAGAGCTGAGCCCACTGACGGTTGGAATGAGAGTGAAATGCGAAACGCCCAAAAAGAGGATCCGGATATCGAGCCAATACTCGCTTGGAAAGAACACGAAGAAAAACCAGATTGGCAGGAAATATCCAATAAAAGTCCCGAACTAAAGGCATACTGGGCACAGTGGGACTCGCTTCATGTTCAAGATGGTGTTTTGAGGCGAAGGTGGGAAAGCTCGGATGGAAAGTCGTTTGTGATGCAGCTCGTTGTGCCACGGTCGAGAGTCAGTGACGTGCTAAGGGAACTGCACGATGGAGTATCCGGAGGCCACTTGGGAGTGAATAAGACGGTAGAAAACGTGCGAGAACGTTTTTATTGGGTGCACGCCAAGGACGATGTAGAAAATTGGTGCAGAAAGTGTGTCACCGGCGCCGCCAGTAAAGGATCGAGGGTTAAAACTCACGGCAGAATGCAGCAATACAACGTTGGAGCGCCATTCGAGAGAATCGCAGTTGACATTGCAGGACCGTTTCCTGAAACCGAAAATGGAAATCGCTACATTCTTGTTGTTATGAATTACTTCAGCAAGTGGCCTGAGGCTTCCCTAACCAAGAAGCCAAAACCGTGATTGAGCAGATCGTTTACAACTGGGTGAGCAGATTCGGCGTAGCGATGGAATTGCACTCGGATCAAGGGCGTAGCTTCGAGTCTAAGATTTTCCAAGGGGTGTGCGAGCTACTGGGGATTAAAAAGACGAGAACAACACCCCTCCACCCACAATCAGACGGGATGGTAGAACGCTTCAACAGAACCTTGAATGAACACCTATCAAAGGTCGTTGGCGACAAGCAATGCGATTGGGATAGGCAAATTCCAATGTTTCTATTAGCCTATCGGAGTGCAGTACACAACACCACAGGTCACACTCTATCCGAAATCCTTTTCGGTCGAATAGTCCGGTTACCTAGTGAATTGATGTTTGGATCACCGCCGTCTGAAGAGAACAGAAATGAAGACGACTATGTCGCAGACCTCAGACATTTGGACGTGCACCAAAGAACCAGGGATAAGATCAAGATAGCCAGTGACCGCATGAAAACGAGGTATGATATCAAGGCGACCACAACGGGATTCCAGGAAGGAGATCTAGTGTGGCTATATAACCCTAATAGACGGAAAGGCGTATCACCCAAATTACAGCAAGACTGGGAAGGACCATATAAAGTCGTAAAACGCATCAACGATGTTGTCTATCGCATTCAACGGGGAAGAGGTAAGATGAAAGTGGTTCATGTGGATCGAATACATCGCTATATTGGGCAGAATGTCGAAGAGTTTGTTCGGGACGAACAAGTTTAAGAGGGGGATATTGTGGTATATATGTGATTAAATCAAGGATCCAGTGTTGCATAGTTTTAGGATCATACAAACTCTCCACGTTGGAGAGTTAAGTATTTCCCCAGTTTCAAACCAAAAGTTACGAGAATAAACTAGAACCCGACAAATGTGGTATAAATACAGGATGAGAAACTGCGGACGATAAGGTGATTTTTGGAAAGCGATGGAAAAGGACCTAAGTCGTACTAAGTGAAAGATAAGAGATTTGAATTGTGAAATAGAAGTGAAATTGTTTGTGAATTAATTGAAAGTTGTATTTAAATAATAACAAATAGAGTGTTTTTGAAACAGAATAACGTTTTATTATTTCGAACCCTAGCCGAAATATTACAATATGAATGGAAACTTTCAGCCTACAGATTTATCGTAATTTGAAGCAAATTATTTTCAAAAATTGAAAGTCGCCAGAAAATTCAAGTTACGAAGATTCTGGGGCTGAGTCGTTATTGCATGAAGCTGGTTGCGAAGATCTTAAGTGTGATGACAATGAAGAAGCTGAAACTGAAGCTCCAGAAAAAGATCATTGCATGGGAAAAGATATTCTGAGCAGTATCGAATACCATACTGTGGTATATATGTGATTAAATCAAGGATCCAGCGTTTCAAAGTTTTAGGATCATACAAACTCTCCACGTTGGAGAGTTCAGTATTTCCCCAGTTTCAAACCAGAAGTTACGAGAAAAAACTAGAACCCGACAAATATGGTATAAATACAGGATAAGAAACTGCGGACGATAAGTTGATTTTTGGAAAGCGATGGCAACGATTAGTATAAGGCCTCGTAGAAGTAGCATCTTCCGACAGGTGCTGGTTCCTTAAATGACGAGAATGAGCCTCTGCAGCCGAACATCTTGCAGCTCTGCTAATAAGTCCTACTTCACGCCTCCCCGTGGCACCATCTGGGAATCTCACTAGAGGTTGCGAAGTGAAGGGGGCAAATGGCGAGCTTCCTGCGCCATTAACCAGGATTAGTGTCGGAAAAACAAAACAAGACCTTATCCGGGCTACTCCGACATATTTGGAGCTCAGGCCGGAAGGGATTTCCAGGACTTAGTCAGGGTCTTGGAAAAGAGATGGTGGCGGACGAGCCCTATAAGGGCCAACGGCAGCGCTCACATCCCGGAACGGGTTACTGGCTTCGGTGTTACCGACCCCTCGTCCTAGGGGCACTCAAAGTGGAACTGGTCCTCCAGGTTGGGGGTTGTGCTGCCGGGGTAACTGCCCGGCCATTTAAAAAAGATTAAGTTACGAAGCATCAACAAGCCTCGGATATGGACGGATCTACTGTTGACAACCCACGCAAACGATTTAAGGACAATGAGCTTCGGATATGCACGTGGAATGTTAGATCCCTTAATAGACCACGTGCAGCCGACCAACTAGCGGAGGCCCTAGACTGCTGCAAAGCAGACATAACCGCCATCCAAGAAATGCGATGGGATGGGCCGGACAAAAAGAAGATGAAAAACTGCGACATCTACTACGGCAATTGCTATCGACGGCAAAAGCAGCGCTTATTTGGATGCGGATTTGTTGTTGGAGGCAGACTAAGACGAGAAGTCCTCAGCTTCCGGCATGTGAGCGAGCGCCTCGTAGCAATCCGCATCAAGGCTAAATTCGCCAACATAAGCCTCACATGCGCGCATGCCCCACAGAGGAGAAAGATGACGACACCAAGGATGCATTCTACGAGCTCCTCAACAAGACCTACGAGCAATGCCCTAGCTATGACATTAAAATTGTAATCGGTGATTTTAATGCAAAGCTAGGAGGAGAAGGTATTTTTGGTGGAATAATCCGAAAATATAGCCTGCACAACACCACCTCCGATAACGGATTCAGGCTAATCGACTTTGCGGCGGGGCGAAACATATTCGTGGCTAGTACGCGGTTCCCACATCTCGACATACACAAGGGGACTTGGAGAACTCCTGATCAATCAACAGTCAACCAGATTGATCACATTGCGATCGACGCAACACACTCCTCCAGCATTATGGATGTCCGTACGTTCCGAGGAGCCAGCATCGACTCGGACCATTACCTTGTTGTAGCCAAGGTACGGTTGCGGATATCCCAAACTACGCCAAGACAAACTAATGCTGTGAGAAAATTCGACGTCAGACGGCTACAATCGCAAGAGATCGCCAAGTCCTTTGCCGCCAGCATCAAGCATCGAAGACCATTGGAAACACTGCCAAAACGCCATCAGAGATGCCGCTTCTGATGTGCTGGGTTTCACTCGTCCACCACAACGAAACCCTTGGTTCGATGATGAATGCCGGCAGGCACATGCAGCTAAGCAAGATGCATATAACGCGGCGCTGCTTAGAAAGACCAGAGCTGCTCATGAGCTCTATGAGCGGAAGAGGAGAGACGAGCACCGGCTTCTCAGGAGGAAGAAGAAAGAGCATGAGAAGCGCGCGATCGAGGAAATTGAGAGATGCTACTCCAGGAATGAGGTTCGGAAGTTTTACCAAAAGGTAAAAATAACATGGAACATCGTAGTAGAATCGCAGTCAATGATGAGGATTTGGAAAGATCATTTCTACAGACTGTATAACGGCGATGACGGACCAAATACCGCTGTCAGGCAGAATCAACCTTTCAACCTGGACGATGATGACCAACAATTCCGTCCACCCGACCTGGATGAAGTAAAGATATCTATATCGAAGCTTAAGTCCAACAAAGCTGCTGGGGCGGACGGCCTGACTGCCGAGCTCTTCAAAGCGGCAGGCGATGACTTGGTAAGGAGCATACACCAACTCATCTGTAAAATATGGTCGGACGAAAGTATGCCCGATGAATGGAACCTCAGCATTGTTTGTTCAATTCTCAAGAAAGGAGACCCTCTGAACTGCGCCAACTACAGAGGCATCAGTCTCCTTAACATCGCATATAAGATCTTATCCGCCGTATTGTGTGAACGCTGAAGCCGTTTGTCAACACCCTGATAGGTCCATATCAGTGTGGCTTCAGGCCATTAAAGTCCACCATCGACCAGATATTCACACTACGGCAGATCTTGGAGAAGACCCATGAGCTTCAGATCGATACACACACCTATTCATCGATTTTAAGGCCGCGTATGACAGCATCTATAGAGACGAGCTATATAGAGCAATGTCTAGTTGTGGCATCCCTGCCAAACTCGTCCGTCTGTGCAGGATGACGATGGAGAATGCACGCTGCTCCATCAAGGTCGGTAAAGATCTCACCGAGACCTTTGATGTCCAGAAAGGATTTAGACAAGGCGATGCGCTGTCATGCGATTTTTTCAACATCGTACTTGAAAGAACAGTGCAATACTCACGAGCAAACACAAGAGGCACTGTCTTTCAAAAGTCCGTCCAACTACTCGCATACGCCGACGATATTGACATAATCGGGAGAAAGCAGCGTGATGTCAGTGGCGCTTTCGCGAGTATTGAGACGGAAGCGGCGAAAATGGGTTTAGCGGTCAATGAGGGCAAGACCAAGTATATGCTGTCAAGCAAAAAGGACAACCAACACCGATGTCTCGGACAGAACGTCACCCTCGACAGATATAACTTTGAGATAGTCAAGGACTTTGTCTACCTAGGCTCCGCTATAAATACAGACAACGACACCAGCGCTGAGATCAAGCGAAGAATAACTCTTGCCAACCGCTGTTTCTTTGGGTTAAGAAGGCAATTGAGTAGCAAAGCCCTCTTGCGGACAACAAAAGTCACCCTTTGTAAGACCTTAAAAATCCCGGTCCTGCTCTATGGCGCAGAGGCATGGACATTATCAAAAATTGATGAGGGTGTTCTTGGTTGCTTCGAGAGAATAATTCTTCGGGCGATTTTCGGTCCCGTCTGCATTGACGGTGAGTGGAGGAGGAGATACAACGACGAACTGTATGGACTGTACAGCGACATGGACCTAGCCAGAAGAGTGAAGATCCAGAGACTGAGATGGCTGGGTCATGTAGAGCGCATGGACACCAATGCTCCGGTCTGAAAAGTCTAGGAATCCGATCCCGAGGGACAGCGCAGTAGAGGAATGTCAAGACTCAGGTGGCGCACGCAAGTGGAAGAGGACCTCAGCCAACTTAGCGTGCGAAACTGGAGAGAGCTAGCTGGAGAAGCTTGTTGACTGAGGCCCAGGTCCACCCCGGACTGTAGCGCCACCTTAAGTAAGTAAGTAAGATGGAAAAGGACCTAAGTCGTACTAAGTGAAAGATAAGAGATTTGAATTGTGAAATAAAAGTGAAATTGTTTGTGAATTAATTGAAAGTTGTATTTAAATAATAATAAATAGAGTGTTTTTGAAACAAAATAACGTTTTATCATTTCGACCCCTAGCCGAAATACGAGTATTACAATACCAATAGTTGTGCTGACGAGTTTGATGGTGATTCCAATGAGACAGAAATAGTTGTATTCAAAGGATGTTCACAGAAGTTGCAAGAAGTGGCACTTACATTTTATGCCGGGTTTGCAGTTGCATAAGAAATTTATTTGTGAAAACTGCACTTTGTTCGTGATAGACAAAACAGACAAATTTCGAGAAAAAGCTATGTTAATAAAATTACGAGCTTATAACACTTATGACACATCATCCGAATCTGGAAAGTTAACTGTTCCTTCTCTAGCATTTGAAGCTTATGTCAAAAGTATGCAAACACTTTTTGAAAGCCAATGTCTAAAAATGCGATGCGAAGAACACTACCTCAAATCCGCACTGAAAATGACAGCTTCCGAGAGCGTGAAATGGGGGACTCCATTCATATTCGGCGATCGTCCCGTGTTATTCTATTCCATAAAGATATTAATGAAATGTTATTTTGTTTTTGAGTAAAATCTTTATTGGTCATTAATTTTATCGTAAGCGCCACAAATTTGAGAGCATGACAGCGAAAGTATCGCTTATCCAGTGTTGCATAACTTTAGGATCATACAAACTCTCCACGTTGGAGAGTTCAGTTATTACCCCAGTTTCAAACCAGAAGTTACCAGAAAGAACTAGAACCCGACAAATGTGGTATAAATACCGGATGAGAAACTGCGGACGATAAGTTGATATTTGGAAAGCGATAGAAAAGGAGCTAAGTCTTAATAAGTGAAATTGTTTGTGAATTCATTGAAAGTAGTTTTTAAATAATAATAAATAGAGTGTTTTGAAACAGAATAAAGTTTTATCATTTCGAACCCTTTGACTTCGACTTTATATGGTCCTTCCCAGTCTTGCTGTAATTTGGGTGATACGCCTTTCCGTCTATGAGGGTTATATAGCCACACTAGATCTCCTTCCTGGAATCCCGTTGTGGTCGCCTTGACATCATACCTCGTCTTCATGCGGTCACTGGCTATCTTGATCTTATCCCTGGTTCTTTCGTGCACGTCCCTAATATCTGTTTGAGGTCTGCGACATAGTCATCTTCATTTCTGTTCTCTTCAGACGGCGATGATCCAAACATCAATTCACTAGGTAACCGGACTATTCGACCGAAAAGGATTTCCGATGGAGTGTGACCTGTAGTGTTGTGTACTGCACTCCGATAGGCTAATAGAAACATTGGAATTTGCCTATCCCAATCGCATTGCTTGTCGCCAACGACCTTTGATAGGTGTTCATTCAAGGTTCTGTTGAAGCGTTCCACCATCCCGTCCGATTGTGGGTGGAGGGGTGTTGTTCTCGTCTTTTTGATACCCAGTAGCTCGCACACCCCTTGGAAAATCTTGGACTCGAAGTTGCGCCCTTGATCCGAGTGCAATTCCATCGGTACGCCAAATCTGCTCACCCAGTTATAAACGATCTGCTCAATCACGGTTTTGGCTTTCTTGTTAGGGACAGTGAAAGCCTCAGGCCACTTACTGAAGTAGTCCATAACAACAACAGGAAACGGACCTGCGATGTCAACTGCGATTCTCTCGAAGGGTGCTCAAACGTTGTATTGCTGCATTCTGCCATGAGTTTTAACACTCGGGCCTTTACTGGCGGCGAAGGTGACACAATTTCTGCACCAATTTTCTACATCGTCCTTGGCGTGCACCCAATAAAAACGTTCTCGCACCTTTTCTACCGTCTTATTCACTCCCAAGTGGCCTCCGGATACTCCATCGTGCAGTTCCCTTAGCACGTCACTGACCCTTGACCTTGGTACAACGAGCTGCATCACAAACGACTTTCCATCCGAGCTTTCCCATCTTCGCCTCAAGACACCATCTTGAACATGAAGCGAGTCTCACTGTGCCCAGTATGCCTTTAGTTCAGGACTTTTATTGGATATTTCCTGCCAATCTGGTTTTTCTTCATGTTCTTTCCAGGCGAGTATTGGCTCGATATCCGGATCCTCTTTTTGGGCGTTTCGCATTTCACTTTCATTCCAACCGTCAGTGGGCTCAGCTCTTAGCCGTTGGGTGGATACCGCATCTTTTTCTTCTTGTCGTGCGCAATGTTTGCAATCAGATTTGCAAGGTCGCCGGGACAGAGCATCCGCATTACAGTGAAGGCTTCCCTTTCGATGCTGTATCTCGTAGTCGTACATCTGGAGTCGTTCAATCCACCTTGCGACTTGTCCTTCAGGATTTTTAAATTGCAGCAACCACTTCAGAGACGCATGGTCTGTGCGAAGAATTAATTTTCGTCCGTATAGGTACTTATAGAAATGCTTTGTTGCCAAGACCAAAGCAAGAAGTTCCCGCCTGGTAACACAGTAGTTTCTTTCCGGCTTAGAGAGCACTTTACTAAAGTAGGAAACTACTTTCTCTTGCTCGTCATGCATCTGCGAAAGGACAGCTCCAATTCCGACGTTACTGGCATCTGCATCCACAATAAATGTTTTTCCTGGAGTAGGGTACGCTAGTACAGGGGCCTCACATAGTTGTTGTTTGAGAGTTTTGAAGCTTCTTTGGCATTCACTTGACCATTTGAATTGTTTTCCCTTTTCTGTTAGTTGATGCAAACTCTTTGCGATCCCAGCAAAATCCTTCACAAACCGCCTGTAGTAGGTAGCGAGTCCCAGAAAGCTTCTCAGTTGGTGTTTGTCTCTTGGGGCTTTTCATTGGTTCAATCTTTTCTGAGTCTGTCCTTACCCCTTCGGATGAGATAATGTGTCCCAAGTACTTGACATCTGGCCTGAAGAGATGACACTTCTTCCTGTTTAGCTTTAGCTGTGCACTTCGTAGTCTTTGGAACACCTCCTTTGAGTTATCTCGATGTTCTTGAAAAGTTTTGCCGACCACGATGACATCGTCCAGGTAGACCAAACAGGTTTTCCATGTTAGTCCCAGCAAAACGCGTTCCATTAGACGCTCAAAGGTTGTCGGAGCATTGCACAATCCGAATGGCATTACTGTGAATTGCCAAAGCCCGTTTCCTGCGGTGAAGGCTGTCTTCTCACGGTCCTCCGGATGGATCTGTACTTGCCAGTAGCCACTCTTCAAATCAAGTGTGGAGAACCATTGCGCTCCTGACAGTGTGTCCAGTGTGTCGTCAATCCTTGGCAAGGGGTAGCTATCCTTCTTGGTGACATTATTCAGCTGGCGATAATCATCGCAGAATCTATTGGTGCCGTCTTTCTTCTTGACCAGTTCAACGGGTGATGCCCATGGACTTTTAGAGCATTCAATCAAGCCTTGATTTTCCATAGTCGAAACCATTTCTGCAACCTCCGTCTGCTTAGCTAATGGTAAACGCCTAGGAGGTTGACGTATGGGTCATGCATCTCCAGTGTCTATTCGGTGTTGTACCAAATGTGTGCTGCCATATTTGCCATCCTGCGAGGCAAATACGTCTTCAAATTCGTTGATTAGTTCCCCTGCCATCGCTCGTTGCTCCTGGTTCAACTCGGTTTGCTTGAGTATAGTTCTTTTCAACTCGGCTGTGCTTCTTGATGGCAAAGATATAGCAGCATTCTCCTTCGATAACTTGATGACATCAGTTATCGGTACGCACGCTCCGATCGATTGTCCTTGCTTTAGTTTGATGCTCTTATTTCCCACATTCAAGATTCTTACTGGGACTATTTTGCCTTTCGGCTCAACGAGCATCTTTCCTACGACGCAATTCTGATAATGATTTTTAGAGTCCGGCTCAATCAAATAGAATCGATGGCTCCCAAGATCCAGCTTCGTCCAAAGAAGTGTCTCTGCGGAAGGTGGTAAGATCTCGTCCTTGCTGACTACTGTCCTAAGGCATGCGGCATTCTCATACCCGTACACCATCGGAATCTCAATGTTCCTGTATTTAAGTACTTGAGTTCCGATGTCGAGCACTACATTATGCGCCTTCATAAAGTCAACTCCAATGATGCACTCGTCGCATATATCGGCCACTAGGAATACGTGGGTGAATGTTAGTCCTGCCAGATTGATCGTAAGAAGAACCTCTCCATACACCTCCGCCGTCGCTCCTGTTGCTGTTTTCAAGCAGTAGCTACTGGTATTGTGCAGCCTTTCCTTTCTTATAATGGAAGCGGTGGCACCGGTGTCAATGGTGGCCAAGCATTTATTCTGGCCAATGTGAGCTTCCACTGTAAGACTCTTGTTATTTCGTTTTGTTTGGGAAACTTGGATTTTAATCTTAGGGGCGTCAATTCCAGAAACCAACTTCTGCCCCTCAAAGTTGTTCCTTACACGTATTCCCGCCTGTTGACTTGATGATACGCTGCTTGCAGTATAGATGTTTTCCCTGCTACATGCTTCTTTGTTGCGCCTCCTAGCAGCGCATTGTGGACAACTGCATTCTTTAAGTGGAGCCCAGCACTGACGCTGCAGATGTCCTATTTTGTTGTAGTTCCAGTAACGGACTTGTCCTGCACGCGCACTGTTCCGCTCCACGACGTCTGTTCGTTGGCATGAGCATTCCACGGTTTTCACTTCTCTCACGCGGTGGGTTCCTTGAGATGCTTGGTCGGCAGCTTTCATCGTCAGGGCAAATGTTAGGGTCTCAGGGAGGGTTCGTTTTCCAGCCATTCTTACAGCCATTTGCAACTGCCTATCTTCAATCGCTTGGGTAAACGCCTCTACAGCCATTTCGTTGATAAGGTGTTCTGCGGCATTAGGATAAGATAGATGCGCCAACCGTTCGATATCGGCCTGCAACTGCTGAAGTGTTTTGCCCCTCTTCTGGACTCTGCTGCGCAGTTGGACTCTGTATACTTGCTGCATATGGTCATCTCCGAAGCGCATTTCTATGGCTTCAACCAAAGCGTCGTAGTTGAGTTGCAAGACAAGTTGAAATTGTCAATAGAAAATTCTTTCAAAAATGTTTTTCTTCCGAAAACCCTGAGTGAGTTAACTTTCGATATGAACCTGTATTGTCAAAATGTTATTTTCGTTATCTTGTATTTCAAATACACGTTTGTATAACTATTTTATTATTTATTTGTTTATTTATTTATTTATTTATTTATGTATTTACTTATTTATTTATTTATTTACTTATTTATTTATTTATTTTTTTAATTGTTCATTTATTTTTATACATATGCATATGTTCTAATTTGCAGATATGTTGCTATTAATGTTAATTTATATTTTCGTTTCATTTTCTCTCTGTGACATTACCCACTAAGTCCTAATCTTATATGAACTACTTAAGTTGTAATCTCTTTTATATGAAGATTTTTGTTAATTGTTTTCTTTCAGATCAAAAAACTTTTGTTTTCAACAATCACAAATTCATTATTAAATACCTATTTTCCAGTGGTAAGATTTAAATATCAAGCTGTGCTATATACACAAAATGTAAACCAAAAATATTCTTTACCAATTCAATAAATATATATCTATCTGTCTATCTATCTTTATTCTAGAGTGCAAATAATTAATTAATTGGATGGTATTTGCTTATGTTGCAATGCCTTATTGTCACTACGTTAATACGTGTCCAACGACGACTATGGAATCCACACGGATTCCCAAATTATTTTGGGCAAGAGACCCCTTTTCGAAAATGAATTGAAACCTCAGAGCCCCATAGCCAAATTAGTTGAAAAATTCTATATATTTGTTTTTTTTTCTTTGATACAAAATACTTACCAACTTAAAAACTTTGCGGTTGGTTAAGTGAGTAAATTTGACATAATTTTCTCATCAAAATTTAACAAAATAAATAGACATAAAATTCAGTAAGTATCAAGTGTAATTAATAATTAAAAACAAAAAAAACACTGTGGCGCTGGCGGCCCGGTATGGGCCATGGCCTAGCTTCTTGGCACTCATTTGTGTTGCTAATGTTGTCATTTTTGTCACATCTGAGCGGGGCCTACGGTTTATCGCCGAGTCCGAACGGCACTCCTTAGATGCTTTTTCGTAGGCAATTTTACTTTCGGAAGTTTGCCATTGCCCGCCGAAAGGGTGATGGCGATTTGAAAAATTGTTGGTGACCCAGCCAGGAATTGAACCCAGACTGTCTGCGTGATAGTCCAATGAGCTAACTATCGCGCCATCGCCATCGCCGTAATTAATAATTATTAATACAAATAAAGTAAAGTAAGTAAGTAAGTAATTATTTTTTTTAAAAAAAACATTAAAATAGTAAAGTAAAACAAAAAGTCTAAACAATTCAGTGTGATGGATGAACCTGGTCCTCCAGGTTTGGGGTTGTGCCGCCGGGGTAACTACCCGGCCATTTAAAAAAACATAAGTTACGAAGCATCAACAAGCCTCGGATATGGACGGATCTACTGTTGACAACCCACGCACACGATTTAAGGAGAATGAGCTTCGGATATGCACGTGGAATGTTAGGTCCCTTAATAGACCACGTGCAGCCGAGCAACTGGCGGAGGCCCTAGACTGCTGCAAAGCAGACATAACCGCCATTCAAGAAATGCGATGGGATGGGCCGGACAAAAAGAAGATGAAAAACTGCGACATCTACTACTGCGATTGCTATCGACGGCAAAAGCAGCGCTTATTTGGATGCGGATTTATTGTCGGGGGCAGACTCAGACAAGAAGTGCTGAGCTTCCGGCATGTGAGCGAGCGCCTCGTAGCAATCCGCATCAAGGTTAAATTCGCCAACATTAGCCTTATATGCGCGCATGCCCCCACAGAGGAGAGAGATAACGACACCAAGGATGCCTTCTATGAGCTCCTTAACAAGACCTACGAGCAATGCCCTAGCTATGACATTAAAATTGTCGTCGGTGATTTTAATGCAAAGCTAGGAAGAGCGGGTATCTTTGGTGGAACAATCGGAAAATATAGCCTGCACAACACCATCTCCTATAACGGATTCAGGCTAATCGACTTTGCGGCGGGGCGAAACATATTCGTGGCTACCACGCGGTTCCCACATCTCGACATATACAAGGGGACTTGGAGAAATCCTGATCAATCAACAGTCAACCAGAGTGCGCGATCGAGGAAATTGAGCGATGCTACTCCAGGAATGAGGTTCGGAAGTTTTGCCAAAATGTAAAAATAACATGCCACGGAAACAAACCCCGAACCGAAGTGTGTAGAGATGAACAAGGGAACATCATAGTAGAATCGCAGTCGATGCTGAGGATTTGGAAAGACCATTTCTGCAGACTGTATAGCGGCGATGACGGACCAAATACCGCTGTCAGGCAGAATCAACCTTTCGACTTGGACGATGATGACCAACAATTCCGTCCACCCGACCTGGATGAGGTGAAGATAGCTATATCGAAGCTTAAGTCCAACAAAGCTGCTGGAGCTGATGGCCTAACTGCCGAGCTCTTCAAAGCGGTAGGCCATGACTTGGTGAGGAGCATACACCAACTCATCTGTAAAATATGATCGGACGAAAGTATGCCGATGAATGGAACCTCAGCATTGTTTGTCCGATTCTCAAGAAAGGAGACCCTCTGAACTGCGCCAACTACAGAGACATCAGTCTCCTTAACATCGCATACAAGATCTTACCCGCCGTATTGTGTGAACGCCTAAAGCCGTTCGTCAACAATCTGATAGGTCCATATCAGTGTGGCTTCAGGCCAGAAAAGTCCACTATCGACCAGATATTCACACTACGGCAAATCTTGGAGAAGACCCATGAGCTTCAGATCTATACACACCACCTATTCATCGATTTTAAGGCCGCGTATGACAGCATCTGTAGCGACGAGCTATACAGAGCAATGTCTATTTTCGGCATCCCTGCCAAACTTGTCCGTCTGTGCAGGATGACGATGGAGAATGCACGCTGCTCCATCAAGGTCGGTAAAGATCTCACCGAGACCTTTCATGTCCAGAAAGAATTTAGACAAGGCGATGCGCTGTCGTGCGATTTTTTCAACATCGTACTTGAAAGAATAGTGCAAAACTCACGAGCAAACACAAGAGGCACTATCTTTCAAAAGTCCGTCCATATGTTGACATAATCGGAAGAAAGCAGCGTGATGTCAGTAGCGCTTTCGCAAGTATTGAGACGGAAGCGGCGAAAATGGGTTTTAGCGGTCAATGAGGGCAAGACCAAGTATATGCTGTTAAGCAAAAAGGACAACCAACACCGATGTCTCGGGCAGAACGTCACCCTCGACAGATATAACTTTGAGGTAGTTAAGGACTTTGTCTACCTAGGCTCAGCTATAAATACAGACAACTGCACCAGCGTTGAGATCAAACGAAGAATAGCTCTTGCCAATCGCTGTTTCTTTAGGCTAAGAAGGCACTTGAGTAGCAAAGCTCTCTCTCGGACAACAAAATTCACCCTTTATAAGACCTTAATAATCCCAGTCCTGCTCTATGGCGCAGAGGCATGGACATTATCAAAAATGGATGAGGGTGTTCTTGGTTGCTTCGAGAGAAAAATTCTTCGAGTGATTTTCGGTCCCGTCTGCATTGACGGTGAATGGAGGAGGAAATACAACAATGATCTTTACGGACTTTGCGGCGTCATCGACCTAACCAGAAGAATGAAGATCCAAAGATTGGGATGGCTGGGTCATGTGGAGCGCATGGACACCAATGCTCCGGTCCAAAAAGGCTTCGAATCCGCTCCCGAGGGACAGCGCAGTAGAGGAAGGCCAAGACTCAGGTGGCGCACGCAAGTGGAAGAGGACTTCAGCCAACTTAGCGTGCGAAACTGGAGGCAGCTAGCTAGGGATCGAGCTGACTGGAGACGCTTGTTGACTGAGGTCCATGTCCATCCCGGACTGAAGTACCACTTTAAGTAAGAAAGTAAGTAAGTGTCAATGTTATCTATATAATTGTACTAAATGAAATGTAATACCAACTCGTATAGTTTCCAAGCCAGCGGAAAATATGGCTGCTATATTGAAGTTCACATGGCATCTGTTTCCTTCTTTTCACTTGGTTAAGCGTCGTCATGCGGACACAAATTGGTAAGTAAAATTCCTAATGTATTTATAAATATGTACAAATTTGAGCTATAATGTATTTACACAGAAAAATAAACGTAAACCGCATTTCATGTTTATATACGAGTACAGTCTGTCGAACGGAGAGTGGCGTATTTGAAGATCTTATTTTAGATAGGTCCTCTTTTCTGATAAAATATGTGAACCTTTCGATAGCTTTTTTAACCCAACACACAACCTTAAGTAATCTATAGAAATTTGAAAAAAATTTAAAACGAATTATTGAAGAATATTCATCAAACGACAAAATAAAATGTTGGCGTCTTTCTTCCATTTTTTCATAAGCCGGGATATCATCAGGTAAGTAATATTTTCGGGACCTCTTAAAAACGATGGGTCTGAAATCCACATCGATCCGCTAAATGCAATTGATGTTGTCTGCGGCCTCGTTGCTTCATCGGCTGGATTTTGTTTTCTTGGTACCCATCCCCAATTATCAACAGCTGAGCAGTCTAGCATCTCACCAATACGGTGAGCGACAAACTGTTTATATCGCCGGCTATCAATTATAATCCAATCAAAGACCGTTTTTGAATCTGACCATAGAAATATCTATCTTGGCTTGAGTTCATGGCTGGTCACTATTGCCTCCTTCAACCATACGCACAGCACAGCTTCTTGAAGCTTGAGCCTTAGAATCGATATCGCCTTTGTCTTACCCATGCCAAAGCTTACACTGACATCATATTTGAACTTATCGCTCCAATATCCAACCGCAGAAAAGGCAACCTCACTAGCATCGAAGAATATGTGGAGTTGAACGTCAGCGTCTGGATTAGTTAAATGCAGATGGTAGCATCGAGGGACTTTGAGGGTCAAATATTGACATGGTTATACTCAATACATGGCTCTTTGTCGGACGAACTACTCCTTCTAAAACAGCTTTAGGCATCCTTCCAAAATTAAAAATGAAGCAAAACATATCAGTCTTAGCATCCATACGCATGCCGAGAATTTCCTGTTCCGACGAGTCCCTTTGGAAAATATTTGTTAAATTTAGAAATTTACTAGAAGCGGAAGCATTGTTTATAGCTTATAGAAAAACTGGAGATGTTATGGCCTTAACAGCTCGCGGATGAGTGCCTTCAAACTTAGTGGCATTAAAATTCTTTATATATTGTGCTGAGCGTGGTGAACTCTTTGATCCGAATATCATAGCACTCATCATATACATCTCCGGCTGCTTGCTTCTATCCCCATCCCCCCATAAAAACCTTTGCGCATTCTGATCTTCCTTTTTTATATTAACACGAAGAAACATTTCACGGATGTCTCCGCACACTCCTACCTGTCTTTGCCAGAATCCGAACAGAATTGTTAATGGTGACTTTGGTTGGTATTTCCCAGGACTCTTTAACAACATTGAGTTTAGCAAATATCCATTCGCATCGAAGACCAGACGCAACTTGTTGCATTTGTTAACATTGCCAACAGCGAAAAGTGGAAGATACCATGCACGGTAAGTATTAGCGATTACTTCCGGCGATAACTTTCTGGCATAATTCTTTTTTAAATACTCTCTAATTTTAGATTTAGACCATTCAACACATAAAAAATTCTTAAACATTTTACGCTCCACAGTTTCAAGTCGCTTTAGTGCCATGCTGTAGCTATCGTTAAAATTTATGACTTCGCTTTTCCATAAGAGCACCGTTTCATATTGGCCAGTTGTCTCTTTCAAAATAGTCTTGGCCCTTCTGTCATCCTTAGATATCGTTTTAGCCACGGCTTCCTCGATCAGTGATACCTTTGACCCTCAATCAATAAATGCAGTAACAACACAAGTTCCTATAGGACCTATATAGGACAAGTTCCAAATATTTTTACTTGCACTGTTATTTGCAATTGCAATTTTCCCGTATCGTTTTAATGGTGCTAATATTAGTAATATTACTCACAGTTGCAACAGGGGTATGGACGGGGGGAAAGTTCGGTTTCGGCAGTCTCTTGTTTGCGCCGAGCGCTGGGGCAAAGTTAGAATTCGAAGACTTTTTTCATTGGGGTAATGTAGAAGTCGGTTATGGTTTCTGCGACAGGTGGATATTCTACACTCACGGCGATAGGGGCAATTAACCATTGCATGGCCCGATCGTAAGCAACAGAAAAAGATATGATTGGCCTTTACCAGCTTCCATCGATCTTCGATGACTGAGCTTCTGAATGTGGAGCATTGATACATTATGCAGTTCTGCACAAACGATACAGATTATTGACAGCATTATAAATAAAGCTAACTCTGCACTTGGCTTTGTCAAACGCTGGTCAAAAGAGTTTTCCAACCCCTACGTTACAAGGTCTCCGTACATTACTTTTGTAAGGCCTCTTCTAGAATATTGCAGCCAAGTCTGATCACCCTATAAGCAAATCCACATTCAAAGAATCGAAGCAGTCCAACGCAGGTTTATCCGATTTGCACTTCGTGGTCTACCTTGGGCCGATCCATATGGATTACCTCCCTATGAAAATAGGTTAAAACTAATTGGCATGCATACCCTAAAAAAACGTCGTGAAGTCGCTGATGTACTTTTTATATACCAGTTATTGACTGGAAACACAAAATATCTTATTTACTCCCAGTCCCCGTAACCGGTCACTTCGAACCATTATCAAGAATGTTGCGTATAACAAACAACTACGCCGAAGTCTTCGACCTAAATAGCAGCAAGCATAAATTAAAAAAAACCCTTCTGTTAATATCACGCCCATAACATCTCCCCCGCCTAATATTCTCCCTTGCCCTTGCTGTGGTTTCCGTTGCGATAATGACGTTTGTCGCCAACTGTTTTAGCCAACTGTTAAATTGGCGGACCGTGGGATACAATGGGGAGAGTGAGAGTACACGTCGGGCCCATTATTCCCTTTTATTTAAAGATAATTTTCCCCACCAACTCATCGAGCAATGTTGGATCAGACAGATGAGACGATGCCGATACATTCTCCAAGAAGACGCACGGTCAGATTAGAAACAATAACACTGTAATTCACGATTTCGTTTATTTTTGATTCTGGAATCGCTGGAAAGGCCCTCACATTCGCCAGTTGGCTTCGAAATTAAATTTCATGCCAGCCATAGTGAAACTCAAGGGTGCTTATTATAGCACTAACACTATTAGCATGAATTAACAGTGCTATGACTAACTGTTTAGCATTACCCTTCATGGCCTTCTGCAAGCGTGATAAGTTCTCTAAGTTGGTATAGGGATGGGCTGCTGATGTTTCATTAAAGGCTATAATTAACATTGGCCATTGTTTTGGCTGGCCGAAAAATTACGAATGACTTGATGTGGTGTGTAAGTGGCATTATTCGAAAATTTATTTGGGTACATGCCTGGCAAATATGTGCTTACTTGTTGCTGTGCACATGTGGTCTCACACGGCGGGGTTTCATTGGACGGCAATGCGGATGACAAAGAAGCAATTTGGCTGGAAGTTGTGGTTGTGGCGGTGGCTGAAGCGATGGCTGGAAATGTAGAAAATGTTTCTTCTGAGGCGAGGGCAGATGAATATGCTGAAGTGTTGGCAGTGGCGGCTGATAAGGGGGAACGTTTCACTCAAATTCACAACTTTTGATCGTTGAATACGTTCGAAGTGAACGTTTCACTTGTCGGTAAGGTGAATGCGTTTTCAGGCCATCGTAGAAAACGTTCGAATTAAAATTCCCCATACAATTTTTGACATTTCTCAAACGCAGCTATTTCATTGCGTATTTGGGTGTCTGTTGTAAGGTTGTGCTGGATTTATCCGATTTTTTTAAAAATGTTGTGAGTATACGCATATTTTTTTATTTTTAATATCTATTTTTTGTAAATGTATCGTATTGCAGCAAAAAAAAAAAACAACAAACCGCGATCAATTTAGAGAATCGATAAATGAAATAAAGATGTAGAAAGGAACGATTGCAAACGACCACCAGAGGTACTAAGGCAATTCTGAAATGACCTTAGATAAATTAAATAAAAACAAATTAAATGAAAAATTAAGTAACTCTTTTATTAGAATTAATAAAACTTTGAGTTTTAGAATATTTACGCTGAATCTGGAAGTTCCATAATATCTTCTGCAGTGCCTCTTAAAGATGCACGTATTTTTCTACTGCAGGGTATTTCGTCCTCATTATTAGATGTATTTAAGTAAAATAGATATCCACTTTCTCTTTCACTATTATTCACTTGCTTTTCACAAAATACTGGTTCACCGTGCCAACTTCGAATTTGAAATACGTATAGGTAATGTAGTTCGCCCGGCGTATTCTACGATGCATATGGAAAGTGAAAATGAATCGAGGAAGTGAAGTGAATCTCAGATACGGCGTATTCCACAATAGGGGTGAAAGTGCATACGTGGATGAGGTAAAGCTTGAATGTCTCTCTGAAATTACATTGTGAATGTATTGTATGAATAAGATTTAACAAGAATATATGCATGAAACAACAATGTGAATGTACAAATAAGATATGGAAGAATGTAAAAGTGATTGCTAAAATCTGCAGGTTTACATAAGTGTAAGCACCTTTTTCAAGAGACATCTTTTGCAATATCTCGATGAGATGATAATAGGTGCATTTTTTTGACAGGACAGTAGCCAGCTCAACATTCAATGCCAATACATAAAACAATTTAACTCACTCCAAACGTCATTTGACTTGTTGAATAAGCTTGTGGGTAAGTTCGCAAATGTTTTTTTTAACCCGCAATTAGTTTATAGGCCTGAGCAAATAGAATTCGGTTCGTAAAAGGCATGCTCGAAATTCTTTAGCGCCAATGTATTACAAAAATGTTCTCAATTAAATATGTTTCTCTTACTTGAATCAATTTGTTTTGCTTTGCGAATATGTATTTTGTATAACTGTGCGTGTAAGTAAATACTTTTGTGCTGAATAAAGTAACAAAAGCAAGAAATTTGTTTAAATTTCACAAAAAAGTTAAACATAAACACGTACAAATCTAAGATGAAAAGTATTTTTCTCTTTATTATTTTTTAGTTCGAGTAAGACAAACACACAATTAACGAACGCATCCTTTGATTGAAAATCCACTAACCTTCATAAATCAAAATCATCTCTTACAGTTTGTCAAGAAAGTGTTTACACAAGTTAAAAAAACAGCAGTTTCCATTTTCTCGTTATTATTTAAGACACCTCTATAAAGTTTATTTCTCCGCTTAATTCGCCAGTACGCGGCGGAAGTGCAATTCCATCGACTGTGAAGTGCACGAAAATCACCAGGCATCATCAACGCTAAACAGTCTGGAGCGCATCAACATACTAATTTTCTGGGCTAAGAAACCTGAGCTCTGGTTTGCATCGTTGGAATCCCAGTTTTAGTTTCACCGTATCAGTTCCGACTTGTCCAAATTTCACAGCGTGATCAGCAAACTTGACCAAGACATTTTGTCGGTGGTAGAAGACATATTGCTTCACCCACCAGAAAGAGACAGGTACCTTTCTGTTAAACAAGCCTTACTCAACCTTTCAGCAGAACATAAGTTTCGACGATTGATTTCTGGGTTGCAACTCGGCGATTGCAAACCTTCCACATTGTTGGCTGAAATGCAATCACTCAATCAAGGTAAATTAGATGATAGCACCATACGCATATTGTGGCTCGATCATTTGTCGCAACAACTACAAGTTACCCTGGCCGCATGCAGCTCGCTAGATACCACCGCGATAGGAAAGTTAGCCGACCGTATCTGGGAAATTAGCCAATCGCCGGACATACGTGTAATGGATATTCGCCAACAAAGAGGATCCTACACCGTTTGGGAAGAAAAAGTAAGTAAGAACAGCAAATGGCTTTGATGATGAAAGGGCTCAAAACTCTTCGAACCCGATCGAGTAGTAGGTCCCGTGCACGTTCCCGCTCTATTAGAAAAGGCAATAAGTACTGTTTCTACCACCAACGGTTCAGCGCCAGCGCTCAGAATTGGCCGTGCCAATTTAAACAACAGACGGAAAACTAGCTGTTCCATCAGCACAAGCGGCAAATGCTGATGGTATGGAGGCATCACGCCGCTTATTCTTAAACGACCGCATCACCGAACAACGTTTCCTCGTCGACACTGGCGCTGACTTGTCTGTGATCCCACCTTCACGTCTTGACAGGTCTTCCGCATCCAACATTGAACTCTACGCAGCAAACGGAAGCCGAGTTCCAACTTACGGCCGACGAATGCTAACCCTCAACCTGGGCTTAAGACGACCAATTAAGTGGATCTTCACTGCTACTACCTTATCGTTGATGTCAAGAAACGGAGAGTTTTAGACGAACGGACTGGTATTCAGGTAACTGGCACTCTAAGCTCCGCATCCAAGCCCATATTCGGACCTACTTCGATCATTTCAAGAAATCCTCGACCCACCCACCAAGCGCACGAGTTTCAAGCACAACATAGTCCACTACATAGAGACTAAGGGACCACCAGTTCATGAAAGAGCTCGTCGCCTCCCTGCTGAACTATTAGCCACAGCGAAGTACGAGTTTCAGTACATGGTCGAACAGGGATATTGCCGTCCATCAAAGAGCCCGTGGGCCAGCCCTCTACACATGATACGCAAAAAGTCCGGGGATTGGAGACCATGAAACGACCATCGTCGATTAAACGCCCAAAGGGTTCCAGATCTCTACCCTACAGCGCACATCCTCGATTATACGTCCATCACTCATGGAAAGACTATATTCACCACCATCGATTTAGTCTGCGCGTACCATCAGACCCCAGTCAACCCAGTAGACATCCCAAAGACTGCAGTTATTACCCCATTTGGCCTATATGAGTCATGCCATTCGGTCTGAGTAATGCTGCGCAAACCTTTCAAAGGTTCTTCCGAGAAGTAATAAGGGACCTTAACTTCGTACACGCATACTTGTACGACCTGCTAATCGTTTCGAAATCCGACAAAGAACACAGAGAGCATCTAAAGATTGTGTTCGGATTACGGCCTTAAGATCAATCAAGATAAATGCAGAATTGGTGCAAGGAGTGTCGAATACCTGGGATACCTGATTTCAGCTGAAGGCTTATAACCACTTCCCGAGAAAGTCAAAGCCATAGTCGAATTCAAGCGACCTGAGACTCTAGCTCAACTGCGCCGTTTCCTCGGAATGGTTAATTTTTACCGACGGCATATCAAGAGCGCTGCAGCCACCCAAGCAGTACTCCACACACTGCTCAAAGAAGCGCGCAAGAAAGGCCAAAGACCGGTGATTTGGACAACAACCACGGTAACCGCTTTCGAGCGATGCAAGGAAGACCTAGCCAATACCGTCCTCTTAGCACATCCAGCAGCAGCCGCCGAACTTCGCCTAACCACTAATGCATCCGATAAGGCAGTGGACGCAGTGCTAGAGCAACGTACTGACAGCGACTGGGAACCATTAGGGTTCTTTTCCAAGAAGTTGACACCGGCAGAGACAAACTACAGCGTCTACGCCAAGGAACTTACAGCTGTCTACAAAGCCATCAGGTTCTTCAGGCCATGGATCGAAGGCAGCAGCTTCTACATACGAACCGAACACGTTCCACTAATACACGCGTTCAACCAACGTTCAGACAAGGCATACCGCGTCAAATACGGCAACTGAACTTCATTAGCGAGTATTCCACGATAATTACATCTGTAATAGGACCAGAAAACATCATCGCCGACACTCTCTCAAGAATAGACAAACTTTCAAACTTAATCGGTCTTACAGCCCTGGCCGAAGCGCAAATCACCGAACAGCAATCACAATGCTTGCTCAAAGAAAATACCACATTGCTTAAGCTCCAAAAGCTAACCCTAGGACGGCAGGGGAGAGAAATTTATTGTGACGTTTCGCAGCAAGACATCCGCCCATACGTGCCCAAGACATACCGACAGTACGTCTTCAACGCATTCCACAACCTCGCCCTAAATAGATCACAACGGATCAAGGAATGCTGTTTATAGCAATGACTCAACTGATCGGATCCAAGAGGATACGCACTACAGCACTCCACGCTGCATCAAATGGGTTACTAGAAAGATGGTATAGAGTTCTTAAAGCTGTTGCCACCAAACGAAAAACTGGATAGAAGTCCTTCCTACCGTATTACCTGGTCTACGCACATGCTACAAGGATGGCATCAACCGCGGAATACTTGTACGGCACGACACTTAGGATTCCTCGTGAGTTTTTCACACACGAAGATCCGCCATCGGACCCCAACATCTTTCTGGAGGAATTTAGAACACACATGCGCAATCTAAAGCCGGCACCCGCAAGTCATCATTGTAATAACAAAACATTTTATCATAAAGATTTGTTTACTTGCAGCCACGTTTTCCTACGACGAGATGCCACGAAGCAAGGTCTCGACCCACCCTACTCAGGCCCGCATAGTCTTTGACCGACGCGACCCAAAGTTTTTACAATCGATATTAACGGGAAACCATCGAATGTTGCTATCGAAAGGCTGAAACCCGCACACTTAGAAAACGACAACACGCAAAAAAATAGCACAGAACCAGCAGCCATATCCCAACCAGAACCTGTCGTCCGACAACAAGACAGCACCGAGAAACACCATTCCATTCTGCGCACCTATCCAAGACCGAAAACCAAACCCCAGACGCCAAGAAAAGAATCAAAAGCTGTAACATTTTCCGCAACCGACTTATTATTTATTTCTCAAAAGTCAACATAACCTCGCTATTCGGAGGGGAGCACTGTGGAGTACCACAAAACCATCTGTCAGAGAAAGTTCTACTACAATGACATACTTAAAATATATACGTTTCTCTCGCTCGCACATTACAGTCATCTTTCTTCAACTATATCTTCTGACATTAAGTTCCCATCGCATTGCATCTGGTTTTCTTCTGGTTCTACCTACCTCCGTGACAACATCTCCAGCTCAGAGATCAGATCTCAATCTTAATCGCGAATCTCATGAATTAAATTCGTTTTTTTTATAATAAATATTTGAAGTTTTTAATCGTTCGCATTTTTTATTATTTACATGTGGGGCTCCTTCCCCACACTTATAGCATACGTTGGGCCATCTGAATTTCAATTTTTAAAACTTTATCGGCAGCAATCAATGCTGGCTTATTTATCGCCAGCTTCGATTTGTTGTTTGCAATGTTAAATTTTACTGTACTGTTTACTGACCTGCCAATAAAATGCGGTTAATATAATTGACCTAATCAAAAATATCAACACTGAAAATATAAAAACCCTACATTTGCTTGTCAACTCCCTTAAACTAACCCAGTAAACTCTCTGTCCATTTAGAGCGGAACGTCTTTGAATAATTGCATGTATTATCAAATCTTTTTTTTCTAATTAAATCATCAAATTGTTAGAGCTCTAAAGTAATAAGGGTGAAATAAACGCAAGGTATTTAACGAAATGTTATTATATTTGATATTCTTGCACCTATTTTACATTGTGTTTTTATTTGTTTTTATGAACATTTAAAGCGCATTTTTATGAATTTGTATAAAAAAAAATAAATTACTTCTCAATTATGGTTAAAAATATAATACTAAAATTTAATGTACCCTAGTTTGTTAATGCAACTAAGTACACGCATACAATCATATTCCATATATGAATATATATTTATGTGTATTTATGTATGTACATATATGAATATATATTTAGGTGTATGTATGTATGTACATTTATTTAGTATATTATAAAAGGTTTTCAGGCTAAACATATTTAAATTCTTTTTAAAATCAACGTTAACAATGTAAGGGAATGGGTCTAATGGAAGAAAAATAAAAATAAATTATAAAAAAGTTAATAATCAAGAATAAATAGTTATATATGTACACAGAGAGTAATTGAAGAAATATTAAACGTTTTTATAGGAATGTTTTTTCTTAATAAAAGAAAATTTAAACACTTTAAGATCGACTTTTCAAAATAAATTATTTTAGTTTACGACCAGGTAAAGTTGGACTTTCTGGTGGTGTCTGATTTTGTTGCAAAGATGTTTTTTTCGATGATGATTTAAAAGGCTGCAGCTTTCTAGGTGCTTTTGGTGAAGGATTGTCCGGCAAAATAGCTTGTGTCAAGTCTTTTATAGTCGAATCAACGGTATTTTGAACCCAACCTAGAAACAATAAAAAAGATATATTTAAATGCGTTCATACATACCATATATTGACATAATATGCCTTAAAGCTTAAACAACTACGCAGTAAATTGAAAGTAAATTGAAATAAAGTAATATATTATTAACACTTTCGCGGACAGAACGGCTTCAGCCGTCAATGTAAAATTCTATTATGGTGAGGACGGCTGTAGCCGTCATATAATCTTAAGTGTACGGTGACTGAACAGCCATAGCAGTTCGAGTTTTGAAACAAAATACATTAAATTGAATCTCTCTTGTCACAACGCGAACCATCAGCACATTTCTAACTATCTTTTATATGATGGCGTAACAAGTAACAAGCACGTTTGCGTGTGTCATGACATGTGTCGAAATGCGAACTTTCGCCGATCTGCGACTGTCCGCGAAAGTGTTAAATCGACTTAAATTATTAATTGACAGTATCTTCGAGGAGGCCATTATCGAAATTCTGAACATATCTACATTTAAACAAAAACAACGACTTTTTATCAAAGACTCCCTATCATTTAATTTATTCATAATTAAACTTAACTAGTCTTTTCTTTTTTTTAATTATATTCTTCTTTAATGATTAAAAAAAATGTAAAACACGAAACCAATAGAGTTTTTATCTAATAATAATATTATGTTTCATAACAACTCAAATCAAAATATTTGACAGGCTTAAGCAAAAGCAAAATATTACTTCCAAATATACAATACATGTTTCTAGGTTTTTAGTTTGTCGACTTAGCTGCATACATAGTTAACAAGACAATCCATGCCATTTGGGTTTATGTCCTAATCAAATATTTAGGAGTCAGGGTTGTGGCTATAATTTCGCCTACCATATCAGATATGTCTAGATGTGTTACGTTATCCTGACTGACAATAGATAATAAGTTGATTTTCGGCTCATCGAATTGAGGCATGAATTCTTATCCAAATTCAAAATGACTTGTTCATCATTTTAGTCGGCATGCATTTTTTATAAAAATGACAATTTTACAAATTTGTAATATTTGACTGACAGTTTTCCAGTCATAAAAAAAAACATGGTTACATAATCATCAGTTTATTATTATATATAGGTATATTATAATTGGCAGAGATATGTCCGTTGCAAGACGCGGTGCCGTGTAGGCTACACCTTCCAAAGATGTACACATCACATTTCTAAATTACAAACCCTACGCATTTATTTTCATGGATTACTTCAGTGTAAATGGCCTGAGGTTTGCGCAAGCAAAGAGTGCCATACAGAAGTTTGTTAACAACCAGGTAAACAGATTTGGGGTTGCAATCAACGACCAGATCTTAAATCGGAAGTCCAAAACCGCAACAGGACAGTGAGGGCCAGTACAAGCTAATTTGACGCATCAGCATCCAAAAAAATGTGTATATTGACCGAATGAGTCATTGAAATTAGAACCAATAGTAGACGGTGAATGGATATTCTTCTATTTGCTAAATTGATATGATATTTAAATTGTGTTGGATAAGAATATAGAACAATCTGCAAAATAACTAAGTTGAATGATATATTAAAACTATACTGTGAGTTCACCACATTATTACAAACGGAATGAAATGATTCGTGGGAATTTATGTAAATTTATGTAAAATAAGCATACACTTTTAACATTTGTTATAATTGATTTAAAGTGCTCATGACCACAAAAAGATTCTCAGCTAACCTAAGCAGTAGTTAAGCACAAGTCGATATAATCTGCAAAAAAGTGACCTACATTTACGCAATCTATGGATTTATTCCCATCATTAAAGCAGAGTTAAGAGTATTTTATACGTAGTTGCTTTTTTAATGGAATGTAAAATCAAAGTTGTATTTAATCATTCAAATCCTCTGCAAATTCACACCTACTTCAATTGTTGAAACTTTAATTTAGTCTTCGTCAACTTTCGTCGGTCTACTAAACGTTAGTGAGCTGTGAGCTAGAAATCAACAGAATGGAATTCGTTAAACCAATTCTGGCATTCTGTAAGCAGTCAGTAGCAAAAACTTCACGTTTCTATGTCTGAGCCATAGCAAGTTACTTGCCTTACGGTAATAAAAAGTCTGTAATAACAGGTGTAAATAAATGTATGCCTTATTTGTTTCTAAAGTAAGCTTTGAGTGGCAGCTATCAAAAGTTAAAAAAAAACATTATACTTGTAACTTTGACAAAAGCGAGAACCAACAAACATAAGGCAATCGATTTGTATAAACCCTATTACTTCCATACCAAAACAGTATATTGCCAAAAATATTTAGGAGTTTAAAAGATGATATGGTATTTGTAGATCAGAAGAGATAGTAAGCTCTATCGAATAAGTGCTCATCATGTGGTTCGCGAAAAATAATGATGAATATACTACCTTGATCAACACACACAAAGATAGATGTACTCTTGGCTACGTAACTTCTGCTAATGTCAAGCTATGACGCTAAGATTTAGAGGGAATATCACAGATGTACCAACTTAACAGAGCGGAACAATGGGAGCGCCATAAGGTGGTTATTCCGGGAATTTCTTGATCAAGGTAGTTTGTATCTCTAAACATACAGGTTCCAAGATTAAAGGAATTTGAGCCACTAGGTTAAGAGGTAAAAGATTCGTAAATCGTTATCATTTTCGTAAGATAATGATATAAATAATAAACAGTGAGTTTAACGTATACATTGTCAGAGTCTAAGCAACTCTTAACAAAAATGAAATTAATAAGATAAATAAAACATAAAATTTTTTTAAATATGTCCTGTAATAAATTGTACCTTTAACGCTGGTCCGATGATGATCAATAAGTGCAGCTGCAAGAGGTGCAGAGCACGTGCCCAAAGAATTATCCCTTAGAGATGCATAAGATGCTGGAGCTATTGGACTGTATATTCGACTTGCAAAGTCTTCAAAGGTAGAGTTTTCCTTAAAACGCATTGCAACGCTTTCAAGTGAGCGGTTCCTTTCTTCATAACTAACAAATAAGTATATAAATGTTTATATTTATACTAAACCACATTGCAGAAAAGTAATATTAACTTACAATTGTTGGAATAATGATAATGACGATCTTTTAGATCGGCTTGCATTAATAGCAGTTTCACGAACTAACGCAGCAAGGCATGAGCCATTAACAACACTTTCATTTGCCAAAGGTCCAAACCATGGTACATCAGGTTTCCAATTCACCGTTACACGGAATAAACAATTTTTTAGTGGATATACCACTATAAGCACATCACAAAACTCAGTTGGTAGTATATCACGTCTATAGTCACGGTTGTTTTCGCTCCAAACAATGTGTACCTCGTCATTTCCCAAATGTCTAGTTTTTGTTAAAAGAGCTTCTGGAGTATCACTAGGCATTCGTGTAGCAACATGGTATATAACTTCCACAAATGGAGTTGCATAATAAGGTGCTGTCGCACCACAGCCTTGGCGTGGTAGTCCACCTAAAAACCCGTTGTGTGTTTCTAAATCAATTTCCCAACCTAGTGCAGATACAAACATTTCGTATGCACTACTGCCATACGTATTTTTTAATATACTATTTTTATCCCCTTGACCGCTGCCAACATATATAACTGCTACTTTATGTGTGTCTCTGCACTTCTGGATATCTACATTTCGGAGTTCCCGCATTAGTTTTTCACTTCGTTGCAACAAATGTGTACGACTTCGTCTTTCCCATCCAGCTAATCCCAAATGACTGAATAAGAGACGACAATATTGGAATGGAACTTCCGATTTATATAAACTTGTGGCATTATACGAATCAAACGATTGTTCAGCTGACTGTTGAAAAAGATTATTATGATGCTGTTTTTCTCTATGTAGGTTTGCGACGTATTCCTGTTCAATTGAACGTTGATTAAGAAGAATCGATATTGTTTGAGCTTCTAACTGACATCCCAATGGACTTGTTCCTGGCGCATTAAGTTGTACGGCACTAGTTAATAGGCATTCGGGACTGGTGTGCCCAATATATTGAAGTAGCTAAAATGAGTACAGATTATATATCATAATATTTAAAAGGATAAGCTTTAAATAAAACCTTATGTAACTTTGTCAAAAATACTTGACTTAATATACTATTATTATTATTAATATGGCGATGGCGCGATAGTTAACTCATTGGACTATCACGCAGAGAGTCTGGGTTCGATTCCTGGCTGGGTCACCAACAATTTTTCAAATCGCCATCACACTTTCGGCGGGCAATGGCAAACTCCCGAAAGTAAAATTGCCTACGAAAAAGCTTCTAAAGAGTGCCGGTCGGACTCGACGATAAGCCGTAGGCCCCGCTCAGATGTGACAAAAATGACAACATGAGCAACACAAATGAGTGTTAAGAAGCTAGGCCATGGCCCATACCGGGCTGGCAGCGCCACACTATTTTTTTTTTTTTTTATTATTAATATTATTATTATTATTATAGTTAGCTAGTTAATTAGATTATTTATGTAATAAAATGCATAGATACAATTTAAAACACAATTTCTTAGACTTCATCTACCAGACTGACATTTTAAACATTTTTAAGCAATATTTAAACCTATTTTTTTTTAGTTTAAAAATTTCGAAAAAAAGAAAAAAGAATTTTAAATTACAAATTTAAATTTTTTTGCGAATTATGCAGTTTCGATAAGGCAGGGCAGTCGTTGTATATCTATATAATATAAAAATATATCCCAACCTCTGCTGCCGTTGAGTATGCTTATCGCTTCATGCAGCTCGAGCGTACGTACTCCAAAGATATTGAAACGGAACTCTGTTGAAATGGGGCATACTGCTAGGAAGTGGTACATATCCTCTCGTTCTTTTCGGTTGCATATGGTTCACAGTATAGGAAGATCTGGGCGGTGTGGTATATAATTAAGGGGTAAGAGTTTCCCCCTTAGTCTAAAAATGGTGCTCATCATTTCAGTGGATATGCTTTATAAGAAATATGTTTTGTCCTAACTAACAGATAGATTGTATTCGCATTCAGATGCCAGACTTTCCCACTCTTCTACACAAGCTCTCTTTGTCAATAGCATTTGCGATAGAACTGTTTTTGGTAGTCTGTCTTCGTTCATTGCCATAACTCGTACCACATAATCTAGGTGTAGTTTGAGGGTGTCTAAAAACAGGGGGGCAATACCTGTCTCCAAATGGAGCATGTAAATAAGTGAACTGCTCTCCAATCTGAGTGTCATTCTTATAAAATAACGAAGATACTTTTCTACCTCTTGGAATGGTCGATATGCCCATATTTGTGCTCCATAAAGGAATATGGAAGATGTAGTTGCGCGGAATATTTTCAGCTTCGCGCTGTGGGATATATTTTTATTCTTGACGCAACTTCCCCAAACAGCACCGACAGCACGCTTTGCTTGTGCTAATTGTGATGTTAGGTGCCTCCAAATGTTCAGGTTTGACGTAATCAAAACACCTAAGTATTTATACTGGCGCACAATTTTAATTGGCTCACCCTGATATGTCCATCTTTCTCGTCGGCAATACCTCCCCCAAATTCCCTGAAAATCATCATCTTTGAGTTTGCTAAGTTTAGAGACAAGTTTCAGGTATTGCAGTAGTTTTCCAGCTTATGCTGCGCACCTTCTATGGTATTTGGAAGGAAGGCCATATCGGTATCAGATGCTGCTCGGAAATCAACGAAAAATACTTACAGTTTTTTACCCCTCTTCTTATAGATTTCAGCTATGTTCAAAGGTGAAAATATTTGGTCAATTATTGAATACTTAAATCTAAAACCTGCTTGAAATTCATGCAAAATTACCCACGTGGTAAGCGTGTTGAAGAGTAAAGCTGCAAATAACTTCGTTGACGCATTCAGAAATGATATTCCTTTATAATTAGCCGGGTCCTCGTAGTCTCCCTTTTTGTGTAACGGGTATATTATCGCTTTACGAAAGCTCTCTAGGATATGCGCCGTTTTGAAGATCCGATTGAATTCCGATGTAAGCGCTGTTAGAAATTCGGGGGTACAGTTCTTGTACGACTCGAAGGGCACACGATCTTCTCCTGGTGCTTTATTCATTTTTGCTTTGGTAGTTGCACTTCGAACTTCTTCTAATGTAATTGGAGTATCCAGGAATTCGTCCATAATCAAAGGTGCTGCGTAATGAAGAGATGCAGAGATTTGCGGTGTGTTTAGGAGCTGTGTAAAGTGGTCTTTGAGCATATTTTTCTTTCCGGTTACAACCTTCACGGCCTTACAGAACTCTGCTGATGACTTCGATCTATTAATTATATCTACATTTTGATGATCGTATACTTGTTTTTTCGAAAGGCAAAGCTGCTTAAAATACTTATTCGCCATAGCGTAGAGAACTTTAAATGAGGTGGAATTGCTGGAACGCAGTCATCTTAGATATGCGAAAGAAGCGTTCCTGGCTCTCATGCATTCCCTATTAAACCGATTTTGTTTTCTGACTCTAATATTTTCTCCTATTACGGTTTCTCCCTTAGAATTTCGGTACTGAGAAGAGTATTAGTTTCGCTCAACCTACTGATCTCCGCCTTTAGTTTTTGCTGGTACAAATCTCGGAATCCGTCTTTCCATATCAACTTTGGTAATAGCCCTAATTGCACAGGATTCATCGAGTTAGAAGGAGATGAAATCTTAAATGCTGTTTCGAGAGGCATGTGGTCCGAGAATGTTTTCATTGTGTTCGCTGCGTGTGGGAGTCCAAGATCCAGACAGAAAACAATATTCGTTGACTGAGCATGCTGTGCCGCGTACAAAAGTATATTCGCCATGCGGGTCACCTTCACAACTCCCATTCAGTATTCGGCAATCAAAAGCATCTGCTAGTTCAAGGATTTTCCCACCGCTGACCTTATCTTTTGAGTTACGTGTTACCTTTAAGTATTCTGAGTCATACCCGCTTCTTCTAATTGTTTAAACGTTATATTTACCCCTTTTAACTGCTTTCTGTATACGAATAGTTGGCCTCCACTTGCCCTTCCATACAAATTGGTTTTTATTGCAGGTATGCTTTTTAATTCATATTGCGAAAAATTTCTTTTAAAATTAAATTTTGTGTAATCTACGAGGGCGGGTCAATAAGTCCGTGACTTTTTGAATTTCTGACCTCTTTACTGAAACAGCAACACTGCTCCTGTCAACAGGCATCTGTCAGTTGACTCCTGTCAAAATTTAAACTTGCTGCGTCAGTTAGTTTGTGTTTGACAGCTATTTTTATCAGACTACTCACTAATTTGAGGAGAAAATGGAAAAAAGTGAATTTCGTGTGCTTATTAAGCATTATTTCTTGCGAAAAAAAACCATTACCGAGACCAAGGCTAAGCTTGATAAATACTATGGGGACTCTGCACCATCGATTTCAATGGTAAAAAAGTGGTTTACTGAATTTCGTTGTGGCCGTACAAGCACTGAAGATGCCGAACGTCCTGGACGCCCAGTTGAGGTCTCTACACCCGAAACAATCGAAAAATTCACGATATAGTGTAGGCCGACCGAAGATTGAAAGTGCGAGAGATTGTGGAAGCCGTAGGGATCTCGCATGGCTCAGTGGTTTCAATTTTGAATGATCACTTGGGCATGAGAAAGCTTTCCGCAAGATGGGTGCCGCGTTTGCTCACAGTCGACCACAAACACATGTGCAGTTGCCATGGCAAAAATCCATGAATTGGGCTATGAATTGCTCCCTCATCCACCCTATTCTCCAGATTTGGCTCCGAGCGACTACTTCTTGTTCCCAAACCTGAAGAAATGGCTTGGTGGAAAAAGATTTGACTCCAATGATGAAGTCATCTCGCAAACAAAGGCCTATTTTGAGGACCTCGACAAATCATTTTTTTTGGAAGGGATAAAAAAAATTGGAGAAGCGTTGGACAAAGTGTATAGAGCTCAAGGGTGACTACGTTGAAAAATAAAATTATTTTTTTATCAAAAAATCTGTGTTTTAATCCAAAAGTCACGGACTTATTGACCCGCCCTCGTACTGCATGCGTTTCAAAAAGTACAAAAATATCGAATTCATTAATATAATTAAAAAAATCTACAAATAATAACTCATTTTTAAGCCCTGCTATATTATAACTTAGTACTTTTATTGTTGTTTAGTTCTCGGTGTTCTGGTAGACGGGTACTGATCAATTAGTTTTCGCATGTAAGCGTGCCCTTGGGCTTCCACCAGACTTGTGTACTGCGGTTGAATTTTTGACAGCTCCCTTTGACGTTAGCTCGCTGACAGTTCTTGTTGACATTGACATTTCGTTATTGTGTTTTTGCATTTCTTGTATTAATTTGATAGAGATGCTGGTAATTCTTCGAATGTTTTTTGAATTACATCCACGCCTTCCTTATTGCCACATCTCAGCCCGTCGTATAGATCCGAGTAAAACATTTTCTCGTCAACCAATTTAGACCTCCTGTGGCGAACATTTTGCGGATATAAACTTTTGTGCCTTTTAGATTATTTGCATTACAGAGCACGCTTATAGCACTAAAGCGAGATTTCATTTTTACGAGAACTGTTGCACTACTTGAATCGTGAGTACGCAGTTTGTACGCGTCTTTGCAGTTTCCACCGGGTCTTTATTGTTCTCTATTGGCAAGTGCACAATTAAGTTTTTTTCAGTGCTTTTCTGCATCAGCATGTCCATTTGAACCTCAAGCAGTCTGTTACGATTCTCTAGTAGAACCACCTTTGCCGAAATCTCTTCATGTTTTGCCTTTAATTTCGTCATCTCCGTACAAAGCAACTGAAAGTCTGTTTTTGAAGCGAGACCCTTAGCAAGCTCTGCATTCTTTTCATCCAGAATCTCTGAGTTTCTCGATACTAATGCCTGTTATACGTTCCTTTTCCATGTAACACGGAGTTGCGCTGGGGCTGGGTTTTTCTCTATTAAATTGGTCAAGTAAAGTCTCCTTGATGCCTCTTTTTTCATGAGATTGCGACCTTAAACTACGAGTAATTCCATTTACTACGGCTTACTCAGATTTTATTGCACAGATGTAGATTGTCCTTTAAAATTTTTTTATAATATCTGAACTCTTAAGCGGGGATTTAGCTATCTTCGCAAAAAAAGATCCATCCCCGCTTAAGAGTTCATCATAAAAACTTGGTAGCACAGACGTCTCTATGGCATTTAGTGGTGGCTCATTTGTCGGTTGGTGAACAAACTTAAATTGTTTTGAATAAAATTTGTAGGCGAATGGTTGACATTTTTGCTAATTCATCGGAAGAATTCATCCGAAACGAAGAAATTATGATTTGGGAGCACTGTTTTATATCCGCTTAATAGATAGGGGGGATAAATTGATTTAGCGTTGATCGCTTTGTTATTGCTGCAATTAACATGCAAATTACTTTTTAAGCGGATAGCGGATTCGCAAAAAAAAAAACGACTATTGTGAAAGTTAAAATTCTGAATATTATGCTAAAGTATTTGATTAAGCATAAATTTCAAAGATCTTAAATACTTATATTCTCATCAACAAACACTACATAATTTAGTAGCAATTTAGGTTATATCTATGTTGATTTTGGGAGCCCCTCTTTTTTCAGTTCATTCAAAATCGTACAGGATATCCCAACATGAGAAAAAATCATATCTATGCATTTTAAGGTACTTGACCACTTTATAAATTTCAAAAAATCGATTTTTTTTTGCATTTTATTAATACTTGTACTTTTAAAAATCACCTCCAGAAAAGTTTTTTTTTCAAATTTCGAACTCTAACATAGTGAAATTAGTGAAAGTGTGCGCGCAGTCCATACTTGAAGACTCAGCGAGTAAACACTTTAAACGCGTTTTTCTCGAAACTACTTTTTTCAAATGGCGGACAGCAAATCTCCGAAACTGCTCGGCCGATTTCAATGATTTTGGCCTTGTTTTGTTTGTTTTGTATGCCATTTTGCCAAAAAAAAAATTAATTATAAGATTTTTTTCAAACAACTACCCTTTTTTTTTGGCAAATCGTGGTGAATTGTCACGTAAATGAAATTCTTGTAAAGATTCCGGTTTTGTTTGTTTGAGATTTACAAATCCTGAGATTATCTGTCCGCCAGGTGACACAATTTTTTTTAGGCCTCGACTTTGGCGCCTCCTGGATAGTGGTTAAAAAGTGGAAAAAAAATCAAGTATTTTTGTATTCCAGAAACCTTAAATAAAAGTTTTTATATCATATACAGGGCCTGAAAAAAAATTATTGAAATGTTGTATTTTTTTAGCCTTTTAAGGGGTCAAATACCTTAACACCAAAGATAAGCCTGAGACACATTAACATATAAGGACTTAATTAGAAGCTTGTATACCAGAACAAGTTCTCACAACTAGAGACTACCGGAACTTTATTATACTATACTAACATATATTTTAACATACAATGTTGTGAGAGAAAATAATTATCTTTTCGAAAGAAAATTTAAAAGTCTAAGTCTAAGTCTTAATGATTTGGCTGGATATGCTTTCCAATATGACATAATTAGAATTTGTTTTTTTATAAAATAACCGTAAGTTTTTACCAACTAAAAATTTCAAAAGAGCACTTTAAAATTTGTCCCATGATAAAATCAAAACAATATACTACAACTTTATACGCCGAATACGATTTGCAAATTTATGTGATGTAAATTATTTTCTAGTGCGAATTTTTCAAACAATAACAATTGTATACTGTTATTGTTTTTATTTTAATAGATAGTAGCATTTAAAGCTACTGTGTAATTTGTGCATTTAGTAATTCTTACGTGGCCTAAGCTTACATTTTAATTGTCACTTTACTTTATGTCACTATATGTGTAATTTTTAAAACTACATAATTATTGTACACTTAAAGCTTATTTTTAAAAAAACAGAACAAGGACGTTGAGTATATGTAATAAAACAAAATTACAAATTAAAAAAAAACTTACATCATCCAATTGATCCAAGTCTGGAGCTGATTCTGATGATAAAGGCAATTTACTAGGAAGACGATGTCGCATTGTGTACCGAGGTACAACCAACGAATCATTATCTGAAAAAACGAGCGAATAAAACAGTTGACTACTTTTACGTGATTTTGATGTCTTTACGCGACCTTCGCTTGGAACAAAACTGTGGGTATCAATGTTTTGTCGGGATTCCTTTGGCTCACTATAAAGTATTGAAGCTTCCCAACAAGATTTTCCATTCAAGTCTCGCAATAAAACTCTAACTTGTTTATCCGCTGTAACTAAACCTGCAGTAACACCGCCTCCAGGAAGTTTCAATGCAGGTAATTCAATGAAACTGGCCATAAGTCCACTATTTAACATAAACAATTGAAGACTTTGAGATTGCAGTACTTGTGGAACAGTTAGATCAGCAGAGTCTCGTCTGCTCTCTTGAGCACCAATCGAAGCTAAATTTGAAGACCAGATGTCATCCTGTTCTTCAACTAATGAACTCAAACGCGATGCCCCAATTCCCGTAGGAAAATGACCAATGTATGTTACTAAATGCATAATAACTGCCCTCGCACAGAGTTGAATAGCCATATTGTATTTTTGAATTGTTTCTGATGTCTGAAAGCTAGCTTCATTATTTAATTTTCCATCAAGCACATCATCTGTTGTAATATTGAAATCGAAATCGTTGTCAGATATAAGGAGTTTTACTTGATTCTGGCGCGCTCCGTATAAAATTTGAAAAAGTACCCTTAATACGACTATTATCAAATTATCACCATCTCTATTAATCGTTTCGAGCATAACATTAGCAGGAAATGACATGCAGAACTCACCAAGACACACCATAAGAGTTGTTAAAATAATTTTATCAGAATCTTTTGGATTTGTCACGTGTTGGACTTCTAATGCTTTGCATAACGCAGTTATAATCAATTGAGGTAATCTTTCAATTTTTGACAATTCATTACCTCGTTCGCTGCATATTTTTAGTGAACTAGCAGCCACAACTGATATAGTTCGATGTTTAAATTCTAGTGCTTGTAAAAGCACTTGTATTGCCTCTTTTATGCGGGGGTTGAATGTTGAAGGCTGTTCTTTAATGTTTGTTCGTGGTAAACGTTGAGGTATGGATTGCGAAAACGTTGTGTTTGAATTCATTGGTCTATTCAATTCCAAGTAGATCCATTGTCCAAGCTGAGCAAATGCTACACATCTGGCTCTTGAAGAGGGCTCACGACGAGCGGAGCGTAAAATTATATTTAAAATATGATCCTGTAAATCTGGACATTCCATCAGTTCCATTTGTTGCACTGAAGGTTGGAGGACGGGTTTCGGGATAACTGTTGATGGATAACACAATAGTGATCCTAATAAAGCCACAACTTCTGCACGTGGTATACTTCGACTTATTTCTAATGATGTCAAAAGAACAGCGGCTGCATGTACGATATCTAGCAGTAAAAGTGTATGGCCGGGAAGTAACAAACTTAGAAAGCGGGGTCCCTCTAGATGCTTAAACAAACAATAAATCATAGAGCGATCCTCACCAGTAAGAAGCTTATGAAATAAATTATAAAATAATGATAAGTTATTTATTCCATTAACTGAACCTTGAACAGCGAGCATACAAAGCATTTGAACAGCAGACAATTTTCCTTTTTTAAACTCAGGACTTAAAAGTTGAGCGCCATAACACCAAGGACTTGCAATACCTATTGGTGGTACGAGAATTGGGGAAGAAGGAGTGCTCTGATTATCTTCTATAATTCCTTGATTTAGTTTTATTTTGATTAGATTGCAAGTCATTTCGACCAAGTGTTTAAAAACTTGTGCATGCAATTCAGGCCTCGGGATTTTATTGATATCTCCTAATGATCCAAGCATTCGCTTCCACATTATTGCTGCGGTATCAGGCAGCCAGCCGCTAACTGAGCCCCCCAATATAATTGAACGGCGTTCTGATGATGTAACCGAACCGTTGTCCTCAAAGCTAGCGTTGTCTGCAACCAAAGCATCAATTTGCAACGGAGAATCTTTTATGGAACCTCCTTCTATTCCGCTTGATGCGGTTGGTGATGGACTTCGTGAACCCTGCAGACTATCACTTTCTCCATTTTTTGTTCGATTGTTTAATTTCTTCAATTGAAATGAGCTTAAGGATATAGCTCTTCTTAATCGACCACCGTTAATTTGGTTGGAAAATCTGTATGTTTTTGAATTTAGCTTTTCAGAACTTATCAATATGTCGGCATGATTTTGATATAATATTGCATTAAGAGAGCGTTCAAAACTTGAAGATGCGCGACGGTGCCGTTCATGAATTTTCATTCTGGGTGATCTCGCTGTTGACAGACTGCCTTCACTATAGGATCGACCGAGAACGGGAGCAAAAGGTGTAACTGTGCTTGCGAACACAACTTGCGTCTGAGAATTACCAGATTCTTCATCTTTTCTCTGCTGTTCCTCAATATTTTCTGTATTTTTTTCGCTTATGCCACGGGAAAAATTTCCATCATTTTGCTCTTTAAAGCCACTTTGCCAAACGCTTGCAATGCGTCTTCGTTTTCCTTTACTATCTGCTAAACGATCCAATGGCAGATCTTGTAAATTTAAATTGTATACATAACGACCTAAAACTCTTGTAAGAGTTTGCATGGTTTTATCCCATTCGTTGATTAATTCATCTCTATATGTCAGTGATGTAAGAACAGTTAAAAACCGTTCCCATAGTTGAACGTTTATTGGAACATTTGTGTGTGCCCTAATCCACGTAACAATTAATGTTTGAAAAATGGCTTGACCCAAGCGGTTACCTAAAGCTGGCCTCGAGCCGCCCGAATTTTGATTTAAAACAATCGAAGTTACTTGCAATAGTACTAACAACAATTGCTCCCACGTTTTTGGTTCCATTCTTGTATTCATTACCATAGTTCTGTAAACATTCAAAACTTTCTTACAAATATCCGTTTGCTCATTCAATGGTGTCGATCGATAATCCCTGTTTACAGGAGGAAATACTATATTTAAGTTGCTAGTGTTTACCAGAAACACATTTGCCGCATTTGTCACAAAAACTTGTAATACATTTTGGAGTCCTGCTTGTATTCCATTGGCTTCCTTAGTCATTGCTCCGACATATGATGCTGTTCTAAGTTTTTGTCCTCTTGCTGATGCATCCATTAAGCTGGTAGTACCATAACTTTCACTATCATCTGGTTCTGACATAAACGGAGGTTGATGATTACTTGTCATCCAATCCCGATATACGGCAATCGAAGTACGCATTGCATCGATTTGAGATTTCGATGTAAAATTCAAAAGAAATGCTTGCCTATATACTTCGTGAATGAAGTTAATATTCTTCTGTGTTGAGTATAAAACATCACGAACTATTGTACCCTGCAGATAGGCTAGGAATTTAGGATTCGAAGACAAACGTGCATGATCCTCTTCTTGAATATGAATATTTTCCAACTTACTACTCAAATGTTTCTCATTTACAAATCTTGAAATCCAATTTATTAATACAACAACGCACGACGACATAACTTCATCTTTTTTGTTTACTGTTCGCATAACAGGCAAGTCAGGTCTCGGTTCGTAAATCGAACTTGTTACATCAAAGTTAGGGCAGAACACTGGTAAAAATACTTCTTTAAAACGGTTCAATAGAAATGCAAAGGATTTTGTATCCTTATGAGCACCATTGTCGCGCCATTTAAGGCAACCAGTTGTTTGGACCATACTGTTTAATAAAATTTCAAGCCCTTCTTTCGGATCTGGTGGCGAAGACTTTTCGCTTGATGATGGGGGCAAGATAGCAGCTATCTCTGAAGTCTGAACTGGATGAGAAAACATGTCATGAAAAACAGATGTTCCTACTTCTACCTTCATATTTGGGTGATTGAAAACATCAGAGCCGTTAAATTCACCATCTGGGCCATTTATACCTTTCTGCGGAACAATTAGTCCTGGTATTAGATCGGCAAACATTGAATGCACATAGTTTGGTGCATTTTCTGCTAGAGTCTGATACCACAGTAGAAAATACCTAAATTAACATGAATTATTATTCATTCAATCAATATGTATTCATAAAATTCAACTATCCATATGTATTAACAAGCTTAATTTACCTTACGCTTTCTTTTCTTAATTTTGGACTGTTTCCCAAGTGCAAAAGTTTTGCCATAATTCTACTTAAAGAATGACACTGCCATCGTCGAGTTAACAATTCTGGAAGAAGGCAAAGTATTTTTCCAAGAAGCCATAGCGATCCATCCAACTCTTCTCTGTGCGTTTTATGAGCTTTAAGAAAATACAAAATAACCAAAACCATGTAATTTTATACACACAAATCAAAAATAACAATTTTGAAGCTTAAAACCTTCAAAAACTAAAACTACTAAGAAATAAAACAAGATTTTCTTTTATTTTATTAATAGAACGATTTATTTAAATTAAATTCGGCAATAAAGCTGTTTAAGCATTACTTAGACAATTGTTATCAAAACCAGGATGCAGTTGCATTTTAAACGCATGTGTTAAATCAAAAATTAAAGGGTAACATCACCTTTAGATTTTTAAAAATCTGAATGACAGGTTCCCGTCGGGCACCGCACTGGTGTTCGTATCAGAAAGCTATCTGATACAAGTTTATTAAAAAGCTGTTTAGAAGTATACACTCAAAATAACAACGAAAGCCTAAACGCTGTGCAAAAGCGCATTGCAGTGGCGCAAAATTGTCGACATGGTTTCTAATATTCCAGCTTGTATATTAAATGAAGGATAAAACAAATGATGCAACTAATTAACCTTGGCCCTAACTCACTGCGATTTACGGAGAATTTGGATTCTCAACATGAGAGCCAAATAGGACACTTAAGGATTCAAGAAATTAAAAAAAGCTGCTCAAAAGGAATCGGAGAAATTGGCGGCAATAATGGAAGACTTTATGTCACGTCCGGGAACTGCAGATTGAAAGCAATTTGAAAAGTATTTGGTTTTAAGTTGCTGACTCCAATGTTTTTTCCTTTGCGGTCTTTTCTAAACTTCTTTTTTCAAACTCGTGTGCAAGATATCTCAAGATCTACATCACCATTTTTATTTAAATTTTCATCAAATATTCTCTATAATATTATCTACGATGTAGCATATAATTTTTTTGATTGGCTGCCACGACTAGTAATAAAATTTTTAATTTTTTCCCAAACAACTTCACTACAAAAAAAAAAAAAAGAATTAAAATTTAAAATTATTTTTTATATCCTACATCTTAATCTCTAAACTCTAAACACCATCAGCAAGAATTTTCAAAAGAGGGGGTCCAACTTAATGGCTATATCTCCGTCATTTTTTAATTTTTTTATTCGTTATTATTTCAAATTATTTATAAAACTACTATGTATATACGGAAAATGAGAATTATTTTACATATATATTTTATAGATCCGTTGAAGGAGAGGTAAACCCTTAAAAAACTATGAGGCAATTATTAAAAAAAAAAAAAACATAATTTAACTTCGCACACTATGATAGCTTCTATTATGTTCTTTCATTTCGTAATCAAATCAACAAAAAATCAATAAATTATGGGAATTAACAGTTCTGCTTAACTGAAAAATTTGATTAAAAATATGCAATCCAAAGCGGTAAAAAATTTGTTTAATGTTGTTTTAAATTCATGTTACATGATCAAAAGAAGGTGGGAATTGCAAACATTGCAATAACACTTTCAAAATATTAAATCTTAAAAATTATTTTGCATAATTATACAGGGTGTGCCCTAATTCGTCAAGGCTAATTTGGGAAATGACTTTTGGGTATATTCTAAGAAATATTGTTCTACAATTAGGGTGTATCTCCTTCCGCGGGGCACTCACCTTGACACGAGCGTCATCTTCAATGACGCCGGTGTGGAAACTTTAGTCGCAATGACTCATTCAACTGACCACGGTCGGATGAGGAGTGGCGAACCAAGAACTGCAAAAACCGTGCCGAAGGTTGCAAGGTTGGGTGTCAAACCAACCGCGAACAAGCTCTCTCAGGCGCTACTTAACTATACCCAGGTATGGCGGCACTGCCTGGGCTGACCTTTTATCTCCGGCCTTATTCGTGGGAATCAAATTTATTTTTAATGGAAAACCGAATAAAAAACAAAAAAAAAATATTACAGAAAAAATTACAAGAAAATTAGTTCAGGAAGAGTTAAGCGAAGAACACAATGTGAATCTGCGTCTGCGTCTGCTGCCGAAGCGGAGAACTGTCACACTGTTAACTTATATGTCGACCCATAAGAATGCCCACAATACGCATCTGGGTCTGCATCTGCTGCTCAAGTTGAATCGACTTCAACTTTTTGAAGCTATTCAAATTTGTCGTTTACTAAATTTTTACGTGTTTGCGGGAATTTACAATTAAGCTTTAAGAAAACTTGAAAGCTTTTTTTCATTAGGGGTATTCCCGCTTCGTTGTATCTGGTCTTGTATCATTATAAAAGTGTAAAAGTGTATCATTTTCTTACAATACAACAACACAATACACTGGCTGTCATTTTGTTACACTTTTACACTTTAGCAATGCTCCAACCCTATTGTTACGAAGAGTATAAAAGTGTTACGTTGAAAATATTTTTTGACAGCTGGTTGTTGTCGTTTAGTTTTCTTAATTTATTTTTATTTCTGGCAAAAATATGAACGAGGAAAATTTGGTCGTAAATAAAAAGCGCCAAAGGGAAAAGCCTGTTAAAAATTTAATGATAAACAAATTTGTCTCATCTTGGACTACATTCAAGAAACAGGAAATCTCGAATTAAAGATGCTTTTTTATTTCTATAAAGTCGCAATATGCGGTGGGGATGAAAAAAGCGGGAAGTCAGACGCTATATTTTAAAAGTGTGCGATGCTTAGGACGGCATCAAGCTAAAATGAATGACGGTGGCAGAGTTGGCAGAATATACTCTGCCGACGGCATGGATATGGGTCCCGTGTGCCTACACATACCCTGAAAACCTCCTGGGACTACTCCATGTGCAGAATCGGGAACTAAAAGCCGATGCATGGAGAGTCCTTAAAAAGAGGCCTAGACGGAAATATGGTTAGCATTTTCTGCTGTCCCTTACAGGGATTGCTTACCATACCTCGAAAAATCGGAAGGCATGGAACGGTACAGTATGGGCAGGTTGACTGTCAAGCCATGGACCAAGGGCAAGGACGGGAGGAACCCCCTAAGATAACGGAAGTGCTGCAGATAAACCTGAACCATATTAAGGCGGCGACGGCCTGTCTAGCTAACTACATCGCCAGACAGGTCGTCACAGCCGTACTTATACAAGAGCCTTGGAACAATAAGAACAATGAGATCCAGTAACTCAGGCTAAAAAATTATGAATTGTACTGTAAGGCAGAAGGTAAGAAAGATTAGGACATGCATTCTTATCAAAAAACAAATCGAAGAATTTCATTTGAATGATTTCAGCTCAGGTAACCTGATAGCCCCAATATCTGAAAGGGAGTGTGGCAAACCACTGTGTCCGACCTCGGCCTATCTACCCTACGACTCTGAGGTAGTCATCTCAGAGTAACTGAAGGATTTGGCAAAGCAGAAAGATCGAATTCTAATGCTGGGCTGTGATGCAAACGCCCATCATACACAATGGGTAAGCGGTGATACCAACACAAGATGTTGGTGTTTGTATGACTTTATTATATTTTCCATCCTCAATATTTGTACCAGTGGGTACTGATAGGGCTGATTGACATCACCCTTGCTTCAAATACAGAGGGGGTAGAAATCACGGAATGAAGAGTAGTTGATTAAGTGTCGATGTCGGACCACCGATGGATACGCTCCAAGGTTAACTTTCAGAATATGGAATGCAGTTTTCAAAGAAATCCCAGGAAGGCTGATTGGGTCAAGTATACAGAAGTGGTAAATAATATCTGGATACCCGATCAATCACCTATGATAAAATTGATAACTTCGATAGGCCGGTAAAAAATAAAAGTAAGGTAATAATGGCGTTCGAGGAAGCCAATACCTTAAAGGGTTCGACCAAATTGCTGGAATAGGGAAATACGTCTTTAAAGGAAAGATTTTAGAAAACTTTACAATAGGGCGAAACCATTCAGAAGTGACAGTACATGGAATGAGTACTACGAATCTAAAAAACATTTCGAGTACCTAGTTCGAAAGACAAAATAACTTTATGGCAGAAGTACTACGAATCTATCGTGGCAACAGATGAGGCTTCGAGGCTATGCAAAATGCTTTCAAAATAGCAAGCGCTCCTAGCTACCTCAGGAAAAATTTCCCTGAATCCATATTATCAATTGACTCTGGCATTTTACGGCACACTGAGAACATTAATTTCTCTCTCGCCGAAGAGGAAAAAGGTGTTCTTATTAACAGGAAAAAATTACGGTGGGCAATTCTGTCAATTCTGCAGAAAGCACCGGAGGTAGCAATCCGAAAAATTATGGAAATTTTTAGACACAGTCTAAAAATAGGATACATTCCAATAGCTTGGAGGGAAGTTAAGGCGGTTTTTTTTAACCTAAAGCTTGCAGACAGGGGCAAATATAAAAGGATTAATACAACTGTTATAAGAACACGGCATACGCAGATGATGGTCATAATAGTGCAGGAAAAATACTTAAATATTTTAATTGAGATTATGAAGGTTGCCATGAAGGTTGCCAGCACTTGGGCAAACTTGGGTTTTAAAACGGAACAGTGTTACACAGCGCGAATTATCTGATTGTAATTCTGGACAAAAAACTGATTTGGAATCTTAACGTAGCGGCATATAATGATCTTTTTATATGCAAAAGAACGGTAGAAATAATTTGGAACTTAAAACCTGCTATGGTGTACTGGCTATATTGTATAATAAGACCCATACTTACATATGGCGCAAACCAACAAATAAGAAAATGATTTACGGAATATTAGAAGGCGGTTCAAAGCACGGCTTCCATAGCCATTACAGGTGCGCTTCGTACAAAAGACTTGCTGGCAACAGTACGATAGAACTCACTTATTTGGGTCACTTCAGAAGCAGTAGCTTCGGGCACGCACGATCCTTGCGGAGCTACTGCTTTTTCAGTCCAATCCAATTTTAACAGATGAAATTGCAATTTTCACTGATGGTTTAAAAACAGAGGAATTAACAGTTCCTGGTATCTTCGCAGAAGACACAGAACTAAGAGTATCTGTAAGACTACTGGACACAAGTACAGAGGTTCTGGCTGTCCTCAGGGCGGCTAAGGTAATGCAGGTGAGATCGGTATCCGCTAGAGATATCGCTATCAACATCGACAGCCATTAAGGCAATGGAATCGACCGACATCAACTCTGATACAGTCAGGGGCTGTCGCACAATGCTCAAAGCATTATGCATTCAGAATCGGAGGAAACTGCGCTGGGTGCCAGGACACTGCGGTATAGAGGGAAATGAGCAAGCTGTTTAGGTTGCAAGAAGAGTAGGGCTATTCGATAAAAGTGAGCTTGAAAACATCAATTCAACCCTCTGCATAATAATGGGCATAATAACCTAAGGTGGTCGAATCGTGAAGGACATATGATTTCCAAGGCTATATAGCTAGTTCTTGATGGTTTAAGGGAGTTAATAAAATTAAACAAAAATAAACTTGGAAGAATAATAGGAATCCTAATAGGCCACTGTCTCCTGCTGAAACACGCAAAGAGACTCAAATTGTCAGATACGGACATTTGAAGATTCCGCAATCTGAGGAAAATACTTTTTTTAAAAATCTAGAGGAAATAGACGGCAAGGATTTTAAATGCCTTTCTGGCTTTTGTAAAGAAAATGGGTGTTTTAAAGGGCGATTGTTTAGGTTTCTCGCCCTTTGAAGATAAATTCAACTGGTTGCTAGAGCGGAGCTTGGATGACGAGTTTTATTAGCAGAAATCGGTGGACGACGAACGAATCCCAATTTACAAAAGATGGCAGCAAACATTTTTATAATCTTCTATATGTGGGCAGGTGTAATTGAAAACAAGTTAATCGGCCCCTTCAAACTGCCACCTAGACTGAATTTTACAAACTTTCCGGAGTTTTTGCGAAATAATTTACCAGAACTATTAGAGGACATTCCACTCATTCAACTAGCTTCATCATATTTCCAACAGGGTGATGATCCAGCCTACTATGGTCGTGAGGTTAAGAATTGGTTAGATAAAGAGTACGGTAATCGTTGGATAGGAAGAATCGGATCAGTTCACTGGCCTGCAAGATCACCTGACCTTACATTATTGGATTTTTCTGTATGGGGTAGAATGAAAGAACTTGTTTATTCAACCGAAATAGCGACTTTGAGTGAAATAGAAGACCCTATTCCCGAAGCGTCAGTTAGCAGTTATATATATTCGCATTGCAATCCAAAAATGGTCTTTGAGCACCTGTTACAACGTAAAACATAAAATAAAAATTATCTAAAACCAATCAAAATCATTTTTTATTCATAGCCTTTGGAGCTTAAAGGAAAACAACCTTATTTTTAAATTTTACCTATGCAGGTTTTCGCAAGTATCATAAAATCTGTGGGTTTTTCTGCAAACTTGTTGATGATTTTTTTTTACGTTCAGATGATTACGCATTTTTTTGGAGAAAAGTGACCTTAAAGTCATAAATAAGCATGGCCAAGAAAAATGGAACAAGTTTAGAAATTGGATACCTGAAGACTCAAACAAGTTATCAACTCTGTTTAAACGCAGTACAAAGAATAGTATTTCTTGGGTGGTCCAAATACAAGTTTTTTTTTAGTGAATCTTGTTATTTTGACATGCCCACAGCGCTTGCTATACGCGAGTTTGGGCCAAAAGTTTTTAAAACCGGTTTGCCGTTAGTACCGACGAGAATATGGCTCATGTGGCCGAGAATGCACAGCCATCGGCCAACTAAAATTGGACATCGAATTTGGTCGAAAAATAACTTTTTCTGTCAAGTCGCATTTTTATATCGAGGCATCTGGGGATAGGAAAAATGGACTAGAAAAGCTGCCACTTAAATACCATACCAAACACACACACACATTGGCTTCTATATGACTACCAGTAGATTTTTCGATCATCAGCCACGGCAATTTTACTTGTTTGCGAAGCCGTCGAAATGGAAAGATGATTTTTGTCGTCAATTTTGAGATGATCTAAAGCTTCAATAGAAAAGGGATAGCGAAGCGGATGGTCGTTTTGCTGCAATTCCTGAGTCAATTGGATCTTGTAAACGAATAATCCAAGGTCTTTATGAAACACTCTCCTAAAGATACTGAGGTTCACGTGTTAAGACGCACACTTTTGGCAACAGCTGCAATATTGCCCACTGTTTCGGCAACCCCGCGTCCAATGGAAGTACCTTTGCGGTATCTTCTTAAGCTGTTTAAGCGTAAATCGATCCATACTAGAAATATAATACTGAGTTTCTTTCAATTTTTTGAGCTCTTAGTGTCTACTATAGATTTAAAATGAAGATAAAAACAATAATTTGAATTTATTGAAGAAGTAGAAATAATAAATAAATAATAAAGAGATCAACTTAAAAACCCTGAAAATGTAGAACACCAAATAAAATTAACTACTGATCAACAAAAAAAAGTCTGTACTTTACAGACCTCTCCAAAATACGTGCAAGTTAGAACCCGAATTAAAGATATGGAATGACTTTACTTTTTACTTTACTTTATGGAGAACAAGCGTCTCCAGCCAACTCGATCTTTTGCTAGCTGCCTCTAGTTTCTCACGCTAAGTTGGCTGAGGTCTCCCTCCACTTGCGTGCGCCACCTCATCCTCGGTTTTGCCCTACTGCGCTACCCATCGGGGCGGATTCGAAGACTTTTCGGACCCGAAGTCGTTTGATCTACACTCTTTTGACTAGGTCGGTGTCGCTGTACAGTCGGTACAATTCGTCGTTGTAACTTTTGTTGTTCGCGAGAGGGAAGAAGTAGTTGGCAAGAATTTTTCTTCGTTTGATCTCAGCGCTTGTGTCCTTGTCTAAATTTCTAGCGGAGCCTCGGTAGAGAAAGTCCTTAACTACCTCAAAGTTCACCAAGGTTTTCGTTGAGGTGGTCGAGTGAAACCCAGCACATCGGGCGCGGAATCTCTGATTGCTTTTTGGCAGGTTTGTCAATGATCTTCGATGTTTGGTGCTGGTGGCAGTGGACTTCTTAAGAATTAAGAGAGAAACCCGATCACAAAAGGATTTGGCAATCGCTTGCGATAGTAGCCGTCTGACGTCCAAATTCCTCACATTACGTCCATCGAAACATGGACAATTAGGTTGACGGTTGATTGATCAGGAGTTCTTCAAGCCTCCTAATGAATATCGAGACGTGGGTAAAGTCGATTAGCCTGGATGCGTTATCAAAGTAAATAAATTTCGTGGAAACAATACCTTCCGAGAGTACTATTAAAGATGCCGTCTCTTCCTAGGATAATTTTAATGTCATTGCCAGGGCATTGCTCGTAAGTCTTCTTCAAGAGATAATAGAAGCTATCTTCGGTATCGTCATCTTTCTCCTCTGTGGTGGCATGCGGGCATATAAGGCTAATATTCGCAAATTTAGCCTTAAAACGGATTGCTACATGCCGTAAACTCAAGAGTTTTTGGATGCGGTCATGTCTGCTTTGCAACAGACTAGGTGCTCCGTGAGTGGTTCAGCTGCACGTGGCCTATTAAGTAACCTAATTCGTTTGCATGGGTTGTCAACAACGGCCTGACTGCCGAGCTCTTCAAAGCGGCAATGACTTGGTAAGGAGCATACACCGACCCATCTGGAAAATATGGTCGGACGAAAGTATGCCGAATGAATGAAACCTCAGCATTGTTTGTCCGATTCTCAAGAAAGGAGACCCTCTGAACTGCACCAACTACAGAGGCATCAGTCTCCTTAACATCGCGTACAAGATCTTATCTGCCGTATTGTGTGAACGCCTGAAGCCGTTCGTCAGCAACCAGATAGATCCATATCAGTGTGGTTTCAGGCCAGGAAAGTCCAGCATCGACCAAATATTCACACTACGACAGATCTCGGAGAAGACCCATGAGCTTCAGATCGATACACAACACCTATTCATCGATTTTAAGGCCGCGTATAACAGCATCTATAGAGACGAGCTATACACAGCAATGTCGAGTTACGGAATCTCTGCCAAACTCGTCCGTCTGTGCAGGATGACGATGGAGAATGCACGCTGCTGCACTAAGGTCGGTAAAGATCTCACCGAGACCTTTGATGTCCAGAAAGAAATTAGACAAGGCGATGCACTGTCATGCGATTTTTTCACCATCGTACTTGAAAGAACATTGCAAAACTCACGGGCAAACACAAGAGGCACTATCTTTCAAAATTCCGTCCAACTACTCGCATACGCCGACGATATTGACATAATCGGGAGAAAGCAGCGTGATGTCAGTGGCGCTTTCGCGAGTATTGAGACGGAAGGGGTGAAAATGAAATTAGCGGTCAATGAGGGCAAGACCAAGTATATGCTGTCAAGCAAAAAGCACAACCAACACCGACGTCTTGGGCAGAACGTCACCCTCGACAGATATAACTTTGAGGTAGTTAAGGACTTTGTCTACCTAGGCTCCGCTAAAAATACAGACAACGATACCAGCACTGAGATCAAACGAAGAATAACTCATGCCAACCGCTGTTTTTTGGGCTAAGAAGGCACTTGAGTAGCAAAGCCCTCTCTTGGACAACAAAAGTCACCCATTATAAGACCTTAATAATCCAGGTCCTGCTATATGGCGAAGAAGCATGGAAATTATCAAAAATGGATAAGGGTGTACTTGGTTGCTTCGAGAGGAAAATTCTTCGGGCGATCTTCGGTCCCGTCTGCATTGACGGTGAGTGAAGGACGAGATACAACAATGAACTCTACTGACTGTACAGCGACATCGACCTAACCAGAAGGGTGCAGATCCAAAGACAGAGATGGCTGGGTCATGTAGAGCGTATGGACACAAATGCTCCGGTCCGAAGTCTTCGAATCCGCTCCCGAGGGACAGCGCAGTAGAGTAAGGCCAAGACTGAGGTGTCGCACGGAAGTGGAAGGGGACCTCAGCCAACTTAGTGTTCGAAACTGGATGCAGCTAGTCAGGGATCGAGCTGGCCGGACACGCTTGTTGACTTAGCATTGGTCGCTATGTTATTGTTGTACTTAATATGCAAATTTCTCTTTAAGCGGATAGCGGATTTTTTTTTTTTCCATGCATTTTTATTCAAATTCATTTGTTAATACTTAAGTGCTAAACAAAAAAACGCTTAAAAACTAGCTTAATTTACTTCAATTCTTCTTATTTTTACTTACTGGCCCTATAAGAGCGCTCTAAGCTAAACATAAAACTTAACTATGTCTTTCGACGCAACCTAACTGTTTTTTTTTATATATATATTTTTACATTATACTTAGAACTAAGAAAATATAAATTGTTTTAGCAAAAACTTAGTGAAAGGACATTTCGTTTACATAAAACTTAAAACTACTTACAAAATAATTCTTAGACTACTTAGATTATCTTGAACTACGATACGTAATTAAATACGTACTTTTTTTTTGTTTTTTATGCTACCCATCTCTTTTTTTTTTTTTTTTTAATTGTTTTTTTAATTAATTTTTTTTTTTTTTTTTTTTTATTAAAATTATCTTAACACTACATTAATCTACCTAAACTATGTAAGCCGGCCATGACTTAAAATTTAAGTAAATCGACTTTGCGTCTTATCGACGCTACCTAGAATTAGAAGGAAACGACGAAAGAGCTCCCTCTCTTTCAATAAGCCACCAAAATTCTTGGTGCTGCCGAGCAACGTCTCTCAAATCGCGACTCCCTACCGCCCTACTGAACCGGAGACGCTCCGCACTGCCGTGTGCGACGTCTCTGTCGTAGTTGAGTCGCCTGTCTGCAGCTGCTCTAGCAATGTGCCTTCGAGTCAGCTTAATGACGAAATTGTCCACTCTAATTAGGTTCGCCCTGTTGTACAGGACCTCGTTAGGATAATATTTTATGTACTCCGATTCTAGTGTTCTGTACAAGCGAAGACAAGTCCTAAGACAAGCCCTCTCAAACACCCGAATCTTTTCCATTAAGCTTGCTCTCACGTTGAACCACACGGGACATCCAAATACAAGCATAGGCCGGATAAGGGCCATGTAGCAGATTACTTTTACCCTCGCATCGAGTTGCCTGCTATAAAATAGTCTCTTTGTAAGGGCAAATGCACCTTTAGCTCTGGCCAGAGCAACATCTATATGTTTGTTAAAATATAGATATTGATCTAGCCAAATCCCAAGGTATCTGACTACACTTCGACAAGCAAGTGGTTGCCCGCGTTGTCCCACGATCGAAAACTTTCGCCAGTTCTTTCTATCCGCAGAGGCCCCAGACAAAGGTGTCCTAAAAAGAATGGTTTCCGACTTCTGAAAGTTGATCTTCAACTTCCAGTCATCGCAATATCGTTTAATCTTATCGAAGTCACTTTGCAAGAGCATATTAATGACCCCGATTTTTGGACCTGATCTGTACGCTATCAAGTCGTCTGCGTACGCTATGGCATGGTGAAGTGAACTCACAAGATCGCTTGTGTAAATGTTAAAAAGGATCGGTGAATTAACCGCACCTTGTTGCAGACCATTTTTAATGTTAAACGTTCTAGCAGAAGTCGCATCGCCATTCTTCACGATGAACTTTCTACCGGAGGGCATATCAAAGAGAATATACAGCAGTGGTTTACATATGACCAGCCTGTTCAACTTGAAAAAAAGGCCTTCTAGCCATACGGTGTCAAAAGCCTTCTCCAAGTCAATCAAGCAGGCGCCTGTGCACTGTTTCTTGCTATTGTTCCACTGGATATCGGATACCAGTTTAGACGCGGCATGTGATATATCATGTCCCGCCTTAAAACCGAACTGATTATCTGGAACTATATTTTTGTCCTCAACCCACTTAGTCAGGACTCTATTGATCACTTTTTCGAAAACTTTGCTGATATTCGGAAGGAGACTTATCGACCGAAGATTCGCCGGATTGGACATGTCTTTATCCCTTTTGGGAATGGGATGCACCATCGCTGTTTTCCAATGCATTGGATAATAAGCATTATTCAAAGCATTATTAAACAGGATGGTATAAATGTCCACCACTTCTGGTGGGAGATGTCGAAGCACAATGTTCGGTATTCCATCGGTTCCCACTGATTTCTTACTTCTTAGTGATACGAGGGCGGGTCAATAAGTTCGTGACTTTTTGAATTTCTGACCTCTTTACTGAAACAGCAACACTGCTCCTGTCAACAGGCATCTGTCAGTTGACTCCTGTCAAAATTTAAACTTGCTGCGTCAGTTAGTTTGTGTTTGACAGCTATTTTTTATCAGACTACTCACTAATTTGAGGAGAAAATGGAAAAAAGTGAATTTCGTGTGCTTATTAAGCATTACTTCTTGCGAAAAAAAACCATTACCGAGACCAAGGCTAAGCTTGATAAATACTATGGGGACTCTGCACCATCGATTTCAATGGTAAAAAAATGGTTTACTGAATTTCGTTGTGGCCGTACAAGCACTGAAGATGCCGAACGTCCTGGACGCCCAGTTGAGGTCTCTACACCCGAAACAATCGAAAAAATTCACGATATGGTGTTGGCCGACCGAAGATTGAAAGTGCGAGAGATTGTGGAAGCCGTAGGGATCTCGCATGGCTCAGTGGTTTCAATTTTGAATGATCACTTGGGCATGAGAAAGCTTTCCGCAAGATGGGTGCCGCTTTTGCTCACAGTCGACCACAAACGCAATCGTGTTTGCCATGGCAAAAATCCATGAATTGGGCTATGAATTGCTCCCTCATCCACCCTATTCTCCAGATTTGGCTCCGAGCGACTACTTCTTGTTCCCAAACCTGAAGAAATGGCTTGGTGGAAAAAGATTTGACTCCAATGATGAAGTCATCTCGCAAACAAAGGCCTATTTTGAGGACCTCGACAAATCATTTTTTTTGGAAGAGATAGAAAAATTGGAGAAGCGTTAGACAAAGTGTATAGAGCTCAAGGGAGACTACGTTGAAAAATAAAATTATTTTTTTATCAAAAAATCTGTGTTTTAATCCAAAAGTCACGGACTTATTGACCCGCCCTCGTATGCTGTAATCAAGGAAAAATAGAGAGACTGCAAAATTTATAAAACAACGCAAAGAGAAGTATACTAAGATGTAATAGACTAACACCGATAAAATGCATGCTGGACGCACTTAAATGGCTGTGTATAAAACAAAGATTAGAACAACACAATAATTGCTGTTTTCAAAATGAAAACAATGTAATCTCTACATTCATAAAAGAAAACACATTTTTCTGTAGGGTGTAGGTACGTAACGGCACCTCAACAAGATACATATATATAAATCGATTTGTCGTGAGTAACGGTATTACATAGGTTACATAGGATGGTTTTTAGTATTCTAAGTCCGTTATTGGGCTGTTTATATGATTTTTTAACTGAAAAAACGCATTTTGTATACTTTACACACATATTACTACAAAATGGCTGAACAGATTTGAATATAATTTTATTCTCCGATTAGTACATTTCCTGGTGAAAAGATTTATGTACTAGGTGGGGTGACAAGTAACCTCCTTGGGAATGATTTTAGCCGTTGTTGCGATGCTCTTTCATCTTGATGGCTTCGTTAATCGTCAAAATTGTCGCATTTGGGGTTCAGAAAACCCACGAGTAATTGTTGAGGAACAAATGCATCCACAACGCGTGACTGTTTGGTGCAGATTTTGGGCTGGAGGCATTATCGGACTATTCTTCTTCGATAATGGGGCCGGTCAAGAAGTAACAATTTATGGTGTTCGTTATCGTGACATGATAACCCAGTTTAAAGTGCCTAATTTAAAAAAATCGTGTCTGAAATAGGCCCGTGTATAGGCACTTTCCAGTAGGGTCAGTTGGGGTAAATGCACCAGCGCACACTAGACTATTTTTATCCCAGGATACAACGTTGCCACATGTACACTGTTGAGTGGTAGAAACATGGGTTGCCACATTTCCATCTGCCGGTATGGTTAGTAAACAAAATTAGGCTGGATCAAACAAGTGACTCCAGTCGAAGGTTTCCCTAGAGTTAAAAAAGAACTGATGCTCTTGGGAGGGTCTTTGTAGTTCATCCCAACAACAGTGAATGTTTTCACTTGAGAATGCTACTTCACATTGTAAAGGGCCCATCATACAAGGAGTAACTAATATACCTATAAAGCAGCATGGAAAGTGATGAGTCTCTTGGAAGACGACTGTTAATGGGACAACACATTAACGGAAGCTACTATATGCAGTTAATCGTCATTAGGTATTTGTTTGCCAATATTATAGCGTTTTGACAAGTGACCGATATTGTATCTCTCTGGAACAAGTATGAGCAAAATATGGCCGAAGATATACTGAATCGACGACGGCGAGAGTTAATGTCAGATTATGTCCAATATGATCAACATATTTTTGATGAGGCGTTGTATAAGGTAGTAGAAGAACTTTGGGGTTAATCCATTTCGTATTTTGGACTGCTGATGCCTACAAATATACGCAAGAGAAATTTCCTACGATCAATTTAAACTGTTGAAATGTAGCTCAAGAAGAACATCACATGAACATACATAGATAAAAAAAAGTATACGATGCGTATTATCATCAATTGATAGAAACGAGGAAAAGCATTTTTTATCAACTTGCTCCTTGGAAAAGTAAGATCTACTGGCAAAATTGCATTAGCTGTAGCATCAGCCGGAATTTCTGTTACACTTTTGGAAGCAGGCCGAACCGCTCATGCAACATTCGAACTTCCGCTAACAATTGCTACTGAGGACACTAGCACTGTTTGTAGCGTTTCAAAACAAAGTAGTACTGGAAAATTAATACCTAACTGGTCATCAAAAGTTTGGGACAAAGTCACCATATCGAACAAGTTTTCCATATGCGCAGTACGGATTCACCCATGGGTGGATGCACGATATTATTCTCTGGTAACTTTTGGCAAATCTTACCAGTGTTAGCAAGAGGGACATGTGTTGAAGAAATCAGTGCTTCATTGAAAGGATTTTTTTTGCTGGCCATGTGTGAAAAGATAAGAACTCAAAACAAATATGAGAGTGTCATTATCAACACATGAAAACTAGGATTTTTCAGAGTTGTTGCTCAAAATAAGAAACTGAGAGATGCCATAAAACAATTGCAGAATTAATCTAGATAATCAAAACGTTTGCATTTTCATCCAGAAATAAATAATAAATATAACTTAGTTCGAGGAGAGATTTATTTTGCCATCTACTAACAATCAAGTAGGTAAAGTGAACGACTTGATTGTCTTAATACACCGGCGCAGACATACTACTCTGTAGACACCGTGCTGGACCATGAAGAGGCTATACATTTCCCAAAAGAATTTCTCAATTGCTTGCAGCCTTCCGGATTGCCCCCACATAAATAGGGCTTAAAGGAAGGGTGTCCAGTTATTTTATTACGAAGGAATCCACCTAAATTGTGCAACGGTACACGTCTCCAGGTTAAACGTCTAAAAACTTTTACTATAGAGTGCAAAATTCTGACTGGATGTGGAACTGGAGAAGCCGTGTTTATTCCCCGTATTCCATTGATACCAACGGATCTTACATTCCAATTCAAAAGAATGCAGTTTCCAATAAAATTGAAATTTTCTATTACTATATGTATATTAACAAATCACAAGGTCAGACATTCAACGTTGAGAGCTTAGACCTAAGCGTTAAGTGCATTTCCCATGGATAGCTATCCGTAGATCTTTCGCGCGTCACTTCCAAACAAAATTTGTTCGTATTGAGTAACCACAAGCAAGCCGCAAACATTGTTTATAAAGAAATTCTATAATCAAAGGCAGTATTTCACATCCTTCACGTCGAAGAAGCCGTGCGAAGCCGGGGTTTGTCGCTAGCATATAATATAATATAATATAATTAATACAATCAAAGACTGATTTATGTAATAATATTATGTTGAAATTATATTTACATTTACATTTATAAGATTTTATAAAGTATGTTATTATACTAATAAATGGAATTGTAATGTAATGTTAAGTTTTTCGGAAAATAGGATAGAGAGAGGAAGACCTGTGGACTCAGTGTCTATTTTGGTCCATGGGTGGCATCTAACATGAGAGACTAGTTATTAGTGTTAGGTTAGAACAGTTGGGTGCTGTAGAAATAGGGCAGGCACTGAGAGATGTCAACCTGGTGATATCCAGTATAGCAACTATCTTCTACACATCAATGGTGCTTATAATACCTTTACGTGAAAACCGGCGGGTACTGGTCAATGTTCATCCGGACTGGATTTGCTAAACTTATAAGCGCGAGCGCTGAGCCAGCCGGGCAACTACGAGACTAAGTTAGGGTCTTGGAAAATAGATGGTAGAGAATGAGACCTTTATGGACCGACAGCGCTCAAATCCTCGAACGGGTTACTGCCCTCGGTCTAACCGACCTCTCGTCCTTAGGGTATCAAAAATGGTATTGCGCCTTCCTGACATGGAAAAAAGACGAAAGTTACGACGCAACAAAAAGCCAGAGCTCACCCTGATAGAAGAATACGAAAACTCATGAGATGAGTTTTTCATATCGCCAAAAGATATATCCTAAAGGACTACAAACAGGATAAAAACATGTATCGGAGCCCGTAAGCTCAAACGAGGAAGGGGAATGCACGACCGACTGCGTAGTATAGAATAAGAAAACCTATCACCCTGAAATAATGCAAAAGCGGTCCCGGGGTGAATAGGCTGCTCCATAACGGCCACTTGATGGACAGTGCGCTGTCCCACAGTCCTTGTAAAAATAAAAAAAAATAAAAAATCAAAACCCACGCAAGCGAATTAAGGACAACGAGCTTCGGATATGGACGTGGAATGTTAGGTCCCTTAATAGGCCACGTGCAGCCGAACGGAGGCCCTAGATTCGCCGGACAAAAAGGGAATGAAAAACTGCGATATATAGTATACTACGGCGGTAGTTATCGACGGCAGAAGCATCGCCGATTTGAATACGGATTTGTTGTTGGAGGTGAAAAAGTTTTGAGCTTCCGGTATGTGAACGAGCGCCTCGTTGCTATCCGTAACAAGGCTAATTTTTGCCAACATTAGCCTTATATGTGCGCACGACTCCACAGAGGAGAAAGATGAGGACACCGAAGACAGTTTCTACGAGCTCTTTAACAAGACCTAGGAGCAATGGCCTAGCTATGACAATTTCAATGCAAAACTTGGAAGAGAGGGTATCTTTGGTAGTACTGTCGAAAGATGTAGCCTGCACGACATCACCTCCGATAACGGATTCAAACTAATCGACTTCGCAGCGGGGAGAAACATTGTCGTAGCTAGCACGCAGTTCGCATATCTCGATATTCACAAGAGGATTTGGAGACCTGATCAATCAGCGTTAGCCAGATTGACCACATTGCGATCGAAGTAAGACACTCCCATTATGGATGTCCCAACGTTCCAAAAAGTCACCATCGATTCGGACCATTAACTTGTTGTAGCCGAGCTAGGGTTGCGGATATCACGAGATCTCGCTTTTGATGTGCTGCGTTTCGCTCGACTACTACAACTACACTCCTACACATGCAGCTAACCAAGACGCATAAAAAGCGGAGCTGCATATTCGGAAGTTTTACCAAAAGCTAAAAAAATATGCTACGGACACAAACCTCGAACCAAAGCCTGTAGAGGAGAACAAGGGAACATCGTAGTAGAGTCGCAGTCGATGCTGAGGATTTGAAAAGAGCATTTCTGTAGACAATAACGACGACGACGAACCAAATACCGCTATCAGGCAGAATGAACCTTTTAACTTGGACGATGTAGCCCAACAATTCAGTCTACCCGACCTGGATGAAGTGAAAATAGCAATAACAAAGCTTAACTCCAACAAAGCAGCTGGAGCGGAAGGCCTGACTGCCGAGCTCTTCAAAGCGGCAAGCCATGACTTGGTAAGTTAAATACACCAACTCATCTGTAAAATATGGTCGGACGAAAGAATGCCGGTGAATGGAACCTCAGTATTGTTTATATTGAATTAAAAATTAAAACGATCCATTAATAATAGCACTTAGTACCTATTGTCAATTGACATTATACGAGGGCGGGTCAATAAGTCCGTGACTTTTTGAATTTCTGACCTCTTTACTGAAACAGCAACACTGCTCCTGTCAACAGGCATCTGCCAGTTGATTCCTGTCAAAATTTAAACTTGCTGCGTCAGTTAGTTTGTGTTTGACAGCTATTTTTATCAGACTACTCACTAATTTGAGGAGAAAATGGAAAAAAGTGAATTTCGTGTGCTTATTAAGCATTATTTCTTGCGAAAAAAAACCATTACCGAGACCAAGGCTAAGCTTGATAAATACTATGGGGACTCTGCACCATCGATTTCAATGGTAAAAAAGTGGTTTACTGAATTTCGTTGTGGCCGTACAAGCACTGAAGATGCCGAACGTCCTGGACGCACAGTTGAGGTCTCTACACCCGAAACAATCGAAAAAATTCACGATATGGTGTTGGCCGACCGAAGATTGAAAGTGCGAGAGATTGTGGAAGCCGAAGGGATCTCGCATAGCTCAGTGGTTTCAATTTTGAATGATCACTTGGGCATGAGAAAGCTTTCCGCAAGATGGGTGCCGCGTTTGCTCACAGTCGACCACAAACGCAATCGTGTTTGCCATGGCAAAAATCCATGAATTCGGCTATGAATTGCTCCCTCATCCACCCTATTCTCCAGATTTGGCTCCGAGCGACTACTTCTTGTTCCCAAACCTGAAGAAATGGCTTGGTGGAAAAAGATTTGACTCCAATGATGAAGTCATCTCGCAAACAAAGGCCTATTTTGAGGACCTCGACAAATCATTTTTTTTGGAAGGGATAAAAAAATTGGAGAAGCGTTGGACAAAGTGTATAGAGCTCAAGGGAGACTACGTTGAAAAATAAAATTATTTTTTTATCAAAAAATCTGTGTTTTAATCCAAAAGTCACGGACTTATTGACCCGCCCTCGTAGTAGTAGTTATTATAGTAGTACTTAAATAAATGAATTGTATCATTTTCTCTCTTCTCGATTCAACCACTGAATTGTTAACACGCATTTTATTTATTTTCGCTTGGCTGTTTCGTTTTACAATTACAACAGGTTGTGGGCCTTTTTTGTAAGAAATAGTGATAAAAACGAGTGGTAAAATCTTCTACATGCAAGAAACGTAAACATATTTTTCGCGATTGTTCATATTTTTATTGATTTTTTGTGGATTTGCACTTTAAAGTGAAAACACGTCGTCAACCACATTGTCATTCCCTTTTGAAAAACTGAAAGGCCGAGCAAATTTTGATACATGGAAACGGCATGCAAAGTCATATCTAGTAATCAAAGGCTGCTGGAAAATAGTTTGTGAAGGTTTGACTAACAATTCTTCAGAAAAAGAAATTGTTCTTGATGAGCGAGCGCAAGCAGAAGTAACCCTAATGATTGAATCGTGTAACTTTTCAACTTTTCATATTGCATCGACCAAAAGGACAAAAAAAAACATTAAATGCTATTGTAAATGCATATGAAGATAGTGGATTAACAAGAAAAGTAGATTTGCTATAACAATTAGTCCAGTTGAAACTTTCGGATTGTGATTCAATGCATGATTACATCAATACAATGGTGATGACGTTTTTTTTGAATATTTTCTTAGTTCTCAAGCTAAATACTCATTTAAAAACATAAATAAATAAATTATGTCAGGTAGTCGAAAGACTTATATTAAGTGATAGGTGTAGCTTAGAGTGCCCGCAGAGGGCCAGTAAGTAAAATTAATATTGTTAAGTAAATTAGGCTAACTTTTAAGCATTTTTTTGTTTAACATTAAGGTATTACTGAATTAAAATAATAAAAATGCACAAAAAAAAAAAAAAACAATGGTGATGACGTGATTAAGTTCAAAATGCCGGTTTTAACATTGACGACGAATTGACAGCTTCCCTAATGCTTACCATATGAGTTTCGTTCGTTAGTGTTAGCAGCTGAGAATTCAAACAAAAAACTGACACTTGATATGGTAAAAAAAATTTTAATTCAAGATTCAAAGTTCGATGTTAATTTCAATTCGAATAGAAACCCAAATTTCGTTGCCACTCCTGCAAATTGTAAAGAATTGTAAACTTGTTAACAACAACAGTAGTCGTGTTTTTTTTTTTTGCGAATCCGCTTAAAAAGTAATTTGCTTGTTAATTACAACAATAACATAGCGATCAACGCTAAGTCAATTTATCCCCGCTATCTATTAAGCGGATATAAAACAGTGCTTTGAAATCTTATTTTCTTCGTTTCGGATGAATTTTTCCGATGAATTAGCAAAAGTGTGAACCATTCGCCTACAAATTTTTTTTAAAACAATTTAAGTTTGTTCACCAACCGACAGACGAGCCACCACTAAACGCCATAGAGATGTCTGTGCTACCAAGTTTTTATGATGACATGCGTGCAAAAAAACACAGCGAGGGCCAGTGAATGGACTGCACATATGACTAACAGTGATAAATTCCTTAAAAATAAAAGATTAATTTCAAATAAAGAAGTCATTATAGCGAATAAAGCGAAAGATCCTGTGAAATGCGCCGGTGACATTAAATTATCCTATAAAACAAATAAAAGTATTACTAATACGGTTGCAAAAAATGTTGAACATGTTCCTGATTTGTGCGCTAATTTACTGTCAGTTAGACAAATGACAAAAAATGGAAATATTGTTGTTTTCAAAAATGAAAGTTTCAGTGTATATGACAGAAAAAGCAATCTCTTAGCAACCGCAAGTGTTACGAATGATTTATACCGCTTAAATTGCGAATCAATCAATTCTTCAAACGACTGTAAAAAGGCCATGAGTGTTGGAAGTAATTTTAATTTATGGCATCGCCGTCTGGGTCACATTTATGATACAAATTTGGACAAAGTTAAAAACAGTTGCATTGGTGTTAGTTTTACATCAAACCAAATATGTTATATGTATGTCTAAAGAGCAAGCAAACTCGAAAATCGTTCAAAGAAAGTGGAAATCGTGCTCAAGAGCTATTAGAACTCATTCACACAGATGTCAAAAGTTTAATTGAAAATCAGTTCTCGAAATCAATTAAAATTGTACGTTCGGATAACAGTACAGGTAATAAAATTTATTGAATATTTCGAAAAATAAGGAATCATGCATCAAAAAACGACCCCGTATACGCCAGAGCACAATGGGTTCGCCGAGCGAATGAATCGGACCACCATGGAACGGGTTCGATGTATGTAAATAGACTCGGGTTTGAACAAACGTTTTTGGGCAGAGGCAGCAGTCACCGCTGCTTATCTAAGTAATCGAGTGCTATGCAGACAAACCAATCGATGTACTGAAGAAATCTGGACTAACCGAAAGCAAAGTTTGAAACATCTACGTATTTTCGGATGTAAAGCTATGGTTTTTGTGCCAAAGGAAAAGCGTACAAAGTTTGATGAGTAATCGATCGAATGTTCCTTCGTTGGATACGGCCGTGCATCAAAAGGATACCGACTGTACAACCCGATCACAAAACAGATTGTCATACGGTGAAACTTTTTTTTCATGGAAACCAAACCAAAGGTAATTGAAAATGGTTTAACAAATTCTAACAATTCTTTATCACTGGCAGTTGACCCAGGCAGTAATACAGATGATACCAACTTTGCCGGTTCCGAGAAGAATAGTTCAGATGAATCGTCAATTCATGATTATTCTGATGCCTTAACTGAAGAAGATACCCATAATACAACTGTACCGGCGAATGAGATAACAGGAACTTACAGTGACCCAAGTGCTAACGAGACGTTTGATACAACACTCGATGAAGAAGAAAATCATTTTTCTGAACAACTACGTGAATCCAAAAGGAACGAAGGTCAGCCACAACCAACGTACACATATCCACATTACAATTTCTGTGCCACTGCGATAACGAATAATCCGTTAACCGTCGAATCAGCCTTATCTCATCCAGATGCTCACCTTTGGAAAGCAGCTATGCAATAAGAGATGAACTCCCTGAATGCGAATGGAAAGAAATCAATTAATTCTGAGTTGGTGCTCAAAATCAAAAAAATTCTTAAGGTGAAATTGCTCGTTACAAAGCAAGACTAGTTGTGAAAGGGTACAATCAACAAAAGGACTTCTATTCGATACCTACTAGCCCTGGCTGTAAAATATGATCTAGATATCTACCAAATGGACGCAATCACCGTGTTCTTGAATGGTGATTTGAAAGAAGTAATTTACACGAACCAGCCGATCGCGTATGACGACAACTCGGGAAGTCCGATCCTTAAGAAAGGAGACCCTTTGAACTGCGCCAACTACAAAGGCACCAGTCTTCTTAACATCGCTTACAATATCTTATCTTTCGTATTGAGTGAACGCCTAAAGCCGTCCGTCGACAACCTGATAGGTCCGTATCAGTGTGACTTCAGGCCAGGATAAGCGCACCATCCACCAAATATTCACACTACGCCAGATCGTGAAAACCCCATGCTTCAGATCGATACACACCACCTATTCATCGATTTCAATACCGCGTATGACAGCATCTAAAGAAACGAACTATACAAAGCAATGTCTAGTCTAGTCCGTCTGTGCAGGATGACGATAGGAATACACACTGCTCTATTAAGCTCGGTAAAGATCTCACCGACACCGTTGATGTTCAAAAAGGATTTAGACAAGGCGATGCGCTCTCATGCGATTTCTTCAATATTATACTTGAAATAATAGTGCAAAACTCACGCGCAAACATAAGATCCACACACCACACCATAAAATGTACCATCTGGGGTCATTCAGTAACAACGGTATGAATACTTTCCCAACTGCAGCAACAACCATCGCGAAAGTCATCAAAAACAGATAGATTGTATTCTCAAGATGTAATACTTCCACTAGTGGCACCGCTAATATAGGCCCTCGATATAGGTCGTTGAAATCCTAAAAATGAAGTTAATGACATGTTAAATTCTGGATCGAATGTATGTGACCGAAAATCGACGGTTGGTATTGCTACTGGAAACGAGTTGATAAAGCAATGTGATGAATTCAAAAAACTAGGTTCTTGTGAACAAATTCGAGCCCAAGAAGAGTTGTGGCCAAATGGAGCTACAAGTCATAATTTAGATATGCAAAAGCTTAGCTTTAGGGAAATCAATTCAAAAGTAGTGATTGCCAATAACAAGGCTACACTACAAAAGTCCAATTAATTGGTAGAATCGAAACCGACAAAGAAGTTGTGTACTAGTGCGCCATCAACATGCAACAATGGTCTCCGTTGAGAATGATATTTTTCTGCAAATGTTTCACCAAATGAAGACTTTGAATTAGAAAATGGACTCACATTAACCCCATAGTTACAACTGTTCTACGACCACAGCCTTTACAACAGCCACATCATGCGCAAACACAGTTTTTAAGATATTGTTAATCCCAATCTACTGCTAGCACGTTATAGTTCTTCTTTAATATCACATCTAAATGATGAGTTGCAGTTAAACATTCGACGCTTATCTGAACAAATTTGCAAACCAAGCAAGAAGTAGAGCCTTAATCACTACTAATACCTGTGCCGATTTAATTGAGTATATCTGAGTTCGTAAACGTCAAAAAAATGCGCATCGCGTAAGCATCACCGCTTTTGTGATGCAATGTAATGATTTCTTGATGCTGCGATGCATCACGATGCTTTAATTTTGTTGACGTTCTTGAACGGCTTGTTTTTTTGTGTGCCGATTGTTTTGTTTTAATAAAAAAAATTGCAAAGAAATTAGCAGCGACGATTTCTAAGTACTTTTCTTAATAATATTGACAATTACAATTGCAACATATTTTAGACATAAAAAAGAAACTATTGAGTCGAAAAGTATTGCTAATTTCTTCGTCCTTAAATGAAAGAAGATGAAATCCCAAGTGCAAACTTTTTTTTAAAGTTATAAAAACTTATCCTGATGTATTTTTTCCCCATTTTCGCATGAAAAGAAAAACGTTTTTGGTGAACAAACAATACTTTAAACAAAATAAAAAAATATTAAGCTTTCTTTTTCTAGGCCCTCCAGAAATTTCAAACTTCATCGCATCTCGATAATCTATGATGCGCTGGTTGCTTTATTTTGCGCAGCGGTTGCTTTAATGTTACATTTTAGAACTCGATGCAGAAAGGCTAAAAAAGCAGCTGCAGCGCAAGCACAATCTCAACAGCAAATACCCTACATCATCCGCAACCGAAAATGACACAAAACAATCCCGATTTGTTGTTAGAGACCACGTCTTAAAGAAAACGCATATATCGGGTTTTCCAATAGGGACTTGACAACTTTGAATTTAATTTGTGAACGCACTCTTTCACTAATCACCAAACAGTTACTGTCAATTTATTCAGTAAACTCAACATTTTCATTATGGTAAAGTACACGAACGAGCAATGTCTGCAATTTATAAAAATTTTCTACCGAAATTCGGAGTCGGTGACTGCAACTTTAAGAAAAATTTGAGTCTACATATTCGTTGTGTGATGTTGCCGTGTCAGTGAGACAACGGGTTGGTCGAAGTGTCGAAAATATCGCTGCCGTTCAGGCGTCCGTAGCAAACGATTCAAATCAGCCTATTCCACGGCGTTCTCAAGAATTGAGCATCGCTCAGACCACATTATGGCGTATTATGGCCCGAATTGGAAGATATGGACTTGAACGACATGTGGTTTCAACAGGATGGTGCCACAAGCCACACAGCATACGATTTATTTAAGAGTATGTATGGTGAGCGTGTTATCTCAAGAAATGGGCCAGTCGATTGGCCGCCTTGTTCGTGCGATTTAACGCCGCTTGACTATTTTCTGTGGGGCTACGTTAAGTCATTGGTTTATGCCAACAAGCCGACGACGTTGGAAGAGCTCAGAGCCAACATTGAACGCGAAAAATCGGTCGTTTCGGCCGAAATGTGTGGCCGAATCGTTGAATATTGGGTTCAACGAATCAACCGTGCAAACGTGCCCGCGGTGGCCACATGAACGAAGTCGAGTTCCATTCATAAATGTTTTGATTGTACTTCAAGCCGATAATAAAGTTTTTGAAATATCTCCAATGGTTTGCGTTATATTTAAAAAAAAAGTTTTCAAGTCCTTATTGGAAAACCCTTTATATACCTCAGATTTTCTAATTCTTTATATTTTTACTTCCTTCCCCCATTTTCCATTTTCCGATCTCTTTACACATGATAATAAAAAAATAAATAATTAAAAACTATCCCGTGGAAGTGTAATTTCTGGTATAAACAAAAAACAACAAAATCTCAATATGAAAACGATAATAATTATACTTCAAAACATTAAACTGCAAATTAAAAATACAATAGCAAACAAGAAAAAAACACGTACAACAAGTCTTAAAGCAAAATAATTCATCTGATAATTATAGGTCTTAATAAATAATTAATTTAATACATAAGCTGCTAAACGAAACAAAATGTGAAAAAGAAAGTCTACAAAAAAACAATCAATTATTTCAAACGCCGATAATACTGAAATAATCGGAAGAAAGCAGCGTGGTGTCGGTGACCCTTTCGCGAGTACGCAGACGGAAGCTGCGTAAATGGGTTTAACGAAGAATAACCCTTGTCAATCGCTAGTTCTTTGGGCTAAGAAGCCAATTGACTCGCAAAGCCCTCTTGAACAACAAGAGGACCTTAATAATCCCCTGCTCTATGGCGCAGAAGCATGGACATTACTCGTATTAAAAATGGATGAGGGCTGCTTTTAGAAGAAAATTCAAGGACGAGTTTTCGGTCCCGTCTGCATTGCCGGTGAGTGGAAGAGGAGAAACAACCACAAACTGTATGGGCTGTTAAGCGACATCGACCCAATTAGAAGAATGAAGATCCAAAGACTGAGATGGCTGGGTCATATAGAGCGGATGAACACCAACGCTCCGGTTCGAAAAATCTTCGAATCGGCCTTTGAGGGACAGCGCAGTAAAGAAAGACCGAGACTCAGGTGGCGAACGCAAGTGGAAGGGGACCTCAGCCAACTTCGCGTGCAAGACTGAAGGTAGCTAGAAAAAGATTGAGCTAGCTGTAAACGCTTGTTGATCTCGGACTGTAGCGCCACTTAAAGTAAGAAGTATGTAAATTTGTATTTTACCACTCTTCTTACCAATTGAGGTTTTGTTTTTTAAATATACATGCTTATTACAAAAAATACTACTGTATTTATTTTTCTGTCAGCTTAAGTTTCCCATAAGTTAAGTGTCCGACCTATAGAATCCGGAGGGAAGAGTTAAGTAAGCATTTCTTAATTTTTAAATTTCTAACCACCGTATGTATAGGGAACAGAGGACAAAAAAGAAAAATACAAAGGGTTAAATATAAAGTCCCAATTCACACTACTCAGTTTCTCCTGCTGTTATATATAAATTAAATTGAATTGAGAAATGAAATAAAATGTGAAACATGGGTGGTCTACAATTTGCTACCATTTTCATTCATTCACTTTCATTGTTTTTGCGTTATTTTGTACGTTTTCTTTATTCTTGTATCGCTGTTGGATGTTTTGAACGAAAGCAACATATATTACGTAATCAGCAGGGCGGGCAACGGAATAGATTAGATCGCCGCTGGTTACTGGACCGTTTAACGACGGATGAGCTCGTCAATTTAGGTCACACTCAATACAATACACAGAGAGGGCGTATATTAGCCCTTACTTAGCGGTCAATAATCTTTTTTAAGGGTGTTCAATTTACGGAGGTGACAGTCTAATATATAAGGGTCGTAGAACTTCAACTTATATTTGTAAATGGGATGTTCACCTGGCTCGGAATATGTTGTCCAGAAATATTGCCCTGCCATAAAAACTGGAAGAGCAAATAAGTCATTAAAACATTTATAACTGCTGAGTCAAGCCCGATTAACCGATTAATTAACAATAAACAACGGTACCATCTAAAATATATAGAACTCGGATTTTGAAATAAGGTTATGACAATCCATAAGCAGGGTATTTGGGCTTAGAAACACAAAATAGAATCGTATTATTACTTTCGAAGATCAGTTTAGATATAATTAAGTGTGCAAGAATTTGCAAAACGTGGCATCTGAATGGCAATGGCAAATGGCAAACCCAATGATTGATGATTTGAGTAGAGCTTCGGCCTTAAATTTGGTAAACATTGCCGGTTGTATTCGCAGCTCCCAAAACGACGAGAGTCGAAATCTTCCTTTACTATTCAAGCTTTGGATGGGACATGATAAAAAAATATTAGGAATAGGCAAACCGTTCATCATATAAGCGGTGTGTGCTGAAGAAATAGGCAAATTATTTTATAAGATTAGATTGGGGTCAACAGGTAGTTTGTTAGGTTTGGGAAAAAGGGTGACTGACATGACGGAATTAAGAAAATATTTTAAAAGGCGACGCTGACGATAAAGGCTGTAAAATTATCAACGATTGAATAAATAATTTTTTTTTTTAAATTCATATAAATACGAGTAGCTCGCAAATACTGTGTACGATGGAAAAGAAATAAGAATATTTTGCAACGTGTAAAGGGGAACTCTGTCACGTGCATGATTTTTTCCGTTTTCATATAATAAAGGCCTTATCATGCTTTGTTTATGTAAACTGATAGGATTTTTAACTCCCACGCAAATTAATTGCAAACAATATATTTGGTAGTGTCTCCATTAGCCATTTCCTACAGAAACGTTGCGAAAATAAACTATTCCTGAAACAAAATTTCAAAAACAACGAACGGAGAAGATCATGGAACAAAAGTTAAGTCGATAAGTCGACGTTCTACGAAAGCAAGATTATGGAAAGATAGCAGAAAGTTGTTGAAAATAATGGCGCATATACATACGTATATGTCATTAAAGTTTATTCAAGCAGATGGACCCAACCTCATACCTGCTGCCTACTTTCATATATTGTAGAATATTTTTTTATTTTTAAGTAATAATATAAGTTTTATTTAAAAACAACCGTTTTAAAGATTAAAAAAAAGCATCGTAAGCTTATATAAATAAAACTATAATTTAACCTTTACGGGTTTATAAAAGCCAAATCAAAAGATAACCCAAACAAAACAAAATTCTTTAATTTTTATTTTTAAACTATTAACTTACCAAGATGAAACGGAAGTTCTGCGATATCAAAATTTTAAAAAGAAAATGCTTATTAGTATAAAATAAAATAATTATAGCTGTCTTGGAACTAAAAAAATATGTTTTCTTAGAAAACCCCTTAAACGCAATAATTTCAATAATGACACATAATTTTACCTTTTTGCTTTAAATTAGTTTCTGCTTGAATAAAAGTATCATAAAGAATATAGTACACATGACTGTAATTCGTTTCAAATAAGGATTTTGCACCTTCAGTATCCACAAAATCTATAATGAAAAAAAAATTAAAATTATATAATTAATATAACGAGATTACACAAAAAAATCAATTTCCAACAAGAAAAGTCACTGTAACATTATTTACTTTTTTTAAAGTAAGTATTATATATTACAAAGTTTGTTAATAAAATGAAATAATTTTGTTATTTAACATATATGTAGAGCGTTACAATAAAATTAAATATGCATGAAAGAATTTAACAATGGGATTAATCTACTTCAAGAAGTAAAGGAGTATTTTAAAAGATGTTCGCTGCCAAAGGTTCGATGTAAGATGTGTGGGTATAAAACCCTCGTTTGCATTATGTCTAAAGCCGGGACACACCGGTATCTTTATCGAAATATCTAAGCATCGAACGAAGTGTCACACTGTTTAAATTGCTTCAGGTTGAGAATACAAACCAATCTAGCAAACATAGCATATTGCACAAAAGTCCGTGACTTTTGGATTAAAACACAGATTTTTTGATAAAAAAATAATTTTATTTTTCAACGTAGTCTCCCTTGAGCTCTATACACTTTGTCCAACGCTTCTCCAATTTTTTTATCCCTTCCAAAAAAAATGATTTGTCGAGGTCCTCAAAATAGGCCTTTGTTTGCGAGATGACTTCATCATTGGAGTCAAATCTTTTTCCACCAAGCCATTTCTTCAGGTTTGGGAACAAGAAGTAGTCGCTCGGAGCCAAATCTGGAGAATAGGGTGGATCAGGGAGCAATTCATAGCCCAATTCATGGATTTTTGCCATGGCAAACACGATTGCGTTTGTGGTCGACTGTGAGCAAACGCGGCACCCATCTTGCGGAAAGCTTTCTCATGCCCAAGTGATCATTCAAAATTGAAACCACTGAGCCATGCGAGATCCCTACGGCTTCCACAATCTCTCGCACTTTCAATCTTCGGTCGGCCAACACCATATCGTGAATTTTTCGATTGTTTCGGGTGTAGAGACCTCAACTGGGCGTCCAGGACGTTCGGCATCTTCAGTGCTTGTACGGCCACAACGAAATTCAGTAAACCACTTTTTTACCATTGAAATCGATGGTGCAGAGTCCCCATAGTATTTATCAAGCTTAGCCTTGGTCTCGGTAATGGTTTTTTTTCGCAAGAAATAATGCTTAATAAGCACACGAAATTCACTTTTTTCCATTTTCTCCTCAAATTAGTGAGTAGTCTGATAAAAATAGCTGTCAAACACAAACTAACTGACGCAGCAAGTTTAAATTTTGACAGGAGTCAACTGACAGATGCCTGTTGACAGGAGCACTGTTGCTGTTTCAGTAAAGAGGTCAGAAATTCAAAAACTCACGGACTTATTGACCCGCCCTCGTAGCATTAATAGTTTTTTATAAGATGGACCCAAATTAGTTTTTATTTTAAATAAAAATACATGTGTTTAATGCACAAAATTAATTTTAGATCGACATATAATTAATGCCATTAGTTATAAAAAATGCATTTCAATATTCTCCAAGGAATAGCTTGCATGAGTGGATGCGCTAAATACAATTTTCCATGACTTTCGGGCAATATGTCAAATAATCGGAAAGTATAAATGTATTAATAGTTTATTTATTTGTAATATAAATAATAAGAAAGTATACAAAACAAATGATGTTATGAGCTTTAAACGTGTCGGAGTCTTTTACAGCATTTCTATCTTTAAACTGAATGGGAAACTTGACGGATATATAGTGAATAGTGTCATTGGACAGTCAACTTGAGTTATTTGACAATAAGTAGTCAAATAACACTTTTAGTTTAGTCTCTTTGTTAAGAGTTCGATGCCATGTGGGGTACGCATCTCAATTAATCGGCCGTTTTTTTTTTTGTTATTATCTTTTAAGTATATTCTTATATGTATAAACCATATTCCTATATGTAAAAAAACAAATTTATTTGTCCTTCGTTACAACATGTGTTTGCGAAGAATTTCCAGGTCTCTTCTGTCTCCGACACTCTTTTTTATTTTCATCAATGAATGTTTGTCTACTACTTCTAATCCAATATATCCCTCTGCTGACGATGGTACTCTGCTCTTCGGTCGTAGAATGGGAACGGCAGCGTATGTTAAGCTTCGATTGGCGATGCCAATATTACAGTCAATTAACATCCCCGAACACTGACGAAATGTCTTCTATCTCACGTTATTTTACCGCTATTTTCGTCAAACTCAGTTACGGAATGCCCTTCTGATATCTTAATTTCCTAATCATTATAACTTGCAAACATTTAAAACCAACGTACTCGATATCTATATCTTTTTGCTTTCTAAAATCCTTTCGTGTGCAAACATTTTAGGGGTACGCGAGTTACGGTTATTATTATTATTATTTCCACAAAATTTAATTTTCGAGCAGAAACGAGCTGAAACTTTATTGACTGAACTGAACAAACAATCTTTTACTTAAGTGCTCTGAAAAGAAGACAATAAACGCATAAACTTTAAAATTAATCAAACCAAAGCAAACCCATAGTTTTATTACATTATACAATTGTATATGATAGAAAAGCTTGTCGAGAAATTTTCGTGTGTAAATTCCTTTTATAGAAAAATACAATTTTTACTCAGAATTAGTTTCATCGGGATATAAATATGTATATTCTCGCGAGATTTTTGTGTGTATATTTGCTTTTTAGAAAAATACGATTTCCACTTAGAATTACTTTCGTCAAGTTATACGTATATCCTTCCTTAAGCCCCGCCCGCTTCGTTAGGCTTTAAAAAAAAAAATTTTTTTTAACAATTTGGGTAAAATTAAAAAATTGATTGCAGTGATTCTTGGTTTTTTTTCATTAACAGTTGTGTAAACAAATAGTGAAGATGGTTTCCCGACTCGTGAGTAGGCAACTTAAAGCTGGGTTGCCCTTGCGACTTATTGATGGTAACGGCGAATGCAAGGCGAACAGGGAATTGAAGACGCTTAAATTCAAATGGCATATCAGATGGAATTATTGGGATGCGCGGAGTCTAAACGTCTTCGCCTTTGAATTTTCCATTTAAAATTGTTGCTTCTATCACATTTCCTGATATTTTTTAGACGGCAAGCCTGGTGCCATTATAAAGCTTAGGTTGGTTGATGTTTCGAAGCAGAATAATCGGTGCTCCAATTTTTAGCTGCAATATGTGTGGTGGTATTCCAGGCAAATCAAGTGAATTTAAGAATTCCGTAAGATAATTTATCACCTCATTCTTGTGTCCACTGATTTGAATGTAGATAATGGACCTGGTATTTCTTTATTTATAGTCTCGTTAACTGCATACCTTGCCCAATCAATTCACGTGTACGGCCCGTGTCGGCTCGATGAAAACTAAACCTGTATGTGGGGTTAAGGAGATGTCGCCCCAGGCCATTACAGATCCTCCTCCATAAGCAACAGTTTCCACAACAACAGCAATAGTTAATTCCACAATGTTAGTTAACGATACTTATGAAATTAAATTAAGTCATTTTAATCAACATGAAACGCACTTTCTGTAGGTACAACTTTAATAGTTGTAAATTTTATATTTTTTATATTTTTTGAGAAAGCTGAATCAGAGTAATGATACCCTTTTACTGTTGCCAGAGTGCGGGCGGAAAGATAGAAGAAGGAGAAAGGAAAGCATTGTTGTGATGTAGTGGTTTGAAATTCAGGTATACTTGGTTTCCCCCCACTCCAGGGGCGGGAGTCCGAATAAAAAAATAAAAAAACACTGTGGCGCTGGCAGCCAGGTATGGGCCATGGCCAACTTCTTGACACTCATTTGTGTTGCTCATGCTGTCATTTTTGTTACATTTGAGCGGGACCTAAGATTTATCGCCGAGTCCGAACGGCACTCCTTAGAAGCTTTTTCGTAGGCAATTTTACTTTCGGGAGTTTGCCATTGCCCGCCGAAAGGGTGATGGCGATTTGAAAAATTGCTGGCGACCCAGCCAGGAATCGAACCCAGACTCTTTGCGTGATAGTCCAATGAGCTAACTATCGCGCCATCGCCACCACCATATCGGAACATATAACGTTATTTATATCGTTTTTGTCTTTTTTTCGAGTACAGTCTATTAGACTATCTTGTGCTATTATTTTGTTAATAGTTTCACTCTCCTAATCTGTATCTGCGGGGGTATAGTTTAGCGGTGATGTCAAAGTTTTCTGATAAGATTATCTTATCTTGTTTGGTATGTGTTTGTGCGCTATTTATTTCAGCTTGACGCTTAATTGTACCTAACGAAACAAAGTTCCAGATTTGATTTTAGAGGATCCTCTTCCTAGACAGGTTACAAGCGAATGTTAATGACGCCCATCTCACCAAATTACACAAGTCATGGTGTTAAGCCAGTCAAAGTGCACTATCCAAGTTATCTCGTATTTCAAAACGCGCTATCATAATTGAATGCGTATACACAATTTTGTGACTATTGAGGAGTTCCCTCACCGGGAGCCAACCTTGAATGCAGTAGCCAACAGAAACCAAACAAATAAATCCAGTGGATTATGAAACTGTGGTCATATTGAATTTTGTGTGATATCAATAACTTTACCATTTTCTACCCTTCAAGGCCTTTTATTTGATACCCATATGAACAGGGTTGACAAAAAATACATTATCAACTTGTGGCGCTGACCATTTTGAAAAATTACAATATTGAGTATTCCATAAGCGAGTTGTTCGGCTTAGGAAAGAATCACGATATTTCAGGGTGCATCCGTACCAACCATAGTGTTAAAAGACATAAAAGAGAATAAAATATGTGAAGTATAATAGAATATGAAATATTATATGAATACTTTGTGCTACGAAAGTAAATTTACTTACATTAAAGGTCAAGTTATCCCTCTTGTTGTAAATTTTCTATTTTTGCAATTTTTCTATTTTAAAAAAAAATGCATTGCTTAAAGAAAGATTTCGTCTACTTAAATATATCGACGAAGTGGCTTGCGTAGTATTATACAACTACTTTCGTATTTTTGACGAGGAAATGGAACATGAAAGTGGAAGTGCAAGCCGAGATGGACAACGCGGTATCAGAAAACGAAACTTTTTCCTTACCTTATTTAAATTTGAAAATGAATTGTCTTTGCATTTTATTTCTTCATTTTTTAAAGAAATACATACAATTTATTCAATTTACAAAAAACAGAAAAAGTAGATAAATAAACAGAAATATTTGTTGCATAATTTACTCCCTCAAAAGATACGTTAAACATTTTTATTTTCATGAAAAAAACAACGAATTAATAATGAAGAACAGCTTAAACTTAATCATAACCGACAAATCAGTTGATTTTTGATGTTCCTTTATCTGACTGAAATTCAACACTGCCTTTCCACGAGCAATATTTTTATAACATACCATCTGTCAATTCTCATAGAAAGAAAGAATGATAGAATGAAACAAAATTAAGGATTGGCATTTTACAGCTTACTATTTCAATAGTCCAAATGTTGCAGAGCAAAGCAATTCCATGTGTTCTCGTATAAGAGGCATTAAAAACAATTGAAAAAATTGCGAAAATAAACAAAGATCAATGGTATTACAAATAATTATGAATGAATAAAATAACTTTATTCATTCAGCACTCAGCGAAAAAAAAAACACAATGTCAAACTACATTAAAAATGACAGCCATAGAATGCTATAAGCTAAGCGATACATAGGGTGCAATTTTTCATAGCATACTTTTAGTGGGCTCCACAAGAAATTTTCATAGAATGCTATGAAATATTACTCGTGGAAACGCCATATAAGGGAGCAATTTTCGGCCTTAAAATCCAGTCCACTACCTCACGAAATGACAGTTTTGCAGTCAGTTTTCGGGCTCTCGACCAATCAGAATCGTTTGAGTAACTTTTTTCTAGAATGTGAAACGCGTCTATTGGACTGCCGGCGACTATTAGTGGTATCTCTCCGGAAGGTAGTTGCTTCTGATTCAAAATCGAAATCTAAAAAAACTTCTTCGATTTTCTTCTCAAAATTTTTACATGTTTCGACGGAAAAATGACCGAATTTAGCAAAACATTTATTTCTGATTCCATTATTTTTAATATTTGCTTGGAAATCAACAAAAATCAAATTTGACACATAAAATCCAGAAGAAGAATGTTCTTTCTGAAATGTAACCCAGAAATAAAAGTTTGCTTCTGGAACATTTTGCCTCTTTTTTTTAGTTCCGAAGTACAAGAGAAGGCTTCTATCGGCCACTGGAACGCTTCACTTAATAAACACCCTTTGGAGCATAAACGGCACTCGTATTGAGACCGTGAGTCTTGGAGACTTTAATTAAGGCCATTGGCCTATTCGAGTCCGGGGTGGACCTGGGCCTAAGTCAAAAAGCGTCTCCAGCCAGCTCGATCCCTGGCTAGCTGCCTCCAGTTTCGCATGCTAAGTTGGCTGAGGTCCCCTTCCCCTTGCGTGCGCCACCTGACTCTTGGCCTTCCTCTACTGCGCCGTCCCTCGGGAGTGGATTCGAAGACTTTTCGGACCATCTCAGTCTTTGGATCTTCACTCTTCTGGCTAGTTCGATGTCATTGTTTTTTTTTTTTTTTTTTTCATGCATTTTTATTTAAATTCATTTGTTAATACTTAAGTGCTAAACAAAAAAACGCTTAAAAACTAGCTTAATTTACTTCAATTCTTCTTATTTTTACTTACTGGCCCTATAAGAGCGCTCTAAGCTAAACATAAAACTTAACTATGTCTTTCGACGTAACCTAACTGTTTTTTTTTATATATATATATATTTTTTATTTCATGTACATTATACTTAGAACTAAGAAAATATAAATTGTTTTAGCAAAAACCTAGTGAAAGGACATTTCGTTTACATAAAACTTAAAACTACTTACAAAATAGTTCTTAGACTACTTAGATTATCTTAAACTACGATACGTAATTAAATACGATGTCGCTGTACAGTCAGTAGAGTTCATTGTTTTATCTCCTCCTCCATTCTCCTTCAATGCAGACTGGACCCAAGATCGCCCGAACAATTTTTCTTTCAAAGCAACCAAGAACACCCTTATCCATTTTTGATTATGTCGATGCCTCTGCGCCATAGAGCAGGACCGGGATTATTAAAGTCTTATAAAGGGTGACTTTTGCTGTCCGAGAGAGGGCTTTGCTACTCAATTGCCTTCTTAGCTTAAAGAAACAGTGGTTGGCAAGAGTTATTCTTCGCTTGATCTGAGTGCTGGTGTCGTTGTCTATATCGTTGTATTTATAGCGGAGCCTAGGTAGACGAAGTCCTTAGCTACCTCAAAGTTATATCTGTCAAGGGTGACGTTCTGCCGAGACGTCTGTGTTGGTTGTCCTTTTTGCTCGACAGCATACCACCTTGATCAAAACGTTCCTGGAATAGCCATCGTGTGGCGCTCCCATCGTTCCGATCTGAGTTCTGTTTTTTTTTTAAGTTGGTACATCTGTTGTTCATATTCCCTCTAAATCTGATGTACTCTTGGCTACGTAACTTTTGCAAATGTCAAGCTACGACGCTAAGATTTAGAAGGAATATCAACAACAGATGTACCATTATGTCAATATCGTCGTCGTATGCGAGTAGTTGAACGGAATTTTGAAAGATAGTGCCTCTTGTGGTTGCTCGTGAGTCTTGCACTATTCTTTCAAGTACGATGTTGAAAAAATCTAAATCCTTTCTGGACATCAAAAGTCTCGGTGAGATCTTTACTCCTTAATTTGGCATCCCATTTACCATTCGATGCTTCAGCTGCAAGGTAAAAACGAAAGAGATACCGCAAGTCTACACTGCATATTTGTATTATTATTATTATATTTCACGGACGAGCCCTATATGGGCCAACGGTAGCCCTTACATCTCCGAACGGTTTACTGGCTTTGGTGTAACTGACCCCTTGTCCTAGGGGCATTAAAAATGGAACTGGTCCTCCAGGTTAGGGGTTGTGCCGCCAGGGTAACTGCCCGGCCATTTAAAAAAACAAGTAGTTACGAAGCATCAACAAGCCTCGGATATGGATGGGTCTACTGTTGACAACCCACGCAAACGGACAATAAGCTTCGGATATGCACGTGGAATGTTAGATCCCTTAATAGACCATGTGCAGCTGAGCAACTAGCGGAGGCACTAGACTGCTGCAAAGCAGACATAACCGCCATTCAAGAAATGCGATGGGATGGGCAGATCAAAAAGAAGATGAAAAACAGCGACATCTGCTACGGCAATTGCTATCGTTGGCAAAAGCATCGCTTATTTGGATGCGGATTTGTTGTCGGAGGCAGACTAAGACAGGCAGACAGACGTAGCAATCCGCATCAAGGCTAAATTCACCAACATTAGCCTTATATGCGCGCATGCCCCCACAGAGGAGAAAGATGACGACACCAAGGATGCCTTCTATGAACTCCTTAACAAGACCTACGAGCAATGCCCTAGCTATGACATTTAAATTGTCCTAATGCAAAGCTAGGAAGAGACGGTAACTTTGTTGAAACGATCGGAAAATATAGCCTGCACGACATCAGGCTTATCGACTTTGCGGCGGAGCGAAACATTGTCGTAGCCAGCACGCGTTTCCCACATCTCGACATACACAAGGGGACTTAGAGAACTCCTGATCAATCAACAGTCAACCAGATTGATCACATTGCGATCGACGCATGACACTCCTCCAGTATTATGGATGTCCGTACGTTCCGAGGAGCCAACGTCGACTCGGACCATTACCTTGTTGTAGCCAAGGTACGGTTGCGGATATCCCAAACACGCCAAGACAAGCTAATGCTGTGAGGAAATTCGACGTCAGACGGCTACAATCGCAAGAGATCGCCAAGTCCTTTTCCCATCGAGTGTCTTTTAATCTCTTGAGCGGTCCAATACCACCAGCATTAAGCATCGAAGATCATTGGAAACATTGCCAAAACGCCAACAGAGAGGTGGGTTTCACTCGTCCACCACAAAAAACCCCTGGGTCGATGATGAATGCCGCCAAGCAAATGCAGCTAAGCAAGATGCACATAAAGCAGCCCTGCATAGAAGGACCAGAGCTGCTCATGAGCTCTATGAGCGGAAGAGGAGAGACGAACACCGGCTTCTCAGGAGGAAGAAGAAAGAACATGAGAAACGCGCGGTCGAGGAAATTGAGAGATGCTACTCCAGGAATGAGGATCGGAAGTTTTACCAAAAGGTAAAAATAACATGGAACATCGTAGTAGAATCGCAGTCAATGATGAGGATTTGGAAAGACCATTTCTGCAGACTGTATAATGGCGATGACGAACAAAATACCGCTGTCAGGCAGAATCAACCGAATCAACCTTTCAACCTGGACGATGATGACCAACAATTCCGTCCACCGACCTGGATAAAGTGAAGATAGCTATATCGAAGCTTAAGTCCAACAAAGCTGCTGGAGTGGACGGATTGACTGCCGAGCTCTTCAAAGCTGCAGGCGATGACTTGGTAAGGAGCATACACTAACTCATCTGTAAAATATGGTCGGACGAAAGTATGCCCGATGAATGAAACCTCAGCATTGTTTGTCCGATTCTCAAGAAAGGAGATCCTCTGAACGGCGCCAATTACAGTCTCCTTCACATCGCATACAAGATCTTATCTGCCGTATTGTGTGAACGCCTGAAGCCGTTCGTCAACAACCTGATAGATCCATATCAGTGTGACTTTAGGAAAGGAAAATCCACCATCGACCAAATATTCACACTACGGCAGATCTTGGAGAAGACCCATGAGCTTCAGATCGATACCCACCACCCATTCATTGATTTTAAGGCCGCGTATGACAGCATCTATAGAGACGAGCTATACAGAGCAATGTCTAGTTTCGGCATCCCTGCCAAACTCGTACGTCTGTGCAGGATGACGATGGAGAATACACGCTGCTCAATCAAAGTCGGTAAAAATCTCATCGAGACCTTTGATGTCCAGAAAGGATTTAGACAAGCTGATGCGATGTCATACGATTTTTTCAACATCGTACTTGAAAGAATAGTGCAAAACTCACGAGCAAACACAAGAGGCACTATCTTTCAAAAGTCCGTCCAACTACTCGCATACGCCGACGATATTGACATAATCGGGAGAAAGCAGCGTGATGTCAGTGGCGCTTTCGCGAGTATTGAGACGGTAGCGGCGAAAATGGGTTTAGCCGTCAATGAGGGCAAGACCAAGTATATGCTGTCAAGCAAAAAGGACAACCAACACCGACGTCTCGGGCAGAACGTCACCCTCGACAAATATGACTTTGTCTACCTAGGCTCTGTTATAAATACAGACGACACCAGCGGTGAGATCAAGCGAAGAATAACTCATGCCAACCGCTGTTTCGTTGGGCTAAGAAGGCACTTGAGTAGCAAAGCCCTCTCTCGGACAACAAAAGTCACTCTTTATAAGACCTTAATAATCCCGGTCCTGCTCTATGGCGCAGAGGCATGGACATTATCGAAAATGGATGAGGGTGTGCTTGTTTGCTTCGAGAGAAAAATTCTTCGGGCGATCTTCGGTCCCGTCTGCATTGACGGTGAGTGAAGGAGGAGATACAATGGCGAACCCTAAGGACTGTACAGCGACATAGACCTAGCCAGACGAGCGAAGATCCAAAGACTGAGATGGCTGGGTCATGTAGGGCGTATGGACACCGATGCTCCCGTCCGAAAAGTTTTCGAATCCGTTCCTGAGGGACAGAGCAGTAGAGGAAGTCCAAGACTCAGGTGGAAGGGGACTCCAGCAAACTTAGCGTGCAAAACTGGAGGCAGCTAGCCAGGTATCGAGCTGGCTGCAGAAGCTTGTTAACTGAGGCCCAGGTCCACCCCGGACTGTAGCGCCACTTAGAGAAAAAGTAAGTAAGTTTAAAAATGTTCAAAAATAGTCTCTATGGCATCACGTAGGGATTTTTTTTATACAGGACCCACCCCCTATTTTCTTTTTCATGAACGATGAAAATTTTCGGCGAAAATGGGAAATAAAATTCGCTGGGCCGCCATTTGTTTTTTTTTTTTAGATATCGAAATTTCCCTACGTGATGCTATAAACCTATTTGTCTGTTTATAAATATATTTGTTTGTATTATTCAGATGAACCGTAGGGTTCTATGTGTACATATATATTGAATATTAGTATCAATATTTATCGTTTGCTCGAAAAAAATTATGGAAAATATATATATAATAGGGACTTGACAACTTTGAATTTAATTTGTGAACGCACTCTTTCACTAGTCATCAAACTGTCACTGTTAATTTATTCAGTAAACTCAACATTTTCATCATGATAAAGTACACGAACGAGCAAAGTCCGCAAATTATAAAAATTTTCTACCGAAATTCGGAGTCGGTGAGTGCAACTTTAAGAGCGTTAATTCCAATTTTCGGTCGTAATTCTCGCCCTAGTAGACAGGCAATAACAAGTTTAGTGCAAAAATTTGATTCTACATATTTGTTGTGTGATGTTGCCGTGTCAGTGAGACAACGGGTTGGTCGAACTGTCGAAAATATCGCTGCCGTTCAGGCGTCCGTAGCAAACGATCCAAATTAGTCAATTCCACGGCGTTCTCAAGAATTTGGCATCGCTCAGACCACATTATGGCGTGTTTTGCGTAAGGATCTTGGTTTACACCCATACAAGATCAAGCTGCCTCAAGAATTGAAGCCGACGGACCATTTGAAGCGACGCACATTCTCCGATTGGGTTCTGGAGAAGATGCGCCAAGATGGTGAATTTCATCGCAAAATCATCTTCAGTGACGAAGCTCATTTTTGGCTGAATTAGTTCATCAATAAGCAAAGTATGCGTTATTGGTCGGGTGAAAATCCACATGTGCTTCATGAATCACTACTTCATCCACAAAAATAACTGTTTCGGCCGAAATGTGTGGCCGAGTCGTTGAAAATTGGGTCCAACGAATCATCCGCTGCAAACGTGCCCGCGGTGGCCATATGAAAGAAGTCGAGTTCCATTCATAAATGTTTTGATTGTACTTCAAGCCGATAATAAAATTTTTGAAATATCTCAAATGGTTTGCGTTTTATATTAAAAAAAAGTTGTCAAGTCCTTATTGGAAAACCCTGTATATAAATATAAGTGTACAAAAAACTATTCTCTCTTTTATATTTAACCATTTTAGCATTACTAGTGTGCTTCGAATGTAAACAAAAAACTCATTGCCTTGTTTTGTAGCTGTTGTATACCTTTCAACATACTTGAAGATCCCAAGGTCTTAGGTTAAGTTAAAACAGTGGTGTGTCATCACAAACACTAGACACCAAGATGGGCCCATCGCGATCCCCGTTGATACAGTTGAATTTCTGATCAAAGGCAAAAAACCTCAACAATCTCTCGTGTAAAACATTTAATTTCTTTGCAAAACCCAAAATACCGTTGAAGTTAGACCCGTCTATTTCCTGTTAATTTTCAAAACCCGCTTGTTCCTTTCCCTGGGTGCTGGCACCCAGCACAGTCTTACCCTGTTCTGACTGACGCATTGTGCGACAGCCCCTGACTATATAAGAGTTCCATTGCCTTAAGTGCGGACTGGTTGTCGATATAGATAGCGACATCTCTACCGTATACCGATCTCATCTGCATTAGCTCAGCCGCCCTATGGACAACCAGAACTTCTGATTGGAAGACAATGCTTGCATCCGGTATTTTTATAGGCACTCTTAGTTCTGGGTCCTCTGTGAAGGTACCACAATCGGTTCCTCCTTCTGTTTTCGATTACTGCATTTTCTTTCCAGTCCTCCCTCTCGGGATATATTATATCATACGGAATGTCGAAGTCGACCAAGGAGAGAATTTCATCCGTTAGAGTTGGAATGCCTGGCAGTAACTCCGCTGGGACCGTCCCGTGTCCGAAGCTACTGCTCATGAAGTGACCCAAATTAGTGGGTCGCATCGCACTTTTGCCAGCAAATTTTTTCATCTGTAAATCAATCGTGTTGGGTCCAAAAAGTTGTCCAATGATGCCGTTGGAATAGTACGAAGCGCACCTGTGATGGCTATGAAAGCCGTTTTTTAAGCCGACGCTAGTTTTCCGTAAGCCATTTTCTTTTTTGTTGCTTTACACCATACTAGTGCGCCATATGTAAGTGTGGGTCTTACCACCATCGTATACAGTCAGTGCACCAGAGCAAGATTTAAGCCCCAAACTTTTTCTACCGTTTTTTAATTCTTTCCCCACGTTAAAATTCCAATTCAATTTTGTGTCTAGAATTACACGCAAATACTTCGCGCTGTCCGAAAGGAACAGTTCCACTCCGTTAAATTTTGGGAGTTTGAATTGTGTTATATTGTGCTTTCTGGTAAAAAGAACCAGTTCCGTGTTGGAATGATTGGCATTGAGACCACAGTTGCTTGCCCAAGTGCTGATCGTCTCAAAGGCAACCTCAAAAATCTCGCTTAAAATATTTAGGTATTTTCTCTGCACTATGTCATCGTATGCCGTGCGTCAGCGTATGCCGTGGCACTTATAATCATTATATTAAGCTTTTTAAGGATTTAATTGATAACCAGCACCCACATATAACCAGTACTTCTGCCAAGAATCCCCTTTTGTTTTCCTAACTAAGTACTTGAATTGTTTCTTTTACATTCGTAGTACTCATTTCATGTACTATCACTTCTAAGAAGCTTCGCTCTATAATAGTTTCCTAACCCCTTTCCTAAGACCTATTTCTTTATTCCATCACTTTAGTTGAGCCCGTTAGCTGGACTAGCTTTCTCGAATGACGTAGGGTCTTACTATTATATTTTAAATTTTGATTGCCATTAGAATACATATTCTACAAAAAAAAAAAAACGCAATTATTTTGCCACACGCAAAAACGAAAAATGTTTTTGTCCCAATTAAAAATATAAATATTTTATCAATCCATGTACCTAACTTGTTCACTTTCATAGCAACATATTGCACACAATACTCAATTACAAATATTATGCTACTAAAAGTAAAATGTAAAAAAAACTGGTTGCTGTTTAAAATATAATTTATTTTTATCTGTTAATCGTATGTCCTTTAATTATATGCCATATTTTGTTGAATGATGCTGAAAATAAAATAAAATCATTCGTCGTGTTCGTGTTGATGGGGACACACACACAGAGAATTTTCACCTTCAATATTTCAATTTCATTGTTAAATTTTTGCTATATAGTAATAAGAAATTTAAATAATACTAAGTTAAAAAAAGAACCACAAAATAAAATAAATGAAAAATGAAGTGCGGTTTATGTCATTTAAAAATCGATAGACAAGATCCAAAAATTCAGTGCGTTTCTTGCATAGAATACTACCATGCTAAGTGCGCGAAGCTAGAAAAAAGAGAAATTGAGTTTTATGAGAAGAATAACCAAGGCTATAAATGTGGTAGCTGTGTTGCTCAGAGAAGAAAATCTACGCTGATAGATGCTCCCATAAATTCATCGTTTAACCTGATTTCTCCAAAGAGCTCCAATTCCAACGCTCTATCTAGTGGTAATCTCTGCAACAACAAATCCACAGTAAGTGCAACCTCTGCAACAACAAGCACTACAGCATTAAGTCCACGCTTACTTCCTATGATGACAACAATTCGGGTCAGCGTACAATAAACTTGCAAATGCTGTACAGCGAGATTATTCAACTTAAGCGAGTAAACACCGACGCACTTAATCAAATCAAATCTCTTGAAGAGTGCAATGTTACTCTCAAGAAAAGAGTTAATGCACTTGAGATGAGGCTTAATTTCTTTGAGCAGAAAGAGAAACAGAAATCAGTTGACATAATTGGAATTCCTGACGTCAACAATGGTAATGTAAAACGGAATGTACATAAATTACTAACAAATGTTATGGGAGAAGAGTTCAATGACAATGAAATCGACTCCTGTAATGTAAAAAGCATCAAACCTGTCAACAACAACAACACAGTTGGATCTTCAATAGTCTGTGTAAAATTTTCTAATGTTGGAAGAAAGACTGAACAATGGCAGCAGCAATAACAACAGCAGCAAAATTTTCATCAATGATAGTCTCACCTATTATACGAGGTCATTATTGAAAAAGGCTAATGATCTCAAACACAAAAACAAATGTAAATATGTTTGGGTAAGAGAATCATCTGTTCTTATCAGAAAAAAGGAGGGCGACAGAACAATTAAAATTAACTCTTTTGAGGACTTTTCCAAATTGGAAGTCCTTTAATATTTTTTTTTCCTCATTTCCTCATCATGTCATGCTAAATGACAATTTATTCGTCGCTCCTCCTAATGTAATTAATGATATAAGTATTAAGTCAAATGTTTCCTTACCTAATTCTGATATATGTAATTGTTTTTGTATTGACCACCATAATGAATTCGTATTTTAAGACCTAACTTTAATACTTTTTTCTCTCATCTCATACTTTTGGATCACTTACCAGATCTAATTTTTCTGTCTGAGATCTGGATATTTGAAGAAGAGAAGTCTGATTTTAATATAATTCCTAATTACACATTTGATGCTGTCTGCAATAATGATTATGCAGCTGGCGGTGTCGCGGTATTGTATAGTAATAACCGTAAAGAATTGGAAAGTATAAATTGGCAAGCGCATATATTATTAGTGTTAGTTGCATGGTTTCCGATGTCCATTTCTTATTTGTATTCTACAGATTGAATAAATGTACTATAAAAACATTTGTAGATGAGTTCTTAGGATTTTTGGAGAGTATAAAAAATAAAAATATAGCCTTATTGGGTGACTTTAATATTAATATCCTTGCTGATTCTTCTGATGTAGATAGTTATCTGTCTTTAATGTCTTCTTTTGGTTTAAGGTCCTTAATTAACCAGCCTACTCGTTTCATTCTTGTTTGGACCATATGTTTATAAGACTACACAGGAATAGCCGAGTGAACTATAAAACTATAATTTACGACCTGCAAATAACTGACCATAGTTTAACCAGTATCCAGCTTAACTATGAGCTCACAAAAAAAATATATCTGCAGACAGAGAATTTAATAAAATCGATTTTTTTGCCTTAAAAACATATTTGAATTTTGAATTCTGGGATGTAGTATATAATGCTACTGATCCTAATTTGGCTCTTGATTTTTTTCTTACAAGATTGAAATATTACATTTCTTTATCTTGCCAGAAGGTAAATATAAAGGATAGTAAGTTAAAGCCTCTAAAAAATTGGATGTCTTTCCCATTACTGAAAAAAATAAATAATAAAAAGAAGATTTGTTTACTTATTCAGAAACTTCCTAATAATGCTAGGCTTAAACGGTATTACGATAGGATCTGTCGAGAAGTTAAATCTGAGATATTAACTTGCAAAAGTAATTACTTTACCAGTAAATTAGCTTGTCACATTGGCAGCTCTAAAAAAAGAATGGCATGTTGTCAATGAAATACTCAACAAGAATAAATCCTGCGACGATATCGTTTTGCTAAATGAAGATCTTGAGATTTCGGAGCCATTGGAAGTAGCCAATTTATTTAATAGTTTCTTTTGAAATATAAACTCACATCACGGTAATTCTAATGACAATTCTTCGTATTTTAGTTCGAATACTATACTAGAACCGAGCCTTCAACCAGAAAGTTTTTTCTTTGAGGAATTTACTTCACTTGAAATTCAAAAAATTATATATTCGCTTAAAGCGTCTAATTCACACTCATCTGACAATATCTCGAGCAACATATTGAAAAATATTTCATTTCAAGTTTCTGACGTTCTATGTTTTATCTTTAATAATCGTGTGCGCAAAGGTGTCTTTCCGGATTGTCTTAAAACAGCAGTTGTAATCCCTCTCCACAAAAAGGATGATACTAGAGTATTGAATAACTATCGACCTATTTCTCTTTTGTCAGTTTTTTCTAAGATCTTTGAAAAGGGTATAAAACGTAGAATGTTATCTTTTCTAGACAAGACTCACTTTTTTAGCGACTGGCAGTTTGGCTTCAGAAGTGGTAAATCTACGGAAAGTGCATTATTAAAACTAACAGGGGAAATATATGATAGTTTGAATACCTCACAACTACCTGATTGTCTTTTTTTTGATATCACTAAGGCATTTGATATGGTTAATCACAATATATTGTTAAATAAATTGTATAATGCTGGTTTTAGGGGCTTCATTCTTGAGTGGTTTACCTCGTATCTATTAAATCGTAAGCAAGGGGTAAAGATTAAAAACGAATTCAGTTCCTTACGTTTTTTCAATATAGGTGTTCCTCAAGGATCTGTATTGGGTCCATTACTTTTCCTAATATATGTTAACTCGTTATTTATTCAGCCTTTTAAGGGAAAACTGGCAGCTTTCGCCGACGATACAGCTATCTCCTATTCAAATAAGAATTACTTAAGTCTATTATCGGATGTAAATTGGGATTTAGACATTTTAAGAAGGTGGTTCAAGAAACATAGCTTGGTAATTAGTAATAAAACTAAGTTTATGATCTTTAATATCATGGGACTAATCTGCAAAGATCTGCCCATATATTATCACTCGCCATATTGTTTACGGTTCTGTTTAGCTGATTCACTTCTAAGTAGTTTATCGACATTTAATGAAAATTTAAATTGCAGTGAGGATATTGTTTTAGACTATAAACTATCTTGGATAGATCACACTAATTATATAAAAAATTATTTAAATAAGATCATTAGACTGATGTACCACCTTAGTCTTTACTGCAATATGCAAATTTGAAAAATGGTGTACAATGGTTTACTTAAATCAAAAATACAGTATGGTATATCTAGCTGGGGTGGTGCTTATTATAATAAAATGGAACCTTTATTAATTAAGCAAAAGCATGCAATAAGGATTATGTGTAAAGTAAATCGCAGAACACCGAGTTTTGAATTGTTCAAATGGCTTCATATTCTCCCTTTGAGGCACCTGTACTGCTATAAGGTATTAAGCATATTTTTTGATAACTCTGGTTACTACCATACAAGACTTTATGATAGGTATAAACTACGCATTAATACCATGCACGTCGCCACTATTCCAACTATACATAAAACACACTTCTCCCGTTTCTTCTACGTTACTGCACCTCGCTTATTTAATCTGTTACCTGTAAACCTTAGGTGTGAGAAAAAGAAATCAGTATTTATGAAAAATGTTAAAAAATGGCTCTTCTCTTTTGATCATAATGAAATCGATCTGTTTTTTAATCCTATGGTGTAAAATGAATTTCTAGCTTTTATTTTTATTTTTTTATTTTTATTGTAATTTCTATTTTATTTTTATTATTATTATCATTTTGAAATCACTTCTCTATGTAATTGTATATTGTACTATATTTTCTTTCCCCATCAATAATCTTTTTATGATATTGTATATTTTTAAAGTGATATGTACTCTCGCCTCTTGTCTCCTGAAAATAGATTGTACTAAGCTATTCTTTACAAATCTATAAATTCATGATGCATCTTAAAATTTGTTGGAATTATATATGTCATTTGTAAAAGAATAAAGAATTGTTATTATTATTATTGATATTCTGTAGCTAATTATATTTAGAAAAAAATATAACACTATGAAATTATACATAAAGAAAAAAAAAACACTGTGGCGCTGGCAGCCCGGTATGGGCCATGGCTTAGCTTCTTGACACTCATTTGTGTTGCTCATGTTTTTCATTTTTGTCACATCTGAGTGGGGCCTACGGTTTATCGCCGAGTCCGAACGGCACTCCTTAGAAGCTTTTTCGTAGGCAATTTTTTACTTTCTGGAGTTTGCCATTGCCCGCCGAAAGGATGATGGCGATTTGAAAAATTAATGGTGAAATTATACATAAAAATTCCAGTAAATTTTTGTGATGTATGACCATATGTGACCAATCCAATAAAAAACATGCTCCAATCTAAAGTTTATGACCTACACCCGATTTTAATACAATAACTTAAACTAATCATATAATATAATAACTAACAAACAAAATAAAATGTGTAGCAAAACGTAATTTTTCTTAAAGGAAAAAGAACAAAAAGAAAAGAGGGAAACCTATAAACAAATTGAATATTTATTCACACTGTGTCGATCCAAATCTGGAATGCACCTCACACCCACACCAAAATTAGTGAATTTCTTCAATCTCTCGAAGAATTTTATTTACCTAGAATTGATTTAAGATGTTTAAGGCGAGCAGCCGAATCCTTTTTACAGTCTTGAATTTTTAGAGTTGATTTTTTAATGTCTGCGTATGTTTTTTTTGTAAACATGTTGACCTGAACTGAATACTTGGCAAAACAAACTTTATATCTTTATTCGATGTTTCTTCTCATTTTTATACTTTAAAAACACAATGAGTAAAACATATATTATAAAATATAACCAGATAACTCAATTTATTTTTTCTTGTTTTTAGATTGAAATGAATAGAAACGGGATGGAGTCATTAGAATAAATGTTGACGTTTGGGTACTTAGATAAAAAAAAAAATACAGATCTTTGGAAATTGAAATGAATTCTTGCACATTAATTACTGAATCAGTTAATGGATACGTTCAGTACTATTTTAGAAGGATTCGGTAAAAGCTACTATTTTTCAGCAGTACTGGAACATGTTTCATATGTACAATAGTAACAGTACGGTCATTAATTCCCTGTAAAAATCTACAAAAAATTACGTTAATGTAAAAAAAAAATCAGTCTAAAATTAATTTCAGGATTTTCTAAAAAATATTTTTGTTTTATGTTAAGCCTAGTGTTCAGCTGATGCAAAAGTCTTCTATTGTATGGTTAATCTTGAATCAAAACTCCTGTCTATTCTTCTTTGGACTTATAATTCGTGTGACTCGTGCTATTACACGTTGACTCTTTTTCATGCCTCAAACTTGACAGCGCGCTTTTTCTATCGGTTGCGAAGTGGGTAGAGCTCCCCACGTTCCCCTTTATTTCTTTGTCGAAAAAATTTCATTCATCATTTTGTTTGCCATGAGGAATTAAAAGAAATTATGCCTTACAGGAAAATAACAAATAAGAACAGGGAAGAACATCAAAAACAGACAACAAAGTTCTACCAATGGCTCACACGGTTTTTTATTTTCATTTTTTGCTATCTTTTGCACATTTGTAATTTCAAAAGAGTCATCGTGTTATCTTACTTTTTCAGTAAGCGTAACAGGAATTTCTTCCTCTTTCACCACTTTTGAGGGCTCTTACATATTTAGTCCAAAAAGAGCTCGAACGGATCTCATGCGAACTATTTTTATAGTTTTTAATGAATAGTTTTTGGGGTAATTAAAATGTGTACACAACAATGTTTCAGCGGATATTTTGTTTATTTCATATGCGAAATTATCTTCTGACATCTTGTTGACGAGAAAATTTCTAGCTTAAAATACATTATAACATCTTAATTTAGGAAGAAAACAAGTGCTGGTAAAGTGTTTAGATATATTACTTTGAATATAATTGTGCTTTAACAAATGAAATTAAAGCACTTGTCCCGTTTTGTTATTTTTCTATTATATACAATATTTTGTAAATAGTGCGTAAAGTAAATCCTACCACGAACATTATTACCACATAAAGAACAAACATTTTTCATATGGGGAACGCTGAGATCTGAACCATAATACATATATTCATATAACATATATACCTAAGGTAGTAGGTTGACACGAATAAAATCGTTTATGGTTACAAAAAAAGAATGATAATGAAAAAGCTTTATAAGGAATTTGATCACCGATACCTGGAGTGTTATTTTTCACAGACAAAATGTTGTTGTTGTTTTTTTGCAGTGAGGTTTATTTATTTGCAAGTTTGCGTAGGGAATGTCATTTTTCATGTTAAATGCATTTTTTATTTCTCAATTCTTAATATTATTCTTATTCTTACTTAATTAACTTAAAATTATCTTAATCTAATTTACTGGCCCCATTCGGACGCTCTAAGTTAAACCTAACACTTAAAAGTATGCCTTTCGACCTACATTATTTTAAATTAAAAATAGGAAAACAATTTTGTATTCCAAAAAAAACTTAGTAAGTAGGTTAAGAATTGTGGCGAGCTCTATCACATCTATCTATCACATCACATCACATCTAAACACATCTATCGAGACAGAATATTTGTTTTGTTGCAATATGTCTCTGTTAGTGAGTGTTGAAATAAAAATCGTAATTTGTCAGTGAAAAACAGGACGTCATATCCCCTCGGGTGTGTTTCCAGCCTTACTTTTCGACTTCCTCACACATTCATCCTCTGACGATTTCCAAAAATTAAGAAAATCTGTGGAGAAAAACAATTTGAAAACAGGACATTCATACCTTTACAGACAATTTTATCTTTAAGCCTTCTACTTCGGACTTCTGACGATATCGGTAAAGAATTTAAAAAAATGTGTAAGCCACTGTGATGAACTGATGCTCACTTCACGGCAAATAGATGGGCATCTAGATTTCACTGTCTTTGATACAGTGAGTTTCAAATTAAAAAGTTTTCCAACGTTTTTCTTTCTGGCATTTTAAATTTCTAGAGTTGGTACATACATAAAAAACAAGTGGAGTGTACATGAATTCATTCTATTACTGAGTTTGTTTTAACCTTGTATATTTGTTCATATTGTGGGGCCAAAAGTCCACACTGTATGTGGCTCCGCCATCCATCTACGAAAATGATCCTCTTTGTATGGCTGCTAGTACTGGCTTCAGACTGATCTGGTTGGTTATGAGACGGAACAACGGAGGAATTCGAAAAAAGAGTGTATGCCAAGCCAACATTCGTCTTTCCATTTACAATGAACCAATTTGTTAAACATTTTTTACATTCGTTTCTTTATAATCTCTTTTTTTTGTGATAACTTTAAAAATATTTCGCAAACAAATCGCTCTGAGAAGAGAAAATTCATTCTTCCACCGAGAATTAGATTTTATAGTGGACTTTCGGCAATAGAGAAATAATCACGAAAAGAGGACCAACAATTATTAAACGGGGAGTTCAATCAGCTGCTAAAAACCCATTTTAAATAAAAAAAATTGCAGTTGCTGTGCTGAAGAAAAAGGAAGAAGGCAAATGTCAAGATTTCGTAATCAATTCAGCAATAAATTTTGTGTGAAAAGAGAGTGGAGGGGAGAGTAGTATTTTAGGACGATCATCAACTTTGGTCCGCTATTAAGCGAAGAACACAATGTGAATCTGCGTCTGCGTCTGCTGCCGCTGTCAACGATTTTGAAGCGACTCATGCGGTTCAAGCAAACACAATACGATTGATTGTCAAACATCAGCTGGGGAATAAATTTGCGAATTTACTTCACAACCATACATTTACTTCACAAACATGGTTACTGAAAAAGTTGTATTTTTTGGGCTTAATGTTGTGAACTTTTGCTTTTTAGCAACGAAATCGATCAACAAAAAAACAGACACGTATGCTGGATACGATTCTTATATTAAAAAATATACCAATGTGGTTATTTCGAAACCACTTCTACCTCATATTTTTGTGATGTGGATTTCCCAAATTACACAATATTTCCTTTTTTTCTCACTGCCTCAATTAATTTTTCCGTATTCATTGAGGACTTTCTTCGGGCTCCACAAAACAAATGTGATTAAACATTCAAAAAAGTATGTCTACTTCATAACCACACAACCACTTTTTTGTTTTTTTTTTTTTAATTTTGCAAGAAACATGGCACATGCACATTGTGAAATTGTCTTTTCCCCACCTTGCATTACATATCCAAACAAACATTCAATTTATCATCCCTTAAAAAATAAAATTGAACACATGAAAAACAAAAAAAAAATGAAACTTTCAAATTTTCTGTGTGTAAAGTTCCGCAAACACGTAAAAAAAACAATAAACGTCAAATTTGAATCGCTTCAAAAAGTTGAAATCGATTCAACTTCAGCAGCAGACGCAGACGCAGATTCACATTGTGTTCATCGCTTTACAAGGTGACTTTTGAGTCACGACTATTTTTGACTGCTCTCTTCTATTTTTCCTTTTGCTTTATAGACAAACGTTTCGCTCTCTACAAACCTTTTGATTTTTTTCTAGATTCCTTTGATAAAAAAATTTCTTTTGAATTTTGTTTTGCGAAACCACCCTTCATGCGGGATGAATGGAAATAAAGCGAAAAATAAAGAACAGGGAGATAAGAAACTTCAAAAAGAGTCATCGAAATTTTGCCCGATGACTCACAGGGTTGCGGATTTTCTATCGCATCTTCTTTCTCTTTTGCACTTATGTAATAGCGGACTTCGTGGCAAAATGGGAAGTACAACGAACATATCTTTCCATGTGAAAGCATTGAAAGGATAAATCATGATCTATACTTTAAAGTTTTGATCTGATTTGATTTACGAGTATTATTAATACAAATAGTACATGTAAGGCATAACCTTTTGAGAGTATTAACAATAATAAAATAATAATTCATACATTAATTTGGTTTTTGAGAAAATAAGAAAAACAGTTTTATTATATATAAAAAGGAAATAGATAAGAAAAGAGAATTCACGAGAAAAAAAGACATAGTCAGACGATAGAAAAAAAAGCTACTATGTGGAAAAATATTGGAATACGACCGATTTAAGATTCTCGACGTTCTTTTGATATGTTCTGCCCATGAGTTCTATAGTCTAATGGTGCTGATAAAAATAGTCTCGATGAATATAGGTATGTAGTTATAGGGCAGACTATGAATATTAAGTATTCTATTAGATTGAGAAAACTGCAATTTTGAGAACGGATATGGGGTTGATTTCAAGTATATTATTTTGTGTAGGAAGATGCAATTGCGAGCAATATGATATTGTTGCAAGGTGCATCCAAGGATGTTATTTGTGAAAGGTGAGACATGATCATACCTGCACAATAGATAAACATAACGTACAATTTTATTAAAAACTACTTGTATCATATTATTCAAAGCTACTTGAAATTTATTTTTTCATATCGAAACAAACTGACAATAACAATAAGCATAGGACATTATTGATATCTGTTAAAGAACGCTTTATGCCACAAATTTTAAAACGAACAGGATTCATTCGCCGCTACGCCATTTACTTTACAGAAGCTGAATTGATAAATGACTAGCTGTCACACTCTCACCGGAGTTTGTACTCCTCTACGTTTGAACATAATCTTTTCGAGATCATTCTGACCTTGGAAGCGAAGAGAGAAGTGCAAACTGCGGTAAGTAAATTTATTATATATCTTCCTCATGTATTTCTCTACTTAGAATTAAAATATCCAAAGCTCATCAATACGTTGCAAATTATTCAATTATTTGGCGGATATTAATTTCAACCTCCTTCGCTTGTCCAAAATCAACAAGCTTTTATTTTGCAATTTTCGACTCCCTTTGCCGTAGAGTGAATTGCGAATAGCCGCCATTTTTTCGAGCCGTCTGAGGCTCCGCTGCCCTCGTTGAGTTTCGCTGCCTAGGAAAGAAATGCAACGTACGCCACCCAGAAGAAGCCCACGCTTACACCACCAGCAATCAATCGTCGCCAGTATGAACATGAACGTAGAAGCCAATCCCATAGATGCTACTGCCGCCGCATCATCAGCCGTTTCTTCTAAGAAATCGTTGCCGCCAATGCAGCCAACGAGTGTCACCATATCCACTGCAGAACACCAACAAAACATTCTGGAAGCCATGCAGAGCAGCTCAATGCTCTTGAATGTGAACTAAGGAGCACTCAGATGAGATTAAATGAACATGACTTACAGTGCCAGTCCCTTAAGGAAACGCTGCTAAACAGAGCACTCCTATCGGTTTCGTTTCCTTCACCAATTGCACCGCCGTTATCCACTGCCGTTACTCACTGCCGTCATCCACCACCGTTATCCACTGCCGTTACGCACTGTTCAGCTGCAACTACACATAACGTTTACAGCAGTGAGTCAACACAGCCAACAGTATCTGTACAACCACTGGTAACGTTCCCGCTATTGCCAACAACAGCCGTATGTAGCTCATATACAAGTTTGTGTTAGATCTGCCGCTGCACCAACCCATATTAGATCTCAATTTTCATCGCCGACATTATTTTCTCCACTTCATATACCACCGACTGCTCCCATCCTTGCTGGATGCTACAATAGTGCATCGGAACATTCGTTTACTGCGCCTCGAAAGTTACAGGATTTACCGGAATTCAGTGGTGATCCCGAAGACTGGGCGATATTTTCTACAGCGTATACCGAGTCAACGGCTTTATCAATTATACCAATTTGGAGAATCATTTGCGCCTACAGAGGTCATTGAAGGGTGAAGCACGAAGTGTGGTGGTGATTCATGCTAAAAATGTGAACTAGGTAATGAAGCAGCTCCGCTCTAGCTTCGGTCGCCCTGAACAGTTAGTAGGCAGCCAACTCAAACAAGTTCAGCAAATATCTCCAATTTCTGAGGCTTCAGTGGAGAAGTTGATTCCCTTTGCTGTAAAAGCCAAGAACCTAGCCGTGTTTCTGTCATCCATCAATGGTCATCATCATTTATCGAACCCCACTCTACCGAAGGAGCTCATCTCGAAGCTGCCTATGAGCCAGAGGATTGAGTGGGCTAGATATGCAGCGCATATACAGTCGTACCCAACAGTTGTTGACTTTAGTAACTGGTTGAGCAGGATTGCAGATTTAATTTCAACGATACTGGAAAGATACTGGTAGTCGAACAGTTGCGGAGCCAAAGCGATGATCTGTTCTTCACGCAGCCGAAGCAAAATGTTCTGATGCATTCAAGTGCCCAATCTGTGAACTCCGTCATAGTGTTTTTGACTGTAAACGTTTCCTGGAATACAGTGTGACTGAAAGGTGGACTCAAGCCAAACGATTGTTGTTTCCGATTGTGTTTTACGTGTCTTGAAATGGGACATTCCATTCGAAACTGCCGCCGTAGTCGAAGATGTGTTGTTGATGGGTGCAAGAGAAGTCATCATCAGTTGTTGCATGAATTTAGACGTCCAACCACCGAGAGTGCACCATTGCCACCTACGCAGCAACAGCCTGAAGCCAACAGAAGGAAAGAAGCAGTTTTAAGCTGTACAGCCAGCCCAGTGAGAATCGTAAGCTGCTTTTCCGAGTGCTACCTGTCACTATGGGGCCAAGAAAAGAGTGGATACATATGCTCTCTTGGACGAGGGTTCATCAATAACTATGATGCACAGCTGTCTTATTGAAGAACTTGGTTTGGATGGCCATCAACGCAATCTGGATCTGCAGTGGTTTGGATGGAGAGCTGCCCAGGAACCAGTAACCGAGGTTACCGTCCACATCAGCGGTGCACACATCAAGAAGAGACATGTGCTTCGTAATGTCTATGGTGTCTCTAACCTCCGCCTGCCAATGCAAAGTCTGGACAAGTGCGATATGCGTGGGAATACTAAATGTATGAAGCGGTTGCCAGTTCTTCCCTACTTAAATGTCACGCCTCAAGATCTCATTGGCTTGGACCACTGCCACCTGGGTCTACCAAGTGCGACACTTCGACTCCGAGATGGAGGACCATATGCTGCCCACACAGAGGTTGGTTGGGTAGTATTTGGACCAACGAAAGGAGCTATTCCAGCGAAGTATTCTTGCCTACTCGTAACCAATGATGCCCTGCATGAATTAGTAGCGGATTATTTTGAAACGGAAAGTTTTGGGGTGCGGCCAGTACCAGCTATTGAGATGGAAGCAAATGTACGCGCTCGTGCCTTTTTCGAATTAACTACAATAAGAGTCGATGGCAGATTCCAAACTGGACTTCTTTGGAAGTGTGACAATCTTGAACTTCCCGGTTCCTATAGTATGGCCAAGAAGAGGCTCATTGCTATTGAGCGAAAATTGAAGCATGATGATCCATTAGCTGCTGCCTACAACGAGACAACCAGGAACTACGTCACCAAAGGATACGCCCGCAAGTTGCAGCCAGCGGAAGCCGCCATGCTACGACTTGTGTTTGATGCAGCAGCCGCAGTTAACAGGATATCCCTCAACTCTTGTCTATTGAAAGGTCTGCAACAATACCAGTCGATGCCATCTGTATTATTTAATTTCCGAGTAGGAACCATTGCTGTATGTGGAGACTTCTGTGAGATGTTCCATCAAGTGTTGACTAACTCAGAAGATAGGAGTTCCCAGAGGTTTCTTTGGCGCGATGGTAATGAAGCCATGGAGCCAGATGTATACGAGATGCTGGTTATGACCCTTGGTGCCGCTTGTTCGCCATGTGTAGCCCAATACGTCAAAACCATCAACGCCTTGGAACATATTGATGTGAATGCCAGAGCTGTGAAGTCAATTCTGCAGCACCACTATGTCGACGATTTCGTGAATAGTTTCGGGTCAATTGACGAGGCCATCAGCGTATCCAAACAAGTCCGAAACATCACTGCGTGGCTTTAGCTCAAATTCAATACAAGTTGCAAATTCTTTGAAGGGTGAAGCAGAATCGACGGTAGTTCCAGTCCCAGATAGTTGTTCGAGTGACGAAGCTTTGAATACTGAGAAAGTACAAAGAAAGTAAGAAAGCCAAACCATAGCAACCCTTGAATGACACCTTTAGATATCAACTAAAGTTCCACCGAACTTTTCCGCGGCTTTACTTCTAACAAACTTTGCCGAAACAGCTCCATCTACACATATTCGCTGATGCTAGCGAAGAAGCATATGCTGCTGTAGCGTACTGGAGAGTTAAAGACTCTGAAGGAAAGGTAGCCGTCTCGTTTGTGTGTGCCAAAACAAAGTGCGCACAACTAAAGCCGATGACCATTCCCCGCCTCGAACTTCAAGCAGCCGTCCTTGGTACTCGCTTGATGCAAACAATCATCGAAGAACACAGCCTAGATGTTAGCCGCTGTGTCCTTTGGAGTGATTCAAAAACAGTCATAAAATGGATTGGGTCACAACATCGCCGGAATAAGCCGTTCGTAGCGCACAGAATCGCCGAGATCCTCGCCGCCACCAAGGTGCCCAATTGGAAATGGATTCCTACCCAGGATAACGTCACTGATCAAGCCACCCGATCGAGCTAGCAGGTAGACATAAGCTCTTCCTCAAGATGGTTGACTGGGCCAAGATTCCTGAGACACGAAGAGAATTCGTGGCCTGCTGAACATGTCGATACCGGCAGGCAAGATGAAAATGGAGAAGAGGATCTTCGTCAGAAGTTCAGCCTGTTTGCCGTGAGTTCTAAATTCATTCCCTTTAGTAACTTTTCTTCATACTTAAGGCTTAAAACAACAATTGAATGGGTCATGCGATTCGTTGGTCGATCACGTCGACGAACCGAAGAAGCTTATAGTCTAACCGTGGAAGAACTTCATGCAGCCGAAGTTGTGCTATGCCGCCAGGTACAAAGTGAGGAGTATTCTGAACACATTCGAGATATCCGAAATGGTCAATTCCTGACTAAAGGAAGTGTCTTACACAACATACTGCCGTATATTGATGAGGAGGGTGTTTTGCTCGTCAGTGGTCGCATCGACGCAGCCAGCTGGCTTCCATACGAGACAAAACGACCGATAATATTGCCATCCAATCACACGTTCACTGAACTGGTAGTGTCACATCATCACTGCAGGATGAAACACCAAAACATTGAAGCTACAATCTCCGAAATTCGCCGATCTATTGGATTCCTCGCCTAAGACAAATTCTGCGGAAGATGATCGTCAAATGTTCAGTATGCAAGACAGTACGAGTTAAGCCCACTACTCCTGTGATGGGTTCACTGCCCGAGGACCGTCTGACGTCCTTTGTGAGACCATTTTCTTACGTTGGCTTGGACTATTTTGGCCCACTTTTAGTCACAATCGGTCGCCGCAAAGAGAAGAGATGGGTGGCATTATTTACATGACTTGTTGTTCGAGCCATTCACCATGAAGTAGCTTGTGATCTATCGACGGATGCGTGCATTTTAACCATCCGCAACTTCATAAAGCGGCGGGGAGTGCCCGTGCGGATTCGCAGCGACAATAGCAAAAATTTCATTGGAGTGGACCAGGAGGCGAAACGATTTAACGAGGTGTTCGAGTGCGATCGGATCCAAGATGAACTGTCATCCAAAGGCGTTGAATGGGTATTTAACTGTCCTAGCAACCTATCAAAAGGAGGTGCATGGAAACGTATGGTCCAGTGCGTAAAAAAGGTGCTGCGTCACACGTTGAAGGAAGTTGCACCTCGTGAATATACGCTACAGTGCCTGATAATCGAAGCCGAAAATGTCGTGAATTCACGACCTCTGGCTCATCTATCGATATCTGTGGACCAGGATGCGCCGCTTATGCCGAATAACTTCCTTTTGGGATCATCAAACTCTGCCCAAACACCCAGTTCATATGAGCCATTTAAAAAGCTCTGCGAAAGCAATGGCGAATTGCTCGGCAAATGAGAGACAGGTTTTGGAAGCGTTGGATCGCGGAATACTTGCCTACTTTAACTCGTCGAGCCAAGTGGTGCCAGAAGTCGGAACCGTTGAAGGAAGGTGACCTTGTCTTCATTTGCGATACATACACTACGAGAAAACAGTGGGGATCAGATGGTGTAGTGAGACGAGCTGCTGTTCGCACGAAAACTGGAATATTGCACCGTCCTGTTTCCAAGTTAGCCGTTCTTAGCACAGATGTAAGTGAATCGGACTGATTCACGGGGGTGGGGATGTTAAAGAACGCTTTATGCCACAAATTTCAAAACGAACAGAATTCATTCGCCGAACAGAATTCATGATCTTGGAAGCGAAAGGAGAAGTGCAAACTGCGGTAAGTAAATTTATTATATATCTTTCTCATGTATTTCTCTACTTAGAATTAAAATATCCAAAGCTCATCAATACGTTGCAAATTATTCAATTATTTGGCGGATATTAACTACAACCTCCTTTGCTTGTCCAAAATTAACAATATCAGTAATACTTTCATTAGTCGTATTTCAGTTCCGATTGGAATAAGACGAGCAGTTATCCAGAGCTTCCGAAGGCAAGCGTAGATACGTCTAAGGGTGTAGTTCACTTGATCAGAGCAAGACAAACGGAAATTTATTTTAAAACCTAAACACGATACCCTAGATACAATTGGAATCCTCGCATTGTTTAAAGAAAGAGAAGGATAATTTCTTGTTTTCTATTGATTCTGAGAAATCAGTATTTTTTGGGACTTGGATGGACTTAAGGTCAATCCATTTAAATTTGTAAGTCATCTGCATAAAGATGGAAGGAGACGCTTTTACAACATTGACTTTATAGATATACAGAAAATAATTGGACCCAAAATAGAACTCTGAGGGACCCCTTCATGTAAATATTTGTATTTTGAGCAACTCCCGTTATAATAAACACTTTGAGCCCGACCAAACAAGTAGTTTGACATAAGTTTTGTTGCATTGTGACTAAACCCAAAGTAAATGCGTAATTTTTTTATATTTCGTGATTAACTCTGTCAAAAGCCTTTAATAAGTCAAGAAGGAACAAGACTGTCAAATCCCCCTGATCAAATTCTCGTCTTGTGTCATCTAGCACTTTAATCATGGCAGTAGCACAACTATGTTGAGCTCTGAAAGCAGACTGATGTGGAGAAAGCAGAGAATGATTAACAATCTGCTTCTCTACTAACCTTTCGAATACCTTTGACAAAGTCGGCAGAATGCTTATAGGTCGATAATCCGAAGGTTCTTCTGGATTGGCTTAAAAGAGCAACATGTATAATTCTTGCCATTTTCCAAGAATCCGGAAATATCGATGACGGTTCGAGGACGTTCGGTAAAATTAATTTGAATAACCGAAGAGATATCTCATCTTCATCGATAGCATTGGATTTGAGTTTAATTATGTGTTAACGTCGGAACTCTTTTGCTCCGGCGGTATGATCAGGGTGCATGTGCCTTGATCTTGTAATGGATATATTAGGTGCTTGTACCAATATATCAATGTATTTGCGAATGATATTTAGCTATTTTACGTCGGGTGGGGGAACAACTAAATACGACTTCTTCTTCTTAGTGTTGAAAAATCAGTGCTTTATTGCTTCAAACTTAATTCTATTTATACAAATTTTTTGCTTAGTTAGCATAACTTAAATTACGACTAACACTTACATACAAATTGCTTATTTTACGATAAATCAATTCTCATACGTTTTATCATTATTTGACAATATTTTAATTTCGTACAATTTTGTTTATTTAGCAAAAATTAAGTGCAATAATAAAAATTATGAATACGAGTATGGCTCGAATTTCATCCAAACAACCTTGCAGTGAATGTACCTTGTATTTGTTTTCCTCTGTGGGTTCAAGGTGAATTGTTTGGGCGACATTGTTCGTGACGTACCTATACTTTAGGTTCTAAACATCCTCCGCCCGTTGAATGATAACATTCAACACTTTTCTGTAGAGGATAAGCTTAAGCATCTGTGTCTTCTTGGTGCTGGTTCTGGTGGATGGGAGAACCTTGATGTTTGCTTGTTTGATGTTTTTCGTCTATATGCCCAAAGACAAATGGCGAATATGGCCAGGGCCAGTCCTAAATTTACAGAATATTGATGAATGTTGTGATTGTTAATTTTGTTTGGGAGCTCTGCTTCAACTAGAACCTTGGATTGTTTTCTTAGCTCTTCGAGTTCTTCTGATGAAGGTAGATTTATCATTGGAGCCCGGATACTTGAAATCTGCTTGGTTGGGGTTGGTATATCCGTCAGATTGCCGTTCGTTGGAGTTTGTGAGCCGAATCCAAGTTTGATTTTCATCCAGGGTCTCGATCCTGCAATGGCTTGGATAACGGCATGTTGTTTAATAAATTGACCTCACATGCGCTTAAAGTTGCTCCCTTGTGGTACAACGGCCTTGTTTGTTCACACAGAAATGTAGCTGGTTCAGTTACTAAACAGCTGGCTAGGTCTTGCTCTGTTAAGGGGAAATATTGGTCATGGTGTTGACTTATGATTAAGTATGGGGCATCTGGTTTGATCACAATGAGCTTGTTGCTCTCCACTATCGGTACGGGTATAATCTTGAATATTTTCAGTATTTCTCTACTGACTAGTGGAAATTTAAGATGGAAAATGATGTGGTTGTTAACCATCGTGCTCTTTATGGACATTATTTTGAATAGTATAACTGAATCTAAAGAGTCTATCGGCAATCGAAGTGCGACAGGGACATGAGCTTTTATAAATGAGATCTCCCTGCTTAACTGCTGCGGTGAAAGAAGCATTGGGTTCATTTCTCCCTGATTAGTGTCAGTTAAAATATTAACCAAAGCTGACTGAATCCGTTATATATTTGAGATGACCAGTATTAATTCGGATGAGTTGCTCTTGGTTAGAATAATCGACTATTTCATTCATACAATCGTTCTGAGCTCTAAATTTTTCCATAACCGCCAACTGATCTTTGTTTATTATGTTTAAAGTTAAGTCAACTATAGATGTTTGGTTCTTCAACAGTCGCAGCAAATGCTCTTCATTTTCTTTGATACTTTCAATAGCGTCCGACATCTTAATGGCATACTCATCATCTAGAACTCCATACAAGGAATTGACCACAGTTCCAATAATGTTTAAGGCTTCTCGCTTCTGCCGAGAACTCGTTTAAATGAGTTGCTTTTTGCTTTGGTTGTTCGTTATATTGACGTGCCTCATGTGTTCTGGTTTGTGCCGATTCGTCTAAGTTCTCGATTGGTAGAGGAGCCAGCCTTTGTCGCTGTTTTAACATCTGCTACTCGAACCCGGCCGTCTTCTCCAATATGAGTTTTAATTATTGGCCCTAGAGGCCAATTCATCGGTGGTGTGTTATCTTCCTTTATGATTACAATGGCGCCAGGTTTAAGATTGGGTTTTGGGTGCTTCCACTTCGTACGCTGTTGTAGTTCTTTAAGGTACCCTCTTGACCACGTCTGCCAGAACTCGGTTTTGAGATGCGTGACCATTTTCCACCGAGTGAAAACTGTAACCTTTGCAGGTTCAGCTTATGGGTCCACAGATGCTGTCAAAGGTTCATCGGTTAAAAAATGTCCAGGTGTTAGTGCCGTTAGATCATTTGGGTCAGATGACAGCCCTGTCACTGGCCTGGAATTGAGTATTGCCTCTATCTCAATCACTAATGTTTCAAATTCTTCGTAAGTAAGGGCTGTCATCTGTATTGTAGCATTGTATCCTACGCAGTAATAAGTGTTTTGCTGACTTAACTGCAGCTTCCCATAATCCGCCGAAATGCAAGGATTTGGAAGGTATGAAGTGGAAATCGATACCCTTTCCACTGCACATTGAGATGATGGAGTTCCTTCCTTGAGTGGTATATATTGTGTTGGTCAATTCCTGAAGTCGATTCTTGGCTCGTACGAAATTAGTCGCATTATCGCAGAACAGGTTTTGAACATGACCTCGCCGTCCCATAAACCGTTTTAAGGCACCGATAAAGGCCTCTGTTGATAAGGCGCTTACCACTTCCAGGTGGACTGCCTTGGTCGCAAAACAACAAAATATTGCCAGGTACCCTTTCTGCGGTCGACTTCCTCTGCCTCGGTAGTGTATCCAAATTGGTCTGCAGGATCCTAAATTAATAAATGGCCGAGCTGGTTGTACCCATTGTATTTTGGCTTGGCTCTTGCACATCTGATGCACTGCTGGACTGTAGATCTTGCCATTGTTTTTCCCTTTATTGGCCAAAAACAGTCTTGGTATGGCTAAAAACGTTTGTGGTCCAACATGTTTGTTTTCGTTGTGAATGTTTGTATGATCATCTTAGTGAAGGGATGCTCGTAAGGCAGAATTATAGGATGTTTTGCATCGTATGTGAGAGACGATGATTCAAGTCTCCCTCCCAAGCGTAGAATCCCCTTAACGTCCAAAAATCCATGTCGTTTTACGTGAGCAATGCCATTTTTGAGCAATTCTGCTTCCACGTGACTGACTATTATGTGCATGGCGTTTGTCAGCTATGGACTAGAGAGAGATCCATCATCAAGTTGTTTGGTGTTTCGTTTGCCACTGACGTTAATAAACCGAATTATGTAAGCTGTAATTCGTTGTAGCCTTTTAAATGAGTTCCTGTGCGCAATTATATCAATGAAATGGATGGATTCCTTGTCGTTGGTAGTGGTTACTACTGCGGTCTGGTCCTTTTCCTTCTCTAATTGTTTTAGTTAGGGTAGTGGGTAATGGCCAATTTGATTCTTGCGCGTGTAGGAACAAAGGGCCGTAGAACCAGAGGGTTGATTCTTTTAACTTTTCTGGAAGAACTCCTCGTGTGAGCAAATCGGCTGGGTTCTCCTTGGACTTAACGTGTCGCCATTGTCTCTGTTCTGTGGTAGCTTGGATGGCTGATACTCTATGAGCAATGAATGGGGGAAAGGACCCTGCTACTGATCTTATCCAGGTTAACACTATTTCTGAATTGCTTCAAAAGTATGATGGAACATCCTCATATTCGATATCCTCCTTTATCCTTTTTGCTGCTAGCTTGGCGGCGCACAGTTCTAGTGGTGGAATAGTTGTTTTTTTTTATTTCTCCTTGTCGAGTGGTGCTGCCTTGACTTAGCACAAAATAGACGCACTATAACGGTTCCCTCACTAGTTCTGCATCGAACGTACATGGCGGCTCCGTAGGCCTTTTCAGAGGAATCAGCGAATACATGAAGTTGGATAGTTTTTGCACATTCCTTTGCGAACATGTGCCTTGGAATTGAAATATGATTTACTATACTAAGACCCTGGCGGAATTTCAATCATCTGCAATGCAATTCCTGTGGCAATGCTGCGTCCCAATCCATTTCCATAATTGTTGAAGAAATATTTTTGATGTAATAAGCACTGGGGCCACAATATCAAGTGGATCAAATAACTCGGCTATTTCTGAAGAAACTATTTTCGTCACCCTGTGTTCATCATTTAGGTTCACTTTGATGCGAAACTCATCCGTTCTTTGATTACCAAATTAGGCCTAGTGTCTTTATTTCCTCTTCAGCAACTGAAGTTTGAAGTTTAAACCCAGTTTTATTTAGAGCGTCAATCAGCTGTCTTTGCATCTCTAGTGCCGTGGTTAAAAACTATTAGAACCTGTCATTACATCATCCAAATAAAAATTCCGCAGTAATACCTTACTGCCGAGAGGATGTGTCGTCGTGGAAGACTGTGCTAGCGTTTGAAGGCACTTAATAGCAAGGTACGGAGCAGACGATGTGCCATAGGTCATTGCATTTAATTGATACTGCTTTATGGGTTTTAAAGAATTACGTCTCCATAAAATAAGTTGATATCGTCGATCTTCTTCATGTACCAGTACCTGTCTGTACATTTATTGAATATCGGCTGTGAATACGAATTTCGGCAACCGAAAACGAAGCAAGATAGTGAACAGATCGTCTTGGATAGTCGGGCCTGTATGCAATATATCATTCAATGATAAGTTTGTTGAGGTTTTGCATGATGCGTAGAATACAACCCGTAACCTGGTGGTACTGCTATCAGGTTTTTGAATGCAATGATGAGGTAGAAAATAATGGTTTTGCGGAATGGATGATTGCTCTAATTCCACCATGTGCCCTAATTTTATGTACTCCTCTATGAATTGCTGGTATTGTTGTAGGAGTTCGTGATTTTTGGCCAACCTTCTTTCTAGAGAGTAAAGTCTTCGCAATGCAATGCTTCTTGAGTCGCCTAGTTGAGCAGGATTATTGGTGAATGGAAGTCTCACTACGAATCGTCCGCTGCTGTTATGACGTACTGTTGCGTTAAAGTGCTGCTCACATAACTTCTCGGCCGCCGTAATTTGCCTTTTTTGACCCTCAGGTTCTTTGAGTGTCCAAAACTTCTCAAGAGCGCTATTGAGGTCTTCGTCTTCTGTGCAAATGCCGCATAAAAGTGACGATGTGGATGATTGTCCCATCCGTCCTGTGACCGATCGATAAGATCGTAGAAATATTGCTTGAAGTCGTCGGCCTTGCCTTTGACGTGGCATAGGCGCATATTAGGTTCAGATTAGATTTATAAAGACTTTTATTTCACTTAAAAGCATAAGGTTAACATAAGAAGTAAGATTCCTCGTCTTGATTGGTTTGGCATAACGCCGTCTACCAGATTAACAGCTGTTTGTGTTTTTAATTTAAGGTAAGTTAAAAATGGAAATAAAGCTTAAAGATCTCTCTCGTTGATACTTCGTAGCCTAATGTAGCGGAGGGCATTTTGCGAAACTCCTTTAAAATTGGGCATTTTCCTAGAAACTCTAAGACGTCCTCTCTCGCTCTCTGATTTCTGTAATCTGCACGAAATTGGAAGCTTGTGTTGGTGTGGGATGAAATTTAAATTCCAAGGCTCCCATCTCAATCTAAATATAAAGCTTATTTTGTCAATTGAATTTTGGTTCAAGAAATAAAACTTATCCTGCAGATTGTAGCTCAATCGACTATGGTAGTACAACCGATATTGCGAAGTTCGAACTTCAGCAGCATATTTTTCGTAAGTAATTACACTAATTTTTTCCGATAAGGTGGTAAACTGTCTTCTTAATGATATGATATGCCGGTGTTAATGAAAGTTAATGTCCGCAGTTAGACACTAGGAGACTTGGTTCTTGGATGAGGTTTCTGCATGTTATAAATATATATGTAAGTACTATCCTGGGCAATCTTTCTTCGTCCATCTCATCACTTTAACGACATAGTCGTAATGCATCTTAAAAGTTTCCAGTTTCGAGGTGGAGCATGTAATTGGGTGTGCTTATAGGCAACCGAAAAGTGCGCTTAAGAAGGTAACAAAGAAACTTCTCCATTTCTTCGAACGAGCACCATACGAAAGAATTGAGGTGGCGAAATAATTTTTGCTCGGTGCTATGAGCTATGTATTTATTGTTCAAACAGGGGCCCTACACACATGAAGTCGCTCGCTTAGCTTCAGCTAATTTACCTTCAAGTTGCTTTCTCATGTTTAGGTTGGCCCATAACAGGACTCCTAGATATTTATATTCACGAACTTTTTCGACAGTTTCTCTTTGATACGTCTACTCTTCATTTCGAAAAAATTTGCCTCCACCTCCTCTAAAAACCATATTTTAGACTTCTCCAAGTTAACATTTAAGTTACAACATTTGCAATATGAGTTTAGTCTGTTCATCATAAGCTGCATGCCATTTATCGACTCTGAAAAGAAAACAATGTCGTCTGCATACAGCAGAGCGGGTATTCTAGTTCTTCCGATATCGATGCCACCCCCTATGAACTCAGTAATATCATCTATGAACATGATAAACAGCTAAGTACTTAAGATACAACCTTGTTTCACACCCATTGTTGTCAGAAATTCATCGGATACTGTATCAGCATCGCATACGCATGCAACATTATTATCATACAATGCTTGCAATATGTTAATGATTTAACTTGAGATTCCCATTTGATATAGTTTATAGAAGAGTGAGCCACGATCAATTGAATCGAAAGCCGAACGGAAATCCACAAAGAAAGAATACAAATCATTTTTCTTCGTTTTGTAAATTTCGGCGATACTAACCAAAGAAAAATTTGGTCAATAGTTGAGTAGTTTTTCCTAAATCCTGTTTGAAACTCCGATAATATTTTATGATTTCTGACGCACTTTGCAAGTCTCCTGAAGATCAAAGAAACGAACAGTTTGGCCGAAGGGTTTACGAAGGATATTCCTCTGCAATTGGTTGCGTCGCTACAGTCACCCTTTTTGAAGCTATCAGGAACTGCTGCACCTTCGAAAATGTGATTGAACTACATGGTTAGTGCGTATAAAAACTCCGTTGTGCAATTTTTAAAGAATTCCACAGGAATTCGGTCAGTCCCGGGAGCTTTATGAGCCTTAGCGCTTTCAATGACTTTTTGTACTTCTAGAGCTGTAAAAGGTGCATCCAAAGACTCGTCGTAGAAAAATGGGGCTGCGTATTGAATCCGTTCTACATTACATTCATTATTGAGTAGATGGCTAAAATAATCCTTGAGTAAAGGTGCTTTCAACGATGAAGCAATGAGTGTTTGTTGGCTGCTCCGTACAGCGATTTAAAGATGCTAGTGTTCTGCATCCGCAGTAGCCTAAGAAACACAAACGATTGTTCTCTTACTTTGGAACAATCACGGTCAAACCACTTTTGTTTGCAAATATTTTTATTTGTTGGGTGGCGTTACTTTTTTAATTACGAGTAGATCAGTCAGTTCTTCGATAGTTGGTGAACCGGTCGATATGTAAAGTATACTTAATTCCACATTGAAGTTAAAACGGTATGTTGATCGACTATTCTCCTTTTATATGTGTTTTGGTAATAGCTTAAGTTCCGAATTACTACATAAGTTCAAGGTACGCAGTCCGACACGAAAATCATGCAGCAGTGTATTTACTTCCAGGACCCATGCTACATCCAACACTTTAAACTTAACTTCTATGCCAATTAGGTCTCTACGATATCCAAAAATTTGTCCGACACTACCTCGTCCAAGATGATTTGATTACCGGCTTCCATTTAAGTTCATATCCAAAAATATATGCTTAAATCTAACCTGCTCCTTTTCTGACACATGGATTTCATGTAATAGAAAAATTTCAAAATCCTGAACATAATTAAAAAGCTCTGTATACATTAACTGATTGTTTAGGCCAGCTACATTAAAAATAATCATTATTAAGAACAAAAGAGTTTCATTCTTGTAGACGAGCGTGTCTTATTCGTTACGGGAGTTCCGGTTTGTTTTTGCACCCAAAACCATTTTATCGGCTCTGTTGTATGTGTGGCAACTTCATCACAGGATTTAGTATCAGCATCTGATAACAGATGGCAACGTAGACAGCAAAAGGGAACTTCCACCATCTGCGGTTTTCAAAGCAACTGCGTGTCTGCAAATCCTTTTACGGAAAAACACCAACTCACTTCGGTTTAGTGCGTTGCAGAAGTTGTGTTTTAATATTAACTGGCAACCAATAGCCAAATACGAATTCCTTGTGTTTCCAGCCAAATGAATTTCGTCGATAACCCCACTGGCAACTCTATTGCGTTTGATTTTTTTGACATTTGGCACACATTGTTTTGTTTTTCGACTTCATTCAAATTAAATCTTGTGGCGAACTTTTAACCCAGCTAACTCAGTACAAAGCACTTTTAAGTCCTCTTTAGACGCTAACTGCTTGGCAAGCTCTCTGTTCTTCTCGTCCAAAATCTGCTTTAATTGCTCGAAGGTAATTCCAGGCATTTTTGAAATAGTGGGATCGGAAGTATTCACACGGCGTTTTTCATTGTTGATGGGATCCGGTGAGATTTGTGATAGAACTCTTTTGCTCATTTAGTGAGGTTAATTCTATGTAGGCACTTGATATTATCGTGGAAATGTTTTACAGGTTAGGACTTCCTCAGAGTATATTTTCTTTTGTTCAGTGTGTTCTTAATTATAAATATTTGCAACACTAATAAATATTGGCACCTCTTTTTATATGATTTTTTTTTTAAATTTTATGCGGAGACCTTTCTTACTTTCACATCCAAGTTGATCGAGCTGTCAGCTGTCCGCATATTAGGATTATGCTAGCGAATTGGTCGTAGAAACATTCTTTGATTACGTTGGCTTAGTCTTTTATTCTCACGAAGACAGCTAAATACAGACTTGACATCATCATCAGATTCTCTAAGCAGTATTGGTGAAAGATTCGCCATATATACAAGGAAACAAAATTGGGAAAGTCGAGCAACCCGATGATAAGCTCCTAAGCTTTCGTCACAATATAAATATAACATATGATAATATTAACAGGAAGAAGTAGATAGGTAGATAGATCTTTATTTCGCACGAATTTTCTTAACAATTTTGTTTAATAAGCTTACAATTCGCAGATATATGATATTGAAATATCTTTTATCTTTAACATTGTTTAAAAAAGTTGAAATATAATAAATATGGATTTAATAATAATTTACAAAAGGAAAAGCGAAAGAAAAACCTTTTATTTAAAGAACAAAAATAAAATAAATAAATAAATAGTAAACGAACAAAGAGAAAAATGGTAAGTCAAGAATATAAAAATACAAAAGGATAGTAATCCAATGGCAAGCAATACCTCTTTTAAATGTTTAATAAGAGAAAACTCTGAAGAATGGGTATATAAATAAACGCAATTTATATCGAAATTTTAATAAATGAACAAAATATCACTTGATAAATAATAAACAAATAAATAAATATAAATAAATAAATAATAAATAAATAAATTAATTAATTAATTAACAAACGGGAAAATTAAATGAACGAATAAGTTGACAAATAAGTGAACAGAAGAATTTACAAGAATACATGAAGTATATGAATAAGCAAAAAAACATGAAAATTTACTACAAATAACGTTCATTAATCCATAAATAAATTTTTAATAAAATGATTTTCAACACTGGGACATTTTTCTTTAAAGTTGAAAGTAAGCCTAATGATTTGTTCACTAATCAATTCAACGTTCGCTCTTTGATGAAGTTCAAGGGTTGGGTAGAGCCACGGCAAGTTAAGCATCATAAGTAAGTATAACAGTAGTATAAGAGGATCACCGATATTGGAAGCAATAGTATGATTTTTCTTGAAGACATCAGCTAGAATATTTGCTTTTTCCTCATCGGTGAAGTTAAAAGAAGAGGGGCTTCTAAGTCCTGGAATAATTCTGTGTTTGTTTTTTAAAACCCGCATTATATTCCAGAAGGGCTTCCCACATTTATCCAAGGAACTCAGCTTGTGGTTCCATTCATTATTGTGTTGATTAGAAATGAGTTTTGCAATTAGTTTATTAAGAGTTCGAACATATTCGCGAAAATTCGGATGTCGAAATCTTTGCCAATTTCTTCTCTGAATATTCCTTAATTTTATTAATGCAACAATAAATGGAGAAAAGGGGGACGCATGACACTTTTTGGGAATTTTTTTTGACAGATTCATTAGCAGCACTAAGAACCGAATTTTTAAAGCGTTCAACAGAGCGATCCACATCATCTGTGCTGAGGACGTTATCAATGCGGGTGGGGACATTACTTAGGTCTCTTTGGATGATCCTTTGAAAATGGCGCCAATCAGTACTCTTGATGTCCTGGATAAACTGCATTTTTGTCAACCCTGAATTTAAAAGTCGACAGTGCACATGATTATGGTCAGAGTTTAGTTCACTTTTACTGATTGGGTTTGAACACTAGTTTGGACAAAAAAATCTAACACCGTTACAAAAAAATCTAACACCGAAGGACTGCCACGAGTAGACGTAGGAATAAACGTAGGACTAGGAGGGAACAAAATAGAATAATGTAGAACTAAAGAAAGACTAGAAAGTACATTACCCCAAGCGTTTGCCCTAGAACATCCCCAGTCTCTATGTCTGCTGTTTAGATCCCCGCCTATTATGTAGTTGTCTTGGATGGAAGTTAGTTTCCTAATATCATTTTGAAAAGTCCTTCTTCTGGCATCAGTTGATACACCACCAGGGAAATAAATTTTTACAGATTAATAGTTTACAAGCTTAACTTCAACCCCTACATTTTCAATATAAGTTGTTTTATGAAGAGCTAAGAGCTCTCTTTTTCATTAATATAACGAAAGCATTTAATATTGTTGATGACAATATATTACTAAGCAACCTATTCCAAGAAAGATTAATGCCTAAATGGTTCGAATCTTACATTACAAACGAAAAGAAATTTGGAGGAACATCAAGTGAGTGTTGTTTTGGAAAATAAAAACTATTGTTCGACAAGGCTCAGTTCCTGGGCCAATTTTGACTTTAATTTACTTACTCACTTATCTGTTGCGTTATTGAAACTGAATCTGAACTTTCAATTCATTTGCATTCACATTTTATTAGGGGATTAAGACACTTCAATATAAAAGAGAGGTGTTAAGGGCTAATACATGTTATGGGGCTGAAGATATATAATATGTACATAAGCGTAAGAGCGATTTGCCTCTTTGAATTTGTGATGTACTAGTGATTACGTATGATTACACACTTGCACTGAGTAAGAACAAGACCGAATATTAGAGAGCATGATAAACTATCGGCAGTCTGGTTCGCACCATCTCTCTAATTCGCTTCTAAATTAAACAAGAAATAAAATGTGTTACAATACTAGATGTGAACTTGTCTTTTATTTTATGATACATTACAGGATTTTTGTCAAATTTTGTGCTCAGGACTACAAAATTTGATAAATTTCCAAGCATTGAGCAAGATGGAACTTATTCGGAGAATGTATATTTACGAGTACGTATTTGCTCTCTTTTCTTTCAAGTTATGTAAAATGGAGTTTTCAAAACTATACGCAAAATATTTGGACGGCCGAATATAGTATGGAGTGCCAACATGTGGAATGGGATCTAAACCAACTTGGAGTGCAGAACTGCTGGAAACAGCTGGCGAAAGAGATTGAAAAACCATGTTATGAGAGCGTATCTATTTGCCGGAATCGGGTGGAGGTTTGGAAAAATACTGAGGTTTTGTATTTTTGTGAACCGAAGAGGTTTTAAACGTTCACACAGTACACTGAATAGAATCATATAGCCGACATTAGGCAAACAGACGGACGAATTTGGCAGGGATGTCAAGACTAAACATCGCCTTATATAGCTCGTCTCTATAAATGCTATCATAGGCAGCCTTAAAATCGATAAGCAGGTGGTGGGTATCGATCTGGACTTCTTGGGTTTTCTCCAGGATCTGCCGGAGTGTGGAAATCTGATTGATTGTGGACTTTCCTGGTGTTAAAGTTAAAGCACCCTTACTTAAGTAGTTTCCAGAGGATACGAGCGAGGACGTGGCAGGACATCGACCCCCACCCTCCCAACACTCCAATAATCGTTGTCAATTTATCATGTCGGCTTACTTACATTTTTAAGCGTTCGTTACATTTTGCAATTTTTTATTTTATTTCTGGGAATCGTGTTTTTATTTCTGTTCTTATCAAGGACCCATTTACAATTTTTCAAAAGCAATTCAATTATTAGAAAATTTATTAAATAAATCTTGTGCTCGTAACATACACTAGAGGTATTCAACCATTTCGGAAAATTCATATTTGTTGCCTTTATACATTCTTTGATTATGTTTTCTCCTAAAAATTAGATGCAAAAGGGGGGTTTTGTGTATGAAGACGGCATACTTGAAAATATTTTTCGGACGGCCACAAGAGAACTATATTTTCTTTCGAATTCTCATATTCTTTTAATTTTATCAGTACTTCTGTTAGATTGAAATCGTGCTTGTCTTTTAACATTTCTCCCGCACAATTTTCACAGATTTTATTCATCTTTTTTATTGTTTTGAAATAGCAGTATTCTGCAAAATATTTAATAGCAAGGTCGTTGACTTGCGGTACCTTAACTGATACTGCGTTTTCATCTAATGGGTTAATTATATTGTTAGTATTCATGTTATTTTCAAAACAGTTTTCATTCTGAAGAATATTCTCTTTAAGCACAGTTTGCTCCTCTGTATCATTCTGCAAAACGGCATTCCAATCCACATGCAAGTATTCCGAATCTTCTTCCTGTAATTGGAACATTCCGATTTAAATAGAAATTTAATCGATATAACTTTGGCTATAAATGAGCTAAATTCAGCAACACTGGGGTTACTTTTATTTATGTTCCGCGCTCTTATTTTCCCAAATAAGTTTTCTAATGGATCTTGATTAAATTTATTTACATAAATGTAATATAAATCATCATGATTCATGAATAACGTTTCCCTTATTATTAAAACGCTCTCTATATTTAGAGCCAAACCTTTGAAACAGAATGATCTATTTGTTTTGTTAATGGGTTTAATATTTAATATATATTTATTTCATTTCTATTAGAAAATGGATATTTTTATCGTTCCGTACAAAAGCTGGTTTTCCATTTAAAATATCGAAAAGGCGATCTATTTTTTTTAATAAATTCAGCGGTCGATTTTGCAAATTGGGCTATATGGCCTGGGAATTTGTTCAGTTTTATTAAAGCTTCAATTCCACAAGATACAGATCTGCTTAGAACCTGTGCAGCCAGCTTCACGTTCATCTTTTGAAATTCACTAGGGTCGATATGTGCCGCTGTCAGTTTTGGGCATATTTTGGTAGTATTATTATTTTTTTTCCTGTATTGTAAAGGTATTCAATTACCTTCCAACTTACAATTCCATCAAAAGTGGTCAAATTGTATTTTATTAAGTTGTTTCGAATACTTTTCAAAAGATGCGGGATATCATACATTCCATATATGGATTTGCGCACTTTGTTCTGCTCCAGGACATTTTTCTTAGTAAATTGTTGTTCAAATATAAATGTGTTTACCTTCTTTTCAGCTCCTTTACCTTTTCAGCACCTGAAAGCTAGTTACTTCCTATAAAAATTTAGTAGATATATTTACATACATACATATGCCAAATAACACATATGTGGATAAAATATATTAAAATGAAAATATGTATGTAAATATCAAAGAAACGTAAATTAATAGTTTAACCTGTGCACTTTAATTATCACTCCAATTCAATTCAATTACTATTCAATTACATACTTATTATTATTTATATGCACTGCAGAGTAATAACACAAATAATATTCTGCTTGTCAAACTTCAATTACAAAATGTAACGAAATATTCCACTTTTCCCGCCTTTTAATTGTTCTTTCTTACATACATACCCATACACTCAAACAAAATACCAATTCATGAAAAATTATGTAATATCCTGTTTTAGTCGAATGAAAACAAACAGCCAAGTCTTCATACCCCTTCCCGCAAGCCCCTTGCACACATTTTTCATTTATCTTTCAGTAAACAAAGCAAAAATGAGAGAAAATAAAAAAGCTTCCGAAAGCTCGTGTCGTACCGAGTCCAAAAAAGCCGACCAAAAATGCACTTTTTTTCTACAGGCATGAGACATCTGTATACTCGTAGATTTATTATCTGTGGTCATATTACTCGTATGCACTCACAAATATCAGCAGCGATCTATAGGAGCGAGACTATTGTGTGTACTTTATAAACATAACCATAATAGGAACTCAGGCAGAAAAATCTGCGTGTGAAGGCATAACACTGACATGTAGATTTGGCTGTTGTAGAGTTTCAAGCACAAAAACAACCGTTTCAAACCACTACATCACAACAACTTTCCTTTCTCCTCCTTCTATCTATCCGCCCGCGCCATGGAGACAGTAAAAGGGTATCATAAACCTCTTGAGGCGCGCGTAAATTATAAATTAAAAAAAAAAGAAGTGTAGTATGGGTGCAGTTCTTGAACACCCTAGGCTCGTAAGTTCCTCAATCGATCTTGTCGTGAGCCAAGGACACGACCTTTATAAGCGCAGCTTTGCTACCCTCTCTGCCGCGTTTTGTGCTGTCCGAGGACCGCAGCATACGCTGAACAGGCAGTTAAGCAAATGTGTGTTTAGTTTATAGAAAAAACTTGGAAAATTAATATGTAAAATATTTTTATTTAAAAAGAAAATTTAATTCAAATAATAATTATAAAAAATTAAGGTAATAATTATGACAATTAAAAAAGTAAAAAATAAAAAAAAAGAAAAATACTCGTAAGAAAAAAAATAAATGTGGAAAAGTGGAAATGACCCGACTGTTAGAGCACTCAAATTCAAAATTAGCAGCTTTCAAAGAACCGCAGGATTTTCGCACGCAAGTGTAGCACCTTCCAAGACTAGTGGACAAACCCGACCTGTCGTTTGTGAGATGCCAAACCTGAGTGGAGTTCCAACGTTATCCACTTCGGATTTATGTTTATCCCACGCAATACTTGGGTGTGAATCATAAACTAAGTAATAAGCTTTTAGTTGTAATATGAGCTTTTGTTAGTGCGAGCTTTTGTATGCAAGTATGATCTACAACTTTCCTTTATGGCGTTGCCAAATTCCCTTTTCAATTACTTACAAAGTTATTTATTTATTTTTTTTTTTTTTGTGGTAAGAATAAACGAGTTTCTACAGATGTCCTTTTTCCTTTCTGGGGAAATTTTTTCATTTTATCCATTCCGATCCTTTCGTTTGCAGCGAGCAATAAACTTAATTTTTAAAGCTTCCCTCTTGTAGTTTTTGTTATTTTTCTTTGGCTTTCAAAGTTATAGGCGTAAAATTTAACTTAAGAATTAAGCCAAATACAGCTGCAATTCTGAAAACTGCCCAGTTTTTATTAGTTCTTCTGAACACAGCGTTTTCAAATGGCGAAAACCTTATCTGCTCATAAAACCGTCTCTGTGGAGAAGCAATGGAAGCATCGAAATACGTCTCCAAAAGTCGGAAATTCTGAAGCAATCTTTCCAGACTGCAAACTATCGCCGATTCTCCATGGTAATACTGTCAGTGAAATCTGCGATTGGCGAAAGGTGTACTTATTTACGTGCACACGTTACGTAGCAAATCCAACGTTAGACCCAAATAGTCCTTAAATACTAGGAGTGTGATATCTGCCAAGTTAGCTGTCTTACGTCCAATTGCGAAACCTTCAAACCATCATGGAAGGCATACACATTCGTTATGGCGAGAGGCAAGGGCATGGGGCTTTGGCGGATATAAGCCAAGGAATCACGTTCTTTTACAGAAATATGCAAAGCGGACTACAAGTTAGACAGCTACGAACCATCCCTTTCACTAGTCTTTTCATATGACAAGGATCCATTAACTGCTATTGAACACTCATGGCAGCGATTAGTATTAGGCCTCGTAGAAATAGCATCTTCTGACAGGTGCTGGTTCTTTAAATAACGAAAATGAGCCACTGCAGCCGAACATCTTGCAGCTCTGCTAATAAGCCCCACTTCATGCCTCGCAGTGGCGCCATCAGGGAATCTCATTAGACATTGCGAAGTAAAGGGGACAAATGGCGTGTTTCCTGCGCCATAAATCAGGATTAGTGTCGGAAAAACAAAACAAGACCTTATCCGGGCTACTCCGACATATTTGGAGCTCAGGCCGGTAAGGATTTCCAGTACTTAGTCAGGGTCTTGGAAAAGAGATGGTGGCGGACGAGCCCTATAAGGGCCAACGGTAGCCCCTACATCCCGGAACGGTTTACTGGCTTTGGTGTAACTGACCCCTTATCCTAGGGGCATTAAATATGGAACTGGTCCTCCAGGTTCGGGGTTGTGCCGCCGGGGTAACTGCCCGGCCATTTAAAAAAACAAGAAGTTACGAAGCATCAACAAGCCTCGGATATGGACGGATCTACTGTTGACAACCCACGCAAACGATTTAAGGACAATGAGCTTCGGATATGCACGTGGAATGTTAGATCCCTTAATAGACCACGCGCAGCCGAGCAACTAGCGGAGGCACTAGACTGCTGCAAAGCAGACATAACCGCCATTCAAGAAATGTGATGGGATGGGCCGGTCAAAAAGAAGATGAAAAACTGCGACATCTACTACGGCAATTGCTATCGTTGGCAAAAACAGCGCTTATTTAGATGCGGATTTGTTGTCGGAGGCAGACTAAGACAAGAAGTCCTGAGCTTCCGTCATGTGAGCGAGCGCCTCGTAGCAACCCGCATCAAGGCTAAATTCGCCAACATTAGCCTTACACGCGCGCATGCCCCCAAAGAGGAGAAAGATGACGACACCAAGGATGCCTTCTATGAGCACCTTAACAAGACCTACGAACAATGCCCCAGCTATGACATCAAAATTGTCGTCGTTGATTTAAATGCAAATCTAGGAAGAGACGGTAACTTTGGTGAAACAATCGGAAAATATAGCCTGCTTGGCATCACCTCCGATAACGGATTCAGGCTAATCGACTTAGCGGCGGGGCTAAACATTGTCGTGGCTAGCACGCGGTTCCCACATCTCGACATACACAAGGTTACTTGGAGAACTCCTGATCAATCAACAGTCAACGAGATTGATCACACTGCGATCGACGCAAGACACTCCTCCAGTATTATGGATGTCCGTACGTTCCGAGGAGCTAACGTCGACTCGGACCATTACCTTGTTGTAGCCAAGGTACGGTTGCGGATATCCCAAACACGCCAAGACAAACTAATGCTGTGAGGAAATTCGACGTCAGACGGCTACAATCGCAAGAGATCGCCAAGTCCTTTTCCGATCGTAGCGGCGGTTTAGCGGTCAATGAGGGCAAGACCAAGTATATGCTGTCAAGCAAAAAGGACAACCAACACTGATGTCTCGGGCAGAATGTCACCCTCGACAGATATAACTTTGAGGTAGTTAAGGACTTTGACTATCTAGGCTCTGCCATAAATACAGACGACACCAGCGTTGAGATTAAGCGAAGAATAACTCTTGCCAACCGCTGTTTCTTTGGGCTAAGAAGGCAACTGAGAAGCAAAACCCTCTCTCGGACAACAACAGCCACCCTTTATAAGATCTTAATAACCCCGGTCCTGCAATATGGCGCAGAGGCATGGAAATTATAAAAAATGGAGGAGGGTGATCTTGGTTACTTCGAGAGAGAAATTCTTCGGGCGATCTTCGGTTCCGTCTGCAGACGGTGAGTGGAGGAGGGGATACAACGACGAACTGTACGGACTGTACAGCGACATGGACCTAGCCAGAAGAGTGAAGATCCAAAGACCGAGATGGCTGGGTCATGTAGAGCGTATGGACACCAATGTTCCGGCCCGAAAATTCTTCGAATCTGCTCCCGAGGGACAGCGCAGTAGAGGAAAGCCAAGACTCAGGTGGCGCACGCAAGTAGAAGGGGACCTCAGCCAACTTAGCGTGCGAAACTGGAGGCAGCTAGCCAGGGATCGAGCTGGCTGCAAAAGCTTGTTGACTGAGGCCCAGGTCCACCCCGGACTGTTGCGCAACTTAAAGTAAGTAAGTAAAGCTTTCAAAGCCCAACACTGTCCGCTCTCGTTAAAGGGGAATTTAAATGCCGTAATACCCGTTTCGCTATTAATGCTCATCATTATACCCTCAAGCCCAGTATCGGATATACCTTGAAATATCGTGATTCTTTCCTAACCGAACAACTCGCTCATGGAATACCCCGCCGAGGTCTTTATTTCTCTGCCATTACAACTTTCAAACACTTAAAACCAAAGAACATTGTTACTTCTTTCTTCTTCCTCCCTAATATCCTTCGCCCCGTCATGTGCAAACATTATGTACCCTTAACATTTAATTCTTTAGCGGGCGCCAATTATAAAAATAAATCTGCCAATCGGGCGGAGATGACTCCGCATTGTCACAGAGATGGAGGACTTTGAAGAGAACTTGTCTCTATTTAGTGACTCCGTCTCAGAAACCAACACTCTGTGCAATAGCCTTCCTTCGGACGAATTTCAGCCCGTTAAGACAGACGTACCTAATACCTTTGCCAAGTTGGCGCAGGCTGAATCCGAATATGTCATCTTCGAAATGCTTCAAAGAAAAACGAAGATTTAAGCGTGTGTTAAAAAATAGTTGCAACCACGAGCAAGCTCGAATTTATGCAAGGAAAAAAGTTGCAAAAAAAGATTCCCAAGTTAAGTGCATGCAATTCGAGGACAACGCTCCTCCCCAGTCCGAAGCGAAGAGAGTTCGCACTGGGAACACTACCGTCGAAAATGTCTCGTATAGCAATATAGCGAGCTCTGTCAGAGTGGGAGTTGCACCAGTCGACCTCGATCGTAGATCTCTCAAAAATAAACAGATGGTTCATATAAAAAAGAGGATTATAGATATCACGATCGAGTTGCGTGATGAAGAGATAAACACAACTTTCCGCGGTGAGACTTTCAAAGAAGATTGGCTTTTGATCGTTTGTGCGAATGCTCCTACTGCAGAGCAGATGAACAACAATTTCGCTTAGCTCAAAATAAAAATGTAGGTTAGCGGGGAGGAAAATCTTCTAAAACTACATGCCATCAGATGGTTCTTATCACAAAGGACCGGGATAGACTATTCTTGATGGTCAAAATAAAAAAACTCGACACGGGTTCTGCAAAAATCAAACGATAGGGATATCGCTCATCTTGTCCTGGCAATAACTGAAAGCGCTATGAGGAGGCTAGTAGATTTGAAAAGACTAGTCTCGTATCATTTTGGCCAATTTTTGGTTTAGATAGTAAAACAGAGAGATAGGTTTTTTTCAAAAGTCCTTTTGGACACAGCTCAGCCGTTTCTATTGCGAAAGAAATAAAAATGGCGGTGATACTTGAAAGTGACAATGGCCTGGAACTGCATAGGTTCGGATGCGCATCGGCGTACTTTGCTGGAGACGCTGAGGAAGTGCCTCCCACACCAGTACAGGAAATTGTCCAATACTGTTAAACCAAACAAGTACACCTTATCATCTGTTACGACGCTAACGCACATAATACGATCTGGGGAACCCGTGATAAAAATAATAGAGATGAGTCACTTTTAGGATTTCTTTATAGTAAAAACCTGGTAATACTAAACAAGGATAATAAATCCACTTTTAGAAACTCCATAAGAGAGGAAGTCTAAGACCTCACTCCCTCTTCTCCCTTTATACAAAATATCGTGGAAGGCTGGCACTTGTCCGATGAGGCATCTTTATCAGGCAACACGGAACATTCGTCAGTACGACAAAACAACAAACTTACGAACTGAAGAACATATAGCGTAAATTAAGCGGTCAAAGCTGACTTGCTGCCGTCAACACAACTAACAATAGTGGATGTCGACGAGGCACAATCCCAGCTCATCATGATATAATCCTCTCTTCTTTTAAAAATAGCTGTTAAGTAAGACAAACTGTGGTAAGACGGTGCGTACGACGCTGGAATGAAAACCTTGAAGCTATTCGAAAAATAGAGAGAAAACTTTTTAACAAAGCCAAACGCACCGAAAATTGGGAACCATGCCATCATTTTTAGCCTTTTACAACCAAGAGTTGCGAAGATCAAAGAGAGCCTCCTGGCGTGCCAATTGCGAGAAGCTCGAAAAATTTCCTGGGTTAGAACGAGAAGAGAGACTTCCCTCAAGATCACACTAATTGCACAGGTCTGTTAATCAAACAGATGCCACAAACACAGGCGACAGCGAAGAAACCCTGAACACCATACTTCAACTTCACATTGATACGTCCACCGGACAGAAAACTGAGGGTCATCGAGAAATCTCAGCAGAATCAGTAGTTTATTCGGAAGTCTCTTTAGCCCATATAGGGTGAAGCGGGTTATTAGCTCACTGCACCAGGTACAGACGCTGCAGAGACTTAGACTCTTTTAGGTTCGGTTTCAACATAGTATTTTACCCCAAATCAGGCAACAAATAGCTTTATCTGAAACAATAGATAAAGTTATTGATGTTCATATCAGGGAAAGTATAGAAAATAGCTTACCCCTGCACCCGTGCTCATACGCCCTAAGCTTGGGTATCCGTGACTCCTAATTAGTCATGTATTACTTCAAAACCCTCCAAAAACTTAGCTTAACGGATAAGACCAAACTATGGTGGGGTCCTGGTCATGGGGGCATTGATGATAATGAAAAGGCTGGTGACCTGTCAGAGAGGGCAAAGGGCAATATAGTAGTCAATTTAGCTATCAATAGCTGTGAGCACAAAGAAATGCATTTCATATTGGGGGAATAGCCCAGGCCTAAGACAAGCAAAACGTGCCAACATGTCTAATAGATGTCTAAATCTTAGTTACCACGATATCAGAAACCTAGTAGGTTATCTCACAGGATATCACAGCTTAAAATATCACCTCAACAAAATAGAACTAGACGACTGTACGGAATGCCGGCGTTTTCTTAAACAGGACTAATAAAGTGTTTTCCTGGTAGAATTATTAATTTCATTCGGAAGGTAAAAATCTACTAGCATAACCACAGTTCTGACAAAACGATACAAAAGATATCTTAGTAAAGAGCCGCAGTATTTATTATGATTCTATATATTCTTATTGCAAGTCTTTATTTTCCTCAAATCAGCACGTACGAGTAATTTCATAAGGTCGGTCTACAACCACAAACTTTTTTGAATTCGTCTCAAGTACCTTATGCGCACTAAAATGTGGGAATGAAGTTGACGTGATTGTCACTAACTTCAACAAAGTTTTCAACAAAATCTCGCATAGAATCATTTTACTCAAACTAAGCGCTCTTGGGTTTAAATCGACCTTTATTATGTGGATCATATATATAGGTCCTGGATTTCTAACTTTATAAAAGGGTCTTCCGAGTACCTCAAGGTAGCTTTATTGGTTCTTTGCTATTTAGCCTAACGTAACGAAAACTAAACAAAAAAAATTATGAAATTAAAATTTTTTTTCAGAAACAGGTTGTAACACGGGAGGACCCCCTTAAATTTGAAAACATATATTTACGATTGACACGGCTGCCATAGGTTTTTCTCGAGAGTAAACAACACATGCTGTAGTTTGTTTTTTGCTAGCAAAACATTTTTTTAATTTGTTTTGTGAGCTCATTGCTGATATAAATACTTCGTTTGATATTCGTATATAGTATACTGAATTTTGTTGGCGGTTCACTGCGACACATATTTTTTTTCGAATTTGATTGTGCCTTTGGGTTTGATTCTAAAAGAAGAATGTGTTGTTGTTTTTTTTAAAGACTATTGCCAAATTAGTTATTTCTTTATTTTTCGGGGTACGCGTTAATATCATATGTATCGACTTCTGTTTTAATATTTGTTATACTTGAGATAAATACACACCTTTGATTGTTTCTATTGCCATATATTGTTTTCAGAAACATCGTGCAATGCATTACGTATAAAAATATATAAATAAAATAAGCTCAAAAGGGAGCACAATGAAAACATGTACATTTCAGTTTGAATTATTCTTCGAACATATAAAAAAGTATAAATTTATTTTTGCAAATATATACAATAAAATTTCGCGTAAATTTGAAATATTAGTTTTTATACTATGACCAATTTTAGGATAAAGCTACAAATACTTACCATCATGTGATCTTAAAACTTCAATTTGGCAAAACGTTCAACAATAAATTCAAAACAATTTTCAAATGTATTTTGTTTATGACTAAAGTATTCATTTCTTTTCTCCTAAAACAAACAATGATTTGTATATTATAAACTTTATTGCTAACTTTTAACAGAATTATAAATATATAAACTTTATTTAGGAAATTTTTATAAATACAAAAGTAAAAATATTGTTATAAAATTAAAAATATGTATCACGTAATTTCTACATTTAGTTTTTTTACTATCAATAATACATCATTTATATTTGTTTTTGAAGATCAACTAAAAAATGTAATTACAAAATGTACAAGTTTTGCGATTAAGCAGTAATCACGCATTTAAGAATTTTTTTCTTTAATGCGATTTTACTTGTATGCACGTACATGCATTGAAATTTGAAAAAAATAGGAAAGAAAAATAAAACTCTATGACCAGGATATAGAATATGAATATGTTTATTATGAACATTTAAAAATATGATGTCAGGGAAATATGCTATTGCCTTCAACCTTGGAAATCAATCCATTTCCGGGGAATGAACTGATATAATTCGCTAAGTCTGTTTTTTTTTTAAACAGTATATAATATGTATAGAATTTATTTCTCGAGAATGGCTATTGGTACTATTTGAAATTAATATCTCAGTTTTTTATTTGTCTTTCTATATTCTGGATCAATCTTATTTAATTATATTTTTAATTCACAGATTCCAATCTTAAAACAAAAATAATTATTTATATATTTTTTTTGAAAATTCTATAGGAAGTGTTTAAAATAAAGAATGTTTACACGTCATTGTCAAGCTTTCATTTTCGTTGAAATTCAGTCTAATTGTTGCAGAACGGTAAAGAAAAATCTTTGAATGTAAGTTGTTGATGTTTTCCAGTATGCAAAAAGTATACTCGTATCAAGCATTAAAAACAACTTCTTTAGGTAAAACTACATTAACTTGCGGTATCAAGTGAGAGGCCATTTTCCAAAAGGAAAATTTGCAAAATCTTTTGCATTTCATGTATAAAACACTAAAATAAAATTATTTGGATAAGAAGCTGTTATTAATTTTATTATACTTATTGCGGAAAAGTACAATACATGTATATATATAATAATTTGTTTGATATCTATTTTGTTTAAAAATTACAGCCCCGAATTGAATAAAATAAACTTCGGTTTTCTAAGTACAAAACTTTTTTTTCAGAGAAGGAAAGCTTGCAATGCTCATTTATTGTAATGGTTGTAAAAGTTTAACATTTTTATATTTAGATATGAATTAAACACGTTTTTGAAGGGACAACATAAACGAAATAATTATTTTTTGTTTAATTTTAATAAACTTCGGGTCAGATAAGTACACAGACATCTTTGCCGCTTTTATTTTGTAATGCGTAACTTGGATATATTCATGGCATGTTTCTTAATTTTTAAAAATTTTAAAGCAACATTAAAAAATAAAAGCGATTTATAAACAGCAAAGGGTAGAAAACATAGTACGTACGAGTATATAGACGCAGCTATGTTTTTACCAATGTAAACAAGTGTACAGAATTGAGAACTATATTTTTAGAAAATGTCTGTTTACCAACAAAACAAAATCATTGAGAAATGAATTAATAGCGTTTGAGAGAAATTCTTTACAATTAAAACGTTTTTTTTTTCGATGGCATCGGTAGATTTTCGACGTTAAGTTATTTTAATGTTGTGTCAAAATAATCGATTTTTGTTTAGACTTCAACTCAAAGTTTTATATATATGCCACAAAATTTGTTCTTAAAAAGCTTATTTTAATGCAGTGTTTGCAATGTGCATGGAAGTCATAATTTTCAAAGGCTTAACCTACATTGGGATCAACCCGAAGAAACAGTTTGTTTAGTTTAAAAACTAATAACTATATTTAAAATGCCTATTTCATGTAGATACTATTGGGTTGTTCAAAAAGTCATAGCGTTTTTTTTATTTGATTTTCAGATAATGTTAATCAATATAATTGGATTAATCAATAATATATATGCGTCGTTTTGCTCGATGACCTTCAGCCATCTCTGGTGCAACTTCATAACACTGCATTCATTGGGAGATGTTTGATGATTGACTTAGTTTTACCATTCAAGGAGTTTTGCCAGTTCGCAAGGAGCGAAATAAGTAAAAGTCTGGTGACGCAAGATATGGACACTACGGTAGATGTGAAAGCACATCCCAATTAAGTTGCAAAAATTTTTTTCGAGTGACCAATCTTGTGTCTGGTCTTATGTACATTGTCGTCGTGAAACACAGCCTTACGATTGATTAATTTGGGACGGCATCAATTTATTTCTGTAGCTGCTCACCTAGGATTTACAAAGGCGAATTAATCTAGTAGAGTTGTATATTTGTGTTAATTTTTTTAATGTATGTGTTACTAGTAAGTCATTTAGCGTTTAGTCTACTAGCAGTTCATTTTTAAATATCGTTACGAGAGGAAGCGGAAAAAATCACAAAAAAAAAATTTACTGGTCCTGTTGCGATGGCCGATCGCTAAATTTGGGACTGTGAAATTCAATTGACAAAGGATTTTTATCGTAAACACAATGTTTTTAATGAAAATACTGGCATTTTAATTTCTTAAACGACGAGCTTAAATAACTACGATATCTGCATCATTGCTACAATAACAAAAAAGATAGATTTTCAAGACTACTGCAGAGAATATAATATATTGTAGTAGAAGCGATATCATGAATCTTGAAATGGAATATTTTTATATTCAATAGATTTCTCTAAAGTTAAAGTATTACTGTATTAAAACGAGGCAAATTAGTCAAAGAGGTCACAACTTTTTCACGCACCAATACTTAAATATAAACTATTGTATAATATCAAGCCGTTTAAAAGTTAATAACTTTATTTTTAACCTAAAAACCAAAGACTTAGCCCTTTATTCGCATCATATCACGTGCGCCAAAAATATGGTTTTGAATAAGTAATAAAACAATTTAAAATTGTTTGTTTGTTATTCTAGTTTACATTCTCTCATGTTTTCTGTTCATTGCGTAAAAGGAATCTCACGTCAGAATAAACACTCAGAGGGATCAGACCAAAACATTGCCGCTTTTAGTCAATAGACACTTTAAATAAAACTTCTCACAAAGTGCCAGATTGAACTAATAACGATCTCTGGATGTAAAATATGTGTCGTGATGAGTCAAACATTGCAGGCAACAGATCTTAATCCTCCGGAAAATATGTAGCTGTTGCCGTTTCGAATGGAACAGCTAGTCCTGGACTTTGAACAGCCTGCAGATGTGTTATCGGAACGAAGGCTTTCGAAGGCATTTCGCACATACGATTTTTTGTAAGAAACTGCATTGTCTCTGATAGCCAAACAAATGATAAAATTTAAATAAAAGCTATTTGTGAATTTCAATATTGTAGTGAAATCAGTAATAATGCCAAGTAGCTCACCGTGCGCATCGACAGTCATTGTGAGTAAGTAAACGGATTATGTGTCATTACATTATTGTAGAATAAGTCACAAAAGAAGTTAACTGTGCACAATAACCTCTTTTCGATTGTTTAGAATGCTGCATGGGAAATGTGTTTTTTGGTATTTTTGATCTGAAAGGAGGTTTTCATGTGGAATTGAATGAAGGTTCTGCAAGTTGCGTATGGCTTTTGAATTCAGTGTTTTCAAACGATATACTTTGGACCTATTGAAAGATTTTGTGAAATCCAGAAAATTGTTGTGTACATATGTAATCATCCAGTATTCAGCTCTTAAGAATCATTTTGATATCCCTAGGTGGGTATAAATGTAATAAATGTGAATTTGATAGCCTAAAGATAAAATATTTGGGTTATTAAGATAACGAAAACGGTATCTAATGTCGTACCAGGTAACTAATATCGATTATGCTCGTAGATTCTTTAATTCTAAAGAACGCTTAGCCATTTTTGCATCGGGCAATTTTTCTTTTTAAATCGTTTTATTCTATCTCTATCAAAAAAGGACGTTCTCAACGCCGAGTGCATGAAGCATTCATAATGTATTGCATGATCATTAGCACTATCTTCCGCCTTGGCAATTATTCCCTAGAAAGGAACAGAGTCTTCTTTATAACGCTAGAATACCGATAAAGGATAGGATAGGATAGGAAAGGAACGGCATAGGATCCTTATGCCGTTTTTTTATTCAACTATAAAAAGATTCAATTCCCATTATAACTGATTGCAATTTGGCGACCATGACAAATAGTTGGAGAACTACAATTATTTCATCGAACACAGATACGTTTCAAAAATGGAGCATGTTGATATGTCTTTACACACATATGCTTTACCAAAACCGCCTTGGACAAAATTCTTACTAACCATTTTGGCCCATTGCCCAATTCACAGTACGCAAACGGACCTTTAATGTACTGTACACAAATTTAATATATTACAATATTGACAAGGAGAATTATATCGAAAGCAAACTATAATAGATATATTGATTATTAAAATACTGAGGATTGTTGCAATAAAAGAGGATTAATTATGGCCAAGTTAATTAATATAAAAACCTGTAGTCCTGCAAACTTCGGATTCATTTATTCATTTTAAAAGAAAATCTCATTTTAAAGGCTCAACCATTATAGAAGAATGGTTTTTTACTTCGAAGTATGAAACTCTGCGAATAATGCACAGAATTTGTATTAGACGACCGTAACAGCGTTTACATTCGATTCGTAGCATACTTTTTAGTCAAAACAACTATTGCAAAGTGCCAAAAAGATGAGATTTGCTTAAAAATGTTAGTTCTACCTATTGCTATCACAAATTATAAATTTGTAGCATCTGTAGCGGTCTCCATTGGCGAAAAATATAGATTGCTCTGATTTCAAAGCTAGCGGAAGCACTGTTTTAATAAAACATTTAACAATTAACTATTGAGAAAAAACATATAGAGTTCATCAACAACCCTCAGAAGGATCAGAGTGATAGGCAATATTTTAAAAGTTGTGGTAACATTTAAAAACCAATTAGTAATGAATACTCTTATTTACGCCTTTGTAAATCTACTAACAAAACAATTGTTGTTACACTAAATATAATAAATTGACAAGACGGGTTAGGTACATCTGTATCTTTCCTTGTATCCGAATCTATCTCCTTCTTACTCGTTTTCTTTTTTTCTTCTATTTAATAGAAGACACGACATCAAGCTAATAAGTTAAAAGTGTTTCTTTTATATCTTCAGGAAGTATTATTTATTTTAAAGACCAACCACAATAGTAAATTATCGAAAACATGTGATACGAAAAGCTATGAAACTCTACAATCCATTAACTCATTTATAAAAATAAATTTACTAAAGCTTATACATACTATATATCAGTTTCAGTTCACTTCAGATTCTTTAGTTCAGTGCAAATGAAAATTGTTAAGTGTTTTTAGTTTTTTTATACAGCCTCAATACATCAATTGGCAACGATTAGTATAAGGCCTCGTAGAAGTAGCATCTTCCGACAGGTGCTGGTTCTTTAAATGACGAGAATGAGCCTCTGCAGCCGAACATCTTGCAGCTCTGCTAATAAGTCCTACTTCACGCCTCCCCGTGGCGCCATCTGGGAATCTTTCTAGAGATTGCGAAGTGAAGGGGACAAATGGGGAGTTTCCTGCGCCATAAACCAAGATTAGTGTCGGAAAAACAAAACAAGACCTTATCCGGGCTGCTCCGACATATTTGGAGCTCAGGCCGGAAAGGATTTCCAGGACTTAGTCAAGAGATGGCGGACGAGCCCTATATGGGCCAACGGCAGCGCTCACATCCCGGAACGAGGTTACTGGCCTCGTTGTAACCTATCCATCGTCCTAGGGGCATTAAATATGGAACTGGTCCTCCAGGTCGGGGGTTGTGCCGCCGGGGTGACTGCCCGGCCATTTAAAAAAAGCATAAGTTACGAAGCATCAACAAGCCTCGGATATGGACGGATCTGTTGACAACCCACGCAAACGATTTAAGGACAGTGAGCTTCGGATATGCACGTGGAATGTTAGATCCCTTAATAGACCACGTGCAGCCGAGCAATTAGCGGAGGCCCTAGACTGCTGCAAAGCAGACATAACCGCCATTCAAGAAATGCGATGGGATGGACAAAATGAAGATGAAAAACTGCGATATCTACTACGGCAATTGCTATCGACGGCAAAAGCAGCGCTTATTTGGATGCGGATTTGTTGTCGGAGGCAGACTAAGACAAGAAGTCCTCAGCTTCCGGCATGTGAGCGAGCCCCTCGTAGCAATTCGCATCAAGGTTAAATTCGCCAACATTAGCCTTATATGCGCGCATGCCCCCACAGAGGAGAAAGATGACGACACCAAGGATGCCTTCTATAAGCTCCTTAACAAGACCTACGAGCAATGCCCTAGCTATGACATTAAAATTGTCCTCGGGAAGAGAGGGTATCTTTGGTGGAACAATCGAAAAATAGAGCCTGCACAACATCGCCTTCGATATTCAGGCTAATCGACTTTGCGGCGGGGCTAAACATTGTCGTGGCTAGCACGCGGTTCCCACATCTCGACATACACAAGGGGACTTGGAGAACTCCCCAATCAACAGTCAACGAGATTGATCACATTGCGATCGACGCAAGACACTCCTCCAGTATTATGGATGTCCGTACGTTGCGAGGAGCAAACATCAACTCGGACCATTACCTTGTTGTAGCTAAGGTACGGTTGCGGATATCCCAAACTACGCCAAGACAAGCTAATGCTATGAGAAAATTCGACGTCAGACGGCTACAATTGCAAGAGATCGCCAAGTCCATTTCCGATCGAGTGTCTCTTAATCTCTTAAGAGGTCCAATACCGCCAGCATCAAGCGTCGAATACCATCTGATGTGCTGGGTTTCACTCGTCCACCACAACGAAACCTCTGGTTCGATGATGAATCCCGACAAGCACATACAGCTTAGCAAGATGCATATAACGCGGCGCTGCTCATGAGCTCTATGAGGGGAAGAGGAGAGACGACCACCGGCTTCTCAGGAGGAAGAAGAAAGAGCATGAGAAGCGCGCGATCAATGAAATTGAGAGATGCTACTGCAGGAATGCGGTTCGGAAGTTTTACCAAAAGGTAGAAATAACATGCCGCGGAAACAAACCCCGAATCGAAGCCTGTAGAGATGAACATCGTAGTAGAATCGCAGTCGATGCTGAGGATTTGGAAAGACCATTTCTGCAGACTGCATAACGGCGATGACGGACCAAATATCGCTGTCAGGCAAAATCAACCTTTCAACATGGACGATGATGACCAACAATTCTGTCCACCCGACCTGGAGGAAGTGAAAATAGCTATATCGAAGCTTAAGTCCAACAAATCTGCTGTAGCGCCTTTTTGTGTGAACGCCTGAAGCCGTTCGTCGACAACCGGGTAGGTCCATATCAGTGTGGCTTCAGGCCAGGAAAGTTCACCATCGACCAGATATTCACACAACGGCAGATCTTGGAGAAGACCCATGAGCTTCAGATCGATTCCCACCACCTATTCATTGATTTTAAGGCCGCGTATGACAGCATCTATAGAGACGAGCTATATAGAGCCATGTCTAGTTTTGGCATCCCTGCTGCTCCATCAAGGTCGGTAAAGATCTCACCGAGACCTTTGATGTCCAGAAAGGATTTAGACAAGCCGATGCGCTGTCATGCGATTTTTTCAACATCGTACTTGAAAGAATAGTGCAAAACTCACGAGCAAACACAAGAGGCACTATCTTTCAAAAGTCCGTCCAACTACTCGCATACGCCGACGATATTGACATATTCGGGAGAAAGCAGCTTGATGTCAGCGGCGCTTTCGCGTGTATTGAGACGGAAGCGGCGAAAATGGGTTTAGGCGTCAATGAGGGCAAGACCAAGTATATGCTGTCAAGCAAAAAGGATAACCAACACCGACGTCTCGGGCAGAACGTCACCCTCGACAGATATAACTTTGAGGTAGTTAAGGACTTTGTCTACCTAGGCCCCGCTATAAATACAGACAACGACACCAGCGCTGAGATCAAGCGAAGAATAACTCTTGCCAACCACTGTTTCTTTAAGCTAAGAAGGCAATTGAGTAGCAAAGCCCTCTTTCGGACAACAAAAGTCACCCTTTATAAGACCTTAATAATCCCGGTCCTGCTCTATGGCGCAGAGGCATCGACGTTATCAAAAATGGATAAGGGTGTTGCTTTGAAAGAAAAATTCTTCGGGCGATCTTCGGTCCAGTCTGCATTGAAGGAGAATGGAGGAGGAGATAAAACAATGAACTCTACTGACTGTACAGCGACATCGAACTGGCCAGAAGAGTGAAGATCCAAAGACTGAGATGCTCCCGAAAGATGGCGCAGTAGAGGAAGGCCAAGAGTCAGGTGGCGCACGCAAGTGAAAGGGGACCTCAGCCAACTTAGCGTGCGAAACTGGAGGCAGCTAGCCAGGGATCGAGCTGGCTGGAGAAGCTTGTTGACTGAGGCGCAGGTCCACACCGGACTGTAGCGCCACCTAAAGTAAGTAAGTAAGTAAATACATCAACTAAAACTGTGTATATGTAATGGTTGTTTTTATTGGCATTGGTATAACGCTTATTTCCATTCTATTTTTAAGTTACACTAATAACTTAAACTATACGCCCTAACTTAACGCAAGATTTTTATCGGCGTTAACGCGGATAGCAACAATGCTATCAAACCTATTTTTCCATGATAGCGATGACTCGTCAAACGTTAAAACATGTGCAACTTGTCAGAATCAGCGCTTAATTTCAGAGCGCAAAAAACTACAATCGGCATTAACTATTAACATTCGAATAATTAGGTAGTATTAACATTTAACTTGCCCAAAAAGTGAGACACGATGTAACGCTTTCATACAAGTCATCGCTATCAAACAAAAAATAGATCGGGTATCCTGCATTAAGTTAGCGTGTCTAGGTTAAGTTGATAGTGTAATTCTCATGTATGTATATTGGAAATAAGCACTGATACCGATGCCAAAAATATATACCTAAAGTTACAGTTAAAATTTACAAATATGTAAGCATTTGTTTTTTTAAATAATCAAACGAAAAATATGAGCAAAGGAGGTGTTAGGTTGTTGAAATTGTTACAAATTAACAAAAATAAACCTGAGAAACGCCATTAGGCATAGTGCTTCAAAAATTTGTACTCTATTAAAATATTGATATTAATTTTAATGAAAAACTGAGCCTTAGTATTATTAAATATAATAATCAAAGATAATAAATACGAAATATAAAGTTTAAAAAAAATAAATTAAGCGAGATACAAATTTAAACTGATGCTACATCATCATTCGCATGGGGATATCACCATACAATAGACTGCTTCGTTATCAGCGCTCAATTTTCAGAGTGCAACAAAAAAAAACCCTTGCGAGCTTTGTTTACTAAGTTTATGTTATTTCGAGATTATGATGATTTAAATGTTGATAGTTGTAATTGGTTATCGTATTTCCTAAACACTTTTATTGACCGACTTTTGATTATTATTTTCATATTCTAACCACATACGAGTATTATTGATAAATCTATTGAGTTTGATTAATCCTTATTCTATTCTTTAGTATACAGTCTTATTTTTTCCTTTTTTATCCCTTTTCTGTATGCTTATCTAATTATGGATTAGTTATAGTGATAGGCTTATGAATCTATGATGTAAATACATAGTTAATAACTTTCGGCCAAGTTCAAGAATGCAAATCCAGTTTCGTATTTGTCAAAGTAAGGTGTAAGCAGAATTATTGTAAATTAATTTAATATCGTCAGAATATGTTTTTTTTTTCAAAATAAATAGTTCTTCTGGAAACGAAAATGTTGGGTCAAGATGTTCGGGTGGGTTGGGATGGAGTCTGACTTCACAGCTATAGAAGAGGTTAGTCACCATAATTCCGCAAGCCGGATACGACCGACAGTCGAATCTGACCATAGTCGCATTTTAAGCACTCGTACCTAATTTTTGACAGAAGTGGTATGCATCGTGACGTCTACGACACTTAGGTTTGAAGTGATTGAAAAAAAAAGAATTTATAAGTACATGTATTTCTACTTAAAATAACTAAATTTATGCTTTCCAGGCTGATCGTAGAAAGTAACCGATCGCAGATGGCCCAGGTTGGCTCAAAGTAGGAAATTTAATTTGCATTGTATATCTGATGTACAATAACTATATTTTTATATTTCTTTCCAACTTTGGGATAATTGAAAATATAACGTAAAACAAAAGTTAAAACCTAATAAAATACAACTTAAAGGGACTGGTAGTGTTCGAAACAAATCATATTTTTAAAGCACTTCAGAGGAGAGCATTGCTGATTTACGGTCACATTGATTTTATCATTAACGTCAAACAAAAAGCTCGTCCTAGGTAATAAGTCGGAGAAAATGCAGCCAAACAAGGCTATGGGAACAATGCTTCATAACCAGAAGAGGAAGTTAGAAAAAATATAGCTCCTTCAGAATCTTCACGTAAACAAATTTTAAAGAGAGAGTCCGTTAAGGTAGTAACAGAAAAAATGAACTCTTTTTTTACACAGAAATTTTTGTTTATTTATATATTTTTTTGTTAATTTTATTAGTTTAATATCAAGTCGTTTTCGAAAACGTCGTCTGCATCAAATTGCTTTGGCAAAATGTTCTTAAACGCAAGATGTGGAAGTCATTTGTTTTGCAGCATGAATGAATTTAGAAGTGACCGAATCGGATTTTCTTCATAAATTTTTTTAAGGGCTCCATTTTGGTTTATTTAAAAACGTCAGATGCGATTGCAAGAAAATCATGTAGATGACACAGATCAACGATAGTAAATAACGTTTGCAGTATGACGTTTGACGGGGTAAAGTATACTCCCGATATGATCCAATGCATAAAATATGAATATTGATTCATCCAAAAGAAAAACGCATTTCTCACTGCGTAGAACACATAACATATGAATAAGAAGAAACAGGCCTATAAATTAAAAATAACAATATTCAATAACATTAAAAATTAGAATTATTATATTAATGTAAAGAAAAAACAAAACTTTCAAGTAAAGGTTATCTTTAAATTTTTAAAAAACATTGTTCATTTAGAATGATTTTGTTTTTCAAATATACATATGAATATTGTTTTTTCATACTTTTTACTTATTATTTAATTACTAAGTGATTTGCATATATACATATACAAAAATATACTTTAAAAAATAATTGGTCTCTAAATTAAAATTGTGTAATTCTTCATTCCTACAATTACATGGTTATAAAACAATTTTATTGTACAACGTAATCGTATAAAAAATCATCTATACCTAGGTTGACTCAAAAGTTTTATTGAAAAAAAAAACACTGTGGCGCTGGCAGCCCAGTATGGGCCATGGCCTAGCGTCTTGACACTCATTTGCGTTGCTCATGTTGTAATTTTTGTCACATCTGAGCGGGGCCTACGGTTTATTGCCAAGTCCGATGGCACTCCTTACAACATTTTTCGTAGGCAATTTTACTTTCGGGAGTTTGCCATCGCCCGCCGAAAGAGTGATGGCGATTTGAAAAATAGTTGGTGAACCAGCCAGGAATCAAACCCAGACTCTCTGCGTGGTAGTCCAATGAGCTAACTATCGCTCCATCGCCAGTTTTATTGAGTTACCCTTAAATGCATCCTCTTTAAGAAACAGAGGTTTTCAGCAAAGCCCTACGGTGCCCTGTTTTGGCTCTAATAGATATAAATAAATAACATTTACCAAATTTATGCGTTTATAGTAACTAACCGGGTATTGTTGTACTCGTACTTTACAAGCTTTAATTATTACAAAGTCAATGTTGCCTTTAATATTAAATGTTTAAAGATCAAATGTGATTATTTTTTTGGCTTTTTAATTTGTTCGGGAAAATATTTAATTAACTCCCACTTATGCAATTTCGCTCGTCAGTAATATCAACTTAACTTATTCAAACTAAAACTGAGGTATTCTTTTATAGGATTAAAATTAAATAATTAACAGCTACTTTGGCAAATTTTTTCGTAGAATAAGTTTATTATTGCGCAAGTAAATGATTTCATCGGTTTCCGCAATAGTAACGGTCAACGATCGGGGTTGGACATCCTGATGGGACCGCATCAAATGACAGCCCATACATAACAATGTTTTCCGATTAAGGTAGGCGGAAAGAGCACGGAAGTCATCCGAAGATTCATACGAGGTTGTGATACATTACGAAATACTAACTAAGTAGAAATTTTAGTCCAAGCAGATCTGACATCTAGAGAACTCTGTATTCATAAGATAGGCATTCATTCTATCATATACCAGTAAAAGAGCTATAACATTCAATAACATTCTGGAAAGACACTTTGCGAAAGACATCTTTATTTCCTGGATTCTATGGACGGATGAGTCCATGGAAATTAGGGAGCGATAAGATTGTGCGTATGAGAATTCGTGGATAGTGCGGGATGGAACTATTCTGTGGGCTCCAACGTCTCCGTCTCCGTTGACGCCAATTAACTTTTATTTATAGATTACCTAAACGATAGGATTAATGAGGCAGCTACGAATAGACATTGTTAGAGCCTTTCAAAAACTACTTCTGACGTCATTACAAAGCAATGGTTTGCACTTTAAACAATAAACGTGATGCAAGGTTTTGTGAAAGAAAAAAAAATAAAACAAAATTGTGCAATCAATATTTGGTTTTTCCCTAAAATTCCTGACAATTTAAAATGTAATTTCTCAGCCGTTTCAAAAAGTTGGGTCATATCTTGAAAACTAATGACATGAAATGAAACGCCCTAACATCTTTTTTATTTGGAAATAATAGGAGTAAGTTTCAAAGCGAGGTTTGTAAGAAGATATTTTTCCGCAAAAAAACGATAAAATCAAAGTTTTTTAAGAAAAAAAAACACTTTATCTCTAATAAATTTTGACACGTTCATTTTGAAACAATTTGCTTATAATTACAAGTTCAACGATACCCAATTTGTTACCATACATGTATAAATTTGAATGATATTGATTATAATGGGAGACAATCCAGGTGGTGCATTTTAGATACCCCAATCCATTTTTTCCTCAAAATACTCCCTTAAAAATTTTCGATACGTTATCCGAAACATCCTGTTTTGTTTATTTGTTGAAGTAAAAATTATAGAAAGGGACTCCTATGTTACGACATGCGCCCATTTAATAAAATTAAAGTAAATATGTGACCTCTGCTGTATATGTATGTGGGCATTTGTATTGAGTTAGTACTAAGGCTTTAGAATATGGTTCCTTGTAAATTCTGATTCGGTTTCATCTAATGAGTTTGAAAATTGTAGGATATAAAGTTTTATGGAATGCTATAGGGAATGTATGTAGATATTTAGTCGCGATACCAAAATACACTCGCGAGCAACCAAATCGACTCCACCCCATACATGCATTGATTTTACTAAAAGTGTACAAGATATTTATAATAACAATATGTAATTTTGAAGCTTGAAACTGGAGCTTTCAAAAAACATCAACATCAGTCGTGTTTTTTTGCGAATTCGCTATCCGCTTAAAAAGTTATTTGCATGTTAATTACAACAATAACATAGCGATCAACGCTTAGACAATTTATCCCCGCTATCTATTAAGCGGATATAAAACAGTGCTCCCAAATCATATTTTCTTGGTTTCGGATGAATTTTTCTGATGAATTAGCAAAAATGTCAACCACTCGCCTACAAATTTTTTTCAAAACAATTTAAGTTTGTTCACCAGCCGACAAATGAGCCATTACTAAATGCCATAGAGATGTCTGTGCTACCAAGTTCTTAAGCTCTTAAGTGGGGATGGATCATTTTTTTTGCGAACTTAGCTGCACGAATGTCTTAGCTGCACAGCTATCATTAAAATAATTGAGTACTAATTGATTTATTTATGAGATAATTTTATTATTACGCTACTCGCAACACCTATAAAAGCCCTTGGAACCAGTTTACCTTATTAGATGCTTATCAACAGTTTACCGGTACAAGTCTCCGTTAAATGCATTAATTGTTTCCACGAAACCATGGATACCGCACCTGAAGGAGCCGTTCAAGTTGTTGCCTTGTTGCCACAAGGGCACAGTCAACGATTAGCCGCTGCCCAGCGGTACCTTCAATCGGAGGCCAAGAACCAGCCGCCAGCTATTCTGAGAAAGACGACTGTTTTATTGTCTCAACCTCGTTGCAAAATTGGCACTTAACGGGTGTTAACGTGCAGCAAGAACTGAGACGTGTTCTAGAAGTAGCTGTCAGCGAGTGGACAGTAAGAATACGCTTGAAGAAAGCCAACCTGAATCCAAAAAAAAGACCTGCGACAGGTCCTTAATTGAATGCAATCTAATTTGCTCGATAGGGTCTTAATTGTGACGTTGCGCCTGCACACAGTCCAGACCTAAACCACATTAAGCATTTATGGGACAAGGTCAAACGAAAGGTACGGGCCAGAAATCCAGTTCGTTCACGCGTAGAAGAATAGAAGGTAGCATTATTAGAGGAGTGAGATGGCATTTCTCTAGACACGATAAAAAAAAAGGTCGATGAAGAACCGACTGCATGCTGTAATTGGGACTAGGCGGGGTAATACCAAGTATTGAATTAAAAATTTAATTATGTTTCTTATAAGTTTTTATTTTATTTGTAAAATACGTGTTCACAATACCTTTGAAAATAATGAATAATGAATGGATATTAATAATGATAATATCTCATTAAAGCTGAAATTTCAAGCTTCAAAATGCTGACCTACTTGTCAGCAGGGGAGAAAATTATCTGTAAGACTCCTCACAGAATTTTGGAAACCTTAAAAAGCGCTAACTGTAGCACTAATGTGCAAAGAATGAATGGATTAAAAAGATAGGTGTCTCAAAAATATCTCCAACGTTTGAAAGCCTTTATTCACGCAAAAGGCAGTCACTTTGAGTGAGACCACTTATTCTTCATTGATAAGCCAATGTTCAAGTGATAAAAACAGAAGATGGCATACCATCTTAAATATGTTTTTGAACTTAAAAAGTTGTTAAATAGAAATAGCTGGTGGTCAAGAAAAATAAAATGGAGGGAGACATTTCCTAACTGAAGCATGACTTTATACTAAAAAAGTTCCAATTCCTTAGGAAATGCACATGCATTGGAAGAATTCACAACGTCAAACATAAAAACTTAACGCAGGTTGATTTCAGTCGTAAACTGCTCACATCTACAATATTTTGTTTGCTCCTTACAAAAACGATGCATATAGATTTGTCTTAATAGGCATATTGTGTTTTAGTATGTGTTTTGCATTATTTTTGAAAAAGGTAAAAATAACAATTTTAACAAGTCTTATTAATTTTATGTCCCCTCTAATCCTTTCAAAGATTTTAATAATTTATCGTTAATATATTCTGAACAGCTTTTTCTTGTTATTATAAAGTTAAATGTTTTATGTAAAAGAAAGTAAGCTTAAGCAAAAAAAAAAGCTTACATTTTATAACAGTTGTTAGTTGAATATATCCATAACCGTCAAGGTTAGTTACCTGAAACGATTTTACCCAAAAGAAATGCATCAAGTCCCGATGTTAAAAATTTGCAAATTAATATATATTAAAACAAGGATTGATTTACGAGTACATATTCAGACTACTTAAAAAAAATTCGCTCTACGAACATAACAAAAATGTTTTTCACCATCATCGATTTTCAATGAAAGTTACTAGTAAATGTCAAGAACGCTAGCATCATAGTTCTATTACAAAAATTACTTCGAAAATATTACCGTAGAATATATAATTAAGTTATAAAGATGAAAAAAGAAGAATGCGAATGCATAAACGTGCAAAAGAATTTAAAATTATATTGAATTTATCATACTCATATTTCATTTAGAATCTTTGCCGCACTTTTTTACAAGTAATGCTTATGATTTTTACAATATTTGGGTTATTCAACCCAATTTTTAAAAACGTAGCACCTTTTATTCAATTTTATTGAGGAACCACAGCTTATAGAATCGTTTTTTGCTTTTAATTATATTAGAGGTAGCTATGAACAAACTCATACTTTTCCTTAATGACATTCTGCTATCTTTAGCTTATGTTTTCAATTTTAAAAGCATATGAACAAATATGAATTGTTTATACTAAATATATTTACATACACACAACTTAACAACAATATGATTTTATGTTGTAAATTGCTCATTATTGAAAAATTAAAAGAATTTGTTGAAAAATTGGCAACATAAAAAATGTTAGTATTTTTAATGGCTGTGTGCAAAAATAAATTTGTTTACATTAAACTTGTGTTACACACTGTGCATATTTCTCCAATTGATTTTTTAGCAACTCCACACGATTTGATTCGTCGCGCAACATTCTTTGCATTTCATCAATTGCTTTTTGCTGCAATTGCACAATTGCTTCTAAGTTTTTAATTCGCTTTTCAAATTCGACAGTTTTTGATCCCTCTAAGGCGTTATGTTCTGTATCTACATCTCTATGAACTATAGCAGATGGTGATATTGATTTAAATTGTTGTGTTTGCATCCGCGTTGCACTGGTTTTTGTTGCTTGATTTTTAGACGATGATTTAGTTTCACTTTCATCTGCTAAGCTGGCATCTCTTGGGGAGTTTCCAGATATTGATTTGGTTACATCTGTTTCACTTTCAATTTTATTATCTAATTGGTAAATCGAACTAGAAGCAGTAGCCTTAGTTACAACACATTGACTGGATGTTGTCATATTGGTGTCCAGAATCTTTTTGTTTTTACTTATATTAACATTTAACATAAGTGGAGGGGTAATTTGTTTTTCTTCACTAGTCGCAGTAGTGATATCGATAAGAGTGGTTCTAGGTTCAATATAAGGCGAATTTTTCTTTTTTACTTGACTAGCTTTCAATTCATCCATCCATGGGACTTTTTTCTTTTCCCATTCCCTACTTTTAGGTCTTATCTGTTCGTCACTATCCGCTGACGATAAAGGCAAATTCTTAGATTCATCAAATGAATCGTCGCCATTGAGACAAACAATACTTTCAGTTAGTAAGTTAGCAGCTACTGAAGGTGGCCTTCGTTTTGGTGCCTTAACTCGTCTTGCTCTCATGTCTTGAAGTATTGATCCGCGTTCTACTTTATCAAAATCATTATCGGAAGTAATAAACCTATCTTTTTCGCCATTGTTGAGTGATTCTAAATTTAATTTACTACTAGTAATGCCGTCATTACAATCTTGTGATATATTATGTTTTTGTTCAACATTTTTAACTTTCTGCTTCAAACCAGGCAATATGGTAGCAGCAACATTGGTTACACCACTACCTTTTTTGCCTGCAACAACTGGTTTTTTGGTTAATAAAGGTGGTGGTACCCTTTTTTCATCAAGGTTTTCTATGCTTTTTCGTGTGTCCCCAGTTTTATGATCTAAATGCTTACTTGTTCTGTCCGCAGATGTAGATGGTATATTTAATTCTAAATTTTTATTTTCCAAAGACTTTCTTTGAGCGGCGACATTTCCACTTTGAAGGCCTGTTTCGTTTAGTATATCATCTAAAGAATCCCTTGAACCGAAGCTCTCCACTCGGTTTGTATTTGGAATGATTGAATTAACGCCCTTTTTTGCATTGATCTTAGCAAGGCAATCAGTCTGTGTCGATCGAATTTCTTTCACTGGTGATTCTGAAATCAAAACAAAATGGTTTTAAAATTGTCATTTTTAATCAAAATTAATAAGCATGTTAGAGTGAGTATCTTAGTACCCAAAAATATTAACTTTAAACAAAAGAAGGTATCGCAAACTGCCGTCGGGGAGGATATGCAGTCTACTTAAATCACTGGTTGGATCCATTGACGCCGTTTTGTACATAACCCGAAGCCTACACAAAGAATGCTGATTTAAATTCAAATCAATTAAGGTTTCTATTTCGTAGGAGTTCTTTTTGCCTTAACTCCAAAAGTTTATAATAAAGGCGTGACTATTATAATGCAGTTAACAACAGATGATATGTAGTTAGCAACATGCGCAGCTTTTATATATTTTATATTTTTATTAAACATCAGAACTAACAAATCCTTTCTAATTATAGCTTAATTTGGGGGTAGGTGGACATTTCTCATTAGATCTAAGCTTATATGGCATGGGATACTAATGCAATATTGTTTTTCACTTAATCGCGGTTATATCCGTGGATCGCAGAAAACGTTGAATTGGTTAAGCGAACAAAGCAGTGACATGCAGAGAAACATAAACGAGTAAAAATGAATCATTAAAAAAAGATACAAAAAAAAAAAAAAACAAGTTATTAGTTTTTCAAATTGAATGAAAGACAAAAATCTGCGAACAATTGAAAGAAATGAGAATGCGACCCTATTGTTGAGATTCTTTGCTATGATTATGAAATCGACAAGACCACAGGGTTTTACTGTTGACGTGGGCAGGAAACTTATCCGAAGAAAAGAGATAAAGCTTTTTACTTAACCGGAAAGATAAATAAAAACCGAAAACTCCTAAACTGGATTTTCGGGTCAAGCACGACATTTTTTCCATATTGTTCCATTTTTAACATGTATTTTCATTGTAGTTATGAACGTTTATATGTGATGAGGAGAAAAAAAAAAATGTTTCACGCCAACTGTTTACATCGAAACCTAAAAAATTCTCCGGTTCGAGTATTATTCATCCCCTTGAACATATGAATACAACGTTCATGGAAAGGACTTTCATATCCATGAAATATGAACAGGCACTAACTTAGCAAAGAAAACAAGAACAAGACACAAGGTTGACATTTTTCAAAAGTCACTGGCTACACCATCAAAAGACGTAAGTAAGGATGCAAAGATCGTACTCTCTCCTTTTATTTGCTTATAGAGAGCTTTTGATTTTTTGTTTGTATTAGCTTTTAATCGCTGAACAAGTTAAAATTATTAGAACTTATTTCAAAAAAAGTTCACAAAATTTCAACTCGAGTTTACAGTCCGGGGTGGACCTGGGCCTCAGTCAACAAGCGTCTCTAGGCAGCTCGATCCCTTGCTAGCTTTCTCTAGTTTCGCACGCTAAGTTGACTGAGGTCCCCTTCCACTTGCGCCACTTTAATCTCGATCTTTCTCTACTGCGCTGTCCTTCGGGGCGGATTCGATGACTTTTCGGACACGAGAGTTGGTGTCCATCCCTTATAAATGACCCAGCAATCTTAGTCGTTGGGTATTCACTCTTCTGTCTAAATCGATGTCGTTGTATAATCCATACAGTTCATCTTGCCTTCACTTACCGTCAATGCAGACGGGACCGAAGATCACTCGATCCATTTTTGATAAAGTCCATGCCTCTGCACGACCAAGAGAGTGTTTTGCTAGTCATTTTGCCTTCTTCGTTCAAAGAAGTAGCGATCTAAACGCTGGTGTCGTTGTCTGAGTTTATAGCGAAGCCTAGGTAGACAAAGTACCAAGCTACCTCAAAGTTAGATCTGTCCAAGGTGACATTTTGTCCGAGACGTCGATGTTTAGTGTCCTTTTTGTTTGACAGCATATATTTGGTCTTGCCCCTGTTGACTGCTAAACCCATTTTCGGCGCTTCCGCCACTGGCATCACGCTGCTTTCTTTCGATTATGTCAATATCATCGGCATATGCGAGTAATTGGACGATTTTTTTCGATTTGTTTACTGCCTCCAAATCGATTAAAAAAGCATAATAATCTCAAAGTGAAGTTAACAACTAACCTAACTAATTTATCATCATCATGTCAGAATTATGTGGAAGTGCGAATTGCTCCCTAACAAATGATCCAATTGCTGTTATGGTGATCTGCAGTGGTCTTTGCTGCAAGTCGTTCCATGCTCTTTCCATTGGCTTGAGTAAGAGATCCATCGTGAACTTAAGAGATTTTAAAAACAACTTTTTGTTTTATTGTGATGAGTGCAAGGACATTACTCCGTCCCACATTATACTGGCAATTAAGTGTCTCAGCGATTCAGTCAATAACTTTATGGCAGAAAACAACCATTCCTTGAAATCAATTTAAAGTCAATTTATAGATTTTAAAATCTGTTAAAGACTTATCAATTTCCCTCGAGCAATTTGCGATCTACAATAAGATTCAACTTAGAAACTCACCTATGCAGTTGGCCCAAAATAGTGATTTAATAAAACGAAATGATAAACACGTCATAAGTGAAGATTCAAAAAACTTTCTATCCAATAGTTTTAAATCAACACTTAAATCGTACATCCCCACAATAGCTGACTCTTTATATTCTCTATGGCCTTCCCTCAATTTTCATCTTCAACTCTTGAACCCACAACCTCACGACTCGGAGTCTAATGGACACTTTCGAAGTGTAACAAAAGAATAAAAAAGTTTAACAATTCCAATACAGCTGAATCAGTTACCTTTTTAATAAGAGGTACACATCTCGACGGAACTAGTCTCTTCAAATCAAAATTTAAAATTGACGTCACCAACTGCCGTAAGATCTCCACCAACACCTTCAAGGTAAGCATCCCGGTAAAATATGAATGCATGTTCATCAACCCTGCTTTCGACGTCATCAATCTGGGTGAAATATCTATGGAAAGATTACAACCGAATACAGGAAACAACAAACACCGCAAGGATACTACATTTAAGTCCAGTATATCGAAGCCTAACTCTAAAAAAAAAACCCAACTCCTAACAAACAAGCTCCTAATCCAAACTGAAGTTTTAAGGCTGGGATATTCCTTTTTTCACTCCTTCTTCACTTCATAACGTATATACAAAAGATTCTTCTACCCCGACCAACACAATTCCCAAACGTGTATCTTTAAATCTTAATCTTCCTCCGAGTCATTTAAAAACCCTAAAAATATATTCTCAATCGACTTAAACAAAAACGGCATACCCTAACTTTAATTGCTTCCATATTTTAGATCTCTCCCCATTTTCTAAGTAGACTCCCACCCTCATACCACAGGTCCTTCTTTTTTAGACTCCTTCCTTCCTCCAAGGAGAGTCGTTCGGGCTCGGCGATAAACCGTAGGCCCCACCCAGATGTGAAAAAATGTCAACATGAGCAACACAAATGAGTGTCAAGAAGCTAGGCCATGACCCATACCGGGCTGCCAGCGCCGCAGTGTTTTTTTGTTTTTACTTCCTCCAAGGGCAAAGTTAACAAAGCACCTTATCGTTTCAGGGAAAGATGGCCGGTATGTTCTCTCTCGACTAAGAGACCGCAGATTATATGATAATGTTCGTTTCCATCTCGCCTATCTACATGATAAGCCAGACACTGTCTGTATCGACGATATAACTAAAACCAATGCAATGGTTTCCATTCTGCAAAAAGGCCTCCCCACTAATCATCATGATCTGCGGAAGCTTTTTATACATTTTCATGAGCAATTAGATATGGCTCCTGAGGATTTGGCTAATGATCTCTCTTCTTTTGCGTCTCGCGTAAGCTCCAAACGCATACTACACCTCCAGAGAACATGGTCTAGTTGCGACAACTATTATTATTGTCTTTATTATATTTTATTAATCAGTAATAAATTACATGATTTATCTTAAATACATATATATACATATATGTATATATATAATAAATATACTTATACCACAGATAATAAATCTATACAGATGTCTCATTCATATGGGAAGTTGTGTCCTATGCAAATGAAATCAAGCTAAAAAAAAAAAAGCTTTTTAAAAAGCTGCATGTTCTCACAAAGAGCAGAAAGATCTTTTTATTTCTTTTCGCTTTTTGCTCTTGCCACTTGTCACCCACACATGCAAAGTCGTTTACATCATATGCAAAAACAATACGTAACGAAAGAAATAAATAAAAAAAAACCATTCGCCCATCTGTACTCGAATGGACTGCGATTTGCAAAGGCATCATACTCGTACGATGACGTTGCCCAGTATAACCGGTTTGCTTGGGATTATGTACGTGTGCTTGTTATTTTGTTTGTAACTTGTTATATGTAATGTAAATTAAATGGGGGTAGGAATATAATTTTTAAGATCATGTAATCGAAGGTCCGTGAAGGTGGAAGTGCTGGAGGGGGTGGGTATGATGTTGCACCACACTATAAAAGTGATTGGTATTTGAAGCACGAGGTGTTAAGGGCTAATACATGTTATGGGGCTGAATATGTATAATATGTACATAAGCGTAAGAGCGATTTCCCTATTTGGATTTGTGATGTACTAGTGATTACGTATGATTACACACTTGCACTGAGTAGAACAAGACCGAATATTAGAGAGCATGATAAACTATCGGCAGTCTGGTTCGCACCATCTCTCTAATTCGCTTCTCAATTAAACAAGAAATAAAATGTGTAACAATACTAGATGTGAACTTGTCTTTTATTTTATGACTCAGGACTACAAAATTTGATGAATTTCCAAGCATTGAGCAAGATCGAACTTATTCGGAAAATGTATATTTACGAGTACGTATTTGCTCCCTTTTCTTTCAAGTTATGTAAAATGGAGTTTTAAAAACTATACGCAAAATATTTGGACGGCCGAATATAGTATGGAGTGCGAACAAGTGGAATGGGATCTAAACCAACTTGGAATGCAGCACTGCTGGAAACAGCTGGCGAAAGAGATTGAAAAACCATATTATGAAAGCGTATCTATTTGCCGGAATCGGGTGGAGGTTTTACACGTTCACACAGTACACTGAATAGAATCATACAGCCGACATTAGGCAAAAAGACGGACGAGTTTGGCAGGGATGTCAAGACTAAACATCGCTCTATATAGCTCGTCTCTATAAATGCTGTCATAGGCAGTCTGGACTTCTTGGGTTTTCTCCAGGATCTGCCGGAGTGTGGAAATCTGATCGATTGTGGACTTTCTTGGCGTGAAACCGCACTGAGAGGGTCCAATCAGGTTGTTTACGGAGGGTTCATTCAAATCAATCCCAGAAGAAACATGTTTTTATCAGTGGTTTTGTCAAATGAGTCCGGGCCTGGCCCCGTGTGACTTTTTTTATTGCCCAAACTGAAAGCGTACCTTAAGAGTAAGGGTTCGGCACGGTAGAACATTTTGGGACATACATATAGATTTATTATCTATGCTAGAAGGTATACAGTCCGTTTGATAAAAAAAAAACGGCAAAACTCGTTTATGAAAACTGGTTTGGAAGTGGCATTTGCATTAGCAGATAAAAAAATACTTCTGCTAAGATGCTTTGAATAAAAAAATTTAAAGAGTGTTCAATTTTTGTCAAAGACGGAAGTATTTTAAAATGGGTGTCGCGTTTACATCACGTTATGAAGCAATATTCTTGTGCACGCATCCAAAAGGACCGAAAATGTCATACGGAGCAGCTGCTAAATACATGAAAAAGTCAAAAGCATTTGTTAGCAAGTGGGTGCACCGTTATTCCCAAGTTAAAAATGTGGATGATCTGCCGGATCGTGGGTCTACGCCAAAAACAACAAAAAAGCAGGACAAAATGATTCTACGCGTGTTTGAAAAAAATCCTCTTCTATCGTTACGTGGAGGACAAGGGATTTTACGTAAAAGAGGTCTAAATATGGTTTCGAAGCACAATAAAGAAACCACTACTGTCAAAAAAACACGTAGAAATACGGCTCAGTTGGGCCAAGGAGAATTTGGACAGAGATAGGAACAACGTTATTTTTGTCGGATGAAGCTTCTTTTTGGGCATGGTCTCCTATCACTCATACCTGGTGTACACAATCCAATAAATTAATCCAGCGGACCATCAAACACCCGGCAAAGGTGCACGTTTGGGGGGGATGCTTCTCAAAACAAGGATTTGGCAATTTGTTCATATTTACAAATAACTTAAACGCACCCAACATGATCAAAATTTATAAGAAGGTTTTATTACCATCTGCCCAAAGGTGGTTTAAAAGAAGGAATGAGAATTGGTTACTGCAAGAAGATAATGACCCGAATCATCGCAGTCGTTTGTGTAGTGCGTGGAAACAAGAAAATGACGTTGTAGATTGGCCATCACAGTCGCCGGATGCAAATCCCATGGAAAATGTTTGGGCATTCATGAAGCTAAAGGAAGGAAGATCTCGACGGTCAAACAATCATCACGAAAAATACGAGTTTTATGGAGATCTTTGTCTCAAGATTATGCTATAAGATTAGTAGAAATCATGCGTCGAAGACTCCAAGCATTTTTTGATAATGGAGCAGAGTGGACAACATATTAATTGAAAAGCATTCAAGTAAATAAACAAAATAAACCAGTACAATTGATTTTTTTTTTTATTATAAGTTCTTCTTTAATTTTTGTCGTGTACATTGTTATCAAACAGGCTGTATTATTCAGTTAGGTAGATTTGTTTGTTTGGAGGTTGATTCTGGAGTAGTGATGAAAGTATCCATCCCAACAACTTCTCTTGGAGTTCCAATATACTTGCATTCGATTTTTTTTTTTTTTTGTATCTTTTTTATTGTATATGTGGAATTGAATAAGTGGTTCATTTAGGGCTGCGTTTGCCGCTTTGTCTGCTATCTCGTTGACAATTATACCAACATGACCTGGTACCCAAATTATTTTTAAATTTTTGTAACCGATAATTTTGTCGCGTAGGCACTCGATTATACCGGTTTTGTTATTTAAATTACGTAGAGCGGTTATTGTAGAATGGCGAAAGCCTCGGCAGTGAAGATGGAGGTTGAGTTACGTAGAAGGCCCTTTGAAACTATGTTTCCGTTTTCTTCAACCATTTGTTGGGTAAATTTACAGAGTTGATTAGTGAAGATGGGTATTTCTGGTTTTTGGATCTTCACAGAAGTTTTCTTGTGACCGTTTGAATGGGCGAATTGATACAGGAGTTGATTTTGAGAAGAATAGAGGCGGTGAGATATTCTATCCGCACTGTTATTGAAGGAAGCCCGGATTTAGTTAGAATGTTTTTGATTGGTATTGTTCGGAATGCTCTCAAGGCTGTTCTTACTGCACTGTGGTAGGAAGGAGTTATTAACTTCAATGACGAATTGGAGCACTTGCTATAAATTGCGAGTCCGTAATCAATTTTAGAAAGCAACACTTATTTGATAACATAAATAAGAGAATTAACATTGCAAAAACTGTGCTTAGAGGCTAGGGTAAAAACCTGGTAGCGATTCTTTTTTTATTATGTAAACAATGAGACTAAAAATTAAACTTATATAATTCATAATATCTTTAGGTTATTAACATTTACAATACACAGGGTGAGTTTTTTAACTTGAGACATCCAAATTACTCGAAAAATACGCGATATCGCGAAAGATATTTCAGACAAAAGTCACAGGGTTCTGAAGGGGACATAAGATGTTGACCACGAGTTTGACCTTGAGCCCCATTTTCAAGGTCAAACGAAGGTCACTTTTGATTTTTCAAATGATAATTCCTGATTTTCATTGCTCAGTCGTATTCCTCAATGGGACACACGACTTTGTCTCAAAGGTCTTATTTATTCAGTGCTAGATTCCACTGCACTGGCACGCCTTAATCATTGATCGGTTTCCAACGTTTATAGGGTGTTAGAAGGTCGAGATTTGTTTTGAGAAAGTGATTATTGCCTCGAGTGAAGTTAAAACTCAAAGAAATTTCAGATGGAGACAAATTGTCCTAAACTTATCTGAGAGTGTATGATATGCACTCTGCCCTTTTTTTCTACTTGAACGGAACTGTACTTCATTTAGAAGTTCGATATTTGTTTTGAGGAACTGATTATTATTAGTACCGTTTTCCAGATTAATAATGCAGGCTATTTCAATTCAAGAGAAAATTGAAATGATATTGATTTATGGAGAAAGTGGAAGGAACATCGATGGTGCTGTTGCTCTGTACGCCCAACGTTTCCCAGTCAGATAGGGTGGCTGTTGAGGACAATGAAATAGAAGTGTTAGCTACCGTTGCACACGATCTTCACATTAGCACTCGCCAAATAAGTCGTGAATCAGGAATTTCTCAAACGATTGTCTGTAAGATATTACATCGGCATAAATACCATCCTTATCATGTTTCAATGCATCTAGAACTTTCTAGTGAGGATTTTCGCAACCGGGTTTCCTTTTGTCAATGGCCACTTCAGCAAATTGAACGAGACCCCCTTTTCTTCGCCAAGGTGTTATTCTCTGATGAGTCGACTTTCACCAATCACGGTACGGTCAATCGACATAATATTACTGGGCTACCGAAAACCCTTTTTGGTTGCGACAAGTTGAACACCAGCACCCTTGGAATGTTAATGTTTGGGCGGGAATTATTGGGGATAAATTAATAGGTCCATATTTTATTGAAGGCAACTTGAATGGCGAAAAGTATGCAAACTTCTTGCGGGACCATCTTCCAGTATTACTAGAAGAACTGCCATTGGAGTTGCGACAAACAATGTGGTTTCAACATGATGGTTGTCCAGCCCATTTAGCTTCGTGTTGTGCTGGAGTGATGGGTTTTTATAGTACTCGTATTCTATTTTTGATTATTTCTTTTAAAGATGGTTTGGTCGCGGGATATTTCTTTGGAGCTAGTAGCTGGTGTAATACGGGGTCGTCTCTATAGATCTGCCAGGCTTCCCGAAGTGTGTACCGCCGGTCAGATTTTATTTTGTTGACTGGCTTGTGTCGTCGGAAAGATGGACATGAAGAATCATAAGAGGTATGGTTATCTTCATTACAATTAATGCAGAATATGCGAGAGCATCGCTCGTGTGGTGGTGGCAGACAGCATTCTTTGCAAGTTTTAGCGTTGTTGCAGAGGTTCTTCGTGTGCCCTAATTTTTGACAAATAACGCATCTTATTGGGATTTGGATATATTCTTCCACTTTGCAGTTTAGCCAACCTAATTTTATTTGACTGGGACGACGTATCAGATCGAAGGTTAGAATGGCATCTCCTCCTGTTACCAATACGTTATTAATATTTTTGAACAACTTTTTAACTTGTACAATATTATCTTTTGTGCTTTGAGTTCGGTTCGGTTCGAGTTGCTGGAATGTCTCGGATATGGGGGGTATAAATTCTTCCTTGGACTGAGTTGAGAGTGATGTGGGACGAAATTTTCACTGGGATGGAGTCAATATGTTTTTCTTTTAGAAATTTGTTTGCAATTTGAAGATTGGTCACTTTCACTAGAAGACCACCTGAGCGCATGGCTTTGGCCTCTAAAATTTCCTTAGAAATGAACTCTCAGCCGCGATTTATTTGAAAGAGGTTATATGATGATAGTGGACGTAGTTTATCTTGCGGTGCGCGGCATTTGCCAGATAACGACTGAGTTGCGAAAACTTAGAGGATTGCGAACTTCTGCTATACATCTTGATTCGCAGATTCTGCCCTCACAGAAACCAATCTCATCCCGAATATTAAGAATAATGAATTATTTTCCCAAGACTTCGATTTACACCATGACGATGGTGTAGATAAAGGGAATTTATATAACCGTGTAATACTCCTAGATATACACCCTCGTCTTATAATCGTCCACAGCATTATTTGATTCGTTTGCGCTAGAATTCCTGTTTGCAAGCGCGACCTATATATTGGGTTGTTCCACATGAAATGTCCGATTTTATATTAAAAAATTAAAAGCCAATATTATTTTTCCATTAATTTTTATTCAATCAAAATAGGATCCGTTGCCATCTACGACATTCTTCCAACGTGATACAAATATTCAAATATATTCCCCTTTCGTAGAAGTGCTGAACTTTTGAGGCAATGAAATCTTCGAAGGATTTTATGACCTCTGCTCGGTTCCGGATCAGTCCTTTCGATGTCCACCAAATTGTCACATCACCTTTTTTGGGTGAAGATCGTGCTCGGGGGTGTGCTTTAGTTTTTCATCTCCATCCAACCAATGCCCAGATCTTTTACGATTAACATTCAGTAGGTATTCATTCAATATTCATCAAAGGTGAATATTCGGTGTAAAAACGGTTCAGTTTGGTTTCTTCATGTAAGCGAAGCGTAGATTTCCAGGCGCCGTAGTTTTTGTTATTCGCTCAGTTTATGGGGTACCCACTTATCGAGTTTCTTTACCTTTCCTATGAGAGAAAGGTGTCGACTTATTGTCATTGGAGATACTCCCAATTCCCGCACTGATTTCGTTGGGTCTGTATCCACCGCTGCTCTTAAAACATCGTCGTCAACTAACGTTTCCGGCTTCCCACATTGTTCATTTTCGAGCCTGAAATCTCCCGAACGGAACTTTCTAGACCAACGTCATAAAGTGCGTTCGTTAACCGCTACATCCTCAAATGCGTCATTAACGTTTTCCATTGCCAATGACGCTGTTGATGCAATCGATTGCATTTTTAATGCTGCTGATCCCAGCGACGTTGCTATTTTTTTGGGTGACTTTAATCTATCTAAGCTTCTATGGGATCTAAGTTGGATAGCTACCACCCTCCTCTTTCTCTTACGTTAACGTACGACAATAGTCTTAATCCCGATTCCTATGGCTATTCTTACAGTTTTAATATGCAAAGGGCTAACTACGCAAAACCGAACAACCTCCTCAGTAAGGCCAATTTTAGCATTCTCAACGATAATCCTAACCTTTCGGATAACGATGCTTTCGCATCCTTTGATACCGAAATTTTAAAATGTCTCTCCCAATCGGTATCTTTTTTACCAAAAAAGAATCCCTCATCGTCACCACCCTGGTATAATAAAGAGCTGTGATATCTTCGTAACAAGAGAAATAAGCTCTGGAATACTTACTTAAAACCGCGTTCCAACACCGATTTCTTCTGCCTAAATAAATTTCTCCGTACTTAGCCAAACTCTGTATCACAACTATTTAAACCGAATGGACATTCATTCCCGACCCCAAACGATAATTTCAGTTCATCAAAACTAAAACTAAATCGGATCACTATCCACCACCTCTGAATTTTCTTAATAAGTCCTCGGGCGGTCCCCAAATTATTGCAAATCTTTTCGCAATTTTTTTTAAACAAACTTTCACCACCTATTCCCATGAGACAGACCACTCTTCTTACTTTTCCTATTTAAATAGCTGACACAAACAACTTTAGAATCTGTGTCTTTAACTTAAAACCAAGTAAAAGATAAAATAATAAACCTCGAAGATGATTATTCTTCTGGCCCTGATGATCTCCCCCCTATATTTTTAGAGAAATATGAAATGCACCTAGCCCAACCTCTTTCAGCTTTCTATCACACAGGAATTATATCCCTTAACATGGAAAAGGTCGAAAAGTCGATAATTCAAACTATCGACCAATTGCTAAGCTCTCCTGCATACCTTAGCTTTTTAAGCTTTCTATTGTTTCCCAAAACCAGCACGGATTTCTAAAAGGTAGATCTAGGACCACCAATTTAACGAAATTCGCATCAACCACTTTATGTGCACTAGAATCTGGAAATGAATTTGATGTATTTGCCACCGATTTCAGCAAAGCCTTTGATAGAATTTCCCATGATATAATCCTTCTCAAATTAAAGGCTTTCCAAATAAGCTTTAAAACATGGGTTCAACCCTTTTTAAGTGAACGACATTTCTATGTTCTATTTTGGTCCATTGTTTCTGATCGAAATAAAGTCTCCTCTGGTGTTCCTCAAGGCAGCCACCTTGGTCCTTTATTATTTATTCTGACCATTAATGATGTTGAATGCATCGAAAAATTCATCCATATCTGTTTACGCAGATAAAATAAATATCATCTTCCTTAAACAGTCTACCACTGCAGATGGTAGATTTTCTAAACAGATTTTCTACCTGGTGTAAGAAGAATTTTCTTGAGCTAAATGTCAATAAGTGTCAGGCTAAAACTTATACCCGTAAGCGCCCCTCCTTCAGCTTGCTGCTAACTAATCGTTAATCTCCTTGTTCCCTTAGCGAATGAGTTGCAAGATTTAGGTCCTATCTGTGTCAAGGAACTCAATTTTCGCTCTCACATTGATAATACAATAAAAAACAACGCCAACTCTGCCCTTGGCTTCATCAAGTGATGGTCTAAGGAGTTTTCCCATCCTTATATTACCAGCTTTGTTTGACTTAAACATAGATATAGCTATCTTCACTTCATCCAGGTCGGGTGGGCAGAATTGTTGGTCATCATCGTCCAGGTCGAAAGGTTGATTTTGCCTGCCAGCGGTATTTGGTTCGTCATCGCCGAACAGAAAAAAAACACAGAAGTGGTTTTTCCAAATCCTCAGCATCGACTGCGATTATAATACGATGTTCCCTTGTTCATCTCTACAGGCCTCGGTTCGGGGTTTGTTTTCGTGGCATGTTATTTTACCTTTTGGTAGGACTTCCGAATCTCATTCCTGGAGTAGCATCTCTTAATTTCCTGGAGTAGCATCTCTTAATTTCTTTGACCGCGCGCTTCTCACGCTCCTTCTTTTTCCTCCTGAAAAGCCGGTGTTTATCTCCCCTCTTCGTGAACTGCCAAGTGTTAATCGAATTTTTTTTGGCTTCAAATCCAAGATATGGATGTGGAAGACATGTGGCTTCAAAAAGACTGTTCCACGTCTCACACGTGGTTTTGGTGATGAGATCAAGATTGTGTGTTTTTTTTTAATTTCTTTTTGTGGGGCTATGCAATAGATCGTGTTTAAGCACACAATCCGGAAACTTTTGACAAAGTTATGCCTGAGTTATTCCCGATATGTGTCCAAAAGTCATCGAAAGTTACCTTGTCACAGTTAAATCCTGTAAGACCTTCTTTTGATGTTATATTCCATCCATAATTCCACAATATCATCGAAATCTAAAACATAAATGTGTTTTACAGTGCACTCGCGCTAACTTGAACGCGCGCAAACTTGAAAACTCGTTAGCTTGAACATTCTTTTTTGTCCATTGACTACCTTATAACTTGAACAAACGCAAAATACTCTATAACTTAAACAACATTTTTTCAAATGAACAAAACTGAATTTAATTAGTTCAAGTTAGCGCGAGTGCACCGTATTTAAATTTACTTTCGGAAGCACAAAATGAAATACCCTGTACATGCAAAACTTTGTTAATATGTGGACAAATAGTAACTGAATAGTTTCAATTTCACTTAGCAATATTTTTGTTTCGATAATAATAAAATCCTTGTTTTATTTCGATGTGTTCCGAATACCAACACCACACAGGATGGTACATCACCATTTAAGTACTAATTGCGCTTAAGTTTCATGATTTAATGGGAAAGGATGCTTGCAATGCATTATTATTCGACTTAAGTACTGCACACAAACAAAAAATGCTTAAAAACCAATTGACAAAGATAGTTGTTTTATGTAACCAACTGGCCCAATTCTAGGTCTTTGAGTTACTTAAGAATTATATTAAACTGTTTCTTTTGAAGGACCTTATTGCTAATGAATTCAATTCACTAACATGTTACAGATGATAAAACTAAGAGAATAATTTTTAAAAAGTACCAACAACATTATTATTACTATATTTTATAAAAGTGGTGATTTACAAAAAATTAAGTTAAAAAACATGAGCAAGCAATACCACCTCTTCAAGCACCGGATTCGGGTACCCTTGCCGTGAACAAATTTGTTCATTGTGTATATTATACAAAAAACTCACACTCATGGTTGTGGAATAGAAACAAACCTGTGTCAACATTTTTTCGTGTACACAGCAAGACTTACCCTTGCGGAATCGGGCCCCAGCTCTAAGTTGCACAATTTAGTTTATTATTTTTGTACTTGTAAATTAAGGCGTTTAAAAAAGTTATGAATCTGGTCTGTCTGTGTTGATACGAGTATAGGAGTAGGGGAGGTGGTGGTACTACCAATCTAACCGGATCAAGTTTTTAAGTTTGTATTCGACAGACCGCATTCAATTTTGTTTAGTACATAAACATATATCTCATTTATGAATTGGGGCGCAGTGAGGTGGGTTCAGTATCAGAATGTTCATTTCCGTTAATTCCTTTGTGACCACAGACCCACATTAGGCTTAACTTGAGGGGAGTTTAAAATAAATGATATCTCATATCGTTAATTAATGTTATATTATGGTTTGAGTTTAAAAATAATTCAAAGAAAACTACGTGTTAATTGCTCTTGCTCATTAGTATTGCAATATGAAATCATTTTGTCTATAAAACTAGAAGATTTTTGATCAAGTCCTCGTATGGTTTTCGCTCACTTTTTTGTTGGATTTCTTTCGGATTCTGACAAGCACATTGAGTTGCATTTGGATATTCCTTTGGACACATATTATGATTATTTAACCCTCTAGTGCCTCAAACCGACTCTAGGCGATTTGATTTTTTGTTCAACTTGATAAGTTTTGCCTCTGTTTAAAATATTGCTATGTACATTGCTGTTTATTGCATAGCTTTAGTGCGTTTGCAGGCTAAGTTTGAACCAAGTCAAAGAAAAACCCTCCCATGCATGAAAATAAATATTTTTTTGCAAACACGATTCTCCTTTATAAAACAAAAATTTTCGTCAAATCAAAGTGAAAAAATAACAGGTGGGTAGATAAAAGTTATTGATTACAAAAAAAAGTTTTGCGCTGCAAAGAAATTTTATACAGTCTACCAGAGTTTCCTTGAGCAGGTCTAAAGGCGGGCTCAGATAGTTGAGAGTAAATTTGTCTTGTTAGTTGTTCATTACTGATCCAGTGCTTTTGTCAGATAACAATGTTAAGGAGATCTTTGTAGAACCTGTCGAAGATGACCGATGAAGAAATAGCTGACGGTGAATATGATTTCGATGATGACGACAATGTTAATGATCCAGATTTTATTTACCCAGAAATTGTTAATTGATCATATATTGATGAATTCAAGTGAGATTATGATTGATGCATTAAATGGAAGTCTGAACATCAGTGCTTTAGACATTAGTCATCAAGAGCCAATTTTAGATTTAGCATCATTACCTTCAACTTGCTTCTGTTGCTGTTTCGAATTTAAATGGAAGAGCTAATGCCGAATCAAGTACCGATAATATATCTGAGTTCAATACCGCCGCTTCACGTTATAGAAAACGTAAACGCGACTCAAATGACACCGAACTACAAGAAGAGGAAGGTGACTCAGATCGTTCGAGCGCGGGCCAGTTCATTGGTTCTCTGAATACAATGTAATATGAAGCTCGGAAATTTATGTCGATGAGAAAAAAAGTATGCAGCCAGATGAAGTAAAAGCTTTGATTTCTTTCATTACTTTGTGACTAATGAATTCACGCAATATCTGGTTGAAGATATTCGGTACTCCGAAGAATATATCGCTAATGGTGACCGGATGGATATAAGCAGCGTTTTGTGGCTGGACAACAAAACTGTTTGATTGCTTTCAACTTATATTGGTGTTTAACCGTTTATCTCTGACAAGCTTTGTCTACCACCCTCCAAATCCTCGCGATGGGATTGAAAAAATCAGCAAAAAATATAAGTTGACTGCCCATTTATTATAAAAGAATATAATCGACATATGATCGGTGTCGATCTCATGGATGGTCTTCTTTGTCGCTATCATATTCGTATAAAAATCCGAAAATGAGCGAACCATATCTTTCTAGACCTGTTAGATGCGGCGATGGTAAACGCATACATTCTATATCATAGATTGTTCAAGGGAATCAACATCGAAGTGAACAATTTTTAGTCTGAAGTTGCTGAACCATTGTGCCTGATTTCGACCAAAACAAAAAAATCTAGACGTCGTCCAATGTCATCACCAATATCAGCATCCCCCAAGCCAAAGATGTCTTATTTTCGCTTCGATACGACAATGTGGGCCATTGGTGCGCATTTAAGGACCAGAAGGGCAAAAAAAAACCATATGCAAGTACCTGGAATGTAAGACAGAAGCACAAGCATATTACACAAAATTTAAATTGAACCTCTGCAATTCTACCACGAAACCTTGTTTCCTAGCCTTCCGTCAACGTTAATATTAAATAGACTTTTCATATTTTTTTATTCATTTTCAGCTTTCAATAAACTATTACCTGTGTATGTTTTTTTTTTTCCTTTAACGACCTGAAAATTTGATAACATCATTTAACCGAAAAATGTATTTCAAATTCGTTTTTAGCGCATGCATATTAGTATATACAGATTTTTGGAATCCAATCAAAAAAAAAAGCCATTAGAGGGTTAACATTTAATCTTCAGTTATTAACTATGATTTATTGCAAGGTGGATAGAAATAGTGTTGTACGAAGCATCCATGCGTTGTCTTTTTCATCTTCTAACTGCCCCAAATGTGCGGGCACGTATGTTCTGCCACAATGTTCCGAATTTTTAGCGCTCTCTATCCAAGGAAAAAGAGAATTTGTAAAAGCAAATAGACTTTGTTTTCATTGTCTTCGTTTGGGCACACATCAGGTCGTTGCTTGTCAAATCATCGCTGTCGGACTTTTAATACTCGCCACCACAGTCTCATTCATATCAATACAACTTTATCGCAACCAAAACCGATTCCTGAGGATCCTTTAATAAAAAATTAAGAGACACATTCTAGTACGAGAAATAGCTTCCAATCTATACTTAAGTTATCTTCGGACCGTCATGTTTAAACGCATCATTCAATAAAAGAGCCGCATTGCCTACCACAAATATTATCTTCAGCTGCGATTGACAATGTTCTAGATAGTCGTGGAAATTATCAGGGATTTCGCTTTCTTTTAGACTCAGAATCTGAAGCATCGTTTGTGTCCGAGTCCTGTATTCAGCGGTAAGGGTTGAAACGGCGAAATGCACGTGTCTTTATAAATGGAGTTTGATCTAGCAGCGCCGAAAGGGCTAGAGGCTTAGCTTCGATGTCCATTAACTCTTATTTAGAAACATATATGGAGGCCGGATGGCAACGATTAGTATAAGGCCTCGTAGAAGTAGCATCTTCCGACAGGTGCTGGTTCCTTAAATGACGAGAATGAGCCTCTGCAGTCGAACATCTTGCAGCTCTGCTAATAAGTCCTTCTTCACGCCTCCCCGTGGCGCCATCTGGGAATCTCTCTAGAGATTGCGAAGTGAAGGGGACAAATGGGGAGTTTCCTGTGCCATAAACCAGGATTAGTGTCGGAAAAACAAAACAAGACCTTATCCGGGCTACTCCGACATATTTGGAGCTCAGGCCGGAAAGGATTTCCAGGACTTAGTCAAGAGATGGCGGACGAGCCCTATATGGGCCAACGGCAGCGCTCACATCCCGGAACGAGGTTACTGGCCTCGTTGTAACCTATATAACCAAGCCTCGGATATGGACGGATCTGTTAACAACCCACGCAAACGATTTAAGGACAGTGAGCTTCGGATATGCACGTGGAATGTTAGATCCCTTAATAGACCACGTGCAGCCGAGCAACTAGCGGAGGCCCTAGACTGCTGCAAAGCAGACATAACCGCCATTCAAGAAATGCGATGGGATGGGCCGGACAAAAAGAAGATGAAAAACTGTGACATCTACTACGGCAATTGCTATCGACGGCAAAAGCAGCGCTTATTTGGATGCGGATTTGTAGCAATCCGCATCAAGGCTAAATTCGCCAACATTAGCCTCATATGCGCGCATGCCCCCACAAAGGACAAAGATGACGACACCAAGGATGCCTTCTACGAGCTCCTTAACAAGACCTACGAGCAATGCCCTAGCTACGACATTAAAATTGTCCTCGGTGATTTTAATGCAAAGCTAGGAAGAGAGGGTATCTTTGGTGGAACAATCGGAAAATATAGCCTGCACAACAACACCTCCGATAAAGAATTCAGGCTAATCGACTTTGCGGCGGGGCGAAACATTGTCGTGGCTAGCACGCGGTTCCCACATCTCGACATACACAAGGGGACTTGGAGAACTCCTGATCAATCAACCGTCAACCAAATTGATCACATTGCGATCGACGCAAGACACTCCTCCAGCATTATGGATGTCCGTACGTTCCGAGGAGCCAACACCGACTCGGACCATTACCTCGTTGTAGCCGAGGTACGGTTGCGGATATCCCAAACTACACCAAGACAAACTAATGCTGTGAGAAAATTCGACGTCAGACGGCTACAACCGCAAGAGATCGCCAAGTCCTTTTCCGATCGAGTGTCTCTTAATCTCTTAAGAGGTCCAATGCCGCCAGCATCAAGCATCGAAGACCATTGGAAACACTGCCAAAAGGCCATCAGAGATGCCGCTTCTGATATGCTGAGTTTCACTCGTCCACCACAACGAAACCCCTGGTTCGATGATGAATGCCGGCAAGCACATGCAGCTAAGCAAGATGCATATAACGCGGCGCTGCTTAGAAAAACCAGAGCTGCTCATGAGCTCTATGAGCGGAAAAGGAGAGACGAACACCGGCTTCTCAGGAGGAAGGAGAAAGAGCATGAGAAACGCGGGATCGAGGAAATTGAGAGATGCTACTCCAGGAATGAGGTTCGGAAGTTTCACCAAAAGGTAAAATTAACATGCCGCGGAAACATACACCGAACCGAAGCCTGCAGAGATGAACAAGGGAACATCGTAGTAGAATCGCAGCCGATGCTGAGGATTTGGAAAGACCATTTCTGCAGGCAGGCAGAATCAACCTTTCAACTTGGACGATGCTGACCAACAATTCCGTCCACCCGACCTGGATGAAGTAAAGATATCTATATCGAAGCTTAAGTCCAACAAAGCTGCTGGGGCGGACGGCCTGACTGCCGAGCTCTTCAAAGCGGCAGAATCCGAGAAATCGCTGGTATCAAACCCTACGAAGTGCCCATCCAGTGGAGTACCCTATCAATGCTGACGGAAAACCCTCTCTAGTGGTCTGAAGCAAATTGGCTACAACAAACCGAACGCAGCTGGCCTACAGTAATCGAAACTAGAGAGGATACTGAGTGCTTAACAGAAGCTGCAAAATAAAACAATCCCTTCTCGTCGTGATATCTGATCATCCTTTTAAAACACTTGCCACTTCATGTTCGTCATGTAATTAACTCATCAGGGTCGTCGCATTCGTTTTAAGATTTATCTCAAGCTATCGTCATCAAACCCAATTATATTCGCGTCACCTGAAGACAGAGAAAATTCGAGTAACTAAACTAAGGCTCATAATACTATATACCTGCAGTCTAAACATTTCGGAAAATCTATTCACCACTACAAAAGACTTGGTAATTTTCCTAATAAATGCAACATTTTAAGTCTCAATTCATTTTTAAGTAATGACAACATACTTCAGGCTGGAGGAAGAATTGAGCAAGCAACCATTCCACATAATGCTAAACATCCCATCACCATTCCTAAAGAACATCTGATCTCAATGCTAATACTACTCGACTCACATCACAAATATTTCCATTCAGGTTTTTCTACGCTCTTTGCAATAATTCGACAAGAATATTGGATCATCGGCTGCAGAAACCTGTTAAGAAAAGTCTCCTATGAGTTTATAACTTGCTTCAAAAATAGGAAAGCAATCGCGAACCAGTTGATGGGAAATTTACCACCACCAAGATAAGACAATCTAAACCATTTTCGCATTGTGGATGCGATTACGGTGGTCCAATCGCCATCAAAACTTAGTCCGAAATAAAATCGTTTGTCAGCAAGGTATACATATCATTGTTTGTTTGCTTATCCACAAAAGACATCCATCTGGAGGTTGTTTGCGTTTTAACCACGCTGCAAGAAGGAGAAAGCCTTGGCACATGTACACCGACAATACTACTAATTTTCGAAGAGATAGAGTGATAGAGTGAACTATCCCAGATGCATCATCTTCTTCTCTCGGAACACCACAATTCTGTATCGGACGAAGCTTTGGCCAGAGACGGTATCACTTGACATTTAATACCTCCGTCCGCATCACATTTCGGAGAACTCTGAGGGGCAGGCATAAAGACACCCTTAGCCGTGATGTTATCTTTAATTAGGAGGTGCAATTTCCCAAAGTTTGAAGGGAATTGCGGTTTGTTTTGATTTTGGTTTTTTGTTTTGATATGATAAAATGGTATTTCAGGCTTGCTTTATCGAAAGAGAGGATATATTGCAAGATTTGTGATTGGTAAGTGAATAAGTAGAAACGATGCCAACTGTTTAGAATGCTCAGCACGCGATCCTCAAAAGGAGTTAGAATTGTTCAATTTTTGGCCATCGGGTTTTTTGGAGTACATAGTTAGTTGAATAGTTGTTGGTGGGGTGCTCTAGAAATAGACATTGAGAGATGGCAACCTAGCAATATCCAGTGTTGCGACTGTTTTCTACACACATAAGGACCATTCCTTATAATACCTCCAAGTAGTAGCCGTGGTTCTGGTCGATGTCCATCCGGAGAGTGTCGACATCTATAAGCGAGAGTGCTGACTAGAAGACAAAAATAGCACCACTATAAACGGGACAGCGGATGACTTCGCCAGATGGAATCAACGATGAAGAAAAATCCCGGAACAAATGGGACCTTAGCCGGGCTACTCCAGCATATTTGGAGCTCAGGCCGGAAAGAGTCAGATGACGAATCCTCATATGTCTCTGAAAGAGAGGGACATTATAAAAGGCGCAATAACAGCTTTGCCTCGTTAGCAATTCCATATTTCCAAGACGAAGAGGTTGCATGCCATTAATACCGGTATCTAACAACTACAAAAAAATGTACTTGCCATTAAGGCTAAGCCAATCGCAATATATAGAGCAATGTCAAGTTTTGGCATCGCTGTCAAACTCATCCGTCTGCGCAGGATGACGTTGGAAAATGCGCGCTGTTCCATCAATGTCGGTAAAGATCTCACCGAGACCTTTGATGTCAAAAAAGGATTTAGACAAGGCGATGCGCTGTCATGCGATTTCTTCAAAATCATACTTGAAAGAATAGTGCAAAAGAAGAAAACAGCGTGATGTTAGTGCGCCTTTGCAAGTATTGACATGGAAGCGGCAAAAATGGGTTTAGCGGTCAATGAGGGCAAGACCACTACATGCTGTCAAGCTAAAAAGATACTTAACGCCGACGTGTCGGGCAGAACGGTACCTACCATAGAAATAACGTTGAGGTAGATAAGGACTTTGTCTAACTAGCCTCCGCTATAAACTCAGGCGACACCAGCGCTGCGACCAAGGGAAGAATAACACTTGCCAAGCGCTGCTTCTTTGGGCTAAGAAGGCAATTGACTAGTAAAGCGCTCTCTCGAACAACAAAAGTTACCCTATATAATACCTTAATAATCCCAGTCCTGCTCTATGTCACAGGGGCATGGACATTATTAGAAATAGATGAGGGTGACCTTGGTTGCTTTGGAAGAAAAATTCCTCCAGTGATGTTCGGTCCCGTCTGCATTGACGGTGAGCGGAGGAGGAGATACAACGACGAATTGTACGAGAAAACAGAACACAACAGCAAAAGCAATAACTGCAGCAGCAAAATCAATAACTGCAGCAGCAAAAGCAACAACTGCAGCAACAACTGCAGCAGCAACAGCAGCAGAAAATGAAAAAAGAAAAGGTGCCTCCAATCAACATCTACAATATGCAGGTCCAGGACTTGTGTAAGGCGGCCATCGGTCAGAGCTGCCAAATGCAGCCTCGATGCGTTAAGTGTGGAAAGCACCACAACTCACAGGAATGTGCTTTGGATCAGGAGAGGGAGTCAGACAAAACGAGTATCTCATGCCCTTTATACAAGAACTCGGGACGCACCTGTAACTATCGGGGTTGTCCCAAGATCCAAGGTATAAAGAAAGTACAGTTTAATGTACAGACTCTGTTTGAAAGCGATGGACAGTCCAGGTCCGACACTTATATGGACCTATTGCTGTACGACGTACGGGTAGAACTGACCGGGAGTAATCTACAAACGTTGAACTGTCTGCACATATTCGTGAACGACAGAGACTATTGCGGTTTGAGGAGTTTGTTACTCGGCATTCTTACAATTACAGTAAAACTCGCTGGACACCCTTTTCCAGAACGTTAACAAGAGCTCTCTCCTCGAATTCGCTGTTTGGTGCGATTTCTGAGGCATCATTTTTTCGAGTTTCTTTCACTTGGCGAAACAATCACGGCGAATAAATACGTCCGATTTTAGCTTATCTAAAAGGCATCAGCTTCCATCATGAAAACGCCAGGCAACATATCGATGGATAAATGCTGCAAAAACTGAAGACGTTAAAATGGTATAGTTGTAGAAATGAATGGGACTATATAATTGATTTTTCGATAAATGCTGCAAAAACTGAATAAGTTAAATTGATACTATTGTACCTAGTCAAGTCATAAATACTGGTACACAGAAAATCAGCGCCAAATGAAAACGAATTAATATTTAAATAATTTTATTTTTGTTTTTATTGGGTTATTCAATGGCTACAAATCTTAGAGCAACTTATTCGAAATAACTTCCATTTGCCTTCCAGCACGACTTAAGACGATGTGGCCACTCATCGATTGCGAGACGCACTTCATGCATGGGGAAATTGTTCACTGCACGGACAAGGGCTCGCTTCAACGACTCAATATTTGAGTGTCGAGTAGAGCAAGCCAGGCCCTCTAATACGGACCAAAACTTGTAATCCAACAGGTTGAGGTCTGGACTACCAGCTAACCAATCATCCGTTGATATGAAGTCCGGAACGTTGTTTTTGAGCCACAGTTGAGTCGTTTTTGCTTTGTGAGCTGGAGCAGAGTCTGGCTGGAAAGTCCATGGCTTGTTGTTAAATATTGATTGGTTGAGAGACTTCACAATGGGTTCCAAGACGGTCGATTGATATTCTTTAGCGGATGTTTTCACTCCTTTCTCGCAAAAATGGAGCTTGGTAACGCCATCGTAGCACACTCCCCACCATACCATTACAGACGCGGGATGGTGGTCTCTTTGAACCCTTGGGATGAGTTGGGATACTTCTCTGGATGACCGAGCATACACACGATCTTTCTGCTTATTGAGCGATTCCTCTACGGTGAAGATTTTCTCTTCAATTAACAGAATTTGTCTGAGAGCGTTATTTGCGTACCGGCTGAGTAACGCTTTCGATGTTCGCTTGCGTTTTTCCTTCAATGCGGCCGTGAGCAGGTGTCCATTGTGTCGCTTCTACGCGCTGAGTCCTAAATCTTCTTTGATAATGCGAGACATGGATTTTTCCGAAATTTGCATTTCCCGCGACAAGATTTTCTGTTTTCGCAGCGGTTTTCGGCCGATTCATTTCTTCACGGCTTTGATCGCTTTCGGAGTTCTCACAGTGCGCGGACGGCCGGATTTTTGACGGTCTCGTCTTCACAGCACGATACACAAAATTGCGAGTGATTCCAAGCGATCGCAACGTCCTAAAGATATCGCCTTTTTCCATGTTGCATTTAAGTAGGCCAACTACGAAAATACGATTTTCGATGTCGCCCCATTCCATGATTGTAAGCAATTAATGTCAAAAACTTTTTACGTCACAATGAAGCATAAATATCCACTATCAAATCGCAATCAATACGAAATGGGTGCGCACAGTTTTGTTTGCATTCGTAATGAGTGATTTCAGTTGTGTACCAGTATTTATGACTTGACTAGGTAGAAAATAAAGGGAAATAAATAATTGATTTAAAAAAAATTGTTTCTTTAAAGTGTAATCGCTTGTGTTTCATTTTCAAATCGGACTTTTGAATTGGTCTAAAATACAGAAAACTGCTCTTAATTTATATGATATTCTTTGTTATATTTTTAATAAAAGCATTTCAAATGGTATTTTCCCAGATGAACTAAAACAAGCTGAAGTTATTCCTTTTTTTAAAAAAGATAATAAATTATAATTATAGACCGATTTCTATGCTGTCAGTTCTTCCGGAGGTGTTTGAAAAAGCCAGAGAGAATGGTTTCTTTCTTAGAAAAGATATATTTTTTTAGTAAACCGATTTAGGTCGATCTACCGAGAGTGCCGTTTTGAATTTTTGTTCTAATATTTATAACAGCTTTGAGCTTTGATATAAATGGTGTATTAAGTTCTTTCAGTACTTTCTCATAAGGAGTACCTTAGGGATACGTACTTGGACCAGTTTTGATTATAATCTTCATTAATTCGCCTTTTCAACAGATTTTCGAAGCAAAATTTATGCGTTTGCTGATGATATAGCTTGCACTTTCCAAAATGCTTTTGCTCTGAATCTCAGCCCTGATATAAAACATGACTGCAAAATTCTAAGTCATTGGTTTAAAATGAATAAATCGTCAATAAGCCATAAAACTCAAATCATGTTTTTTAATGCCGCTGGGGAAACGGTTGATTACAATTCATTCTATTTTCATTATTCAAACTGTGATAAGTACAAAAATTTTAAGGAGATCTGTGGCTCGAAAACAATCTCAAATATTCTAAGTCGGAATGATGTTCAGATAAATTGAAAGTGTTGGTTTGATTGGCCCCAAAAAAGTATCTGACAATCTACAAGTACCTTGAATAAAAAGAAGCAATCAACGCCAACACTGGAGGCAGCTGTGCGGCCTACACCTAGCATCGCTAAAGAGTACGCACCAACACCGAAGCAATACTCTACTCCAGCCCGGAGAAAAGGAGCTGTAAATAGTTTCATACCAGCTGACTACAAACTTACACCAGCTATAACACTTTCTGATTTAGAGGAAAGACGTGTTTAGCTTACCGATGATATACAGTCCGTTTGATAAGATCATATACGGCAAAACTCGTTTATGAAAACCGGTTTGGAAGTGGCATTTGCATTAGCAGATACAAAAAAAATACTTCTGCTGTCAAAAGCATTTGTTAGCAAATGGGTGCACCGTTATTCCCAAGTTAAAAATGTGGATGATATGCCGGATCGTGGGTCTACGCCAAAAACAACAAAAAAGCAGGACAAAATGGTTCTACGCGTGTTTGAAAAAAAAATCTCTTCTATCGTTACGTGGAGGACAAGGGATTTTACGTAAAAGGGGTCTAAATGTGTGTTGTGATACGATACGAAGACGTTTACTAACCAATAATGTAAAATTTCGAAGCACAATAAACAAACCACTACTGTCAAAAAAACACGAAGAAATACGACTCAGTTGGGCCAAGGAGAATTTGGACAGAGATAGGAACAACGTTACTTTTGTCGGATGAAGCTTCTTTTTGGGCATGGTCTAATATCACTCATACCTGGTGTACACAATCCAATAAATTAATCCAGCGGACCGTCAAACACCCGGCAAAGGTGCACGTTTGGGGATGCTTCTCAAAACAAGGATTTGGCAATTTGTTCATGTTTACAAATAACTTAAACGCACCCAACATAATCAAAATTGTTTAAGAAGGTTTTATTACCATCTGCCCAAAGGTGGTTTAAAAGAAGGAATGAGAATTGGTTACTGCAAGAAGATAATGACCCGAAACATCGCAGTCGATTGTGCAGTGCGTGGAAACAAGAAAATGACATCGGATGCAAATCCCATCGAAAATGTTTGGGCATTCATGAAGCTTAAGCTGCAAGGAAATAAGATCTCGACTGTCAAACAATTATCACGAAAAATACGAGTTTTATGGAAATCTTTGTCTCAAGATTATGCTATAAGATTAGTAGAAAGCATGCGTCGAAGACTCTAAGCAATTATTGATTGGAGGAGAGTGGACAACATATTAATTGAAAAGCATTCAAGTAAATAAACAAAATAGACCAGTAAAATTGATTTTTTTTATTATTATAAGTTCTTTAATGTCGTGTACGATGTTATCAAATAGACTGTAGTCAGTCGAATTTCTGCGGAAATGAATCTTTTGCAGAAGGATGTAATGCATCGCATCGCGCTCACTGAAAACAGACTAGATTCACACGAAAAAAATGTCGACGTGTCTCTTAAAATGTTGCAAAGTAAACAAGAGAAAGCTGAGCTGGAGATGAAAACGCACTTAGCTGAATCGCAGACACTTGAATGTGAAGTAGTTGATCTAAAAAAAACAATGTTATGATCTCGAGCGACGAGAAATAGCATCCGATGCCATCATTTTTGGTATACCGCAGTTGCCCAGCGAAAACTTAAAAACAATCTTTCATCACCTTTGCCATAGCATTGATTGTATGCCGCCAACGCCGAAAGCAGTTTTTCGTTGCCAGCGACGACGAAAAAACGGGCGGTCCATCACAGACAAAACAGACACACCCTTCATAGTAAAATTCAGCTCTCCCCATGAAAAAAACACCGTACTGCAAGCAGTGACTCTCTTTAACAAAAACAAAAGACAGCAGAAAACAACAAAAACATTTATATGTACGGGAGTATGACCAGCAAAAATCGCAAGCTCTATCACAGAGCTGTGCGTCTAAAGCGCAGCCAACAGCTGTTTTCTGTTTTCATACACCTTGGTTCCGTCTACGTAAAGGAAAGTGCAAATGCTAAAGGAATACTGGTGGAGACTGACAGAATGATGACTGCCATAGCAGCGAGTTGTCAGGCCAGGAGTGCAGCAGTAGAACAACAACAACAATAATGATTGAAGCCACCTTGCAACAAGTATTATTAGCAGCCTTTTGTTTACTTGTCATATTTTTTTATTTTTCTTTTCTCTTTTGTACTGTCTTTGCCTGAATTCTCTTTAAATACCTATCATATTATGTAAATGTTATTGCTTTGAGGAAAGGGATGCGACACTTGCTATAGATCTATATGTGTCGTTTGGTTCTCCTACGGAGACTCTTTCAGTCCGTCAAATTAGAAGTGAATGACAGCGGGGTGAATTCCATTGGTGAAGGTAGTGATATTATATTGCGATCCATGATTAGGATGTTTTGTAGTCATAGGCAAGGACTGAAAGTTTGTCATCTAAATGCACAAAGTTTGCTAGCAAAACTGGATGAATTTGGAGAAATTTTTGTAGATTCCCAAGTTGATGCAATCTGTGTGTCGGAAACTTGGTTTTCTCCAGATGTCAATGATGCAGTTTATGCATTGAGTGGTTATAAACTTTTCCGTCCTGATAGAAGTGGTCGAACTGGTGATGGGGCAGCAATTTATTTAAGAGAGGGTTTGACCTATAAAGATAAATGTCGCTCGCCAATTGAGTCTGCGGTTGATTACTTTTTCATCACCATAATCTGTGGGAACTGTCTACAGGCCAAACAGACATATTGATTTAGCACCTACATATGCGTTAATTGAACAAAATTCAATCTGCTCACCCAATGTTATTGTCTAGTAATCTCCTGATTGAAAGCTACCTTACGGACAACATGAGCTCATTTGATCTACACCCAGTAAATACACAAATTCCTACCCATTTCGGAAGGTCCTCAATTACCTTGTTGGACTTGTTTTTTTGTAAACAATACTAATAAAGTATTACTTTATGATCAAATATCTGCACCTGCTTTTTCAAAACATGACCTCATCTTCCCTACATTTGACGTTGATATTATTGGTCGCACAAATTCGCCTAATTATAGTTTAAGGAACTTTAAAACCGTAGACAGGTCTGCTCTTGAACACCATATACATTGCGTTCCATGGGATCTCGTTTACGAAATGCCCTCACAGGATGACCAAGTTGAGTTTATCCACAGAAAAATAAACCATCTCTTTGATACACACGTCCCAATAACAACTGGAACGGTAAAGGAAAAAACAAGGGCATGGTTTACGAACGAAATCCGACTCTTAATGTTACAACGCGATCAGTAACCTTCGTGAGCTAGGGATTGGTAAACAAAAAATAAGCTACCCCAGTGATATTGATAGCAATGAACTAAATCGTATGTTCATATCGATTCATCCAATAGCCTCAGCAGTAGATCAAAATAGGACGTATCGTGGCCCCGCTGTCTCAACAGGTACACCGTTTTTTTTTCAAGAATAGAAAGCACTGATATAGTCGAAAGGTTTTTGTCTGTAAAATCAAATGCTGTAGGAGTGGATGGAGTGCATCTTGTTTTCATTAAAGCGATATTGACATTATGAGCGATATTATTACTGAACAATTCAGCAATAAAATTCGTCGAAAATTCAAAAAATCTTGGCATAGTATTCAATAGAACACTCACATGGAATGACCATATAAATGCAATTGTGGGTAAGGCATATGGAGTTCTTCGAACTTTGTGGACTGCTCAAAAGTTCACACCGCTGAGGAAAAGGTTAGTTCTTGCTAAATCACGGTTATTCCTGTGTTAATTTATGGATGAGAAATATTCTATAACTGTGATGCTGAGAGCAACAGGAAGCTTCAGGTGGCGTTCAACAGCACTATCCGTTATGCCTACAGCCTCAGAAGGTTCGACCACATCTCACTCTTGGCAAAAAACTTGTTGGGATGTCGTTTCAGAACTGTGTCAAGTTTGGTACTCTTGGTATTCTGCTTAGCATTATAAAAACAAGCCAACCGACATACCTTTATAATAAAATCCAGTTTTCGGCTTCTAACAGATCTGCCTGTTTGATTCTCCCTCATGTCCCTTGCCTAACATCCGAAAGACAATTTTTCGTTACTGCTATTCGCAGATGCACGTCGATTTAAAGCTTTTCTTTTTAAATCAAAGCAACTAGATTTTTAAATTCCTTACCTTCTTTTCAAGCAAATACAACTTACAAACTTCATAGGTTTAAGTAAAAATCTTAAATAAATAATATATATACAGAAATTATAAAATATAATTACTACTATAATTACTTATCATATGAATTTTAATTCTATTCACTCTATTCAATTCAATTTTATCAAATGTTTCTTTATCTTAATTACTTAAATTTAATTCTAATTAATCAATACAAATTGTTTATCTCTCACAGACTTAAAAGTGTATTCTTACTGTGTTAGAAGTACATAATGATAATAAATAAATAAAATAAATAAAATAAAATAGTCACAAGATATATGTACTTATTAAAATCTTTTTGCTTTTAAGATCTTCTTAAGTGCGTTTATTATGCACTAGTACATAGTAAGCTGGAATATGGCATAGTTTGTTGAGGTAGTACACACAATAAAAAAATTTACGCCCTTCTGTTGTCTCAGAAACACGTTATTCGTTTAATTTACAATATACATCGTCGGGATAGTACTTTGATTATTTTTAAAAGCCTAAATGCCTTAAGTAAAACACTTAAGGTATTAAGATTATTCTACAATATCGGGTTACGTGTACTAAAGGGTCGAAAATGCTGTAATTTAATTTAAAAGTTGGTAATGTAGTGATGGTGAATATATTCCACTGGGAATATATAGCAATGAAAACATAGATCATTGGTAGAGTTCATACTTAAAGTAATAGAAATATAATATCTATTTAACATGTATGGACAACGAATTGCAATTAAATTCACTGTAAGTAACTTAATTTCGTCCACATTTTCAATCCAGTCCCGCCCACGCGTCTTCACCGGCATTAAATTTCTTCACTATCAGCTTTATTACGAGCTCAATAAAATTGTTTTACCATGATTGAAGATGTTCTTAACAGCTTCCCGTTAGCTTCTAGTCTTTATTCCAAATATTGTGTGTAACTACTATGGAAATCCATTACTACAGGTAGTAGAAGTTAGTTAGCGTAGTTACCTGGGCACGCGGGTATCAAGAGCTCTACTACAGACTGGCTCCAGTAGAGATCCAGTATTGCTACAAGTAAAAATAATTCAACATATAATTCTGAATACAAAATGATACCTTCCCAAGTAAATAAACAAGTAAACACACCGAAAATCCAATACTATAAATTACAATTCTAGCTTCCAAAAAAGGGTACGCACGTGCGACCTTGGCATTTGGATAGGGAGCTTAACTTCCGGTTACATATGGATTAGATAATCCTTAAATACGTACAAAGTACGAGTCCGAGCGGCACTCCTTACAACATTTTTCGTAGGCAATTTTACATTCGGGAGTTTGCCATTGCCCGCCGAAAGAGTGTTGGCGATTTGAAAAATAGTTGGTGAACCAGCCAGGGATCAAACCCAGACTCTCTGCGTTATAGTCCAATGAGCTAACTATTGCGCAATCGCCTCCACTCCAACCAACTATAGTTTTAAGTTTAAGTTGAAGTTTAGATTTAGTTAGTATAGCTTCTATTAAGCCGAATAAATGGGGGTTTTCACCCCAACCAAAATTAATACAATATATTCGAGTCACAAAAGCACTTAGATTCGTGGTTCAATATTCGATAACAAACAGCCAAAAAACTAGTAGCCAATTATAATATAACACTACCGCCCAGAGAAAAGATTATGAAGATTATTATAAGAATCAGTATGGTTTTTAAAAGACAAAGTATAAAGCAACCTAATTCGTATTGGAGCACAAATTATAGCATCCATCTATACCAAAAAAGAAGAGCACCAGTCATCTAAACCAAATGTCGCAACATCAAATATTATTAACAGTTTAATTAAACCTAATTTATAACATAGCTGCATACTACTTTTTCCCATTTTACCTCTTTTAAACATACGACAAATTTTAAAGGTGCCCCATAATTTTGGTCAAGATTCTAACCGGTGATTCTTTAAGAAGTAACAATAAAAAAACCAATTTCATCGGTTTATCTTTACTATAAAGAACTATTCGTCACATTTATTTTTTAAAAAAGATATTAACATTCTGAAGTTTTAATTTTTGATGATGCGTTCGAGCATCACGAGTGGTGTTTGACCAATGACTCGACTAATGGTGGTCTCTATTTGTTCAATTATAGCCAGTTTATTCTTTGAAGCTAACGTAGTTCTTAAAAAAAGGAAGAGGTTTCAATTCACCTGTCCAAAGAGTGAAATTAACTGTTGTTGCAATATAGTCATGGTTTCACAGGCTGTGTGGCAAGATGGCGCTTGTCCGTTTTGAAAAAATATGTGCCGTTGATTCCACCAGACAATAAACTACACATTGCACTCTCTTCGGGTTCCTCCGCACCACAAATATGGCTATTATGCTTAGTGATGAAGCTATTAAACGGGAAATTGACCTCATTGCTGAACAAAAAAAATGGTCGAGAACAGTGGATCTGCTGAAGGGTACAACGATTGAAATAGAGGAAAATTCGAAAGGTTGGCCGGCTACAGTTCTAAGATCCTTACGTAAAATAAGCCAAGTTGTTGCATACGATTAGCAAAGCTGTTGAATGGTGCGGAATCGATATATCACGCTCATCGCATACACTCTCTTCTACCGTCACTACATTTTCCTTCAGATTATGTTCACCATAAGTTGTGCCTAGTGCACAAAACACATTCCTCGTATAACGCTCTTTTTCGTAATTCAGTTGAATAATTTTTAGACGTTGTGCCGGGCTAAGTCTTTCCATGAAGAAATGTCAAACAAACTGCACAAGAGTACCATAGCAGTGTGACACGACGGATGCGTGAACTCTCAAAAAATTCCCACTGGAAAAAGCATCTCTTAAAGAATCACCCATCATAAAAATGTATTTTGGATATATTAGACTGTATTATGTATATAATTAATTTTTTAATTATAATATGTTTAAACATATGTATCAACGAACAAAAGAAAACTATCGAATTTAAAAATGCTTGTAGTATAGATTATAAAATAACTGTTTAAATTTATATATGAATATTTGTATTTTAAAAAATAAATTTATTGGTCCTGAACTATCGATCTGACATGTTCTTATCCTTATCTAGCAATAACAAATACAAGTGAATTGATGCTACAATTGTAAGTTCTATAATTGTACAAATATTATATCAAGTGAAATATGAGGTACCTACCATCGAGAGGCAGCAATTTGACGAAATTGTCAGGGAATACACCTATTTTTCCGTTAACTTCACCTTTCCACCAACCTTTGTCAGCTAGCTCCTTATTTACTATCGCAATCAACTCCCCAACCACTAATTCTAGTTCATCGTCATTTTGTGGGCTGTAAGGAAATTCTACACGACAAAATTCCCGAACTGGTCTAGGCGGGAGAACTGGGGCAGTCGATTTTTCACTAGGTGCATCAAAACATGGAGCAAGTCTGTTATTACTGTTTCCATCGGGCGTACAATTTTTTGGAATTTTTGTTAAGCTGTTCGTGGTTAATTTTTGTGTTGTGTTTATAGCTTTTGATGTCAAAGCTGATGTATTCGGTTCTGCTGGAGGGGTTGGTCGTTTGGTTGCAAAAACAGGTGACGCTTGGATGGCAACAACAAAGTTCGACGGAAAAACACCAATTTTGTTATTGAGTTTACCTCTCCACCATCCTTCTTCTACCTGCGATTACATTTTCGAAATTGGAAATTTATATATACAATACAATTCTATGCTATTCTTTACCTCTCCCAAAAATTCTATTACATCTCCTGCGGCTAATGTTAGTTCATCCTCATTTACTTGTGTATAACTATAAATGGCTTTGCATCTTCGTTGAAATGTTGAGGATTTATCTCTGCAAAAAAAATTGGCATGTTTTTGTTTAATGGATACCCTTCTTTTTAAGAAATTTCACCTTAAAACAACAGTAGTGTCTTCGATGTTATCAAGAACACGAACAAAATTATCGGGAAACATGCCTATTTTTCCTGAGACAACTAAGGTTCCTTCCCACCAACCACCAGGCTGTTGTGTAATATTATGAATAATCTGACCTTTAACAAGATCAAGTTCATCCACTTCCTTGGCCTTGTAATCGTATTCTACAACAGCAATTACTAAAAACAAAATAAACAAATCGTTTTAACTAAAACTTTTTTTTTAAATTTTATTTACATTTGGATAATTTTACTTATATCTTAAAGGCTATTTATGGTACTTTTACTACATGGAATAAACCTTACAGGGTGTCCCCTAACTCATCAACGAAAATTTGGGAAATGATTCTTGGGTATATTCTAATAATTATATAATTATTTTAAGAAGAAATACTAGCCTTTGCAACTGTGTTTAAATAAAGGTAATATCTTGTTTAAGTCTTCAGATATTCAATTTCAAAGCTTGTTCCATTTTGCCAATTTATGACTTTGAGGTCACTTTTCTCCAGAAAATGCGTAATAAACATAACGTTTTACTATTTTTTCATTATGAACGAAAAAGTAATAAAAAAAAAACAACAGCATATTTGCAGAAAAACCCACAGATTTAATGATACTTGGGAAAACCTGTAGCAGGTAAGGGGCAGGCTTTGAATGATTTTATGTGGTTTAAGATAATTTTTATTTTATGTGTGTACTAAAACAGTTACAACAGGTGCTCAAAGTGTTCTCCTCTGCATGCTAGAGCCCGTTTTCGGATTTCGCTGCGAATGTTTATTGATGCTAACTGCTGCTATTTCGGTTGAATAAACAAGTTCTTTCATTCTACCCCTCACTAAGAAATCCAATACTGTAAGGTCTAGAGATCTTGCAGGCCAGTGAACTGGTCCATTTCTTCCTATCGTTACGCAAAAACTCTGTATAGTTTGTAAAATTCAGTTAAGGTGGTAGTTTGAACAGGCCGATTAACTTGTTTTCAGCTACACCTGCCCACGTATAGAAAATTAAGAAAATGTTGAATCCTATCTCTTGTAAATTGAGATTCGTTCGTCGTCCAAAGATTTCTGCTTATAAAACTGGTTGTCATCCGGTCTAGCAACCAATTAGAAAACTGAAGTCTCTTTTCCAAATCATGGGAAAGTGGTTCCTGCGGAGGTGTATGGTGGTATGGATAAAGATTTTCTCCGTGCAGTGCATTCGAAATTTTATGTCTGGAAACATTGGATTGCAAAGCTAAGCGTTTGATGTTGATTAATGGATCAGTTGTAACAGCTTCAAGTATTCTTTCATCAGCTGCAGGTTTTCCCAGGTATCATCAAATTTAGGGGTTTTTCGACGATTTTTTTTATATTATAGTTACGTTCATAAGAAAAAAATAGTAATACGTTATGTTTATTACGCATTTTCTGGAGAAAAGTGACCTTTTAGTCAAAAATTGGCATGGGCAAGCAAAATGAAACAGGCTTAGAAATTGGATATCTGAAGACTTAAACAAGATATTTACTTTACTAAGGCTAGTTTTTCTTCTTTAAATAAAGTTCTAAATTAAGTTTCCACCATTAATATTAACAGAGCAATTTCCGTTAACAGGGGTCAGGCTACACCAAAGTAAGCCTTTTCATAAGCCCTCGAAAAATGATGTCAACGTTGAAGATAGCAACTTACTGTAGAACGATTTTTTTCTCAAAATATATCGAAGAATCATTTTCCAAGTTATCGTTGAGGAATTAGAGAACACCCTGTATATTAATTTATATATGATAATTATTGTTGAAGGCAAGTCGACATATGAAAGAATTCGAAGTTTACGTACAATAATTGAAAAATATCGAAAGGCTTCGAATGATCTGCATATTGTCTTTAAAGATATTAAAATCTATCTGAGATATACATATATGTATATCCATAGTGGAAATAAGTTGAGAGTTGAAAACTGCTTCACTTCTTTTCACCGATGACAACGCTACTAAAAAACTAAGTCGTAATAAGAACCACAACATATCATATTGAAAGCTAAATTGCATAAAACAAGGGTTATTTTCCAATATGGTGGCATTATAAAAATAAAAGTGCATTGATTTTAAGCTCCTTCCAAAAAACTAAACTATCAACTTCGAGGTTTACTACCAAGTATCAACAACTACGTACTAGAATTCATCAGCTAGACAAAAAGAATGTTAAGCGGCGCTGCAGCGAAGGACGATGGCGCTTGTGAGCTCTATGAGCAGAAGTGACGGAAAAAGCATCGGCCTTTACAGAAAAAGAAAAAAGAGCACGAAAGCGCGTGCAATCAAAGATATTAATAATTTGCAGTCCGGGAATAAAATATCGGTAACGTCTTGTAACTTTTTTCACATCATGTTTTTAAGAATTGTGGGGAACTCACAATCGAACACTGAAGATCCAACTTTAAAAAGTCTGCCCAAGTACTAACGTACGTCGAAGATATCAACATAATTAGGAGAACATAGCGATCTGTCTTAAATAAAAATTCGTTTTTTTTACGGACGTACCGAACCCTAACAAATTGTAGAATTTTTGTTTACACTTTATATTATGATAATAGTAATATATAAGCAAACAAATAAATAAGTGATTTGAAAAAAAAGCTAACACTAGTTTTTAAATCGAACTGCAAAACCAAAAAACACTATAAAAATTAAGGTGTTTGGATATAATTTTGTAAGTTTACTATCCCGAAGGCCGTAGTTAATTGTTGTTGTGTTAAATAGACTACATATATACATATGAGTATGAATGTACGTAGATGAGTCGACAAGCTCATGTGAGGGAGTTATGGCTCATCAAAAATACAATTTAAATCTTTGTTATACTTTTTATCGCCTTGATAAGATATTATACCTATTAATGTACATTCAAACATATATGTATACGCAGTTATTAATTTTTTGTAAATTTTTTAAGCAAAACAAGTTATTTACTACTATAGAAACATATATAGGTATATATATATATACAAAATTGCTGCGGGCATTTACGTACATTTTTTTTGTTTGGGCTAAATGACACTTTTAAAATTGGGTTGAATGAAACATTATCTGATTAAATAAAACGCGAATAAATAAAACAGCTTTCCTTCGTATCAAACAAATTCTGCGAATTAAATAAGGAACACCTTACCTAATTGGAATTGTTTAGGTTTATTAGGTCATACAAAGCTTACAGTAAGAAAACAAAAAACAAAGATAGTTTTTTACATTAGACTACATGCTTTACATAAAGTAAACGTACAAATATTGATATTTTAAAAAGCTATATTAACTATGGGCAACTATCGTATACTTCATATATGTTGCAACATCCACAAAATTAAGTTCAAATTTCCTTATTAGACTTTTTGTTATCATCCCGTGCAGACAAGTGGCAGAAACAACTTTTTTCCAAAATAAGTTGAGACAAACGATAAGTAAATAAATCAAAATCTTCAATGAATGATGTTTAGCCGTTTTTTTTTATTTTAATATGAGTGATTTCAGAATTATTATCTCTAATGCCAGACTTCGGCCTTACAATTCCATTAGAATTTAAAGATTCCTAAGGCCAATGAGCTCATAAGTTACATGTATTTACAAATACACAATAAACATATCCATTTGAATGTATTTCAATCCCATAACAAATTCCTACGAGATAATCCGGTTTTACATATATACATATATACATTTCTTTTTATTGAAAACATTTTTATTTTTAATTCCTTAACAGAGGTATAAAGGTTTCTTTTTCCGGTTAATTTTAGTTAGATCTTTGTTAATAGTAATTTATAACATTAAATATTTGAAAGCAAATGTAATGCAAATACTATAAACAATAAATGATATGCAAAAAGAAAAAAACAAGGAGTGTCCATCCTAAGCTAGCAATACACATATAAGACATCTTCAGTTGTCTACGCTTGTTTTGTATATTTACCTCCTTCACATGAGCCTTGCACTAAATTATCCATGCTTAGAAATTGTTACTTAAGGAATTAGTTTGATTTAAATTGGTTTATTTAAAAAAACAAATTGTGATTTGCAAACACTTTTATTAAACACATATGCATATATTTGGGTTAAACTCAACTCAATATAGTTTTTGTTTATAAATGTTCAGTAGAACTCATATTTACGCTAGTTGTTTCGAAGGAGTGTCACAAGAAATATGACGAACCGATAGTAAAGTACAAATAAAAACAGCGATAGTAAATACAAAACAAAATATTTCCTTCCCAAAAATTTCAACTCTATTGACTTGACTCATCAACTGACATTTACACTCACTACGAACACTCACACTTTAATCCATTGGTGCCACAGAGCTCATCTGACGCACCAAATTCACATTCCCTTTTGAGCATTTTCTTCAAACGCCATATTTATTTATGTACATTATTTTCTCAACACTGCCATCTATGAGTGAAGTTGAATTTGAAGTTTATTTTAGTATCGATTTCCCTTATACACGTAACACATTACGATTGAAGTAGCAAAAGACTTTGTAGCACCAAATAGTGTGTTTCCTCAATATATGATATAAATAACGAAGTTAAGCAAGTGAGATTATTAAAATGTTTCAACTGAAGAAAAAACGATGAACTTGACGTATGCATCTCTGGCTTCAACAAATGTTGAAAATTAATAGCCAAGTTTCGAAGAATTTGAAAAGGATAAGATAACCACATCGATTACACAAGTTTAATCATTAAAGCTTGTTGCCTACGCTATAATTTGCTGTATGTTCACAATTATGCCATTAACGATCAATAAATGCAACCTTTAAGAGAACATCCAACAAGAGAACAACTCGAATGCACTTCCCAAATCAACAACAAGTAAAAACACAATTGTTTCATAAACATTAATCATTATTTTATTTAAAACAAACATAATACTTATAGCGCAAGCCATAAGCCTTATCGATTGAATTTGTATTATTGACGGGGTTATTTAATTTTATTCACATTCTTCGAAACCTGATACTCAATTGTTTGAATGTGACAGCCAGAGAGGCATACGTCAACTAAATCTGTTTTCTTTGGTAAAAACACTTTACTTATTTCGCCTTGTTAGTCCCAATTTATTGAGTATATCACATATGTCCATGTGCAGGCAGACACAAGCCGAATAAGTTCATTTATAGGTATTCTTGAACGGGAAAAAATGAGAAGGCGCACGCTCAAACTCAGTTTGAATTCAAAAGGTTTATTTCTATAAAACGAACAGGATTAAATTACAATTTTCTGATTTATATTTACATGTACTTACCGCGGTTTGCACCTCTTCCCATGGCTTCAAGAATAGAAAGAAAGAGATCTAATCAGCCGGAAATTAACATGGCTGACAATGGCCGACCATGGAAAGGGATACCAACCGCAGCTAAATGCATGATGCCAAATACGTGAAGCATTCGTTGATGCTATCGAGAGATAGATGTCGTGCACAAATAAACAATTTACACCCCCGCCCCCGTGAATCGGCCCGATTCACCGTCAGCTTCAACATCCAATATGGCCAATCTTGAGACTGGGCGACATAAGACCCCGGTGCTCGTCTGTACCTCGGCTCGTCTAACCACTCCGTCTGATCCTTGATGTACACGTAATACTCTGGCTCCTTTCCACTGACGTCTCGGCATATGCGGATCACAGATGAAGACTAAGTCTCCTATTTCGACTGGTTTCGTCTTCTGACACCACTTGACTCGGCGCGTCAAAGTTGGAAGGTACTCAAGTATCCACCGCTTCCAAAACCTGTCTCGTAAAAGGCGGGCAATTCTCCACTGCTTCCTCAATAGGCAAGGCTCTTCGTCTGGCTCCAGGATTCTCGGCGTCTGCGCGGTATTAGCTGAGCCCAACAAGAAATGGTTGGGCGTAAGCGGTTCTTCCTGGTCGATGGTCACTGGCAGGTGGGTTAGCGGCCGGGAATTAAAAACATTCTCTGCCTCGATTATTAAGCAACAAAGCGTGTGGTCTCGTGGTGAAATCTCCTTGAGCGTTTGTCTCAGGACACGCTTAACACTCTGAACCATTCGCTCCCAGGCGCCTCCTTCGGAGGGGTTGTTCGGACAGTTGAAACGCCAATCGATCCCCTTTGCAGACAACTCGTTTTGTATCCTGCGGCAATCGAAGACATCAGAAAAACGTTTCGCTTCCTGGTTGGCGCCGATGAAGTTTTTCCCGTTGTCACTCCGGATTCTTAGCGGCAACCCTCGGCGGTTAACAAAGTTTCGGATGACCATAATGCACGCATCCGTTGACAGGTCATGTGCTACTTCTAAATGGATGGCCCTTACCGTTAGGCAAGTGAACAGCGCAATCCACCGTTTTTCAATGCGACGGCCAACAGTCACTGTAAGTGGTCCGAAGTAGTCGAGACCTGTATATGAGAATGGTCTCAGGTACGGTGTGACACGGTCTTCCGGCAAGGGACCCATTACTGGTGTAGCTGGCATTGTCTTACGAAGTCTGCAAACCCTACAGTTCGAGGTGACTTTACGCATCACCTGACGCAGACGAGGCACCCAATATTTGCGTCGAACCTCACAAATCGCAGCTTCGGTATTTTGATGCATCATTTTATCGTGGTAATGGGCGACCACGAGCGTTGTAAGGCGATGAGCAGACGGCAGGATGATAGGTCTTCTGGCGGCATACGTCAACCAAGAGGCAGCGTCGATTCGACCACACACGCGGAGGATGTCTTCTTCGTCTAGATACGGCATTAGCTTGAAGAGTTCGTTGTTATCTGGAACTTGTAAGCCACGGCGAATAAGGCTTATTTCCGTGCAAAAGACTTCAAGTTGAGCTTGTCGAAAAAGTTGTTTTTCCGCAACATTTAACTCATCAGCTGTTAAGGCGTCATCTCGATTGCGGTTAAAAACACGTAGCACCCATGCCATTGTTCTGTAAGTCTTTTAAAAGAGGAAAACCGGTTCCAATCGATTAAGTAACTACTTACCACTACAAGAGTGTATTTTGGACGAAGTTCTTCCTCCGCACCGTGATTACCCTGAACGTTAGTATTGACTGGCCATTTTTCTTCTTCTTGGCGTATGAAAGCTGGACCCTTCAACCACCTAAATGATGGACTGAAGTTGACCTGACCTTTGGCTCTCGTGGCGTCGTCTGCGGGGTTTTCGGTTGTAGGCACCCATCTCCAGCTTCTTTGCTCCGTGGTCTCCAAAATTTCAGTGATCCTATGAGCCACGAATGGCTTATATCTCCGGCTTTCACTATGGATCCATTTGATCACGGTCGAGGAATCACTCCAGAGGATCTTTCGGTTTACAGCGACGGAATGTCCTTCAAGTATAGTCTTCATGAGTCGTGAGCCCAGAACAGCGGCCTGAAGCTCAATGCGAGGCACTGTCATCGACTTGAGGGGCGAACACTTTGTTTTGGAGCATATGAATGAGATCTCCACCACATTGTCCTGGTTCGTTGACCTCCAATATGCGACAGCGGCGAAGGCATCTTCGCTTCCGTCGAAAAAAACGTGGAGCTGGAGATCCTTTGGAATACCACCGTTGAAGTAAAAACGAGGAACTGCTACATCAATCGTGTTAGGTAACTGCAAACGCCATTTACTCCAAAGTGTGCAGATGTTTTCAGGAAGTTCTTCATCCCAAAGTATGTTCCGTCGCCAAACCTCGCGCATCACAATCTTTGCAGCTACCACGAAAGGACTCAGGAATCCTAGTGGGTCGAACACTATGACTGACTATGCTGAGCAGCTCTCGTTTCGTTGGACGTCTGTTACCATCTATGACTTCCTTGCTCACTCGATGAAACTGCAGCTTGTACTGAAATTTGTCGCTTCCCGGGTGCCAGAACATGCCCAGAATTTTTTCGGCTTGCAGAAGAGTCTCTTCATTGGCTGGTTCGAAACACTCTAAGGCTCTGACGACGGCTTTCGAACTAGAGGTAAAGTTTCGTAACTCAAAACCAGCGGCCTTGTGTATCTCCTGGACTTGAGTTGATATCTTGATTGCTTGCTCGACAGATCCGAAGCTATCGACGAAGTCGTCGACATAATGAAAATCAGTGATGGATTTGACTGCACGAGGGTCGTATATGCTGCTGTGTTCCAAGGCGTTTTTGAGCTTGACATGTTGAGCGGCGCAAGGCGAGCAGGCAGCAGGCGGTGTGCTGTCATCTCCATCACGCCACAAAAACCGCTGGGCACATCTGTCCTCCTGACGAATTCCGATCTAGTGGAACATCTCCTTGATGTCTCCACACACGGCGACGGATCCTTCCCTGAAGTTAAAGAGAACAGACGGTAGTGGCTGGTATCCCTGCGGCCCCTTTAGTAGGTAGGAGTTAAGTGACACTCCATTTGCTACAGCGGCTGCGTCAAAAACTTTTGCGGCTTGTTGGGGTTGACTATCCCGAAATGAGGCAGGAACCCAGTCCTTGGTCCTATGACGGCGGCTTCTACTGGGTGCAGCTTACGGGCATAGCCTTTGTCCACATAACCTCGTATGATTGATTTGTAAGCGGCGGCAAAATGTTCGTTCCTCTTCATCTTACGTTCTACACCCACCAAACGTTTCAGCGCCATGGAAAAACTAGATGGCAAGACAATATCGTCAGCTTTCCACAGCAAACTCACCTCAAATCTTCCATTAATCCTCCTCGTCGTTGATTCAAGGATACTTCTAGCACGAACGTCTTCTTTAGATTCAACGGGTGGGAATGCTCGTACACCGAAGCTATCTGTTCGAAAATAGTCCTCTACCAGATCTTGCAGTGAAATGTCTGCGGAATTAGTGTAGGTCAAGAGACACGAAGGTGTGTCTTTGTGCGCCGTCGTCGACGTTGGCCCAAATATAGCCCACCCAAGCTTCGTACGAGTCGCAAACGGTCCACTCTTTCCAAGCCTTCGAAGTTCCGTCGTCAGGCCCAAATGGCAATGATCTAGGCCGATCAGAAGTCGAGGAACGGCGTTCGAATATAGTTTCACCGGAAATTCCTTTAGTTGACTTGAAATGGAACTCAATTCAGAATCCATGAGATTTTGAGTCGGTAGATTGAGATCCGAGACACCATATACATGTCGAAGAGGGTATTTTTTCTTCATACCTGCTCCGCTTATCTGTAAGTCCACAACCAACGATGACTCTTGTACTTGCTTTCCAGCGACCCATTGCATATTGAGCGGTCGTGGGCTGCCTTTCAGGCCCATCTCCTTAATAAGACCGGCATCAAGGATAGAAATCGAAGATCCCTCATCAAAAAGCGCGTAAGTGTTTATTGCTTTATTCGGCCCATACAGCGTAACTGGAAGGACTCGAAACAGTAACCTTTGACTATTGTTGCTTATTTCCTTAGTAGCTAGCACACTACCAGCGTTGGAACATCCAGGAACTTGTTGACTGGCTGGTACCTCATTCGATGGAACAACTTTAGATAGTTCGTGTAAAAGCTTATGATGTCTACGTTGACATCCGTTAGTGGCACAAACACTTCTTACACGGCAGCTACGAGTAGAATATCCCTTCTTCAGACAAGTGAAGCAAAGACCATGGTTTTTGACATTCGACCATCTTTCCTGCACCGTTGCTTTGATGAACTTACTGCATGTGTCGACATTGTGTGCCCCTGGACACAAAAGGCATCTCTGAGATCTCGATTGCTGAGACTCCTGAGTGTGCAACACCGGCTGGCGTCGCTTCGGCTCCTTGTCGTCGTTGTCCTGGACGGAACAAACTAACCTGGCTACTTCAGAGAGCCAGTCGCTAAAGTTGACAATCGTTGGATAGGGCTGAATCATTGCTGCGTATTTCGCCCATTCCATTCGCTTATTCATAGGCAGCTTGCAAATTAGCTCTTTAAGCAGGGATGGATTCGCGATATGCTGCTGGCCATTAACAGACTGCAAAAATACAGCCGAATTCCTTACCTTTGTTGCGAATACAACGAGACGAGCCATGTTGGATTCGGTGATTGGCTGTATTTCACGAACTTGACTCAGCTGACTGTTAATGAGTTGCTCCGGACGACCAAAACGAAAACGTAATTCTTCCAGGATACTTCCAACATTTTCCGGATGAATCAAAGGCGATTTCAAGGCTTCCTTTGCTTCACCTTGGAGAGATTTTTGAAGCCTCTGGTTGTTCTCCAAGTTTGTATAGTTAAAGGCGGCATTTGTCTGCAAGAAAGTGTTATAAAACATTGGCCAGTCATCTGGGTCCCCGGAAAACATCGGAAGATCCTGGACCTTACGTGGCGTCAAGATATATGGATTGGTCCCTGACAACTGGCTGGGAACGTTGACGAAATTAGCCGGCTGTATGTATGAATGTGGTGATGGCGTATACATATGTGGCTGCCGTATATGCAAATATGACGGCGATACATACAAACCTGACGTAGACGGTGTTGCATACGTAGACGAAGGTAATGACGCATACACAACTGGCTGCAGTGCATACGTGGCTGGCGGCTGTCCATCCGAAACTGTTGACATCGGTGCATACATGGTTGGTGGCTGTACATGCGGAGCTGGCTGCGGTGCAAGCGACACTGACGACATCGTTGCATATGTGGATGGTGGCTGTACATGCGGAGCTGGCTGTCGTGCATGTGAGACTGACGACATCGATGCATATGTGGGTGGCTGACGCATGGGCTGAGACTGTAGTGCTAGTTTTAGCGTATTGCACTGCGAATCGCTACTCCTCAACTGAATTTGCGTCGCCTTTAGCTGGCCTTCCAATGCAGCAACCTGTTCCTGTAGAGACTGAATGTACATTTGCTCCACCTGGGCAGCTCCTCCTGTGGTGGTTGCAGCGGAAAATGGAGTACACAAAGCGGGCGTTGGGTGCACAAGACTTTCGCCAATGGCAGCTGCAGAAGTCGAAATTGGAACTGTGCTGGCTGAGACAGTTCATGTTGACCTTGTGGCTGAAGATATCGACGATCCGCTGGCAGATACTGTGCACAAATCGATTCAGGATTCATTGTAGTTGGAGGCGCAATGTACCCAGGAGTCTCATCGATGGCGATGATGCTGATGGCGGCTGCAGGAATCGGAGGAAGAGTTGCTGTTGCTGCAGTGGCAGGTGCAGCTATTTCAAAAGTTCCTGCGGTGTCGGCGGTACTTACAACGGCTGAGCAAGTAGTTGACACGATGGATTTCAAACTCAAATCTCATCTCAAATCTTCCATTAATCCTCCTCGTCGTTGATTCAAGGATACTTCTAGCACGAACGTCTTCTTTAGATTCAACGGGTGGGAATGCTCGTACACCGAAGCTATCTGTTCGAAAATAGTCCTCTACCAGATCTTGCAGTGAAATGTCTGCGGAATTAGTGTAGGTCAAGAGACACGAAGGTGTGTCTTTGTGCGCCGTCGTCGACGTTGGCCCAAATATAGCCCACCCAAGCTTCGTACGAGTCGCAAACGGTCCACTCTTTCCAAGCCTTCGAAGTTCCGTCGTCAGGCCCAAATGGCAATGATCTAGGCCGATCAGAAGTCGAGGAACGGCGTTCGAATATAGTTTCACCGGAAATTCCTTTAGTTGACTTGAAATGGAACTCAATTCAGAATCCATGAGATTTTGAGTCGGTAGATTGAGATCCGAGACACCATATACATGTCGAAGAGGGTATTTTTTCTTCATACCTGCTCCGCTTATCTGTAAGTCCACAACCAACGATGACTCTTGTACTTGCTTTCCAGCGACCCATTGCATATTGAGCGGTCGTGGGCTGCCTTTCAGGCCCATCTCCTTAATAAGACCGGCATCAAGGATAGAAATCGAAGATCCCTCATCAAAAAGCGCGTAAGTGTTTATTGCTTTATTCGGCCCATACAGCGTAACTGGAAGGACTCGAAACAGTAACCTTTGACTATTGTTGCTTATTTCCTTAGTAGCTAGCACACTACCAGCGTTGGAACATCCAGGAACTTGTTGACTGGCTGGTACCTCATTCGATGGAACAACTTTAGATAGTTCGTGTAAAAGCTTATGATGTCTACGTTGACATCCGTTAGTGGCACAAACACTTCTTACACGGCAGCTACGAGTAGAATATCCCTTCTTCAGACAAGTGAAGCAAAGACCATGGTTTTTGACATTCGACCATCTTTCCTGCACCGTTGCTTTGATGAACTTACTGCATGTGTCGACATTGTGTGCCCCTGGACACAAAAGGCATCTCTGAGATCTCGATTGCTGAGACTCCTGAGTGTGCAACACCGGCTGGCGTCGCTTCGGCTCCTTGTCGTCGTTGTCCTGGACGGAACAAACTAACCTGGCTACTTCAGAGAGCCAGTCGCTAAAGTTGACAATCGTTGGATAGGGCTGAATCATTGCTGCGTATTTCGCCCATTCCATTCGCTTATTCATAGGCAGCTTGCAAATTAGCTCTTTAAGCAGGGATGGATTCGCGATATGCTGCTGGCCATTAACAGACTGCAAAAATACAGCCGAATTCCTTACCTTTGTTGCGAATACAACGAGACGAGCCATGTTGGATTCGGTGATTGGCTGTATTTCACGAACTTGACTCAGCTGACTGTTAATGAGTTGCTCCGGACGACCAAAACGAAAACGTAATTCTTCCAGGATACTTCCAACATTTTCCGGATGAATCAAAGGCGATTTCAAGGCTTCCTTTGCTTCACCTTGGAGAGATTTTTGAAGCCTCTGGTTGTTCTCCAAGTTTGTATAGTTAAAGGCGGCATTTGTCTGCAAGAAAGTGTTATAAAACATTGGCCAGTCATCTGGGTCCCCGGAAAACATCGGAAGATCCTGGACCTTACGTGGCGTCAAGATATATGGATTGGTCCCTGACAACTGGCTGGGAACGTTGACGAAATTAGCCGGCTGTATGTATGAATGTGGTGATGGCGTATACATATGTGGCTGCCGTATATGCAAATATGACGGCGATACATACAAACCTGACGTAGACGGTGTTGCATACGTAGACGAAGGTAATGACGCATACACAACTGGCTGCAGTGCATACGTGGCTGGCGGCTGTCCATCCGAAACTGTTGACATCGGTGCATACATGGTTGGTGGCTGTACATGCGGAGCTGGCTGCGGTGCAAGCGACACTGACGACATCGTTGCATATGTGGATGGTGGCTGTACATGCGGAGCTGGCTGTCGTGCATGTGAGACTGACGACATCGATGCATATGTGGGTGGCTGACGCATGGGCTGAGACTGTAGTGCTAGTTTTAGCGTATTGCACTGCGAATCGCTACTCCTCAACTGAATTTGCGTCGCCTTTAGCTGGCCTTCCAATGCAGCAACCTGTTCCTGTAGAGACTGAATGTACATTTGCTCCACCTGGGCAGCTCCTCCTGTGGTGGTTGCAGCGGAAAATGGAGTACACAAAGCGGGCGTTGGGTGCACAAGACTTTCGCCAATGGCAGCTGCAGAAGTCGAAATTGGAACTGTGCTGGCTGAGACAGTTCATGTTGACCTTGTGGCTGAAGATATCGACGATCCGCTGGCAGATACTGTGCACAAATCGATTCAGGATTCATTGTAGTTGGAGGCGCAATGTACCCAGGAGTCTCATCGATGGCGATGATGCTGATGGCGGCTGCAGGAATCGGAGGAAGAGTTGCTGTTGCTGCAGTGGCAGGTGCAGCTATTTCAAAAGTTCCTGCGGTGTCGGCGGTACTTACAACGGCTGAGCAAGTAGTTGACACGATGGATTTCATACCCTGGTTGCGTGGGCTACGACGAGGCGGTGGTGTACGATTCAGCATGTCATGCGCAGATTATAGCTCCGCGAAATAAAGATATTCTTGAACGGGGAAAAATGAGAAGGCGCACGCTCAAACTTAGTTTGAATTCAAAAGGTTTATTTCTATAAAGCGAACAGGATTAAATTACAATTTTCTGATTTATATTTACATGTACTTACCGCGGTTTGCACCTCTTCCCATGGCTTCAAGAATAGAAAGAAAGAGATCTAATCAGCCGGAAATTAACATGGCTGACAATGGCCGACCATGGAAAGGGATACCAACCGCAGCTAAATGCATGATGCCAAATACGTGAAGTATTCGTTGATGCTATCGAGAGATAGATGTCGTGCACAAATAAATAATTTACAATAGGTATGTTAAACGTTTTAGAGAATCAACCTTATAGCATGTCCCCACCAAAACTAAATCAGAGATTTTACAAGAATTTAGCTAAATCCAACTTAATCTTCACTAAATCTCGAGGATTTACCATACAATTTGACGTCTATAAATCCCTTCGAAATTCGAGATTTATAATAAATCACATTTCATTTTCGTGTGCTGACAAAAAAAAAAATTAAGTCTGTGAGAAAGTTTCAAACGAGCGATTATGATTATTTTTTGGAAAGTATTTTTAAATTTTTACATACTATAGTTCATACATAATAAAACTCATTTGCTTTGCTTGCAGACAATGGAAGAATGAAAACAAACAAAAGGCGCAAAGCATGGTGCAATTCGCACGAGGATTTCCTGGTGGAACTGTGGGCCGACAAAATTCAAAATATTCACCAACAATAGTTTTACGTAGAAATCCATTTCTCGAAATCTATAAAAAGTATAAACAGCTGTGACAATCTTTTTGACAGTAAACGTCAATCTAAATGTTTTTTTTGCTAAATCCGGATTTAGTTTTGGTGGGAACATGCTGTTATGTCTGAAAGAGAAGTGCAGTGGTACAGCTCGTATTAGTGCATACAGTGAGTTAAATGAAACACATGTGAAGTAAAATATGACACTTCATTTTTGAAATTCTTATCTTTTATATAATAAACAAAATGTTATCCCTATTCTCTTATAAACGATTTTTATTCCGCACAAATTCAATTGGTTGCTCCCTTATTTTCAAAAATATATTTTTTGAAAAGCATTTGAACTTCCAGTGACGTTTTCCAAAATAACGTCAAAAATCTGAAAATGTTCTCAATTCTACTTATTCGCAAATGTATTCCATCAGATTTGCAGTAAGATAGGGATTTGCGCTCTATTGCAGGAACGCGTGAGGTGCAGTAATGGATGAATCGAAAAAATCATTACCAAGCAAGATTACATTCTGTCTTATAGATAACAATACCCTATAGTTAGTTTCCATATTCCATATTCCCATATTCTTACTGCAATGAAAACAAGGTAAAGATAATATTAATTTTCAAATATGTATATAGTTTTATATTGGTACTTTTGATTGGAATTATTTTAGTTCTTAGTTAGAAATGTTAGAAATGAAGATTCATATAAACGTTAAGAAAAAAAATTGTACCGATAGGCGCTTTGTTTGAAAGAGTTTTATATTAACTTTCTGAAAAAAAAAAATATTACCGTTGTTACCAAATTTTGTTTTAGAAGCTGGCTTTAAGCCTGTGGAAGATCGCAAAGCCACTGCCTTGAACCGAGTTGGGTCGGTTTCTTATTACAGTTTAATATTTTCCGTGCCTTACTTAGTGATTTTTGCCAAGCTTTGTTTCGCTATCCAAAAGCATCTCATAGGTTTGTCTCATACAAATTTGTCTACAAAATAATGGACTAAAATCGACAATAGAGGCCAAATCAATTGCTCTCTTTTTGCTCTGTTCTGCAAAAAAAAACACGAAGAAATTCCCTTCCGATTCAATGTACAGTACTTGAAGAATGTATATAAAATAACGAAGGTTAGTCTTATGAATACAAGAATACAAGATTACGGTGATTATTCATACGAACCCAATGACCTGTGACAGGATTAGCAATAGAATATATAAAAATTTTGGTTTTTGATATTTTGTTGTATTCGAACAAACCTATTTATGCTAAAAACATTTGTTCTGTCAAATTTACAAGACAAAGAAAATTGAGTAGACGTCAAAATACATATTTATGTAAATAATTTGATTATAGATCTTTATTCCTTAATTGAACATGCCTTTTGCTATTAATTTTATTATTATGTGTTGTTTCCGCGATGCGTGGTTTTCGAATAAAAGGTTTACATATCTTGTGGTTTTCAAGACGGTTTGCTAAAAGAAAAGCGTCCGTCAATTTAACATCTGATGAATACGAATTTTCTCAAATATTTCCTCCAAAAATACTTCAAAAACGGTACAAAACCCCAGAGTCCTTTTATTTAGCCAACCAAAAAGGGGCCGATTTGATAGAAAATGCTGTTAGACCTCATATCACCGGGCATAACACACTTCTTGAATTTAACCCAGGTATTGGTCTTATGTCCAAAAAGTTTGCAGAATGGAAAACATTTGACAACATAATTTTTGTGGAACCAAATGAACGTTCAGAAGGAAATTTAGAGGTAAATTATAAAAATCTTTCTGTACCTATGTAATTTTAAATGTATTATATAGTTTAGTTTGAAAATTCTTAAAAGTATTGTTTAAGTATTTTCTGAAGTACCTTTGAAGCTGCATTTCGCGTAGAAGTTGCTGACAATTTGCCCACACACAGTCTTCTTGATTGAGGAAGTGTCAAACAGTCACCGCATTACTACTTAACATTTTTTCGGAATAGGTGGCTGGCTTGTAAAATTGGTAATCTGGCAATTTTAATCTTCATTCTATTAGTTCCAAATAATTTATCATTTTTGGCTGGTAAGTGTACATTCTTCAGATGTTTTAGCTCAGTTTCTGCTGTTCATTTCTAATTACTACAAATACATAAATACAAAGTTTTTTTTGTTTATACAGTATTTACATCTGTATAGATTAAATCAACTATATAAGATTTAGGATCAGCATATAAATACCAAATACATTTCACCCCTACTAGAATAAATTGAGCTAAAATGTTTAGATTAACGAAGGAACATTTCCATTTTTTCCGCAACATTGGTGAATTATTGACCGTATGTATTCCTTCTGATTAGGGCAGTCTGCGCAAAAAGTGAGCTATCGCGCCTAAACCGGTGTAAATATCTAATTTTGGCGAGGGCTAGCGCCCCCATTTATTTGACTTAATACAAGCTTAAAAACTAGGACTGCAAACTAATAAGAATTGAAATCTAAAGCTAGGGATGGTGAAGGAGATCGAATTTGAGGGAGAGCGTGCTGCGATTAAAATCGAAAACGGAAAGGTTGGAGTTAACCCCTCACAGCATATGGGAGATTTGTTCGTAAAAGCCATATTTTCGATACTCCAGTGACCAGATCACTGCGTAAGATGGTAGCTGCAGTTTTCATAATGTTTATGGATGGGATCAATCTGTAGATGGATCTGCCTTAATGGTGGATATGATCTGTAAGGCTGATAGCATCGTTCGTAGCTGACCAGATGATGGGGATTCCAGATTATCATTGACTCACATACCGGGAATAGAAATTTTTTCGGTTTCGCTGATGCAAGGGTTTTTTTTTTGCGTGGGAAGGTGGAAACCTTGCAGAGGCACCAAGGTCCGATGTCCATTGGTAGTTGCAGATTCTAACTGACTAAAACCACCTCCCGGGGAATCTTTTCGTTTATTTTCCCGCGGAACTACCGCTAGGTATTTTTTCGCGAGGGATGGATTTGAGCTTTTTGCTTCGTCACGGGGTGCTTAGCGAATTCGCGTTCCGTTGCTCTAAATTCCTTAGATTGCACATTATTCGTGCTGCTGCATTTTTTTATAGCAGCCCAAAGATCTTTAGATTTCAACATATATGGAACTATGTTTTCTGGTGTCGGCCGTTCACCAAATTCTTCACACAATATAGCTCTTTCGTTTGCATACCGCGCACATTCGAAGAAAACGTGCTTCACGTTCTCTACCGCGTTTACGCAGCGAGGACAGGACGGACTCGAATCACGGCCTCGCTTGAATAGATATTACCGGAAACAACCGTGACCCGTCAAGAACTGTGTGAGATAGTAATTCAGTTCGCCGTGTTTTCGTTTTAGTCAACTTTCAATCCTTGGGATTAGTCGGTACGTCCATCTCCCTTTTTGGGACTCGTTCCATTGTTGTTGCCACAATTCTATACTGCGGCTTCTTTCGAATTTCTTCGCTTGATTTATGGATGGCCCGATTTGCACGCGATTTTCATAAAGTCGTCTAGCTTCTAAAGCTAGGATATCGATTGGTACCATAGAGGATAGTACCAATATCGCGTCGTGGGATTCCGTTCGAAATGCACTGCTAACTCACAGTGCACATAATCTGTACACAGAATCCCTTCATCCCTTCATGTGTGTCTTTTTATTCGTGACTTCAGACCATATTTGTGCCCCGTACAGCTGTACGACATGAGTCTCGAAAGAACTCCTATCGCTTTCAACGATTTCTGGCAAGCGTATGCGAGGTGATGCTTGAAATTAAGCCGAGCATCAATCATCACTCGCAGGTATTTTATAAATGGGCTGGAAATAATTGTGTGCTCTGCGACTTTAATAGTAGATGATGCAAGCGTCATACATGAAAATGTCTAGGTGTTCAAGTTGTACATCATTGAGCATTGAGTTTTGGATGCATTAAATCCACTATGTTGATGGTTCCCTGCTATGCTCCTTAAATATCAAAGAGCCTCACCTGCCCGAAACAAATTTAAATAGCAGTATATTCTAAATTTAAGTGTCCTGAAGAGTAGAATAAATGAACAACTTATGCAATGGTTTTGTAAGCGTGGACTGGACTAGCTGATTTTCGCTTGTTAAGATCTTTAAGAACTCTTGCTACTCCCACGAGTGCGAAAGTGGGTTCGTTCAATTGAAAATTCGTTGTACTCAACTAAAAGCGGAGGTAAAGCTCATCTGGAAGTGTTAAGCTGGCGGCAAAGTGTGCAGCAAGCAGATTGACTTTTTGCAAAGGGCTGACAGCTGGAATGTTATTAAAGATGAGCGTTAGGGTCGAGAAGAGACAGCATTTCTAATATTTTTGAAGAACTGCAAAAATTTGTTAATAACTTTGGGACATTGTATTATTTCTTTGCTTAAGTTTTTGAAATAAAGGCATTGCTTCAATTGTTATTAAATTTTCGATGAGCAAATTCTTTTAAAAAGTTGCTATCAATTAGTTGAGTTAAAAAACACGTGCCTTTGTTGTTAGAAAATAAATTCTTTTTTCTTTGATAAAAAAGTATTTATTAACAAAAAAGGCGTATGTTGACTCTTAGAACAGAAAATGGTTAAATTTAATTTGATTTGTTCTTAAAATTTTAAATTAGGGTCAGACTAGAAGGAAACAGTAAAGAAAATAAATTAATTTTTTGTGGTGGGCTTAGTCATAGAGCAATCGCTGCTAACATTTAGTTTTCAGTTTCCAGTCAGCGAAATTCGAAAAATTATATTAACGATATGAAAGAAAAAAAATTAGGGAGAAAACTGCTTATAGAAAATCCCTTGAGACATATAGAGACTAATAATTCGCCTCAAATCTGATAAAGGAATTACCGTTTCAAACGAGGGTTTTCGAAAAATTTAAAGGAATCAAAATTTAATTTTTATTGAAATAATAGCTCAAATATTAACTAATAAATATAGTTACCAAAATCAACGATCAATTAGTTGATTTACATACTGTGTATGTTTATATTGTATGAACTTGAAATCTACTAGTAGAACTGAATTGAGTGAGCTTTTTTAATAGATGTTACCATTCACTCCGTGATGCCTATTCTACGTTATGGCATTTTTATTAAGTTTTAAAAGAGAACCCTTCTGTCTTTGAAACGAAAACTATTACCAAGTCATACAAAATTATATATCGGAGTTAGTGCTGCTTTAGTCTGAAGTTGGCTGTAAAAAATGCAATTAAGTCCTCTGTTGGGAAAAAAAGAAATAACACAAAAATTACACACCTAAAAGACCTCATACCCACTGCTTGGCACTTATATTCGAAATAATCTGCATCTGAAGACTTATGGCCTGTGGATCTTATAATCACCGACAATTTACTTTATTAATTAGTGAAATTCATATTAAACCATCTAAAACAGAGCTTGTTTTATTCACACACAAAATGATAGATGGGTCAATCTTCCGACTATCCAACATTACTAAGTCCTAGGTATCGTACTAGTAGGGAACTCAATATCTCTGCCAAGCAGAGAGAAATCCAACTGGAACCAAAAGACTAAATATCCATTTTCTCCGATCCGATGCGCACGTCCCACGAGGAATTACTATATTTATTTATAGCCAGACTCAAATTAGTTAGTATAAAGTAGCACACAAAGGAGTGGCAGGAAATGAACATGCAGACGAGCTAGGTCAAAAAGAATCCTCCATATAAAGGAAACTGGCAGATGAATGCATTAAACTTCTCCTCTTTAATCTGAAGCGTACGGCCCAAACAAAATCCAGTGAAAGGTTATAAAAACTTTCCGTCTTGCGAAACCTCAAGACAATTATAGCTGAAGCTCAGCAAGTCTAGAATGAATAACTATGCTTGTTGTATTACTCACATGCCATAATCTTCTGGGGACGCCCGCAATAAAGCTGTTCCTTACCTCCTTACCGACGACGACTTTTGCAGAGGCTGTGAGGACAAACGCTCACTGAAGGCGTAACCTTCGTAACTTTAGGAATTATTACGTTCACGATCTCTCAATACTATCTGCTGCTTCACTTACAATTCTTTTAAGATTTGCGGATGCAACAAGATGGTTTGACCCATGGTTTGATGGTTTGAAGGTTTCATGCAACGCATTTATGTCAGCGTTTTTTTTTTCCATTCTCGAGGACACTTCTTATAATCGCTTTTCGGTTTGGCCTTAAGCTTTTTGCACTAATTTTGTTATATCGTCTCAATCGAGTCATAGCGGTTTTCACAGAACAATAATTTTTAATTTAATTTTCGGGAACAAAAGAAAGTCACAAGGGTCCACATTTTATGAATACGGTGGTTGATCGAAAGTATTCATTAAGTTGTTGGTCTTAAATGTGGTTATAATTGTGGTTCTATGCGATGGGTCATTACCGTCATGTAACATCCACGAATTGTTTTTTTCATAAATCTGGTCGTATTTTCTTTTCTAATGCTTTAATTCGGTTAAATAGTATTCTTTCTTTGCTGTCTTTCTGTCTGAAAATCAAAGACTACAATGAACATCACCTTAACTTTTGATTGACTTCGACGTGGTTTTTTAGGGTTTGGCTTATATTTGTCCTCCAATTTTATGGCTCCTCAATTGTCTGGATGCCAAACTGGTAGACCCATGTCTCGTCAACAGCTATGATGGATTTTTTGAATCTGGAATCAGAATTGTAACGATCCAGTATGTTTAAAGAGACCTGCTTGAGGTGTACTGGCTTTGTAAAAAATATTTATCTCTTTTAGTTTCTTCATTACTATCTTCAATCCTCTTTTTTTTGACCATATACTTATATTTGCTTGTTTTATTTTTATTTTTTTTAGAACTTGAAATCCTCCATATGTTAAAAATTATAATTCTAGGCCTAACTTCATAATTTTATATTGTATTTCTTTTATTATTTAATTTTATTCAATTTTCCTATATTTTTAAATAAACATCTGAATTTAAATTTGAAAAACATACTCGTATATCTTATGCTCAAAATATAGACCAAAATTGATCGAACAGACTCGTGAGAGGTATTAAGATTATGAGCTATTTCTCTTTAGATGGGATATCGATTAACAAAAACAATTTGTTTTACCTTCTTTATATTTTTATCAGTTGAAGAAGTCGAAGTTCGTCAAAAGCGAGGCATGTCTTCTACGATCTTTTGGCTCTCCCGGAATTCTTTATACCACTTAATGGTGCATGTCTTTGATGCAACTGATTCCTATAAGCCTTTTCTAACTTCTTTATAGAGAAAATCCAGTCGCAGCAAAATTTAAGGCAAACTCAATAAATGCACTCAGCTGTCGTAAAAGATTTTATAGTAATTAAACCAGTAATTACATACAAATAAATAGGAAAAAAAATGTGCATACTTAACGCGGGTCTCTTAAATTACAATGCTTAAACAGATACCGCTTTTTTGACAGAATGTATACCTATATTATATTATATATACATATGTACATATGTAAAATAAATTATATTATATATACATATGTACATATGTAAAATAAATTATTGCCTCGTGTCTGGTCGCATATTCCGGGCGTTTTTCGGCTACTGCTCTCTTCAAACGGATTAATTGCTTTGGGTAGAGTTGTCCATTGATGGTTTCACCCGGTTTTAGCAGCTCATAATACAGCACGCCCATCTGATCCCACCAAATACAGAGCATTATCTTCGCGCCATGGATATTCGGCCTTGCCGTTGATTTGGCTGGTTGGCCGGGTTTCACATATGATTTTTTGCGCTTGGGGCTGTCGTAATGGATCCATTTTTCATCACCAGTAAGCCGATGCAAAAATGACTTCCTTTTGTGGCGTTCCAGCAGCATTTCGGACATGCAAAACCGCCTTTCGACGTCTCTCTGCTTAAGTTCATGTGGAACCCAATTTCCTTGCTTTTGAATATATCTAGCTGCTTTTAAACGTTTTGAAATGGCTGCTTGAGTGACACCCAAAGATTCTGCGATCTCTTCTTGTGTTTGGCAACAATCTAGAAAGAGTAATGCTTCCAGTTATTCATCTTCAAACTTTTTTGGCTGCCCAGGACGTTCATCGTCTTCCAAGTCAAAATCACCACTTTTGGCACGTTCGCTTAGCTAGCGCATGTTCACCATAAACTTCCACCAAAATACGATGACTTTCGGCAGCAGTTTTCTTCATATTAAAGTAATGAAGAAGAACTCCCCGCAAAAACACTTTTTCAGGCACAAAGTTCGACATATTTGAGTAAAAAAAATAATTGTTGTTTACGCTTCAGATGAATGACATATGCTGAAATGACGTAGAATGACAGTAGCTTTCCAACGCATGTTCCAATGCAGTAATAACAATGGAAAAATACAAGTTACGCCATCTCTTAGCAAACCGCACGAATTAAGTTATAGACCCAATAATTTGTTCTCATGGTTAAAAGTTTTCTTCAATTACTAGAAAACCAAAAAAAATATATGCGGGGAATTCAACAAAAGCTTTTCATACCAATCATTAATATATAAGTGATTCATATAAACAAATCTAATCCGAAGATAAGACAATTTATAAAGCAGTTCCTAAAACAAAACTCCCAAAACTATTACTGAAAATAAATTACGCTTCTAACTTTCGACCTCTGAGTTTTTATTTATTTTTATTTTTATTTTTATTTATTTAATTTATTTAATACTTAATTTATTTAATACTTTTTACAAATATTTTATAAACAGAAAGTACAAGGAACAGTATATGCAAATGGAAGAAATGTATTAAGTAGAAAAAAGCAATCTATAGTTCTTAAGGAACTAGAAGCGAGAGCGGATTCACAAGCAAAAAAGATTAATAATTAAAGTACAAATTGAAAGAGTGGGGTCATTATAGACTAACATAAAGAGCAATAACAAATATGAAAAGATGGTAATTAATAGAAATTAACATAAAAAGCAATAAAAGAAAGAAAAGAAAAAAGACAGTTAAAGACAAGACATGAGAAGCGAAAATCTATGTCAATTTATCTATGCCAGATCTTTTAAAGAATATCTTTAAAACTTTATGACAATATAAATGTTTCAAAGGTAAAATGTTAAGGTTTTTAAAGAGAACTAAGCTATTATACCGTCGGTTTTTGTTGCAAATAAGACGAATAACATGTTTTTGTGTAATGATGAGAGGATGCATTTTATTAAAGTGAGTGCCACCCCAGAAAGATAAACCATATTCCAGTTTAGAATGCACTAAACCATAATAAATACGCTTAAGAAGATCCTGTGAGCAGTAAGACTTTACAAAATAGATTTGTCTAGTAGCTGCTATTAGATACTTCTTAAGCGCAATTGTGTGTGCCGATCCATTCATCTTTCACTCAAGCAAAACTCGAAGATATTTCAACTGATTAACTTTAACTATACTAAAACATTTGTCAGAGCACTCATTAAATATAGACACAAAGAAACGACAATTTCAACTACCCAATTATAACTTTGAGTAGATCACATGTGCTCAAATTAATGCTATAAGATTTAGGGTGAATCGAATCGATTATAAAGGCTGCAACGCCACCAGCCACATAATTGTTGTTACAGCAAGTTAATAATTCGTACCCATCAATTTTATAAAGTGGCTTTTCTTTGTCATATATCCAAGTTTTTGTCAAGAAAATGAAGTCAGGCTTGTTTACAAATGAATTTAAATGAGCAAGAAAATAGTCGAAATACTTACGCATGCTTCTTATGTTTTGGTGGATAATAAGATAATTTGGTATTGGTCGAAAAAAAGATCGAGAGCGTTAGTGTCGGTACAATTGACAGAGGGGACATCTAAAAGATTATCATGTCGATCTTGCATTTAAGCTAAGAGAAGAAAGATCTTCAATTGAATTTATAAAAATGATGTCGTCATTTTCTCCTTTATGCATGAGCATTTGCCCGTTTTTGACCCAAACATACTTATACATCTTTTCCTTTTTAATTTTTTTAGCAGTGATTCATTTATAAAAATTTTACTGTTCTTATCACAGCCAAAAATCTAAGATGTCAAGTCATTTTTATGTATAGTTTTCTTCTTCAATATAATATCTTTTTTTTTTAGCTTAGAAACAAATTTCACTGCTAAAATAGGTTTTCTTTAACCAAAATTAACATTATTTGAATATTTTATATTTTTAACAAAACACTTATCTATTTCTAATTGGGATACATTTGTAGAGACACCCTGTTGAAAAGTTTGCAACGCACTGCTAAGAGTATTATTGTTGTCAACATCTGGAACACCAATAATTTCAATGCACTTTTCTCTTTTTTTTTCTTGCCAGCGGTTGACTTCTCTCTGGAGATCCCGTACAGTCAGCATGAGATTAATTTTTTCCTCCTGAATTGCCGATATCAAAGAGAGAGCGCGAGTATTATCGGTCGGAGTGCAAGAATTTCGTTGTAAACAGTTTCCAACGTTATTGGCTGTTTATGTTGAGAGCACTTGTGTGTTGTTGTTGTTGCACTATTATCGAAGCCGATGCTGGAACTCCTTGTTGATGTTGTTGGCTTCTTTGTTCTCCAGTTGAACTCAAAGAGAGTGGTGAATCTTTGACACTAGGCGATGTATGTTCTCTTTGCTTTCTCATAGCGGGAGGAGAGCGGAGGCAGCTCCTTCGTGAAGTAGAGCAACTCTTACACCGAAAGTTCTTATTAGATTTATTAAGAAATTCAATGTCAGCCGGTTTAATACTTACACAGTGGCAGTGAAAATAATTCTTGTGGCTAGTGCATAATATTTTCGGCTGGTTGCGTTCAACTTTATTTTTACGTACACACGGCACTATGCACTATTTATATTTAGTTTACGAAAGAAATAAATGGTTAAAAGGAGACGTAAAGAAGTACGTGTTGACCCCACGACACACACACACTTAATAATACTAACCATTCCTCTATTTTGTTTTGTAGTAGTATTTAATTTAAAAATTTAAATTTTTTTAAAACAAATTGATGGAAACAATGAACTTTTATGAACAAAATAAGTGGAATAACAGCTTAAGTGCAAAAATATTTATACTTTTTCTATGTGTTTTTTATTTTTATTTTTTCAGACAATCTGCAAGAAAAATGGACAAAATTTCGTTTTTAAAAATGCGGATTTTGTTAATATTTGGAAAATGGTGTTTCAAGACAAGGTGGACAATGGATCACGTGTAGCAAATTTATTAGCAGATGTACCTAAAAAAATGTACAAAGACGGTGATTACTTTATTTTTTAATTTTAAAAATAAATTCGAAATGTAAATTTTTCTTGTAGAACCAAATATTGCAATTTTTGGTGGCGTTGGATCATATATATTTTTTAAACATTTAATTAATTCAATTGTGTTTCAAACAAGTCTTTTTTCGTCTGGAAGATGTGAACTTTTTGTCATTATGCCGCCGCCAATTTTTGTGGTAAGTTTCTTAACACTAAGGTTATGCCCTCACTAGATAAAGCAAAAACAAAGAAAACGAAAACTTCCGGTCGTAACCTACACCAAATTAAGCAACACTGAAAAAGCTTTTTTGCTTACTTAATTCAATGTGGGTTATTAGGAGTCTTCTTTATTAGTTTTATAATGCTTTTATTATTTTTGTTTTTTCCATCTGCGTTTATCGGCAGCCCAGCAATTCAGATATTTTCGATAAATACATTGAAATTAGGAAACAAAAAGTGGAATAATTATCGAGGTGAGAATATGTTCTAGGGAAAAATGTTGCCTGAACGTGTTTAATATGTTAATTCTGGAGAATATGTTGGCCTTGCCTAAGCACAAAATGAATTTTTAATTAGCGATGAATTAAAATATGGTAAAACATTTTTTTTTTGAACTGAGATGATTAAAGTTTTACACATGGAAAGGATACTATTGTAGAGGCACTTTATTCGAAAATATAAAATAATCAAAAAATTGAATTTTATCAGCTAATCTTTATTATCTTATAAAATAACCATTATTTCAATTTATTTTTGAAGATTACTTCTTTCAGATGTTGCCCGCAACTGTGGCTTACATAGTTAGTTCTGAAGTTCCAATTTACGATAACGCGTTCACGCATTACGAGTGATGTTTGACCAATGACTTGAGTAATAATGTAATAATAATAATATTAGCCATTCACAGTTACGTTCTGGACGGCCTCAGTTTTGAAGAAATATGGATCGATGATTTCACCAGTTCTATAAGCTATTGATTTGTTTTTTTAACAAAATCATAAACGTGTTAGATTGGCATACCAGTATGCTAATTAATTACTTACCTACTTTAGGTGGCGCTACAGTCCGGGCTGGACCTGAGCCTTAGTCAACAAGCATCTCCAGTAGCTCGATCTTTTGCTAGCTGCCTCCAGTTTTGCACGCTAAGTTGGCTGAGGTTCCCTTCCACTTGCGCAACTTCATTAGTAATTTCGCTGTCTGTATTCTCAACAACTTATGAGCTTCTATTGTTTTTTCATTACTTTATCGCATCTGAACAAATTAGTTCGAATGTTTAATTCTTGAAATTATGGCCCCTGGGCCACCTTTGCCTTCGGATAACAGATTTATCATACTCTACATGGAGTTTCAATCTGAACTCAACTTCAAAAAAAAAAAAAAAAAAACAAACAATTTGTACACATACTGATATTAACAAAACGCCCCAAAAAAATACAGTTCAATCTGACCCTAAATTTATTGTGATTTCTTCCAATGATGTGAACAGAACTCTCTCATCCATAAGCATATTTCTACTTAACCCTAGTCCTTATACCCAACTTTTACTACGAGCACGTATACCCAAGTACAGTAGCAATTTTTCGCGTTTTTCTTTATATTTTCTGGGAAAGTTTTTTTTTGTTAATGCAATTTTGTAGATGAATATATTTACGAACATTATGAGTGGTCATAAGTATATATTTTTTTCCTGCTCTAATTGTGGTACGCATTTAAACTTATTTCTAAGGATTCAAGATTTTCTATTAATGTTATAATTTCCTAGAATACAACATTTCTTCAGTATTTCAACTACTTGCGTGTAAAATTTCGTCCGGTTCGGTTGGGAAGAATAAAAACAGTTTTTGCGCTAAGGGTTGAATGCTGTGAACAGGCAGTTATTCAAATTTTTGTTCATTTTCAGGTGTTGTTGAGTTATAAATGTGGTTTTGTGCGTAAATATATATTATATAAAATAAAATAAAAACAATAAGAACATGGACGTCTTGTCTTCCAGCCAATATAAGAGGTAAATTCAAATATATAAAATAATTTTATAATTACAATGAAAATTGATTATTTATATTTTTTTATCAGATTAACTGATGCTGAAAAAGAGAAGTACGCCCAAAGAATTTTTGACGACATCGTGTGCGACGAAATATATTCCGACACTGACGATATCGAAGGAGAACAAGGAGAAATCGCAACCGATGTTACCGTTTCTGATATTGAAGAAACAGAGGAGAATATCTGTTATGACGATGCTCTCCATATCGACGGCCAGGATTTCGACTGAAGATGATTCTGTGCAAATGAATTTGGGTGGAGCTATATTCTTTGCACGTGATGGCACCATTTGGAATACGCAACCAATGCTAGCACGCCAAATCAGACAACAGCATATTTTGAGACATCGAAATGGCCCGGCAAAATCTACAGTTACAACGTCTATCGGAAATACATTCACGTATTATATGAGCGCGGAAATGGTGGATATAATAACACGCCACACAAGCAAAAATGCGGGGGCTAGATATAGAGATATAGAGCTTACTACGTCAAACATCCGGAGGCGCAACCAAAAACTTGAAAGCATGTGACATTGAGCGAAATGTATGCGTTCATAGGAGTGCTTATTATGATTGGCGCAAACCGTAGAAGCGGCGAAAGTGTGCCGGACTTGTGGTCGATGGAAAATGGTCCACTTTATCGTGCTGCAATGGGCATCAGTCGATTCCAAGCAATATTGCAATTTATAAGGTTTGGTGATTTCAACACAAGAGGGATACGCCAAGCCTCAATTTACTTCAAAACTTGTGGTCTATGAATTTGACGGTGGTTGGAACTGTGCGAAAAAATAAGTCATTCATACAGTGGCGGAACCGGGTAACATGGCGCCCATGGCAAGTGTTGTAATCCCGCCCCATCCCTCCAGTTAAAATAAAAATGATGACGACGATTCTATCTAAAAAAGTAAAATATGTCCAAAACTTAGAAGATGGAGTAGACAAACTTAACAGCGATCTTAAGGAAATCTCGCACTAGTCCGCAAAAAATTACCTACAACTTAATCCAAAAAAACAAACTTGATAGTAGCTCTTTGTCAGCTCTATATTTAGGTAACGCTGCTCTGGAATATGTCGAAAAAGTGAAGAACTTAGGAATTTGGCTTAATTCGACACTTACATGGGACCAACATATTCAAATAACTATTGACAAAATATATGGATGTTTACGTGTCCTTTCCTTGAAAAAGCCCTTCATACCTCAGTATACAAAGCTTACCTTAGCAAAAAGTTTAATGTTACCAATCGCTTCCTATTGATGTCCAACATGCCTAAGAAAGGCAATTGACCAACAAAGCCCTTTCTCAAACAACAAAAGTTACCCTATAGAAGACCTTGCAGAGGCATGGACATTATCAAAAATGGATGAGGGTGCTTTGCTTTGAGTGGAAAATTATTAGAGTGAATTTCCGGGCCGCCTGCATTGACGGTGTGTGCGAAGGAGGATTTACAACGACGACCTCTATGGACTGTACAGCGACATAGACCTAGCCAGAAGGGTGACGGTCCAAAGTCTGAGATGGCTGGGTCTTGTTAAGCGGATGGACACCAACGCTCCGGTCCGAAAAGTCTTCGAAACCGGTCCCGAGGAACAGCGCAGTAAAGGACGACTGAGACTCAGGTGGCGCACGCAAGTTAAATGGGATCTCAATCGGCTTAGCGTGCAAAACTGAAGGCAGAGCAAGGGACCGAGTTCGCTGGAGACGTTTGTTGACCAAGGCCCATATATACGCCGTTCTTACCTTGAGTAAGTAAGTAAGTATGAAATTTAGTGGAGGGTATACAAATCAGTGCAAGTGCCGATTAACGGGAAGGAAAAAAAAAATCAAAAAACTATAGTGCGGGCATCCCTCATCTCCTGCCCCCAGTAAAAGTGCTGTTGCTGGCACTCTGTCATTGCTGTTCCTGTATTCTGTTGTACGGCAAAAGCAATGATTGAGTGTATGTAACAACCGATGGATAGCAGGTTGTGAATGACTATTTTGTTGGTGGACTATTTCATAATGTTGTAAGAGCATAACACCTACAACGATTTGATTCGGTAGACCGATGATAAAAAAAATTTCATTTCACGGCCTTGCTTAGTACCGTCGGTGTTTGTGTTTTGTATGTCTGTTTGTTGTTATGACTAAGTAATTCAGAGTGGATGTAGGCAATATTCGAGAGCTAAAAAGTAATCACTTTTCCGCGTATATCCACGTCTGCAAATACAAGATCACTATGATCTGAAGCTTCCTTTCTAGGAACTAGTGCTACTATTCTTCTCTCACCGCGGTCTCACCGTTTACGTGTGTAGTGATGTTGCTTACCAAACTTCACCACAATGTTGTCCCTGTTCCAATCCGGAATTCAATTTCATGTGGTCAAAATTCCATCTCCGTAAGCAAATTATCCACAACTGCTTTATTCACAGAAGACCCAAACTGGACAGCAATTCAACCTTTCACGAGTTTGATGCGCTGTCTGACTCCATACAAAGAATTGTATCCTTGTATCCTCATACTGAAATCGTTATTACGGGCGATTCCATTATACACAATTCTGGGTGGCTTCGACATTCTGGACAGACAACACCCGAAGGAAGGTGTGTTGAGATCTTCGCTGCGGAAAGCAACTTGACCCCCAACACCCTGGACTTGTTTCTAACCTGTCACCCGGATAAGTACACTGTTGATGTGTTAAAATCAGAGATAAAATTAGCAAACTACGAACATGCTTCTTGTCCATCACACTCAAGACGTACGGGTGGGGTTATTATATATATAAAAAGAGGGCTGCGATTTCAATTAACAGACATTCTGAACTTTCAAAACATTGCGTGGTTAGTTAAAGTTTACATATGGTGTGGTGAAGAAAAGTTGTCATTTGTTTTATTATACAGATCTCCCAATAGCACATTTTCAGAATTTTTGTTAAGTTTTTCAAATTGGTGTGATCAGTCCCTAGAAAATGAGAGTAATATAATTATAGCCGGTGATATTAACATAAATCCCCTGACAAGAAATAGTAATCGCGAAAGAATGTTAAATCTTATGGTCGATCATGGTCTTACGCAGCTAGTAGATCAACACACTAGAATAACAGACTGTTCGGCAACTTTAATAGATTATGCAATGACGAATATAGAGTTTAGACAAAACGTATTAGTTAAAATTGACTAACAACATAAAATTTCTGACCATGAGACATTTAAAATACTAATAACTGTAAGTGAGCACAAATATAACGATGTACAATTAATAAAAATTATCAGGCATACCAAAGAAAAATTTGACAATCTTTTGTATAAATCAAATTTCACAGACCTTTATTTTAACGAGAACTTGGACAATCTTGTGTCTCAATTTCATGCAAAAATTAATGAGAGTTGTAAGAGTCTAACCACAACGACAACTATGAAATACAGAAACGACGATGTAAAATGGTTTGATTCCAATTTAAGACGCTCGAAATGTGAAAAAATTCAACTATATAAAAGTGCGGTTTTGGAAACACGAACGAAAACTGGGAGAGATATAGGCTAATCCGTAACTTGTATAAATTGGAAATTAGAAAAGCAAAAAACACATTCGTTCCCAAATCGCAATAAGAAGGGGTAATCAAACACAAATTTGGCGAACACTTAAGAAGCTAGTTATAAAAAACTATAAAGCCAAAGATACATCAAGCGTGCAATTCGGGAACAAGATTCTAAGTAATAAAGGGGAAGTTGCAAATAAATTAAATTTTGTGGAGAGTATCTGTGAAATTAATGCGTCAATTCCATATACATGTGACTACTAGATTTAGATTTCAATTCTGTGATATAAGAACAATCTGTTATATAATTACAAAGTCCAATAATAAGAGGGATGCTGCTGGTATCAATAGAGACATTATTTATCAATCTATTAAAATTAAAGGTCCAGCATTATTGAAAATAATAAACAAATCCTTAAGTTCTGGTATATTCCCAAATGTGTGAAAGAAACGATAGTAGTGCCAGTAAAGTAAATAATACAATAAAATGTGAGAAGTTTCGTCCAGTAAATACTCTTCCTACTTGCGAAAAGCTGATTGAAAAGTTTGTAGCTGACCAGTTGACGAACTATTTAGAGATTTTGTGTTTTCACAATTCAGAGGTCCGGAGGGATCTTACATTTTAAAATATTGAACGATATCTTGATTTGCAAAGAGCCTCAGATCTGTACGAAAAGCCTCAGTTCCCAACTTCATCTTATTCTTTTGTTTTTATTCAACCAATGTTTAAATGCAAAAACTCTGAGAAATATACTTTGTATATTTGTTTATGTTGTTAGAGAATGGAACGCTACCTTTGGACCTTTGAACCGAGTCATTTGATGGTCATTTTTGAATATTTGACCGGGGCACTTCTATTCTATTTTTCTATTATCCTATTTTTCTGTTGTTTCTTATACTCAATTTTTTTTTTTTTTATACATTTTCAAATACCATAGTTTATTTTAATTTAGAATAAGCAAGGCCAGTTTATGAATTGTTTAAACTTAAATATATTAACTTTTACTTTTATAGACTTTAGGCCCAATGAAAAAATTTCTGTAAACAAATAAATAAATGAAAATAAAATAAAAAAAACAGCGAGTCCGCATTTCGGAGATTAAATCAGCCAGACTTACCGCAAATCAGGCAGACCGGCTTTAATAAGTATTCTAAACTTGCAACAGACCATGTTCTCCGAGTTCTAAAATAGAACCTCAGCGGTTACTTTAACAACTTACTCGAGCTGCAGTTGTCAATAAGGGGTATAGATCTAAAAATTATCTCCGTAGAAGGAACCCATATACCATTCGATCTCAAACCTTTTAACCTGAACAATTTTATCCATATTTTCATATTTTTGGCTCTGTCACAACTTCTAAGTAAGGGGTATGTCTCTTCATACAGAAATCCATCCCATCCATCCATTCTTCTATCACAACAGCTATTCCTCTCTGCATCCCTTCTGCTCATAATTGTTCAATACAAGACCTTGAAGACGTTAAGACAGAAAAGGCAATCAGGCTTCGTACAGTTTTAAGAAATCACGCACTGACTGCGATCTTGTCCTTAACCGGAAGCTAACGCTATGTTCTTCCAACAGCAAAGGCCGAAAAAACGAAAGGTTTTGAAAATCTCACTGCAAATATTACCCCTGCGGATGACTCGCAATTCAGCTCTACTTTATCAACGAAAAATCGAAAATTTTAAATGACTTAAATCCATCTTTTGATCCCAATTATTCAGGAGGCAAATCTTCCGTGATCGAACAGCCATTCGTATCGTATTTAATTACGATACGAACGATCCTATCGAATGGAATCCTATGGAATTATGGCATACGATTGATCACGGAACTTAATGTAAAAGATCTATATTACAATATCTGATACAATTATGTTATTTGAAGTGTCATTCATATTTATTTGGAATTGTGTTAAAGTAGAAAGTGAGTTTGGATAACCAAATATTAAAAGAAAAATATGGATTCATTGGCCTTATTTATTTTATTAAGTGAAAGTGAAGATGAATATCAATATGATGAGAAAATCATAAGAAGGCATTTAGGGGACGGAAGTAATCCGCTATCCCTATCTGAAAAGCGTAGGTAAAAAGAAAATACTTACTTTACTTTAAGTGGCGCTACAGTCCGGGGTGGACCTGGGCCTCAGTCAACAAGCGTCTCCAGCCAGCTCGATCTCTGGCTAGAGGGCCTCCAGTTTCGCACTTAAGTTGGCCCTTCCACTTGCGTGCGCCACCTGAGTCTTGGCTTTCCTCTACTGCGCTGTCCCTCAGGAGCGGATTCCAAGACTTATCGGACCGGAGCATTGGTGTCCATACGCTCTACATGTCCCAGCCATCTCAGTCTTTGGATCTTCACTCTTCTGATTAGCTCGATGTCGCTGTATAGTTCGTAGAGTTTATTGTTGTATCTCCTCCTCCACTCACCATCAATGCAGACGGGACCGAAGATCGCCCGAAGAATTTTTCTCTCGAAGCAACCAAGAACACCCTCACCCATTTTTGATAATGTCTATGCCTCTGCGCCATAGAGCAGGACCGGGTGACTTTTGTTGTCCGAGAGTGGGCTTTGCTACTCAATTGTCTTCTTAGCTCAAAGAAACAGCGGTTGGCAAGAGTTATTCTTCGCTTGATCTCAGCGCTGGTGTCGTTGTCTGTATTTATAGCAGAACCTAGGTAGACAACGTCCCTAACTATCTCAAAGTTATATCTGTCGAGGGTAACGTTCTGCCCGAGACGTCGGTGTTGGTTGTCCTTTTTGCTTGACAGCATATACTTGGTCTTGCCCTCATTGAGCGCTTAACCCATTTTCGCCGCTTCCGCCTTAATACTCGCGAAAGCGCCACTGACATCATGCTGCTTTCTCCCGATTATGTCAATATCGTCGGCGTATGAGAGTAGGACGGACTTTTGAAAGATAGTGCCTCTTGTGTTTGCTCGTGAGTTTTGCACTATTCTTTCAAGTACGATGTTGAAAAAATCGCATGACAGCGCATTGCCATGTCTAAATCCTTTATGGACGTCAAAGGTCTCGGTGAGATCTTTACCGACCTTGATGGAGCAGGGTGCATTCTCCATCGTCATCCTGCACAGACGGACGAGCTTGGCAGGGATACCGAAACTAGACATTGCTCTGTATAGCTCTATATAGATGCTGTCATATGCGGCCTTATAATCAATGAATGGGTGGTGTGTATCGATCTGAAGCTCATGGGTCTTTTCCAAGATCTGCTGTAGTGTGAATATTTGGTCGATGGTGGACTTTCCTGGCCTGAAGCCACACTGATATGGACCTATCAGGTTGTTGACGAACGGCTTCAGGCGTTCAAACAATACGGCAGATAAGATCTTACATGCGATGTTAAGAAGACTGATGCCTTTGTAGTTGGCGCAGTTCAGAGGGTCTCCTTTCTTGAGAATCGAACACACAATGCTGAGGTTCCATTCACCGGGCATACTTTCGTCCGACCATATTTTACAGATGAGTTGGTGTATGCTCTTTACCAAGTCATCGCCTGCCGCTTTGAAGAGCTCGGCAGTCAGGCCATCCGCTCCAGCAGCTTTGTTGGACTTAAGCTTCGATATAGCTATCTTCACTTCATTCAGGTCGGGTGGACGGAAACGTTGGTCATCATCGTCCTGTTGAAAGGTTGACGGTATTTGGTCCGTCATCGAGTTATACAATCTGCAGAAATGGTCTTTCCAAATCCTCAGCATCGACTGCGATTCTAGTACGATGTTCCCTTGTTCATCTCTACAGGCTTCGATTCGGGGTTTGTTTCCGTGGCATGTTATTTTTACTTTTTGGTAAAACTTCCGAATCCATTCCTGGAGTAGCATCTTTCAATTTCCTCGATCGCGCGCTTCTTATGCTCTTTCTTCTTACTCCTGAGAAGCCGGTGTTGGTCTCTCCTCTTCTGCTTACAGAGCTCATGAGTAGCTCTGGTCCTTCTTAGCAGCGCCGCTTTATATGAATCTTAGCTTAGCTTAGCTGCATGTGCTTGCCGGCATTCATCATCGAACCAGGGGTTTCGTTGTGGTGGACGAGTGAAACCCAGCACATCAGAATCGGCATCTCTGATGGCGTTTCGGAAGTGTTTCCAATGGTCTTCGATGCTTGATGCTGGCGGTATTGGACCTCTTAAGAGATTAAGAGACACTCGATCGGAAAAGGACTTGGTGATCTCTTGTGATTGTAGCCGTCTGACGTCGAATTTACTCACAGCATTAGTTTGTCTTGGCGTAGTATGTCTTTTATATGTCGAGATGTGGGAACCGCGTGCTAACTACGACAATGTTTCGCAAAGTCGGTTAGCCTGATTCCGTTATCGAAGGTGGTGTTGTGCAGGCTATATTTTTCGATTGTTCCACCAAAGATCACCGAGGACAATTTTAATGTCATAGCTAGGGCATTGCTCGTAGGTCGTGTTAAGGAGCTCATAGAAGGCATCCTTGGTGTCGTCATCTTTCTCCTCTGTGGGGGCATACGCGCATATAAGGCTAATGTTGGCGAATTTAGCCTTGATGCGGATTGCTACGAGGCGCTCGCTCTCATGCCGGAAGCTCAGGACTTCTTGTCTTAGTCTGCCTCCGACAACAAATCCGCATCCAAATAAGCGCTGCTTTTGCCTTCGATAGCAATTGCCGTAGTAGATATCGCAGTTTTTCATCTTCTTTTTGTACGGCCCATCCCATCGCATTTCTTGAATAGTGGTTATGTCTGCTTTGCAGCAGTCTAGGGCCTCCGCTAGTTGGTCGGCTGCACGTGGTCTATTAAGGGATATAACATTCTACGTGCATATCCGAAGCTCATTGTCCTTAAATCGTTTGGGGGGTTGTCAACAGTAGATCCGTCCATATCCGAGGCTTGTTGATGCTTCGTAACTTATGGTTTTTTTTTTAAATGGCCGGGCAGTTACCCCGGCGGCACAACTCCAACCTGGAGGACCAGTTCCATTTTTAATGCCCTTAGGACAAGGGGTCGGTTACACCGAAGCCAGTAACCCGTTCCGGGATGTGAGCGCTACCGTTGGCCCATATAGGGCTTGTCCGCCACCATCTCTTTTCCAAGACCCTGACTAAGTTCTGTATATCCTGAGCTCCAAATATGTCGGAGTAGCCCGGATAAGGTCTTGTTTTGTTTTTCCGACACTAATCCTGATCTATGGCGCAGGAAACTCGCCATTTGTCCCCTTCGCAATCTCTAGTGAGATTCCCAGACGGCGTCACGGGGAGGCGTGAAGTAGGGCTTATTAGCAGAGCTGCATGATGTTCGACTGCAGAGGCTCATTCTCGTTATTTAAAGAACCATCACCTGTCGGAACATGCTACTTCTACGAGGCCTTATGCTAATCGTTGCCATCCCTTAAGAATAGCAAAATTAATAAATCTTCAATTCAAAATAAAGAATACTTATATTCTCTCTATTTTATATTTATATTTTTATATTTATTTATTTTATTTATTTGATATTAAAATAATTCCGTCACCAAATTGACTATCGAATGACGTATCGAAATAATGAGTACGTTCACGTAAACAAAAGTGCATGTTCACGGGTGACATAATCCCGAATGTGTGTTTTTACGTGACGAGTCATACGTTCACGGAAGAGACGATTGCCAGCAGCTCTCTGTATTGAATCCAATATAAGCATGTCAGAATTCGTCTCCTGCTTACATACGGTAAAAGACAAAACACCGGGGTTCGATCCTACCTACTACGAAATGTTAAAAAAAAACTCTCCCACTCCTTTAAAAACTCGCCTTTCAACAAATTAGTAGACAATCGACAAGACGCTTTAACCCCTTGTTGGCCAAGCAGTTAAAAAAGCAGTATAAGATTAATTTTTTTTGATAATTTTTGATTTAAAGTGTTATTAGAAGGAAAATTCAAGTTTTGATTTCTCAAGGACTCTCAAGGTCGAATACTGATGGTTGTACTCAAAAGTACCGTTGGGCTGTCGGGACTCATTTTTTTGAGAAAATATATTTATAGTATATTCTTTTGCTAATGAAGTTGTTATAAATTAAAAAAAAATAGTTTTATTTGTTAAATATGTTTAACACTTACTTGTGAAAGGTATTTTGTTCGAAGCACAGAATAAGGCACCTGATAGTTCGGTTGTAAAACAGACAATGAATCTTTATTTAATTTCAACATTTAATACAAAACAAAAGTGTGATGCAATCTGATATGCGAAACGCGCATTCAGCTAATTTTGGCGTGGGAAAGTGAATTTTAACAAAGTATGTATGCAACCTGAGATGCGAGACGCGCACTCAGCAAAATTAAGTGTGAGAAATATAATGTTGTTTGTCTACTTGTAGACATTCTGCCGTCATTGTGGTTAGAAAGTTAAATTTGTGTAGAAGAAGTTGGTGCATCATCTACTGGTTTTAGAATAAAGTCTTCTTTGGCCCCGTCTGGTTTTACTTCTGGTGTTCTTCGCCTAAGAGCTTTTGCACTTTTCCAAACAATAGCCAATATCAGCAATGTTGTAACCGACAGATCAACCGCTGTTGAATGGTATGCTACATTCTTCCAATGTAACAGCTCGTCACTGCTAATTTCTTGGTTATGGTTATCCCATGAGTGTGCTAATGATAAAACGAACTCTTTGATTTCCGTCCTGGAATTAAAAATCTCAGATTTCATATATAATGAATAGTTTAAACTAAAGTTTAGTGGTTTTATAAAAGTGGATTGGATATCTATCGTTGGGTTTCTTTCCGTAAAGAGAGTATTTTCCCTAGTCTGGATAAAACACGATTGGCCTAGTTGGATTATGCCAATACCGTCTAAAGCAATGTCCTCCCGCTGCCCGCCACAAATAATTGCAGCTTCAATTGCCCTGTTTACCACGAGTGTTTTTTGGTATCCGCCGATATAAGTGGTCAATGACACAAGTTTTACTGGCAGCAATCTGACTTATTATTCCGTGCTTACACAAGAATGTGAATCGTTTCAATGTGCTACATCTGCTAAGTGCAATGTCCGTTAATTCAAAGAAGTTCTGGTTATTGTAGTCTATTGCCATAAAGTCCGCCGAAGCTTCCGGTATTGCATAAGTACCATTGTTTATTCTTTTAGGTATTGGAGTTATTTTGACTAAGTCGTATGATGAGAGTTCTGTAATATGCAAGTATCCGCTAACGATTGCGTGAGTGCCATTAAGTTCTATTTGTATCCGATCAGAATGCCGTTCCACAATTATTAAGTTAGGCGATAATTTAGTCATCACATTTTTAACTACTTCATGGAGGTGTCCTGGTGTTATAAATTCCAAAAAATTGCACAGCTCAGCTGTTGTGAATTTGACGTAGCGCGATTCAATTTCTCTAAGAAGGTTAATTGATATTTGGAATGCAGCAAGGATTTGCAGCCCAACCCTATTGGCATCAATTTTTTCAAACCAAGTATACATCTTGTTTATCTCTGAGATAACATGGTTTAGTTTGTGTGTGAGTATGTTAAATCTTCCATCTGCTTTCTGGTTCAGTTTATTTAAGGACGTTGTTGTCGACATCATTAAGACCTTTTGCTGTTGAATTTATTGTTTCAATAAGCTTTGGTTGTGGTCTAAATTGTCTTTGTTTGCGTAGATTTCGTCATTGACTCCAAAAACCATTTCCAACAGCTTTCCGAATAATTCTCTCTTTGAACGTTTGTTATTTTTATCGATCATTGTTCCAAGTATTTCCAGTTCACATCCTAACGATGCCCCTTTCTCTTTGAGATGATTGAGAAAAGTGAGGCAATGGGTTTCCTCTCGAAATTCCATTGATATGCTACATGATCGTTCCATTCATTTTATGATGTCGTTTATGTTTCTATATTCATCCGCTATTTTAAAGTTAGATATAACTTCCACACTTAAAGTTCCTCGACTAAGTTTTACCTCTCCTGCTTTTTCTACATATAAGCCTGGCTCTGGGTGTTTGATAGTGTATTGAGAATTAGTTTTAGTCATGCAATGCATTATCATAGTTGTTAAAAGTAAAAGCGAACAAATCTTTGAATAAATTGTATTTTTTCTTTTGGTCTGTGATCTATAATTCTGAGGTGTGTTTCTCCTCTTCGAGGTTATGTCACCCCTTTGTATTGCTTCGTTAGTTTTCGTATCGTTTTCAACAGGAAGTGGACAAAGTTTGACAACAGGTATTTTGCAGGTAACCTTTCCTCCGTTCTTAAAGTTACTACCCGTGTAATACCATCGTCACCTGCGTGCACTTCTGTTATTCTTGCTAAAGGCCATCTAGTTGGAGGGCAATTCTCGTCTTTAACCAATACAAGGTCTCCTACGTTAAAGGAATAAGTACTACTATGCCATTTCGTTCGCTGCTGCAATCTTGATAAATATTCGGTCTGCCATTTCTTCCAGAAATGCTGCGTCATTTTCTGAATATGGTTCCATCTTGTTAATCTATGTGTTTCTATTTGAAGTTTGTTTGGTTCTAGTGGAGTAACCAAAGCTTGGCCAACCAGAAAATGTGCAGGTGTTAATATTTCTATATCTGGGTAATCTGTTCCTGGACAAAGTGGTCGTGAGTATAAGCATGCCGCTATTTGCGTCAGCAGAGTGCTCATTTCCTCAAATGTAAGTGTAGTCTCCTATTATTCGTTTTAAGTGATATTTAAACGACTTAACACCAGCTTCCCACAGTCCTCCAAAGTGAGGAGCTGCCGCTGGAATGAAATGCCAGCAAACTCCCTCAAAGGGAGAACATAGAGCTGCAGTTGAAATTTCGTTTACTGCTTTTCGTAAGTCAGTGTCTAGAATTCTTTTCGCACCCACTAATGTGCTTCCGTTGTCACTGTACAAGTCGGATGGAAGCCCTCTCCTTGAAGAAAATCTTCTAAATGCTGCTAAAAATGCTTCCTTCGTCAAATCAGATACCAATTCTATATGAATTGCCTTTGTACAAAAGCAGACAAAGATTGCAATATATCCCTTGTACGATTTATAACCTCTGCCTTTTGTTGTTCTTATCTGTATTGGACCCGCATAATCAATTCCTGTGTGTGTAAACGGTTTATTAGGTCGTACTCGTGAAGTAGGTAGATCGGCCATGATTTGATTAAATGTTTTGGGTTTGAATCGGCAACATTTAACGCAGTTTCTGATTACATTTTTGACCTCATTCCTCCCATGCAATATCCAAAACTTACGTCGCGTATAGGCAAGTGTTGCCTCGTTTCCTCCATGCAAGGTTGAAATGTGTGATTCTGTTATAATTAGTTTAGTCACAAAAACGTTATTTGGCAGTATGATGGGATGCTTCTGATTAAAATCGTCGAAAGAGTCTTAAACGAACGTCTTCGGCAAATAATAAAGCTCGATAATAGCCAGTGTGGATTTGTTGAAGGAAGATCGACGGTGGACGCTATCCAAAGCCTACGAATAATAATGGAAAAGCACCGAGATTCGTCTAAGGATTTACACATGGTATTTATCGACCTCGAGAAAGCATTCGATCGAGTGCCTAGGGATCTCATATGGGCCGCGCTGAGGTCTCAAAACGTACCGGAAACGTATGTTAGAATAAAACAAGACATGTACGGAAACGTGAAAACTGCGGTTAAAAGCTCTGCTGGACTAACGAGAGAATTTCCAGTTAATGTCGGAGTGCATCAAGGAAGCGTACTTAGCCCTTTCCTCTTTAACGTAGTATTCGACTATCTTTTAAAAGACTGCATGTGCGAAACAAATGTAACGCCAATTCTCTTCGCTGACGACGCAGTTATACTTAGTGATAACGTCGAAGATTTACAGAACGCCTTAGATTCATGGAGAAATGCGCTAGAGAGAAACGGGTTTAAAATAAGTCGTTCAAAGACGGAGCATTTGACGTGCCCATTTGCGCATCCGTTGCGACCTGTTCCGGATATAATGTTAGACGGAATAGTTCTTCCGAAAAGCACTATCTTTAAGTGCTTAGGATCAATCGTTAACATGGAAGCGAAATGTGACGACGACGTAAACCACAGAGTGAGTATGGGATGGATGAAACAGCGGGAAAATTCGGGAATCTTTTGCGATCGAAAATTTCCACTTAAATTAAAGGGGAAACTCTACACCACGGTTGTTAGACCAGCTCTTATATACGGTTCACAGTGCTGGACAATGTACGAAGCGTTTAAAAACAAAATGACGGCAGCGGAAATGAAAATGTTAAGGATGTCTAGTGGAGTCACTAAACGCGATTGCATTCGATCTACGCGTATAAGAGGAAGTCTACATATAAAGAATTCGGTAACCGAACAGCTTGAGGCGAATAGAATAAGTTGGTATTGCCACGTTCAAAGAAGATCTGCGGAAAATCCGGTTAAAAAGGCACTATCAACTACGGTCACTCCAACTGTAAGAAAACGAGGTCGGAAAAAGAATTCCTGGATTTCTCAGATGGCAAATGCGCAACAACGTCTGGGGTTAACCACTGAAGCGATCCAGGACCGAGCATTATGTAGACGCGTTCTGCGGTCTGCGACATTAGCCAACCCCATAAGCGGAGCAGCAGCGATGCAGTAAAAATGCGAAACTCGTTACGCATAAGTTCGTATAACGAGGAAAGGGTTAATAAAAGGATAAGAAGAAGAAGATGGGATGCTTCTGATTGTATGGAACGCTTGATCGTTCAATTCTCCCACCTACTCGTAATACGCTTTTCTCATCCAAAAATGGGTTCAGTGATAAAAGCTTACTAGATTTGGATACATTTGTTCCATCTTTATTAAAACAATTTCTGAATGAAAATCTTGTTCTTGTATCAGACAAATGATAGTATTTAAGGAATGCTCCAACTCTCCTCTCGTTAGTTCAAAGTTTTAAAAATTCCTTACGGTACCTACAAGCCGTAGCAAATCTGATACAATAACCAACTACTTTTGTTAAGTGTCTTATCGATGAATATTTATCCAATAGCTCCCATCTCGATTTCAGTGTTTTTGTTGTCACAGCTTTAGTTGCCAAGTCTTTCATTTTAACCATTTTCTCTATTTCCGATTTGTATGGGTATTCGTCGTCGTAAAGCCAGGAAGGCCTTTCCCACCATAACTTACAGTCTTTGAGCATTTTCGGTTCTACCCCCTTGTCGGCGGGATTGTCTTCTGATTTTACGTAATGCCAATCTCCTGGTTTCGTAATTTCATGTTTTTGCTTAACTCGGTTAGCAACAAAACATTTTCATTTGTCCACTGCTCCATTAATCCAGGCTAAAGTTATCTTTGAATCGGTACAAGCATAAATCTTTGCCTCCCTCCACTCTACTGATACTTGAACTTGTTTTAAAAGTTTAACTATTAAAGCCGCAGCACACAATTCAAGCTTAGGCAGTGTTATTATTCTATCATCTAAGGTTTTTATCGGTGCCACTCTCGTCTTAGAAAGAAGCAACGTGATACGAATGTCTCCCTAAATTGTTACGATTTTGCTGTATACAACGGCTCCATAAGCCTTGAGAGAGGCATCTGAAAATCTATGTATTTCAATATGTTTTACATTAGGAACATAATGTACGCAGCGGGGAATAGATATTTGTTCAACTATATGTAGTTCATCACGAAATTTTATCCTATTCTTGGCTAGTTCATCAGCAACAGGTTGATCCCATCCAAATTTCTCAATCCAGAGATCTTGCATTAAAATTTTCGCTTTTATAATAATTGGTGCCAACCATCCCAACGGATCATATAGTTTCGTGATATCTGATAAAATGATTCTTTTTGTTGGTTTTCTTGTGCATTGCTGTAGGTTTACCTTAAAATGAAAATGGTCTGCTTCTGGCGACCAGTGTACACCTAGGGTTTTGACTGTTTTTTCTTTATTTATTTCAATTGTTTTTGCGTTTAAATGTCTTAATATCTCAGGGAGGTTTCCATTCCATTTTCTTAAATTAAAGCCTCCTCTTTTTAGTACTTCAATGAGTTGCTCCTGCATTATTTTGGCTTTTACTTATGAATTTGAGCCTGACATTAAGTCATCTACATAAAAGTCTCTTTTAATTATTTTTAAATCTGGGAATTCTGCTGATTCATCATCGGCCAATTTCTGTAACGTTTTTATGGCCAGATAAGGAGCAGATCTAGTGCCGTATGTTACAGTTGTTAATTTAAATTCCTGCAGTTTTTGGTTCGGAGACGGTCGCCATAGTATTCTTTGAAAGTCCTCAGTAACATATATCTGTCGATACATTTTTTCTATATCCGCCGTGTAAACTTATCCATGAATTCTTCAGCGAAGCAAAATGCTTTGAAGATTCTGTTGTAATTTTAAAAAAAACTGCAAATATTACCCCTGCGGATGACTCGCAATTCAGCTCTACTTTATCAACGAAAAATCGAAAATTTTAAATGACTTAAATCCATCTTTTGATCCCAATTATTCAGGAGGCAAATCTTCCGTGATCGAACAGCCATTCGTATCGTATTTAATTACGATACGAACGATCCTATCGAATGGAATCCTATGGAATTATGGCATACGATTGATCACGGAACTTAATGTAAAAGATCTATATTACAATATCTGATACAATTATGTTATTTGAAGTGTCATTCATATTTATTTGGAATTGTGTTAAAGTAGAAAGTGAGTTTGGATAACCAAATATTAAAAGAAAAATATGGATTCATTGGCCTTATTTATTTTATTAAGTGAAAGTGAAGATGAATATCAATATGATGAGAAAATCATAAGAAGGCATTTAGGGGACGGAAGTAATCCGCTATCCCTATCTGAAAAGCGTAGGTAAAAAGAAAATACTTACTTTACTTTAAGTGGCGCTACAGTCCGGGGTGGACCTGGGCCTCAGTCAACAAGCGTCTCCAGCCAGCTCGATCTCTGGCTAGAGGGCCTCCAGTTTCGCACTTAAGTTGGCCCTTCCACTTGCGTGCGCCACCTGAGTCTTGGCTTTCCTCTACTGCGCTGTCCCTCAGGAGCGGATTCCAAGACTTATCGGACCGGAGCATTGGTGTCCATACGCTCTACATGTCCCAGCCATCTCAGTCTTTGGATCTTCACTCTTCTGATTAGCTCGATGTCGCTGTATAGTTCGTAGAGTTTATTGTTGTATCTCCTCCTCCACTCACCGTCAATGCAGACGGGACCGAAGATCGCCCGAAGAATTTTTCTCTCGAAGCAACCAAGAACACCCTCACCCATTTTTGATAATGTCTATGCCTCTGCGCCATAGAGCAGGACCGGGTGACTTTTGTTGTCCGAGAGTGGGCTTTGCTACTCAATTGTCTTCTTAGCTCAAAGAAACAGCGGTTGGCAAGAGTTATTCTTCGCTTGATCTCAGCGCTGGTGTCGTTGTCTGTATTTATAGCAGAACCTAGGTAGACAAAGTCCCTAACTATCTCAAAGTTATATCTGTCGAGGGTAACGTTCTGCCCGAGACGTCGGTGTTGGTTGTCCTTTTTGCTTGACAGCATATACTTGGTCTTGCCCTCATTGAGCGCTTAACCCATTTTCGCCGCTTCCGCCTTAATACTCGCGAAAGCGCCACTGACATCACGCTGCTTTCTCCCGATTATGTCAATATCGTCGGCGTATGCGAGTAGGACGGACTTTTGAAAGATAGTGCCTCTTGTGTTTGCTCGTGAGTTTTGCACTATTCTTTCAAGTACGATGTTGAAAAAATCGCATGACAGCGCATTGCCATGTCTAAATCCTTTATGGACGTCAAAGGTCTCGGTGAGATCTTTACCGACCTTGATGGAGCAGGGTGCATTCTCCATCGTCATCCTGCACAGACGGACGAGCTTGGCAGGGATACCGAAACTAGACATTGCTCTGTATAGCTCTATATAGATGCTGTCATAGGCGGCCTTATAATCAATGAATGGGTGGTGTGTATCGATCTGAAGCTCATGGATCTTTTCCAAGATCTGCTGTAGTGTGAATATTTGGTCGATGGTGGACTTTCCTGGCCTGAAGCCACACTGATATGGACCTATCAGGTTGTTGACGAACGGCTTCAGGCGTTCAAACAATACGGCAGATAAGATCTTACATGCGATGTTAAGAAGACTGATGCCTTTGTAGTTGGCGCAGTTCAGAGGGTCTCCTTTCTTGAGAATCGAACACACAATGCTGAGGTTCCATTCACCGGGCATACTTTCGTCCGACCATATTTTACAGATGAGTTGGTGTATGCTCTTTACCAAGTCATCGCCTGCCGCTTTGAAGAGCTCGGCAGTCAGGCCATCCGCTCCAGCAGCTTTGTTGGACTTAAGCTTCGATATAGCTATCTTCACTTCATTCAGGTCGGGTGGACGGAAACGTTGGTCATCATCGTCCTGTTGAAAGGTTGACGGTATTTGGTCCGTCATCGAGTTATACAATCTGCAGAAATGGTCTTTCCAAATCCTCAGCATCGACTTCGATTCTAGTACGATGTTCCCTTGTTCATCTCTACAGGCTTCGATTCGGGGTTTGTTTCCGTGGCATGTTATTTTTACTTTTTGGTAAAACTTCCGAATCCATTCCTGGAGTAGCATCTTTCAATTTCCTCGATCGCGCGCTTCTTATGCTCTTTCTTCTTACTCCTGAGAAGCCGGTGTTGGTCTCTCCTCTTCTGCTTACAGAGCTCATGAGTAGCTCTGGTCCTTCTTAGCAGCGCCGCTTTATATGAATCTTAGCTTAGCTTAGCTGCATGTGCTTGCCGGCATTCATCATCGAACCAGGGGTTTCGTTGTGGTGGACGAGTGAAACCCAGCACATCAGAATCGGCATCTCTGATGGCGTTTCGGAAGTGTTTCCAATGGTCTTCGATGCTTGATGCTGGCGGTATTGGACCTCTTAAGAGATTAAGAGACACTCGATCGGAAAAGGACTTGGTGATCTCTTGTGATTGTAGCCGTCTTACGTCGAATTTACTCACAGCATTAGTTTGTCTTGGCGTAGTATGTCTTTTATATGTCGAGATGTGGGAACCGCGTGCTAACTACGACAATGTTTCGCAAAGTCGGTTAGCCTGATTCCGTTATCGAAGGTGGTGTTGTGCAGGCTATATTTTTCGATTGTTCCACCAAAGATCACCGAGGACAATTTTAATGTCATAGCTAGGGCATTGCTCGTAGGTCGTGTTAAGGAGCTCATAGAAGGCATCCTTGGTGTCGTCATCTTTCTCCTCTGTGGGGGCATACGCGCATATAAGGCTAATGTTGGCGAATTTAGCCTTGATGCGGATTGCTACGAGGCGCTCGCTCTCATGCCGGAAGCTCAGGACTTCTTGTCTTAGTCTGCCTCCGACAACAAATCCGCATCCAAATAAGCGCTGCTTTTGCCTTCGATAGCAATTGCCGTAGTAGATATCGCAGTTTTTCATCTTCTTTTTGTACGGCCCATCCCATCGCATTTCTTGAATAGCGGTTATGTCTGCTTTGCAGCAGTCTAGGGCCTCCGCTAGTTGGTCGGCTGCACGTGGTCTATTAAGGGATATAACTTTCTACGTGCATATCCGAAGCTCATTGTCCTTAAATCGTTTGGGGGGTTGTCAACAGTAGATCCGTCCATATCCGAGGCTTGTTGATGCTTCGTAACTTATGGTTTTTTTTTTAAATGGCCGGGCAGTTACCCCGGCGGCACAACTCCAACCTGGAGGACCAGTTCCATTTTTAATGCCCTTAGGACAAGGGGTCGGTTACACCGAAGCCAGTAACCCGTTCCGGGATGTGAGCGCTACCGTTGGCCCATATAGGGCTTGTCCGCCACCATCTCTTTTCCAAGACCCTGACTAAGTTCTGTATATCCTGAGCTCCAAATATGTCGGAGTAGCCCGGATAAGGTCTTGTTTTGTTTTTCCGACACTAATCCTGATCTATGGCGCAGGAAACTCGCCATTTGTCCCCTTCGCAATCTCTAGTGAGATTCCCAGACGGCGTCACGGGGAGGCGTGAAGTAGGGCTTATTAGCAGAGCTGCATGATGTTCGACTGCAGAGGCTCATTCTCGTTATTTAAAGAACCATCACCTGTCGGAACATGCTACTTCTACGAGGCCTTATGCTAATCGTTGCCATCCCTTAAGAATAGCAAAATTAATAAATCTTCAATTCAAAATAAAGAATTCTTATATTCTCTCTATTTTATATTTATATTTTTATATTTATTTATTTTATTTATTTGATATTAAAATAATTCCGTCACCAAATTGAAGTAAAAGTCCTTCGTAAGGAGTTTTCCAAAAAAATTAAATCCGCGCGAACAAGCCGCGCAACTTGGATTAAAATGAAACACAAACTTAACGTTATAAATGTTGTTTATTCAACCAGGTGCTCGTTAGAACTGACTAACAATGAAACTCATACTTAAAATCTAACCTCGATACAATTGACTTCAATGGCCTTGGTTCCCACGGGAAAGCTCATGCAAGTTCGCGCATGCAAGTGAAAAATGCATACAATGCGTCTGACTGGATACTTGAGCCTTCTCGTATTTCCGTCAGATAGGTGACTGCTTACGCGTGTTAACTGCCGCCCTTTTAAATATCTGCGTCCCGCAGATCTACACATGAACATGTTGAGCAGGTCAGATTTCCATCGGGTTGTTGAACCCCCTTGGTAACACGCTGGGCTGAGCAAGGGACTTGTTTGCGCCGAAAGGATGCACGAAGTTCTGGAATGTTAGCTTTCCCGTAGATCTTTCCACACAGCAAACAGATTGAAATGAAGATTACTATGATGATACAAGTTTCTGTAATTAAAGAAGAACTAAAACTTTCTTTTAAGGATTTAATGTGTTCTATGTTTTTAACACTGATGTCATGTAAATGATTTATATCAATTTTCACCCTTCTGCTAGTTACGTTGACCAGGACAGGAGGGAGTGCTTGTAGACCCTTGGAAATTGTACTAGAGTATGTTCGATCCTTGATGCTGATTGTCTCGTTGTCCAGTTGGATCAAGTAAGTGCCTTCTAAAGGAATTGAGCAGTTCCTATCTAAAAGAGAGCCGTTAAAGTTAGTAATAAAGATAGTGTTTTCTCCGATCAATTCAATGATCTCTGCATTATTCTTCCTAAAGTCGCAAGCTGCTGTACCACCCTTGAGGATCCTTGGTAGACAAGTATCTTCTGGTAATTTCTTTACCACCCTTTCCTCACATACGGAAGTATTCCCAATATGAAGGCAGTCACCCTCTAGTCCGAACGTTTCGTCGTAGTTTATGAGTAGTTTCGTAAAGTTTAAGTCAAGTTGTTTTCCGTCATTAATTGCAGCGCGAGCGTTCACTAGATGAAAAATTTTGGGTGCGACCTTTGGAATTGATAGGACATACAGCAATAAAGTTCCGTTTGTAAAAACGGAGGGTCGACCGTATTCTACAGCTTCTACGACGTTTTGGTAAGGTAGGATTTCTAGCTCGTTTATTATAGTGTTAACCTCTTCAGAGTCTAATATGTTGCTATTCACTATCCCTGTCTTAGCCATTTGGCAGGCCATAATAATTTCATTTACTCCCTCTTTTAGTATAAGTATTTTGTCAAGTAAGTCATGTCTAAGTTTCTCAGATACCCCCTTCTGTAAGGCGTTATTGTAGCGGTCGATCATTTTGTTAACCTTGTTCATAACCTCATGCGTTGCGTCAAACAACTTCTCGTTAATTTTGTACTGATGGTCATTGTTCGTTGCTAAGTCAGTCTGTGTTTGTAAGAGTTTGTCCCAGTCAGCTGCATCAGGGGAACCCGCCAGCCATTTCCAGGCAGTCCCAATCCAATTTATGGATCTAGCTCTTCTTGCCCGTGGACCACGGAGTTCTCTTAAGCGATCCCTGGTCTGGTTTAAGTGGTAGTTTAAGACCAGACGGGTTTCTTCATCCGATACATGCTTCGTAACAAGTTGTTCAGTTTGTTGTACAAGTCCGTCGTAAAGTTTTAAGTCAATAACATGGATAAGCCTGAAGTATCCATTCGTCATCCAGGCGTCACCTTCTCTAACGGTCACGATTGGCGATTTATATGAAAATATATGCAAAGCTTCCGAGGGAACCAACAAAACTAAACTGTAATACAAATTTGTTATTTTATTTAAAGATAAGGTCATTATTACAAATATAAAAGCTTAACTCTAGTTACGTTTGTGTGTTACATATAGTATATACAAGTGCAAAAATTGTTATAATAAAATTTGCAATTTTTTATGATATAGGGAAACATTCCCCTTTTTTTTTTTTTTTTTTTTGAGTCTCAAACTATTTCTTTTTTTGGACATTAACATTTTTTAGATGGGCTTTGTGAATTTTCCTACCACTGTCTGTTGTTACTGTAACGCGATTATTTTTTGCCACAATTTCTTTTTTAAACAAGGGCTTGTTTTTTCCTTTGATTCTTTTAATTGCAGTGTAAATCACGTCCCCCTCGCGATACTCCCTGGGTTTTCCTCTCTTTAGATTTAACCTTATATTTCTAACTTCCATATTTCGCTTAATAATGCCCCTAAGATCCTTATTGATTTTTGAGCGGATGTTCAAAAGGTTCTGATAATTTACTCTTTGGGACCTATTAAAGAATATGTCTGTCGGCTTTCGTTTGATGACCGAATGTATTGTGTTGTTATAACGATCCACGGCTACGTAGACAAGTTCCTTAACCTTTAAGTCTGGATTCTCTGCCTTAAGGCACCGATAAATTTCTAGTATAGTGGAATGTACCCTTTCTATTTGACCATTTACCTCGCTCCTGTGTGTTGGGGTTAAATATAATTTAATTCCTAGCGTTTTAATGAAATTTAGGACGATTGGGCTGAGGAAGCCTCTTTCATTGTCCGTCACTAAAATTTGTGGGACTGTGAAGTAATGTAAAATTTTAATCAATTTTGATCTAATGTAAATGGCTGATTTATCTTTAATGTGGAAAAATTTAGAAAACTTAGAAAACTTGTCAACTACGGTTAAGAATTTTTCATTTTGAAGTTCCATTATATCCATATGAAGAATTTCACATGGATACTTTGGAGTGGGGGTTTCCTGTAAAGTGGGAGTTATGGGGTGTCGGTCATACTTGTTAGTATTACAGATTTCGCATGACGAAGTTAGTTTTTTTATTCTGGACATCATATGTGGGAAGTAAAATTGTTCGAGGATTTGCTCTTTGTTTTCCCTTGCCGACCGGTGGGCTCTTCTGTGTTCTTTCTCTATAATTAGGAATTGGCGATCTTCATTAGCAATGTCCTCGACAACTCTTTGTGTCACACGAATCTTGTATTTCTCGAAGTTTTCTAGGTAAACTTTTTGTAGCAACCCCAGATAGCTCTCTGGAATTTTGATCCCGTTTACTACATTTGGGTTTAAGTTTTCCCTAAGCAATTCTATGAGATTGTCCTGACAAAAGGTTCTGGCAGAAATATAATGACGATGATAGCCCTGATGCGGTTCCTCGTGAGCACGGAGATCTATGCCAGTTCTGAAAATAAGTTGGTTTCTAAACACATTAATTGGAGCTTCTACATGTGGAATTAGGTCGGAATTATCCTGGTCGGCACTGTGCGCTGTGCACGAATCTGTATCACTGTCTGACAGCTTACAAAGTCCCTCTTCAGCCGTACCAGTCAGTGAGTCTGCCCCGGAGGCTCGTCCTTCACCTGCGGTATCTGTGGCTGATTCCGAGAGTGCTTCTTGTAGCTCGCTTGCAGTTTCGGTGCTTATGTCGCCAGCTGTTCCGGCTCCACTAGGTAGAGTAGGCAGATGGTTAACTTCTGTCTTCAGGCGTGAGAGAGCATCCGCCACGAAATTCGATTTACCAGGTGTGTAAATCAATTCGTAGTTATACTCTTCAATCCTTGCTTTCCAGCGTTTGAGTTTTGCATTGTGATTTCTATTACTCAGTGCGAATGTAAGAGGCTGGTGGTCTGTGTAAATCTTGATCTTTTTTGCTCCATACAGATAATTTCTCAAATTATCCAGAGCCCAGACTACTGCAAGCATCTCCTTCTCATTCGTTGCGTAATTTTCCTCTGTTCGATTCAGAGAACGAGATATATATGCGACGGGCCTCTCCTTACCGTGCTCACCTTGAGACAGCACTGCTCCGATCGCGAAATTAGAAGCATCCGTGGTCAAATTGAAGCTTTTCTCGAAGTTCGGAAACGCAAGTACTTCTGCAGAAGTGAGTAGCTCCTTTAAGGTTTCGAAAGCCTTAACTGCATCTTCATTGAGAGATATTGGAACATTTTTCGATTGGTTAGCTCGAACTTGTGCAAATTCTCCTCGAGTTATATTCGTCAATGGTTTGGCTAATTTGGCATAATCACGGATAAATTTCCTATAGTACGAAGTCAACCCGAGGAAGCTTTTTAGTTCCTTTAAGTTCGTCGGTGGAAGGATTTTTTCGATAGCCCTAACCTTTTTTGGATCTGGAAGGATGCCATCGGGAGTAACAAGATAGCCAAGAAATTCGACGCTGGTAGCCAAGAAGTTAGTTTTTTCCAGATTGATTTTCAACCCGGCTTCACTGATTTTGGTAAAGACGATCTCTATGTCTCTTAGATGATCTTCCTCTGTTTTACTAAAAATAATTATGTCATCTATATAGACATAACAAATCTTACCTATTAACTCCTTAAGCACATCATCTATCATCCGCTGAAAGATTGCTGGAGCATTCTTGAGGCCGAACGAAAGTCTTAGATATTCATACTTCCCATTCATCGTTGAAAACGCTGTTTTCGGAATGTCCTTGTCTTTCATGAGGATCTGATGAAACCCTGAGGTTAAATCAAGCGTGGTAAAGAATCGAGCATCACCTAAACTGGCAAGCGTGCTGTTGATATCGGGGATAGGATACGTATCCGGAACTGTTACGGCGTTTAGACGCTTGTAATCGATGACCATTCTGTACTGCTTTTCTCCGTTTGGCTTTGGCTTCTTCGGAACAACCCATATAGGTGAATTATACGGGCTGTTGGATGGACGAATGATGTTCTCTGATAGGAGTTCACTTACCTGTCTCTCAACTTCTTCCCTCATACAAGCGGGGTAAGGGTAACTTTTGGAATAGATTGGATCGTCGGTGTTTGTACGAATTTCCGCTCGGACGTTGGTTTTCACCTTCTCATTCCCCACTGGACCGAAAAGACTTTTGAATTTCATATAAAGATATCCTAACCTAGATCTTCCTGACATGGAAACATTTTCGCCTAAGGTAAGCATTTGACTAATTAATTCAGCAGAAGTGCTGTTTTTGAGAGGAATGATTTTATTCGAATCAATGGTAAGCATATGTTTTTCTCTATCTATTACAGCCTTCAGCTGTTTCAGAGTATCGTCACCTATTATACCATCAAATGATTTCAGATTTGGGAGGATGAAAAATGTTATCTCGAGATCGCAGCCTAAGTAATGGAAGAACCTTCCACAGATTTTGCTTCTAACTAGGATATTTCCGGCAGGACTGTTGACATGAAATGGGATTCTTACGGGGTCGGGACACGGAACTAAATTGTGTTTGATGAAGTTCTTATTCGCTCCAGTGTCTATGAGGAATTTTAGGACGTCCCCGTCTCGCGTTACATATTCTATATATGGTACGCTGGAAACGAGGCCCCTTCCATAAAATTTTCACCTCTAGGTTCTTCATTGGGGAGTTTAGTGGATTCTATTTCTGGGTTTTCTTCACTCGTGGTGTTTTCCGGACCTGTGAACACTACGTGATTTAGGCGCTGTTGTTTTCGAGGGTAGTTATCGGATTTTGATTCCCTCTTAGCTGATTTTGGCAAATTCATATAGTTAACCTTCCTAGACTGGGTGGAATTGTCTACTTCCATTTTTACTGGAGGCTTTGGCCCTGTTGGCCTTTGGGGTTGATGCTGTTGCTGAGAGTTTGACCTCCCCGAATGATGTGAATGATGAGCAGGATCTCTAGGAGGATACGACTTGTTGGGGTTTCCAGGATTGTGATGAGATCCTGAGTTACCTCTAAAGTCGTAGTTCACAGGGGAAGAGATTGTATTGGATGCCCTGACATGTAGAGAATTGTTTCTGAAGTTCAGGTTTTGCATCTCTAAGCATGCTGAATATGCCTCAGGCAAGGTTCTTGGCTTCTGAATGATAAGGAGTCTTGAAAGATCTCCATTAAGCCCACGAACAAACACGTCGAGGGCACGGTTTCTATATGTTTCCACCAGAGCATTCATGGTTTCGGTGGAGTAAGTTTCAGCCCTGATCTTATTGATTATCAAGGAGAATTGATGATTCACGGTGGCATAGAAATCGTCAACTCTTGAGCCACCCTGTGTGAGCTGATTGAGTTGGTGCTCAAGGGTACGGATATCCCTCTTGTCGGCGTAATGGAGCGAGAGAATTTTTTTAATCTCGATCCACTCGTTATCGAATATATTGTATGAGACAAGAGCAGAATCCGCCCTGCCTCTTATTTTTTGACGTATATGTTGTAAAATCGCACGATAGATTGGCTTATTACGGACTATTTCATAGTCCTTCAGAATTGTCTCTACGCTGTAGACCCAGGAGACATATTGGACTGGGTTGCCATCAAAGACTTGTAATTCCTTCACCGAATCAGGGAGTTTAGAAATATCCTTTAGGTCTTGTTCGCATGTTGGCCCACATAATTGTACCGCGACTTCCGCAAGTGGAACGGAGCTGTCTCCCTGCTCCACAACCTGGAGTCGATTGCCGATAACAGCTAAGCGTTCGTTAACGTGTTTAATGGACTCTTGTGGATTAAATTGTTCTATTCTGCTAATGCGGCCTTCTATTGCCCTAAGCTGTTCTATTACGGAATTTATAGCCCCCGTGAGCTGAGTGACGGATGTCTTAATCTCATCCATTCTAATAGAGACTACCAAGGAAGTATTCGAGAGCACGGAAAATGAACAAATTTAGATATAACAAAACGCGACAGTAAAATAACAACAGAAGTGGCAACAATTTTTCCTTAATATTATAATTTTTTTTTTTTATTTTTTTTTTTTTGATTAATTATTTCTTAAAGGTATTTTAAATCGTTTTGTCAAAAGAATGACGTTGGTTTAAGGTTCCCTAGATGCCTGCTAAGCGCTCTCCATTAACTTTCGGGGTAGCTACTTTAGTTCGGAAGGCTCATATGGATCCTCTTTAGTCGTTAATGCGTAAAAAGTCGCAGCGACCTACTAGGGTATGAGGTTCTTCACCACTAGTGATTAAAATTAATTAATTCTTAAGTAAGCCGGCCCCTTTTTTCATGAGAGTTGGCCCCTAGGCATAGTTTTGAGCTATGTTTAATAAACTCTGCTTGAGTTTCTTCTTTTTTTTTTTTTTTTGGTTTAAGAGACTATGTTACTCTTATCAGATATATAAATAATTTGGCATATTTTGTCTTACAATTATTTGCTTAAATTTATCTTACTACAATCCTAGGAATATAGGACAGCCCCTCATCGTTTGAATCCTTAGTTGGTTGATTTCTCTTATTTTTCCCTTAACTGTTTGTAACTTCGAGTATTTTTTTCAAAAATTGTTTACTTTACTTGTTCACTTCACTTATTGGTTTCTACTTTCTTTTTGTAGGATAATTTTTTTGGAATTGAAGGTACTTTGGGGTTCGTTCACTGCAGATTTAACAGAAATGATTTTTTTTGGAATTTTAAGTGATTTGGGTGTCATTCACTTCACTTATCGGATTTAACAGAAATGATTTTTTGCAATTTTAAGTGATTTATGTTTCAGTCATTTTACTTATTTAGGATTCACACACGAGTTTTTGGGCTGTCCCTGCTCGGGCGCCAGTAAAAGTCCTTCGTAAGGAGTTTTCCAAAAAAATTAAATCCGCGCGAACAAGCCGCGCAACTTGGATTAAAATGAAACACAAACTTAACGTTATAAATGTTGTTTATTCAACCAGGTGCTCGTTAGAACTGACTAACAATGAAACTCATACTTAAAATCTAACCTCGATACAATTGACTTCAATGGCCTTGGTTCCCACGGGAAAGCTCATGCAAGTTCGCGCATGCAAGTGAAAAATGCATACAATGCGTCTGACTGGATACTTGAGCCTTCTCGTATTTCCGTCAGATAGGTGACTGCTTACGCGTGTTAACTGCCGCCCTTTTAAATATCTGCGTCCCGCAGATCTACACATGAACATGTTGAGCAGGTCAGATTTCCATCGGGTTGTTGAACCCCCTTGGTAACACGCTGGGCTGAGCAAGGGACTTGTTTGCGCCGAAAGGATGCACGAAGTTCTGGAATGTTAGCTTTCCCGTAGATCTTTCCACACAGCAAACAGATTGAAATGAAGATTACTATGATGATACAAGTTTCTGTAATTAAAGAAGAACTAAAACTTTCTTTTAAGGATTTAATGTGTTCTATGTTTTTAACACTGATGTCATGTAAATGATTTATATCAATTTTCACCCTTCTGCTAGTTACGTTGACCAGGACAGGAGGGAGTGCTTGTAGACCCTTGGAAATTGTACTAGAGTATGTTCGATCCTTGATGCTGATTGTCTCGTTGTCCAGTTGGATCAAGTAAGTGCCTTCTAAAGGAATTGAGCAGTTCCTATCTAAAAGAGAGCCGTTAAAGTTAGTAATAAAGATAGTGTTTTCTCCGATCAATTCAATGATCTCTGCATTATTCTTCCTAAAGTCGCAAGCTGCTGTACCACCCTTGAGGATCCTTGGTAGACAAGTATCTTCTGGTAATTTCTTTACCACCCTTTCCTCACATACGGAAGTATTCCCAATATGAAGGCAGTCACCCTCTAGTCCGAACGTTTCGTCGTAGTTTATGAGTAGTTTCGTAAAGTTTAAGTCAAGTTGTTTTCCGTCATTAATTGCAGCGCGAGCGTTCACTAGATGAAAAATTTTGGGTGCGACCTTTGGAATTGATAGGACATACAGCAATAAAGTTCCGTTTGTAAAAACGGAGGGTCGACCGTATTCTACAGCTTCTACGACGTTTTGGTAAGGTAGGATTTCTAGCTCGTTTATTATAGTGTTAACCTCTTCAGAGTCTAATATGTTGCTATTCACTATCCCTGTCTTAGCCATTTGGCAGGCCATAATAATTTCATTTACTCCCTCTTTTAGTATAAGTATTTTGTCAAGTAAGTCATGTCTAAGTTTCTCAGATACCCCCTTCTGTAAGGCGTTATTGTAGCGGTCGATCATTTTGTTAACCTTGTTCATAACCTCATGCGTTGCGTCAAACAACTTCTCGTTAATTTTGTACTGATGGTCATTGTTCGTTGCTAAGTCAGTCTGTGTTTGTAAGAGTTTGTCCCAGTCAGCTGCATCAGGGGAACCCGCCAGCCATTTCCAGGCAGTCCCAATCCAATTTATGGATCTAGCTCTTCTTGCCCGTGGACCACGGAGTTCTCTTAAGCGATCCCTGGTCTGGTTTAAGTGGTAGTTTAAGACCAGACGGGTTTCTTCATCCGATACATGCTTCGTAACAAGTTGTTCAGTTTGTTGTACAAGTCCGTCGTAAAGTTTTAAGTCAATAACATGGATAAGCCTGAAGTATCCATTCGTCATCCAGGCGTCACCTTCTCTAACGGTCACGATTGGCGATTTATATGAAAATATATGCAAAGCTTCCGAGGGAACCAACAAAACTAAACTGTAATACAAATTTGTTATTTTATTTAAAGATAAGGTCATTATTACAAATATAAAAGCTTAACTCTAGTTACGTTTGTGTGTTACATATAGTATATACAAGTGCAAAAATTGTTATAATAAAATTTGCAATTTTTTATGATATAGGGAAACATTCCCCTTTTTTTTTTTTTTTTTTTTGAGTCTCAAACTATTTCTTTTTTTGGACATTAACATTTTTTAGATGGGCTTTGTGAATTTTCCTACCACTGTCTGTTGTTACTGTAACGCGATTATTTTTTGCCACAATTTCTTTTTTAAACAAGGGCTTGTTTTTTCCTTTGATTCTTTTAATTGCAGTGTAAATCACGTCCCCCTCGCGATACTCCCTGGGTTTTCCTCTCTTTAGATTTAACCTTATATTTCTAACTTCCATATTTCGCTTAATAATGCCCCTAAGATCCTTATTGATTTTTGAGCGGATGTTCAAAAGGTTCTGATAATTTACTCTTTGGGACCTATTAAAGAATATGTCTGTCGGCTTTCGTTTGATGACCGAATGTATTGTGTTGTTATAACGATCCACGGCTACGTAGACAAGTTCCTTAACCTTTAAGTCTGGATTCTCTGCCTTAAGGCACCGATAAATTTCTAGTATAGTGGAATGTACCCTTTCTATTTGACCATTTACCTCGCTCCTGTGTGTTGGGGTTAAATATAATTTAATTCCTAGCGTTTTAATGAAATTTAGGACGATTGGGCTGAGGAAGCCTCTTTCATTGTCCGTCACTAAAATTTGTGGGACTGTGAAGTAATGTAAAATTTTAATCAATTTTGATCTAATGTAAATGGCTGATTTATCTTTAATGTGGAAAAATTTAGAAAACTTAGAAAACTTGTCAACTACGGTTAAGAATTTTTCATTTTGAAGTTCCATTATATCCATATGAAGAATTTCACATGGATACTTTGGAGTGGGGGTTTCCTGTAAAGTGGGAGTTATGGGGTGTCGGTCATACTTGTTAGTATTACAGATTTCGCATGACGAAGTTAGTTTTTTTATTCTGGACATCATATGTGGGAAGTAAAATTGTTCGAGGATTTGCTCTTTGTTTTCCCTTGCCGACCGGTGGGCTCTTCTGTGTTCTTTCTCTATAATTAGGAATTGGCGATCTTCATTAGCAATGTCCTCGACAACTCTTTGTGTCACACGAATCTTGTATTTCTCGAAGTTTTCTAGGTAAACTTTTTGTAGCAACCCCAGATAGCTCTCTGGAATTTTGATCCCGTTTACTACATTTGGGTTTAAGTTTTCCCTAAGCAATTCTATGAGATTGTCCTGACAAAAGGTTCTGGCAGAAATATAATGACGATGATAGCCCTGATGCGGTTCCTCGTGAGCACGGAGATCTATGCCAGTTCTGAAAATAAGTTGGTTTCTAAACACATTAATTGGAGCTTCTACATGTGGAATTAGGTCGGAATTATCCTGGTCGGCACTGTGCGCTGTGCACGAATCTGTATCACTGTCTGACAGCTTACAAAGTCCCTCTTCAGCCGTACCAGTCAGTGAGTCTGCCCCGGAGGCTCGTCCTTCACCTGCGGTATCTGTGGCTGATTCCGAGAGTGCTTCTTGTAGCTCGCTTGCAGTTTCGGTGCTTATGTCGCCAGCTGTTCCGGCTCCACTAGGTAGAGTAGGCAGATGGTTAACTTCTGTCTTCAGGCGTGAGAGAGCATCCGCCACGAAATTCGATTTACCAGGTGTGTAAATCAATTCGTAGTTATACTCTTCAATCCTTGCTTTCCAGCGTTTGAGTTTTGCATTGTGATTTCTATTACTCAGTGCGAATGTAAGAGGCTGGTGGTCTGTGTAAATCTTGATCTTTTTTGCTCCATACAGATAATTTCTCAAATTATCCAGAGCCCAGACTACTGCAAGCATCTCCTTCTCATTCGTTGCGTAATTTTCCTCTGTTCGATTCAGAGAACGAGATATATATGCGACGGGCCTCTCCTTACCGTGCTCACCTTGAGACAGCACTGCTCCGATCGCGAAATTAGAAGCATCCGTGGTCAAATTGAAGCTTTTCTCGAAGTTCGGAAACGCAAGTACTTCTGCAGAAGTGAGTAGCTCCTTTAAGGTTTCGAAAGCCTTAACTGCATCTTCATTGAGAGATATTGGAACATTTTTCGATTGGTTAGCTCGAACTTGTGCAAATTCTCCTCGAGTTATATTCGTCAATGGTTTGGCTAATTTGGCATAATCACGGATAAATTTCCTATAGTACGAAGTCAACCCGAGGAAGCTTTTTAGTTCCTTTAAGTTCGTCGGTGGAAGGATTTTTTCGATAGCCCTAACCTTTTTTGGATCTGGAAGGATGCCATCGGGAGTAACAAGATAGCCAAGAAATTCGACGCTGGTAGCCAAGAAGTTAGTTTTTTCCAGATTGATTTTCAACCCGGCTTCACTGATTTTGGTAAAGACGATCTCTATGTCTCTTAGATGATCTTCCTCTGTTTTACTAAAAATAATTATGTCATCTATATAGACATAACAAATCTTACCTATTAACTCCTTAAGCACATCATCTATCATCCGCTGAAAGATTGCTGGAGCATTCTTGAGGCCGAACGAAAGTCTTAGATATTCATACTTCCCATTCATCGTTGAAAACGCTGTTTTCGGAATGTCCTTGTCTTTCATGAGGATCTGATGAAACCCTGAGGTTAAATCAAGCGTGGTAAAGAATCGAGCATCACCTAAACTGGCAAGCGTGCTGTTGATATCGGGGATAGGATACGTATCCGGAACTGTTACGGCGTTTAGACGCTTGTAATCGATGACCATTCTGTACTGCTTTTCTCCGTTTGGCTTTGGCTTCTTCGGAACAACCCATATAGGTGAATTATACGGGCTGTTGGATGGACGAATGATGTTCTCTGATAGGAGTTCACTTACCTGTCTCTCAACTTCTTCCCTCATACAAGCGGGGTAAGGGTAACTTTTGGAATAGATTGGATCGTCGGTGTTTGTACGAATTTCCGCTCGGACGTTGGTTTTCACCTTCTCATTCCCCACTGGACCGAAAAGACTTTTGAATTTCATATAAAGATATCCTAACCTAGATCTTCCTGACATGGAAACATTTTCGCCTAAGGTAAGCATTTGACTAATTAATTCAGCAGAAGTGCTGTTTTTGAGAGGAATGATTTTATTCGAATCAATGGTAAGCATATGTTTTTCTCTATCTATTACAGCCTTCAGCTGTTTCAGAGTATCGTCACCTATTATACCATCAAATGATTTCAGATTTGGGAGGATGAAAAATGTTATCTCGAGATCGCAGCCTAAGTAATGGAAGAACCTTCCACAGATTTTGCTTCTAACTAGGATATTTCCGGCAGGACTGTTGACATGAAATGGGATTCTTACGGGGTCGGGACACGGAACTAAATTGTGTTTGATGAAGTTCTTATTCGCTCCAGTGTCTATGAGGAATTTTAGGACGTCCCCGTCTCGCGTTACATATTCTATATATGGTACGCTGGAAACGAGGCCCCTTCCATAAAATTTTCACCTCTAGGTTCTTCATTGGGGAGTTTAGTGGATTCTATTTCTGGGTTTTCTTCACTCGTGGTGTTTTCCGGACCTGTGAACACTACGTGATTTAGGCGCTGTTGTTTTCGAGGGTAGTTATCGGATTTTGATTCCCTCTTAGCTGATTTTGGCAAATTCATATAGTTAACCTTCCTAGACTGGGTGGAATTGTCTACTTCCATTTTTACTGGAGGCTTTGGCCCTGTTGGCCTTTGGGGTTGATGCTGTTGCTGAGAGTTTGACCTCCCCGAATGATGTGAATGATGAGCAGGATCTCTAGGAGGATACGACTTGTTGGGGTTTCCAGGATTGTGATGAGATCCTGAGTTACCTCTAAAGTCGTAGTTCACAGGGGAAGAGATTGTATTGGATGCCCTGACATGTAGAGAATTGTTTCTGAAGTTCAGGTTTTGCATCTCTAAGCATGCTGAATATGCCTCAGGCAAGGTTCTTGGCTTCTGAATGATAAGGAGTCTTGAAAGATCTCCATTAAGCCCACGAACAAACACGTCGAGGGCACGGTTTCTATATGTTTCCACCAGAGCATTCATGGTTTCGGTGGAGTAAGTTTCAGCCCTGATCTTATTGATTATCAAGGAGAATTGATGATTCACGGTGGCATAGAAATCGTCAACTCTTGAGCCACCCTGTGTGAGCTGATTGAGTTGGTGCTCAAGGGTACGGATATCCCTCTTGTCGGCGTAATGGAGCGAGAGAATTTTTTTAATCTCGATCCACTCGTTATCGAATATATTGTATGAGACAAGAGCAGAATCCGCCCTGCCTCTTATTTTTTGACGTATATGTTGTAAAATCGCACGATAGATTGGCTTATTACGGACTATTTCATAGTCCTTCAGAATTGTCTCTACGCTGTAGACCCAGGAGACATATTGGACTGGGTTGCCATCAAAGACTTGTAATTCCTTCACCGAATCAGGGAGTTTAGAAATATCCTTTAGGTCTTGTTCGCATGTTGGCCCACATAATTGTACCGCGACTTCCGCAAGTGGAACGGAGCTGTCTCCCTGCTCCACAACCTGGAGTCGATTGCCGATAACAGCTAAGCGTTCGTTAACGTGTTTAATGGACTCTTGTGGATTAAATTGTTCTATTCTGCTAATGCGGCCTTCTATTGCCCTAAGCTGTTCTATTACGGAATTTATAGCCCCCGTGAGCTGAGTGACGGATGTCTTAATCTCATCCATTCTAATAGAGACTACCAAGGAAGTATTCGAGAGCACGGAAAATGAACAAATTTAGATATAACAAAACGCGACAGTAAAATAACAACAGAAGTGGCAACAATTTTTCCTTAATATTATAATTTTTTTTTTTTATTTTTTTTTTTTTGATTAATTATTTCTTAAAGGTATTTTAAATCGTTTTGTCAAAAGAATGACGTTGGTTTAAGGTTCCCTAGATGCCTGCTAAGCGCTCTCCATTAACTTTCGGGGTAGCTACTTTAGTTCGGAAGGCTCATATGGATCCTCTTTAGTCGTTAATGCGTAAAAAGTCGCAGCGACCTACTAGGGTATGAGGTTCTTCACCACTAGTGATTAAAATTAATTAATTCTTAAGTAAGCCGGCCCCTTTTTTCATGAGAGTTGGCCCCTAGGCATAGTTTTGAGCTATGTTTAATAAACTCTGCTTGAGTTTCTTCTTTTTTTTTTTTTTTTGGTTTAAGAGACTATGTTACTCTTATCAGATATATAAATAATTTGGCATATTTTGTCTTACAATTATTTGCTTAAATTTATCTTACTACAATCCTAGGAATATAGGACAGCCCCTCATCGTTTGAATCCTTAGTTGGTCTTCTTCTTCTTTCTTTTAAAATAGGATGGTTGATTTCTCTTATTTTTCCCTTAACTGTTTGTAACTTCGAGTATTTTTTTCAAAAATTGTTTACTTTACTTGTTCACTTCACTTATTGGTTTCTACTTTCTTTTTGTAGGATAATTTTTTTGGAATTGAAGGTACTTTGGGGTTCGTTCACTGCAGATTTAACAGAAATGATTTTTTTTGGAATTTTAAGTGATTTGGGTGTCATTCACTTCACTTATCGGATTTAACAGAAATGATTTTTTGCAATTTTAAGTGATTTATGTTTCAGTCATTTTACTTATTTAGGATTCACACACGAGTTTTTGGGCTGTCCCTGCTCGGGCGCCAGTAAAAGTCCTTCGTAAGGAGTTTTCCAAAAAAATTAAATCCGCGCGAACAAGCCGCGCAACTTGGATTAAAATGAAACACAAACTTAACGTTATAAATGTTGTTTATTCAACCAGGTGCTCGTTAGAACTGACTAACAATGAAACTCATACTTAAAATCTAACCTCGATACAATTGACTTCAATGGCCTTGGTTCCCACGGGAAAGCTCATGCAAGTTCGCGCATGCAAGTGAAAAATGCATACAATGCGTCTGACTGGATACTTGAGCCTTCTCGTATTTCCGTCAGATAGGTGACTGCTTACGCGTGTTAACTTTGACTATCGAATGACGTATCGAAATAATGAGTACGTTCACGTAAACAAAAGTGCATGTTCACGGGTGACATAATCCCGAATGTGTGTTTTTACGTGACGAGTCATACGTTCACGGAAGAGACGATTGCCAGCAGCTCTCTGTATTGAATCCAATATAAGCATGTCAGAATTCGTCTCCTGCTTACATACGGTAAAAGACAAAACACCGGGGTTCGATCCTACCTACTACGAAATGTTAAAAAAAAACTCTCCCACTCCTTTAAAAACTCGCCTTTCAACAAATTAGTAGACAATCGACAAGACGCTTTAACCCCTTGTTGGCCAAGCAGTTAAAAAAGCAGTATACGATTAATTTTTTTTGATAATTTTTGATTTAAAGTGTTATTAGAAGGAAAATTCAAGTTTTGATTTCTCAAGGACTCTCAAGGTCGAATACTGATGGTTGTACTCAAAAGTACCGTTGGGCTGTCGGGACTCATTTTTTTGAGAAAATATATTTATAGTATATTCTTTTGCTAATGAAGTTGTTATAAATTAAAAAAAAATAGTTTTATTTGTTAAATATGTTTAACACTTACTTGTGAAAGGTATTTTGTTCGAAGCACAGAATAAGGCACCTGATAGTTCGGTTGTAAAACAGACAATGAATCTTTATTTAATTTCAACATTTAATACAAAACAAAAGTGTGATGCAATCTGATATGCGAAACGCGCATTCAGCTAATTTTGGCGTGGGAAAGTGAATTTTAACAAAGTATGTATGCAACCTGAGATGCGAGACGCGCACTCAGCAAAATTAAGTGTGAGAAATATAATGTTGTTTGTCTACTTGTAGACATTCTGCCGTCATTGTGGTTAGAAAGTTAAATTTTTGTAGAAGAAGTTGGTGCATCATCTACTGGTTTTAGAATAAAGTCTTCTTTGGCCCCGTCTGGTTTTACTTCTGGTGTTCTTCGCCTAAGAGCTTTTGCACTTTTCCAAACAATAGCCAATATCAGCAATGTTGTAACCGACAGATCAACCGCTGTTGAATGGTATGCTACATTCTTCCAATGTAACAGCTCGTCACTGCTAATTTCTTGGTTATGGTTATCCCATGAGTGTGCTAATGATAAAACGAACTCTTTGATTTCCGTCCTGGAATTAAAAATCTCAGATTTCATATATAATGAATAGTTTAAACTAAAGTTTAGTGGTTTTATAAAAGTGGATTGGATATCTATCGTTGGGTTTCTTTCCGTAAAGAGAGTATTTTCCCTAGTCTGGATAAAACACGATTGGCCTAGTTGGATTATGCCAATACCGTCTAAAGCAATGTCCTCCCGCTGCCCGCCACAAATAATTGCAGCTTCAATTGCCCTGTTTACCACGAGTGTTTTTTGGTATCCGCCGATATAAGTGGTCAATGACACAAGTTTTACTGGCAGCAATCTGGCTTATTATTCCGTGCTTACACAAGAATGTGAATCGTTTCAATGTGCTACATCTGCTAAGTGCAATGTCCGTTAATTCAAAGAAGTTCTGGTTATTGTAGTCTATTGCCATAAAGTCCGCCGAAGCTTCCGGTATTGCATAAGTACCATTGTTTATTCTTTTAGGTATTGGAGTTATTTTGACTAAGTCGTATGATGAGAGTTCTGTAATATGCAAGTATCCGCTAACGATTGCGTGAGTGCCATTAAGTTCTATTTGTATCCGATCAGAATGCCGTTCCACAATTATTAAGTTAGGCGATAATTTAGTCATCACATTTTTAACTACTTCATGGAGGTGTCCTGGTGTTATAAATTCCAAAAAATTGCACAGCTCAGCTGTTGTGAATTTGACGTAGCGCGATTCAATTTCTCTAAGAAGGTTAATTGATATTTGGAATGCAGCAAGGATTTGCAGCCCAACCCTATTGGCATCAATTTTTTCAAACCAAGTATACATCTTGTTTATCTCTGAGATAACATGGTTTAGTTTGTGTGTGAGTATGTTAAATCTTCCATCTGCTTTCTGGTTCAGTTTATTTAAGGACGTTGTTGTCGACATCATTAAGACCTTTTGCTGTTGAATTTATTGTTTCAATAAGCTTTGGTTGTGGTCTAAATTGTCTTTGTTTGCGTAGATTTCGTCATTGACTCCAAAAACCATTTCCAACAGCTTTCCGAATAATTCTCTCTTTGAACGTTTGTTATTTTTATCGATCATTGTTCCAAGTATTTCCAGTTCACATCCTAACGATGCCCCTTTCTCTTTGAGATGATTGAGAAAAGTGAGGCAATGGGTTTCCTCTCGAAATTCCATTGATATGCTACATGATCGTTCCATTCATTTTATGATGTCGTTTATGTTTCTATATTCATCCGCTATTTTAAAGTTAGATATAACTTCCACACTTAAAGTTCCTCGACTAAGTTTTACCTCTCCTGCTTTTTCTACATATAAGCCTGGCTCTGGGTGTTTGATAGTGTATTGAGAATTAGTTTTAGTCATGCAATGCATTATCATAGTTGTTAAAAGTAAAAGCGAACAAATCTTTGAATAAATTGTATTTTTTCTTTTGGTCTGTGATCTATAATTCTGAGGTGTGTTTCTCCTCTTCGAGGTTATGTCACCCCTTTGTATTGCTTCGTTAGTTTTCGTATCGTTTTCAACAGGAAGTGGACAAAGTTTGACAACAGGTATTTTGCAGGTAACCTTTCCTCCGTTCTTAAAGTTACTACCCGTGTAATACCATCGTCACCTGCGTGCACTTCTGTTATTCTTGCTAAAGGCCATCTAGTTGGAGGGCAATTCTCGTCTTTAACCAATACAAGGTCTCCTACGTTAAAGGAATAAGTACTACTATGCCATTTCGTTCGCTGCTGCAATCTTGATAAATATTCGGTCTGCCATTTCTTCCAGAAATGCTGCGTCATTTTCTGAATATGGTTCCATCTTGTTAATCTATGTGTTTCTATTTGAAGTTTGTTTGGTTCTAGTGGAGTAACCAAAGCTTGGCCAACCAGAAAATGTGCAGGTGTTAATATTTCTATATCTGGGTAATCTGTTACTGGACAAAGTGGTCGTGAGTATAAGCATGCCGCTATTTGCGTCAGCAGAGTGCTCATTTCCTCAAATGTAAGTGTAGTCTCCTATTATTCGTTTTAAGTGATATTTAAACGACTTAACACCAGCTTCCCACAGTCCTCCAAAGTGAGGAGCTGCCGCTGGAATGAAATGCCAGCAAACTCCCTCAAAGGGAGAACATAGAGCTGCAGTTGAAATTTCGTTTACTGCTTTTCGTAAGTCAGTGTCTAGAATTCTTTTCGCACCCACTAATGTGCTTCCGTTGTCACTGTACAAGTCGGATGGAAGCCCTCTCCTTGAAGAAAATCTTCTAAATGCTGCTAAAAATGCTTCCTTCGTCAAATCAGATACCAATTCTATATGAATTGCCTTTGTACAAAAGCAGACAAAGATTGCAATATATCCCTTGTACGATTTATAACCTCTGCCTTTTGTTGTTCTTATCTGTATTGGACCCGCATAATCAATTCCTGTGTGTGTAAACGGTTTATTAGGTCGTACTCGTGAAGTAGGTAGATCGGCCATGATTTGATTAAATGTTTTGGGTTTGAATCGGCAACATTTAACGCAGTTTCTGATTACATTTTTGACCTCATTCCTCCCATGCAATATCCAAAACTTACGTCGCGTATAGGCAAGTGTTGCCTCGTTTCCTCCATGCAAGGTTGAAATGTGTGATTCTGTTATAATTAGTTTAGTCACGAAAACGTTATTTGGCAGTATGATGGGATGCTTCTGATTAAAATCGTCGAAAGAGTCTTAAACGAACGTCTTCGGCAAATAATAAAGCTCGATAATAGCCAGTGTGGATTTGTTGAAGGAAGATCGACGGTGGACGCTATCCAAAGCCTACGAATAATAATGGAAAAGCACCGAGATTCGTCTAAGGATTTACACATGGTATTTATCGACCTCGAGAAAGCATTCGATCGAGTGCCTAGGGATCTCATATGGGCCGCGCTGAGGTCTCAAAACGTACCGGAAACGTATGTTAGAATAATACAAGACATGTACGGAAACGTGAAAACTGCGGTTAAAAGCTCTGCTGGACTAACGAGAGAATTTCCAGTTAATGTCGGAGTGCATCAAGGAAGCGTACTTAGCCCTTTCCTCTTTAACGTAGTATTCGACTATCTTTTAAAAGACTGCATGTGCGAAACAAATGTAACGCCAATTCTCTTCGCTGACGACGCAGTTATACTTAGCGATAACGTCGAAGATTTACAGAACGCCTTAGATTCATGGAGAAATGCGCTAGAGAGAAACGGGTTTAAAATAAGTCGTTCAAAGACGGAGCATTTGACGTGCCCATTTGCGCATCCGTTGCGACCTGTTCCGGATATAATGTTAGACGGAATAGTTCTTCCGAAAAGCACTATCTTTAAGTGCTTAGGATCAATCGTTAACATGGAAGCGAAATGTGACGACGACGTAAACCACAGAGTGAGTATGGGATGGATGAAACGGCGGGAAAATTCGGGAATCTTTTGCGATCGAAAATTTCCACTTAAATTAAAGGGGAAACTCTACACCACGGTTGTTAGACCAGCTCTTATATACGGTTCACAGTGCTGGACAATGTACGAAGCGTTTAAAAACAAAATGACGGCAGCGGAAATGAAAATGTTAAGGATGTCTAGTGGAGTCACTAAACGCGATTGTATTAGATCTACGCGTATAAGAGGAAGTCTACATATAAAGAATTCGGTAACCGAACAGCTTGAGGCGAATAGAATAAGTTGGTATTGCCACGTTCAAAGAAGATCTGCGGAAAATCCGGTTAAAAAGGCACTATCAACTACGGTCACTCCAACTGTAAGAAAACGAGGTCGGAAAAAGAATTCCTGGATTTCTCAGATGGCAAATGCGCAACAACGTCTGGGGTTAACCACTGAAGCGATCCAGGACCGAGCATTATGTAGACGCGTTCTGCGGTCTGCGACATTAGCCAACCCCATAAGCGGAGCAGCAGCGATGCAGTAAAAATGCGAAACTCGTTACGCATAAGTTCGTATAACGAGGAAAGGGTTAATAAAAGGATAAGAAGAAGAAGATGGGATGCTTCTGATTGTATGGAACGCTTGATCGTTCAATTCTCCCACCTACTCGTAATACGCTTTTCTCATCCAAAAATGGGTTCAGTGATAAAAGCTTACTAGATTTGGATACATTTGTTCCATCTTTATTGAAACAATTTCTGAATGAAAATCTTGTTCTTGTATCAGACAAATGATAGTATTTAAGGAATGCTCCAACTCTCCTCTCGTTAGTTCAAAGTTTTAAAAATTCCTTACGGTACCTACAAGCCGTAGCAAATCTGATACAATAACCAACTACTTTTGTTAAGTGTCTTATCGATGAATATTTATCCAATAGCTCCCATCTCGATTTCAGTGTTTTTGTTGTCACAGCTTTAGTTGCCAAGTCTTTTCCCTCTTTCATTTTAACCATTTTCTCTATTTCCGATTTGTATGGGTATTCGTCGTCGTAAAGCCAGGAAGGCCTTTCCCACCATAACTTACAGTCTTTGAGCATTTTCGGTTCTACCCCCTTGTCGGCGGGATTGTCTTCTGATTTTACGTAATGCCAATCTCCTGGTTTCGTAATTTCATGTTTTTGCTTAACTCGGTTAGCAACAAAACATTTTCATTTGTCCACTGCTCCATTAATCCAGGCTAAAGTTATCTTTGAATCGGTACAAGCATAAATCTTTGCTTCCCTCCACTCTACTGATACTTGAACTTGTTTTAAAAGTTTAACTATTAAAGCCGCAGCACACAATTCAAGCTTAGGCAGTGTTATTATTCTATCATTTAAGGTTTTTATCGGTGCCACTCTCGTCTTAGAAAGAAGCAACGTGATACGAATGTCTCCCTAAATTGTTACGATTTTGCTGTATCAACGGCTCCATAAGCCTTGAGAGAGGCATCTGAAAATCTATGTATTTCAATATGTTTTACATTAGGAACATAATGTACGCAGCGGGGAATAGATATTTGTTCAACTATATGTAGTTCATCACGAAATTTTATCCTATTCTTGGCTAGTTCATCAGCAACAGGTTGATCCCATCCAAATTTCTCAATCCAGAGATCTTGCATTAAAATTTTCGCTTTTATAATAATTGGTGCCAACCATCCCAACGGATCATATAGTTTCGTGATATCTGATAAAATGATTCTTTTTGTTGGTTTTCTTGTGCATTGCTGTAGGTTTACCTTAAAATGAAAATGGTCTGCTTCTGGCGACCAGTGTACACCTAGGGTTTTGACTGTTTTTTCTTTATTTATTTCAATTGTTTTTGCGTTTAAATGTCTTAATATCTCAGGGAGGTTTCCATTCCATTTTCTTTTTAGTACTTCAATGAGTTGCTCCTGCATTATTTTGGCTTTTACTTATGAATTTGAGCCTGACATTAAGTCATCTACATAAAAGTCTCTTTTAATTATTTTTAAATCTGGGAATTCTGCTGATTCATCATCGGCCAATTTCTGTAACGTTTTTATGGCCAGATAAGGAGCAGATCTAGTGCCGTATGTTACAGTTGTTAATTTAAATTCCTGCAGTTTTTGGTTCGGAGACGGTCGCCATAGTATTCTTTGAAAGTCCTCAGTAACATATATCTATCGATACATTTTTTCTATATCCGCCGTGTAAACTTATCTATGAATTCTTCAGCGAAGCAAAATGCTTTGAAGATTCTGTTGTAATTTTGGTCCGTTTAGCATTAATTCGTTTAAGCTTAACCCACTACTTGTCTTCATCGATGCGTCAAACACCACGCGCAATTTCGTAGTTGAACTTTCTAACTGCCTGGTGTGGCATGTAATAAACACGTTTTTCGTTAGTATTCTTGATTTCCTCTCCATTTAGAGGCTTCATATGACCAAGATCTAGATATTCTTGCATAAAGTTATTATAGTTTTGCCGTAAAGTATTATTCCTTGATAGTTTCTTTTCAGTTTGAAACCAACGCGCCATCGCTCTTATTTAAGATTCTCCTAAGTTAAACTCTTTATCATTAAATGGAATTTTCACAGCATAAGTTCCATTTTTATTTCAAACAGTATTCAATTCGTAAATATCTTCACATTTTTTCTGTTCAAGTGTCATTTCTACATCTTGGGCCAATTCTTCTGTCTCCCAAAACCGTTTTAGTTCTTCGTCTATGTCTTTAAGTGTTATCATTGACAAAGTGTTTTTGTTTGTAGTTTTAGTTCTTAGTTCTGTTTTTCCGGATAAAATCCATCCAAATTATGTAATTTGAGCCAGTATGTCTTCCTTTGTTTTATTTACTCCTCCAATTAAAAGATCTATTGGGCCTGGTATATCAAACGTTGGATCCGCTAAAATGTAGTTTTTGTTTAAGAAATGGTTTATATTACCGATTTTTAAAAATTCTTCAGGCTGAGTGTTCGTTAGTGTTGTAAGGACTGGTGCCTCGCAATGTAATTTGTACTTGGAAGGGTATCTTAAAGTTAATTCAAGCATTACTTTGCTCTTCCAGATTCCAGCTTTGCAGTTAGCCATGCCAGAAATCGTTACGTTTGCCTTGTATTTGGGGCAGCCTAATAATTGCACTGCACCGGGATTTACCAAGGCTGTTATAAGCTCAAATGTGTTATGAATAGTTCTGGCTTTTACAATTGTAGTTGCAAGTAATGTGCATCCTACTGAACGTTGACGTGTAGGTTTGATTTCCTCTGAATTTTCGGATACTGATATATGGGTCGGGATGGCAACGATTAGTATAACTCCTCGTAGAAGTAGCATCTTCCGACAGGTGCTGGTTCCCTAAATGACGAGAGTGAGCCTCTGCAGCCGACCATCTTGCAGCTCTGCTAATAAGCTCTACTTCACGCCTCCCCGTGGCGCCATCTGAGAATCTCATTAGAGATTGCGAAGTGAAGGGGGCAAATGCCGAGTTTCCTGCGCCATAAGTCAGGGTTAGTGTCGGAACAACAAAACAAGACCTTATCCGAGCTACTCCGACATATTTGGAGCTCAGGCCGTCAAAAGGAAGTTACGAAGCATCAACAAGCCTCGGATATGGATGGATCTACTGTTGACAACCCACGCAAACGATTTAAGGACAATCAGCTTCGGATATGCACGTGGAATGTTAGATCCCTTAATAGACCACGTGCAGCCGAGCAACTAGCGGAGGCCCTAGACTGCTGCACAGCCGACATAACCGCCATTCAAGAAATGCGATGGGATGGGCCGGACAAATAGAAGATGAAAAACTGCGATATCTATTACGGCAATTGCTATCGACGGCAAAAGCAGCGCTTATTTGGATGCGGATTTGTTGTCGGAGGCAGACTAAGACAAGAAGTCCTCAGCTTCCTGCATGTGAGCGAGCCCCTCGTAGCAATCCGCATCAAGGCTAAATTCGCCAACATGAGCCTTGTATGCGCGCATGCCCCCACAGAGGAGAAAGATGACGACACCAAGTATGCCTTCTACGAGCTCCTTAACAAGACCTACGAGCAATGCCCTAGCTATGACATTAAAATTGTCCTCGGTGATTTTAATGCAAAGCTACGAAGAGAGGGTATCTTTGGTGGAACAACCGGAAAATATAGCCTGCACAACACCACCTCCGATAACGGATTCAGGCTAATCGATTTTGCGGCGGGGCGAAACATTGTCGTGGCTAGCACGCGGTTCCCACATCCCGACATACGCAAGGGGACTTGGAGAACTCCTGATCAATCAACAGTCAACCAGGATTGATCACATTGCGATCGACGCAAGACACTCCTCCAGTATTATGGATGTCCGTACGTTCCGAGGAGCCAACATCGATTCGGACCACTACCTTGTTGTAGCCAAGGTAGGGTTGCGGATATCCCAAACTACTCCAAAACAAACTAATGCTGTGAGAAAATTCGACGTCAGACGGCTATAATCGCAAGAGATCGCCAAGTCCTTTTCCGATCGAGTGTTTCTTAATCATTTAAGAGGTCCAATACCGCCAGCATCAAGCATCGAAGACCACTGGAAACACTGCCAAAATGCCATCAGAGATGCCGCTTGCGATGTGCTGGGTTTCACTCGTCCACAACAACGAAACCCCTGGTTCGGGGTTTTACCAAAAGGTAAAAATAACATGCCACGAAAATAAACCCCGAACCGAAGCCTGTAGAGATGAACAATGGAACATCGTAGTAGAATCGCAGTCGATGCTGAGGATTTGGAAAGATCATTTCTGCAGACTGTATAACGGCGATGACGGGCCAAATACCGCTGTCAGGCAGAATCAAACTTTCAACTTGGACGATAATGACCAACAATTCCGTCCACCCGACCTGGATGAAGTGAAGATAGCTATATCGAAGCTTAAGTCCAACAAAGCTGCTGGAGCTGATGGCCTAACTGCCTAGCCCTTCAAAGCGGCAGGCGATGACTTGGAGCATACACCAACTCATCTGTAAAATATGGTCGGACGAAAGTATGCCAGATGAATGGAACTTCAGCATTGTTTGTCCGATTCTCAAGAAAGGAGACCCTCTGAACTGCGCCAACTGCAGAGGCATCAGTCTCCTTAATATCGCATATAAGATCTTATCTGCCGTATTGTGTGAACGCTTGAAGCCGTTCGTCAACAACCTGATAGGTCCATATCAGTGTGGCTTAAGGCCAGGAAAGTCCACCATCGGCCAGATATTCACACTACGGCAGATCTTGGAGAAGACCCATGAGCTTCAGATCGATACCCACCACCTATTCATCGATTTTAAGGCCGCGTATGACAGCATCTATAGAGACGAACTATATAGAGCAATGTCTAGTTTTGGTATCCGTGCCAAACTCGTCCGTCTGTGCAGGATGACGATGGAGAATGCACGCTGCTCCATCAAGGTCGGTAAAGATCTCACCGAGACCTTTGATGTCCAGAAAGGATTTAGACAAGGCGATGAGCTGTCATGCAATTTTTTCAACATCGTACTTGAAAGAATAGTGCAAAACTCACGAGTAAACACAAGAGGCACTATCTTTCAAAAGTCCGTCCAACTACTCGCATACGCCGACGATATTGACATAATCGGGAGAAAGCAGCGTGATGTCAGTGGCGCTTTCGCAAGTATTGAGACGGAAGCGGCGAAAATGGGTTTAGCCGTCAATGAGAGCAAGACCAAGTATATGCTGTCTAGCAGAAAGGACAACCAACACCGACGTCTCGGGCAGAACGTCACCTTAGGCAGATATAACTTCGAGGTAGTTAAGGACTTTGTCTTCCTAGGCTCTGCTATAAATACAGACAACGACACCAGCGCTGAGATCAAGCGAAGAATAACTCTTGCCAACCGCTGTTTCTTTGGGCTAAGAAGGCAATCTTAATCTCTCAATGTCTCGGACAACAAAAGTCACCCTTTATAAGACCTTAATAATCCCGGTCCTGCTCTATGGCGCAGATGCATGGACATTTTCAAAAATGGATGAGGGTGTTCTTGGTTGCTTCTAGAGAAAAATTCTTCGGGCGATCTTCGGTCTCGTCTGCATTGACGGTGAGTGGAGGAGGAGATACAACGACGAACTGTACGGACTTTACAGCGACATGGACTAAGCCAGAAGAGTGAGGATCCAAAGACTGAGATGGCTGGGTCATGTAGATCGCATGGACACCAATGCTCCGGTCCGAGAAGTCTTCGAATCCGCTCCCGAGGGACAGCGCAGTAGAGGAAGGCCAAGACTCAGGTGGCGCACGCAAGTGGAAGAGGACTTCAGCCAACTTAGCATGCGAAACTGGAGACAGCTAGCCAGGGATCGAGCTGGCTGTAGAAGCTTGTTGACTGAGGCCCAGGTCCATCCCGGACTGTAGCGCCACCTAAAGTAAGTAAGTAAGATATATGGGTCGATATATTTTGAGAGTCCTTTGAATCGTTTTGTTTGCTAGGTTTTGGAAAATGTAGAGAGGAATGATGTTGTCGTTCACATAAAGCACATTTTGAAGTACTATAGCACTTGTCTTTAGTTTCATGATTAAGACAATTTTTGCATATCTTATTTTGCTTGATATAAGAGAGCCTTTCGGAAACACTCTTTCCTGTTAATTGAGCACATGTATATTACTATGTTGACCCTTACAATATCTGCAAGTTCTCAGGTTTGTATGGTGATTTTTAACCTGCTTCTTCTCAGCCGGTTTATTTTGCACTGGTTTTTCTAGCCCTTGACTTCCGGGTTGTCCTAAAGCTTCCAGAGACTGAAATCTGCCTTCTAAAAACATTAATACATCTCTTAGAAGCGGTATTTCACGCGGATCCTTAAGTGAATGTTCGTATAGCTTATGCGTCTCTCTGCCCACCTTTTGAATTAATAAATAAGCTATCAATGGACCCCAGGACTCGGTTTCAACTCCCAAATTGTTAATAGCATGCATACTTTCTAGTGTTATGTCATGCATTTGTTTAATCAAATATGCCGATTCCCCTGATATGTTCGGTTGATTTATTAACTTGTCAAGATATGCTGAAAATAGTATTCTTTTATTATTATATCTGCTGTTTAACATTTTCCATGCATAGTTGTTATCAGACAAAGTATTGTAAGATGTTGAATTAGTTTTGCAGCCTCACCCTTTATTGAGCTTTTGAGATAGTGCATGTTTTCCACTTTTTCCAGTTTATTATTATCATGGATAATCTTTTCGTAAATTTCCCTAAAAGCTATCCAGTTCTTATATTCCCCGTCAAATGTTGGAATATTTATTCGGGGCAGTTTAACATCATAATTTTCGTTGCGATGATCTTCGTTTTTCTTAGTTGCTTTTCTTTCAATACTTTATCGTGAAGCCGCGGTATTCTTCTTCCAGCAATTCGTAACTTTTGTCGGCAACGTATGTGTCATTTTCGCTAGCGTGCAATAAGATTTCTTCATGCAAGTGGGATATGTTCTTCCACATATCTGTGGGTTCATTTATCTTAAACCGACAATAACTAAGCGATTTTTCTCCTTCGTTTAAAGTCTCACATTCTCTTTCAATGTATCTCTTTAGTATGGACATTCTTATGCCCTGCTTTTTAATACGTAGTAATTGTTCGTTTAAACAAAACTCTACTTCTGTATTGAGGTTGAAATCTTGCTTGCTAGATAGCTTATCTTCGTGATTTTCTTCAATTGTATATTTCTCAATTATTCTTATCCGATTGTCTGTATCGTCCATCATTTTGTCTACAACCGCCTGAACCTGTTGCTTGAAATTATTTGTAAAATAATTATGATCAGGAAACTTTTCTTTCAAGTCCTGGATTTTTACGTCATTATCCAGAAACCTTTTCCAATTTTCCTGCAGTGTCTCTTTTCTCGTTATTAAATATTTAATTGTCTTCCAAGATTCCCCATCTTTCTTAAAATTAACATACTGAGTTTGGATCGACTTACGGAGTTCAAGTTGGATGCTGAATTCTTGATTATCCATTTTAAAATATCACCTTGAGTTTAATTAGTTTAAAGTTTTTTCACAACACTATTCCAGTTAAAGTTCACTAAACAGTTCAAAGTTTGGTAGGGTTCACAATTAAAGTCCACTAAACAGCTCAAAGTTCGGCTAGGGTTCGCCGTTAAAGTCCACTAACAGTTCAAAAGTCGGCTAGGATTCGCCGTTAAAGTCCACTAAACAGTTTAATGTTCGGGAATAGCTAAAAGACATGGGCAGAAAACGCAGTAAATGTTTCACCGTTTGACAGAGTCGCGATTAAAATAATTGTTAATTTTTTTTTTCACTTCTTCACTACAGAGCCGCTAGTTTTACTTTAATTTCTCTCGAAGGACCAATGTTCCAAGCACAGAAAAAGGCACTTGATGGTCCGGTTGTAAAATAGACAATGAATCTTTATTTAATTTAACGAAAATGTAATATTTAATACAAAATAAAAGTGTGGTGCAATCTGATATGCGAGACGCGCATTCAGCTAATTTTGGTGTGGGAAAGTGAATTTTAACAAAGTATGTACGGCAACCTGAGATGCGAGATGCGCACTCAGCAAAATTAAGTGTGAGAAATATAATGTTGTTTGTCTTCTTGTAGACATATTTATTACGACAAAAACCAAAATCAACTAAAATAGATCTCTTCAAAGCCTAACTTGCTGTCAAAAAAGTACCGTTAAAACTGTTAAAAAGGCCAATCCAAGTAAAAATGCAACAGAAAACATGAAGGTAATATGGTACTTAAAAGTACCATAGATCGCAAGTATCAAAATATTTTTATCTATAGGTTTTATTTGAACTTTAACATGGTGGTAGTTTTAAGTACCGTCGGACGACAAAAGGCTAATAAAGGTAGATCTGCTCTAGACGCAGTGCTTCACCTCGACCATTTCTTCTGTTCAACATTGCCAGAGAGAAACCATGCTTCGAGTTTTAGCTTAGACTTTGCCAAAGTCTTTGACAGGATCGGGGCACATGTTGTCCTGAAACAACTTCTAAAACGGAACATTGGTTCAAAAATATTTGCTTTTATAAAATCTTTAATTTCCAACAGAAGTTTTTGCAATAGCATCTTCTCCAAATTACATAAATTAAAAAATGGTATCCCCCAAGGGTCGCCCGAATTAGTGGTTTTGTAACCTATAGGTTTTGATGGTATTAGTAAAATTCTAGATAGCTTTCAAAATATAGGAATACCCTCTACGCCGACGATCTTTTTATTTATCTTTCAAATTGGAAAGATATCCATGCATTGGGTGATACTTTTTCCCCGCATTACCGAAGCCCTGCTAAATTGGTGTGAATACTCAGGCTCTATATTTCATGGCCTTAGTCCTTATATTCCATATTTGTAAGAAACACAAAAATAATAATAAAACTATTTTAGTAAACCTTTACAACAATTATATCAAAAATGTGAAATCATTAAAATTCTTGGACTAATTTTTGATCCTAAGTTAACCTTTAAAAATCACTGTACTTACGTTAAAAAAGGCCTCACTGTTAGGGTTAACAATCACAGGCAACGAAGCAGCTGATAAGGAAGCGTGGTCAGCGATAAAAGAACCTTTAAAATGATTTTACAGTTTTAGCAAAAAAGATATAAGAAACTTTCTAAAAGAAAACTGAAAATAAAAAGTCACTATGCTTGGGAGAGGCACAACCACACCTTCAAAAATTGTAGCCGTAGCGGCGTTAAACCAATTTACCCCAACAATGTCTCTCAAAAGAAACCTAAAATCTACATCAAACATAGACTTGGCACCTCATACATCACACACAAATACCTTTTCACTAAGGAAGCTCCTACATTACGTCATATTTGCGAAGAAAAACCCATTCTTTTCATGTCTCACCTTCTCTCCTGCAATAAAGTTTCATCAGAACATGATTTGTCATATCTCCTTTCAAATGTCGATATCAATAATATTATTCATTTATAGTATACTCGTATAACCTGGCAACGATTAGTATAAGGCCTCGTAGAAGTAGCATCTTCCGACAGGTGCTGGTTCCCTAAATGACGAGAGTGAGCCTCTGCAGCCGACCATCTTGCAGCTCTGCTAATAAGCTCTACTTCACGCCTCCCCGTGGCGCCATCCGAGAATCTCATTAGAGATTGCGAAGTGAAGGGGGCAAATGGCGAGTTTCCTGCGCCATAAATCAGGGTTAGTGTCGGAACAACAAAACAAGACCTTATCCGAGCTTCTCCGACATATTTGGAGCTCAGGCCGTCAAAAGGAAGTTACGAAGCATCAACAAGCCTCGGATATGGATGGATCTACTGTTGACAACCCACGCAAACGATTTAAGGACAATCAGCTTCGGATATGCACGTGGAATGTTAGATCCCTTAATAGACCACGTGCAGCCGAGCAACTAGCGGAGGCCCTAGACTGCTGCAAAGCAGACATAACCGCCATCCAAGAAATGCGATGGGATGGGCCGGACAAAAAGAAGATGAAAAACTGCGACATCTACTACGGCAATTGCTATCGACGGCAAAAGCAGCGCTTATTTGGATGCGGATTTGTTGTCGGAGGCAGACTAAGACGAGAAGTCCTCAGCTTCCGGCATGTGAGCGAGCGCCTCGTAGCAATCCGCATCAAGGCTAAATTCGCCAACATAAGCCTTATATGCTCGCATGCCCCCACAGAGGAGAAAGATGACACCAAGGATGCCTTCTACGAGCTCCTCAACAAGACCTACGAGCAATGCCCTAGCTATGACATTAAAATTGTCCTCGGTGATTTGGGTATCTTTGGTGGAACAATCGGAAAATATAGCCTGCACAACACCACCTCCGATAACGGATTCAGCCTAATCGACTTTGCGGCGGGGCGAAACATTGTCGTGGCTAGCACGCGGTTCCCACATCTCGACATACACAAGGGGACTTGGAGAACTCCTGATCAATCAACCGTCAACCAAATTGATCACATTGCGATCGACGCAAGACACTCCTCCAGCATTATGGATGTCCGTACGTTCCGAGGAGCCAACATTGACTCGGACCATTACCTTGTTGTAGCCAAGGTGCGGTTGCGGATATCCCAAACTACTCCAAGACAAACTAATGCTGTGAGAAAATTCGACGTCAGACGGCTACAATCGCAAGAGATCGCCAAGTCCTTTTCCGATCGAGTGTCTCTTAATCTCTTAAGAGGTCCAATGCCGCCAGCATCAAGCATCGAAGACCATCGGAAACACTGCCAAATCGCCATCAGAGATGCCACTTCTGATGTGCTGGGTTGCACTCGTCCACCACAACGAAACCCCTGGTTCGATGATGAATGCCGGCAAGCACATGCAGCTAAGCAAGATGCATATAAAGCGGCGCTGCTTAGAAAGACCAGAGCTGCTCATGAGCTCTATGAGCGGAAGAGGAGAGACGAGCACCGGCTTCTCAGGAGGAAGAAGAAAGAGCATGAGAAGCGCGCGATCGAGGAAATTGAGAGATGCTACTCCAGGAATGAGGTTCGGAAGTTTTACCAAAAGGTGAAAATAACATACCGCGGAAACAAACCCCGAACCGAAGCCTGTAGAGATGAACAAGGGAACATCGTAGTAGAATCGCAGTCGATGCTGAGGATTTGGAAAGATCATTTCTGCAGACTGTATAACGGCGATGACGGACCAAATACCGCTGTCAGGCAGAATCAAACTTTCAACAGATGACCAACAATTCCGTCCACCCGACCTGGATGAAGTGAAGATAGCCATATCGAAGCTTAAGTCCAACAAAGCTGCTGGAGCGGATGGCCTGACTGCCGAGCTCTTCAAAGCGGCAGGCGATGACTTGGTAAGGAGCATACACCAACTCATCTGTAAAATATGGTCGGACGAAAGTATGCCCGATGAATGGAACCTCAGCATTGTTTGTCCAATTCTCAAGAAAGGAGACCCTCTGAACTGCGCCAACTATAGAGGCATCAGTCTCCTTAACATCGCATATAAGATCTTATCCGCCGTATTGTGTGAACGCCTGAAGCCGTTCGTCAACAACCTGATAGGTCCATATCAGTGTGGCTTCAGGCCAGGAAAGTCCACCATCGACCAGATATTCACACTACGGCAGATCTTGGAGAAGACCCATGAGCTTCAGGTCGATACCTACCACCTATTCATCGATTTTAAGTCCGCGTATGACAGCATCTATAGAGACGAGCTATATAGAGCAATGTCTAGTTTTGGCATCCTTGCCAAACTCGTCCGTCTGTGCAGGATGACGATGGAGAATGCACGCTGCTCCATCAAGGTCGGTAAAGATCTCACCGAGACCTTTGATGTCCAGAAAGGATTTAGACAAGGCGATGAGCTGTCATGCGATTTTTTCAACATCGTACTTGAAAGAATAGTGCGAAACTCACGAGCAAACACAAGAGGCACTATCTTTCAAAAGTCCGTCCAACTACTCGCATACGCCGACGATATTGACATAATCGGAAGAAAGCAGCGTGATGTCAGTGGCGCTTTCGCGAGTATTGAGACGGAAGCGGCGAAAATGAGTTTAGCGGTCAATGAGGGTAAGACCAAGTATATGCTGTCAAGCAAAAAGGACAACCGACACCGACGTCTCGGACAGAACGTCACCCTCGACAGATATAACTTTGAGGTAGTTAAGGACTTTGTCTACCTAGGCTCCGCTATAAATACAGACAACGACACCAGCGCTGAGATCAAGCGAAGAATAACTCTTGCCAACCGCTGTTTCTTTGGGTTAAGAAGGCAATTGAGTAGCAAAGCCCTCTCTCGGACAACAAAAGTCACCCTTTATAAGACTTTAATAATCCCGGTCCTGCTCTATGGCGCAGAGGCATGGACATTATCAAAAATGGATGAGGGTGTTCTTGGTTGCTTCGAGAGAAAAATTTTTCGGGCGATCTTCGGTCCCGTCTGCATTGACGGTGAGTGGAGGAGGAGATACAACGACGAACTGTATGGACTGTACAGCGACATGGACCTAGCCAGAACAGTGAAGATCCAAAGACTGAGATGGCTGGGTCATGTAGAGCGCATGGACACCAATGCTCCGGTCCGAAAAGTCTTCGAATCCACCCCCGAGGGACAGCGCAGCCAAGACTCAGGTGGCGCACGCAAGTGGAATAGGACCTCAGCCAACTTAGCGTGCAAAACTGGAGGCAGCTAGCCAGGGATCGAGCTGGCTGGAGAAGCTTGTTGACTGAGGCCCAGGTCCACCCCGGACTGTAGCGCCACCTAAAGTAAGTAAGTAAGTACGAGGGCGGGTCAATAAGTCCGTGACTTTTTGAATTTCTGACCTCTTTACTGAAACAGCAACACTGCTCCTGTCAACAGGCATCTGTCAGTTGACTCCTGTCAAAATTTAAACTTGCTGCGTCAGTTAGTTTGTGTTTGACAGCTATTTTTATCAGACTACTCACTAATTTGAGGAGAAAATGGAAAAAAGTGAATTTCGTGTGCTTATTAAGCATTATTTCTTGCGAAAAAAAACCATTACCGAGACCAAGGCTAAGCTTGATAAATACTATGGGGACTCTGCACCATCGATTTCAATGGTAAAAAAGTGGTTTACTGAATTTCGTTGTGGCCGTACAAGCACTGAAGATGCCGAACGTCCTGGACGCCCAGTTGAGGTCTCTACACCCGAAACAATCGAAAAAATTCACGATATGGTGTTGGCCGACCGAAGATTGAAAGTGCGAGAGATTGTGGAAGCCGTAGGGATCTCGCATGGCTCAGTGGTTTCAATTTTGAATGATCACTTGGGCATGAGAAAGCTTTCCGCAAGATGGGTGCCGCGTTTGCTCACAGTCGACCACAAACGCAATCGTGTAACAACTTCACAGGAAGGTTTGGCGTTGTTTAATCGCAATATGGAGGAGTTTTTGCGCCGTTTTGTAACCGTGGACGAAACATGGATCCATCACAACACACCAGAGAACAAACAACAGTCAAAACAGTGGGTTTCTAAGGGTGAATCGGCGCCAAAGAAGGCCAAGGTGGGTTTGTCAGCCAATAAAGTTATGGCGACTGTTTTTTGGGATGCACGCGGGATATTCCACATTGACTACCTTCAAAAGGGAAGAACAATCAATGGGGAATATTATGCCAACTTATTGGACCGATTCAATGACGATTTGAAAAAAAAAACGACCTTATTTGGCCAAGAAAAAAGTTCTTTTCCACCAAGACAATGCAAGGGTGCACACATGTGCAGTTGCCATGGCAAAAATCCATGAATTGGGCTATGAATTGCTCCCTCATCCACCCTATTCTCCAGATTTGGCTCCGAGCGACTACTTCTTGTTCCCAAACCTGAAGAAATGGTTTGGTGGAAAAAGATTTGACTCCAATGATGAAGTCATCTCGCAAACAAAGGCCTATTTTGAGGACCTCGACAAATCACTTTTTTTGGAAGGGATAAAGAAATTGGAGAAGCGTTGGACAAAGTGTATAGAGCTCAAGGGAGACTACGTTGAAAGATAAAATTATTTTTTTATCAAAAAATCTGTGTTTTAATCCAAAAGTCACGGACTTATTGACCCGCCCTCGTATATAACCTTATATTCTCTATTTAATTTATTTTCATCTTTATTTTAATCTATTTAGTTCAAGGCCCTGGTAGCTAATTTCTAGTTTATTACTTATCCATTTTGTAATTTATTTACATTTTGAGTACTTCAAGACTTAGTTTTCCTAAATAAATTCGTGAAATTGGTCGTTAATTTCGTGGACAGAAAGTAATATTACCTATTAAGTGTGATTTAAGGAAAAAATAAGAATACTGTTTGGTAATTTTTATGTTTTGTAAATAATTTTGCTAATCCCAATTGTGACAGGTGGTCTAATTTGCCTGTTTTTTTTTTATATACGGCATTACTATCCCTAATATCTGATTTTTCTTTCTGCTGTATTATTTATGATCTGAACTTTAAAGTTATCTTTTTGATATCTGATATCTTTCAAGCGAAGGCATCTATCAGTTCGAAATCAGTGGCAATCAATGTCAACATCATCCAGGCCGGACAGACTACCAACTTATTTTCAGTACCATCGTTAATAGAAAGAGATCAAATTTAATTAGATTGCCATTTAACATATTGTGTGTGGTGTTTTTCTTTAATCTTCGTATAAATTACCCTAACAACTTAATCTATTAGCGCTCACTTAATGCTTAGTATAATATATACATATATATTTTTTTAACGGGTCAGAATATTCATAAGACATTATGTGTTGGATCACACAAACAGATCATATTTATTAATATCACAAAAATGTAATATCCTTTAATTTCATATTTAAACTTATTTATTGTATGTACTCATAAAGTAACAAACTAAACCAATGTTCACCATTTTTTTAAAATTATTCTCAACATTTAGATGACGCAAACATTAATACGCTTATAGAGGGCGTACTAAATTCTTATAATGGGAATATTTGCAATACTCCGTCAAATGAATTTTTAACCGAGGTAGACTTAAAATATCTTGTAATCCAATTGCAGATAAGGAAAACGAGTGGTATTGACACTGTTAATAATTGGGAAAAAACTTGGAATAAAAATCTGAACATTTCTTATCAACGCCTGTTTTAAGTTACAATATTTTCAAGATGCATGGAAACTAGCTAAGGTAGTCCCAATTCCCAAAGCCGGTAAGCCTTCTAATCATCCCGTAAGCTACAGGCCTAATATTTTACTTAGTTATTTGAGTAAAATCTACGAAATATGGTGTGGGGTAATTGTGCTAAGTGCTATATTAGAAAGCTTCAAATATCTCAAAAATAAAGTTTTAAAAATTATGTTTAATTTTCCCTGGCATTACTCTTCAACGGATTTGCACGATAGAGCTAGCGTTGAATTGATCTCCTCCAGGATATGCAAGCTAAATGATACGTTCATGTTAAGATGTAATATAGTATTCCAGACAATCCTCAAGTAAATCAACTTAATTTACCGTGACACATACAATACTATTGTTTTGTTTAAATATCAATATATATTATCATTTCTTTTTCATTTATTTGATTGTAACCAAGCTTCTGTAAAATTTATTTGTTTGTCTATTTGATTATCTACTGATTTATTTATAAATCTACATATACTCGTATGTTAGTTTAGTTTTTTTTTCATGATTTTATCAATATATATAAATCAATTTTTCCGTATTTGTTTGTACTTTAAAAATTTAATAGATAATGATTCAGTTGAAAGACAAAAAATATGTCGAATCTCTGCAAATTATATATTATTAATTGTGCGACAACATATTGTTATTTCATAAAACAAGATCTAATAAAATTACTCTTTGTACTAAAATGAAACACGATATGTACTAAACAGCTCACATTGTCCATTTAACATGAACAAAAGATCAGTTCTGCTTTGGCACCATCTGAACCACAGTATATCAATTAAACAGTAGGTTCACTGCGCAATATTTTCCTTATCTTATGACCATGGCACTGTTACCGTTTCTGTGTATTGGAATTATGCTAGAAGTTGATAGCAACACACGCCAATAAGCAAGAAAAGGATACAAAACAAGGTAAGACACATCTTGGAATCTGAAACATTGCAACAGAGTGTAATTATATATAATAGAATGGCAATCATTTACACGCATTTACTCATGGTAAAAAATCTCGGGGGCAACCAATCACGAATGCATAAACAAAAGGAGAAAAACCAGTCTGTTTCCACTTTATCCGTATAATATACAGCGTTTTGCACTCTGGTGAAGGAAAAAAATTACTCACAAAAATCTCTGGGGGCAAGTAAATTTCTAATAAGGAAAAAATGACGGGCAGGCTATTGTATGCATTCTAACTCAGGCAAAATTATATGGGATTTGGAATTTGAAACAAAGCAATAGATCTGCGCTATTTCATCTAATGAGACGTTGTTATTGGTTTTTTGTACGACGGGTGGATTTGTTCAGTCTTAGCGGGAGTGATCCTTCTTGTTATTTATATTCTTTGATCTAAACAACAAAGCCTTTTATTTTTCCTCCCAAGTTTCGTCGTTTCTTTGCTTTATTTTTCAAGTTATCTTTAGTACTACACATAGCCAAGCTTTGTTTTCGCTCAAATGTTTACTAAGGACACTAGTTTCTTCGAGTTTTCCAAGTATTGAACTTCGCAAAAGATATTTATCCGAGGCTATTGTATTGCGATAAATCCCAAGGAGCAGTCGAAAAATGATTCGATTGTACGGGGTGTGCCAAAATTAATCTCCCCATTTTTATTTGTTATATTTTTTAATTTCCATTATTTTTTCAAATTTCTTTCAGATTACTGTGATTTAACTCAAAAATTTTTAAAATGTATAGATACACACCTCAACAACGCGGTGCAATTGCTTTAATGTACATCTGAAACAATAATTCGATTTCGAAGAAATGTTCCTCGGCAGCAAGCGCCTACTGCTCAGACAATTAGACGTTTAGTGGAGTGAATTCAGGAGGATGAAGCCACTAGCGATCGTATGCGTACAGGAAGGAACCGAACAAGTCTGTCCTTGGAAAATATTGAGCTTGTTAGCGAAAGTTCGCGAGAAGCTCCTCAAACATCTTTAAGTCGACGATCCGCATAGTTGGGGGTTCCAATAAAATCTCTGCGCAGAATAATGCATTCAGACTTACACCTGTTTCCTTACATGATACAGTTAGTTCAATCTATGCACCCAGCTGATTTCCAAACACGTCTGACATACTTTGCAATGATTCTAAACCTTAGCAATGAAGTAGATGATTTTTTTAAAAAGTTTTTTATGTAGGACGAAGCCCACTTTGAGCTGAATGGAACAGTCAACAAACAAAACTGCAGATTTTGGGGAGAAACGAACCCAAGAGAAACTCATTCCAGACCTTTACACCCCCAAAGAAAATGTAACAACAATAACTTGTAACTGGACACTTATTAGATATAATTTTTCGAACTTAAAATTAAATAATTTATTGAAATAAATAACCACTTGTCATTTACTATAATTGTTTTAATTAATTATTTCGAAAAATATAACGCAAAGAAATGGGGTGATTTAATTTTGGCACATCCTGTATAATACGAGGGCGGGTCAATAAGTCCGTGACTTTTGGATTAAAACACAGATTTTTTGATAAAAAAATAATTTTATTTTTCAACGTAGTCTCCCTTGAGCTCTATACACTTTGTCCAACGCTTCTCCAATTTTTTTATCCCTTCCAAAAAAAATGATTTGTCGAGGTCCTCAAAATAGGCCTTTGTTTGCGAGATGACTTCATCATTGGAGTCAAATCTTTTTCCACCAAGCCATTTCTTCAGGTTTGGGAACAAGAAGTAGTCACTCGGAGCCAAATCTGGAGAATAGGGTGGATGAGGGAGCAATTCATAGCCCAATTCATGGATTTTTGCCATGGCAACTGCACATGTGTTTGTGGTCGACTGTGAGCAAACGCGGCACCCATCTTGCGGAAAGCTTTCTCATGCCCAAGTGATCATTCAAAATTGAAAGCACTGAGCCATGCGAGATCCCTACGGCTTCCACAATCTCTTGCACTTTCAATCTTCGGTCGGCCAACACCATATCGTGAATTTTTTCGATTGTTTCGGGTGTAGAGACCTCATCTGGGCGTCCAGGACGTTCGGCATCTTCAGTGCTTGTACGGCCACAACGAAATTCAGTAAACCACTTTTTTACCATTGAAATCGATGGTGCAGAGTCCCCATAGTATTTATCAAGCTTAGCCTTGGTCTCGGTAATGGTTTTTTTCGCAAGAAATAATGCTTAATAAGCACACGAAATTCACTTTTTTCCATTTTCTCCTCAAATTAGTGAGTAGTCTGATAAAAATAGCTGTCAAACACAAACTAACTGACGCAGCAAGTTTAAATTTTGACAGGAGTCAACTGACAGATGCCTGTTGACAGGAGCAGTGTTGCTGTTTCAGTAAAGAGGTCAGAAATTCAAAAAGTCACGGACTTATTGACCCGCCCTCGTACATTATGCACAAATAATGATTTACTTAATAAAAGCTTGAATGCACATCAACATGAATTTGTGAGATCTTTGGAAACTTAATATTACGTTGCTTATATATTATTACCCTTTCATACTTAGTTTTGATTGTGCTTATCCCCTACATAAAGGAATACTCTAATGCAATAAATATAGGGTTTTAAAGTTAAAGATAAGAGTAAGGTCAAGAGATTTGTGCAGATTTACGGATTTTTATCATATTTATGAAAGTCGGCGACTCTACAGAGTTATATGTGATAACTGTATCTTGTATTTGTCTGATAGCTTATGTGTGAATTACGTTTTGCGATCATGGCTAAGGTATTGCTAAATGTGCGTCGATGAATAAGCTTGTAAACATTTCATAGTTATTCACATTATATTCAATCTAAAGCATTCGATTAAGAAAAGGAAAATGTTTAAATTGTTTTACTATTATTTTTCTCCAGCATTTAACGTGCAGCAACAAAATTGGCTACATGGTGTATAGATCTACAACGATGTTGTTTCAAATAATGTTTGAACATCGGTTTATTACAAAGATACCAAGGGAATATTTCTTACCGGAACAAACACAATACAAACTAAATAAAGGCAGTAAATTAACAAAGGTAATATTCAGATATATTTGTTTTTTTATGAAATTACTGTATATATGTACATATTTATAAATATATATGCATATTGGTAACTATTTGGAATGGTCAAATTAAAATATTAAGTTAATGAATACGAATATTTGTAACGTACTTGCCTTCGTGCGTATACGACCATCTGTTTGAAACTAATAAAATTATTTTCTGATGAAGAACCAAAAAAAATTAACACCGATCAGACTTTTAAAAGCACCATGACGTTAGACAAATAGTTATCGTGAAATATTCTTCTGAAAAACTGAGCGCCGAGAAAGGAACTACGGCACGAATTTTCCGCCCGTACTTTACAGATTGGAAGTGCTATTTGCATATGAAAAAAAAAAAAAAAAAAAAAACCTTGACAACAGTGAAGCAAAGACAGTGACTTTTAATCCTCTTTATTTTAAATTAAAACCATAATTCTGCAACAAGTTAATTTTTTCCATTAATTCCGTTTTTATATTTAATCAAAACAGCAGTTTTATATTTCTGTTTTTTTTTTGTTCTTTACTGCAATAATTCTCTCTTTTCCCCTTCATTCATCAACATACATATTTACAAATATTAATATATATAATATGGAGCCATGCACCGAGTGCTTATTCGACCTTCCCCTCGATGAAGACTTTGTGTCTTGCTACAGGTGTGATCGCAAAATGCACTTTGGGTGCACAACCATCTCAGATTAATCATACCGGATAATAGACAAAAAGGAAGCATGGAGATGCCAAAGTTGTAGGAAGGAAACAGTGGCGCTTCCCAATCTAAAAGCGACAGCAGTGGAAATACCACCAGTCCAACCTCTGTCCAAACGAATGCGCAGCGTAAGCTCCCCTGATGCTGTCCAATACCAAATCACATCCCAAACGACAAGCACAACATCAACGTCGTTAGATCAAAACAATCAACTAATCTTAAAAGAAAGGAAGAAAATGCAAAAAGAAATGTAAGACATAAAATTAAGTTGCGAATTTGTGGCAAATAAATATCAAGAGATAAAACAACACATGACAATAAACAACGAATCTCTACAAAAACTGTCAAATGAAATTCAGCAACTTAGGGAATCTAATATGAAAAAGGACAAAAATATCTTTACAATGGAAACAAACATTAAGAACCTCGAGCAACAACTACTAAAGAACGAAATCGAAATCAAAAATATTCTGCCTACACAAAACGAAAATCTTGTAGAAATTGTCAAAGCACACGAAAAAACAACAATTATTGGCACCTTTACGAACAACACGTGCAAACCAAACGTCATTAAAAAATCAAAAATCAATAGAAGTATTTTACTAAAAAAAGTTATGGAAAATACCTGCAATGGTCAAGCTCCAGAAAACGAAAATGATGAACTTGTTTTTGTAAACAATCATCTCACACCAACGAACAAACTCCTTCTCTGGCTAGCGAAAAACAAAGCGAGCGAGTGCAATTGGAAATTTGTGTGGGAGGCAACAGGAAAAATTCTTGCCGAAAAACATGAAACTGGAGAAACCATAACAAACATCGGGACATGTAATGATGTGAATAAAATAATTTCTCGTACTTAATCTATGCTCTGCTCTGCGTGTAATATAGAAGGGTAAAACTTAGAAAATTTGTGATGGAAAATGGAATCGAAATTGAAAACCAGTATAATGAAGTTGATATCAACTTTAGGGTAACGGCATCAAAAGAGAATTTTTAAGAGATATGAATTTTTGTTGCATTAGCTTTAATATACGATCAATTACAAAAACGTGGGATAATTTCATGGCTGAAATTGAAAGTGTATTGTCTTATGTAGGTATATTAGTTCTTAATGAAATAAGTATACCTAGAAATAACACAGAAAAAAATAAGTTCTATAACATTGATGGATTCGAACCTTTATTTTTAAATCGCGGAGAAAAAGAGGGAGGTGTTGCATTATTTGTTAAAAAATATATAAATTTTACTATTTTTCTAGTAAATCCTGTCAACCATGAAGGAATACACTTGGAAATAACTCATGAAGGTGGAAAAAAGTATTTTCACGCAGTATATAGGCGGCCAAAACTAAGTTTAACAAGTTTTATTGAAGAAATTAATAAATTAATTAAAGAAAGCAAGGCAAATATTGTATTGGGTGATATAAATATTAATACACACGATAAGATCAATTCTTTAGTCTTAAAATATATGGAAGTGATGGCATTAAAGGGTCTAACTAGTGTGATCAAGCAACCTACTCGCGTGGATTTAAAAAAAATACGTCCACACTGATTGAACATACGAGGGCGGGTCAATAGGTCCGTAACTTTTTGAATTTCTGACCTCTTTACTGAAACAGCAACACTGCTCCTGCAACAGGCATCTGTCAGTTGACTCCTGTCAAAATTTAAACTTGCTGCGTCAGTTAGTTTGTGTTTGACAGCTATTTTTATCAGACTACTCACTAATTTGAGGAGAAAATGGAAAAAAGTGAATTTCGTGTGCTTATTAAACATTATTTCTTGCGAAAAAAAACCATTACCGAGACCAAGGCTAAGCTTGATAAATACTATGGGGACTCTGCACCATCGATTTCAATGGTAAAAAAGTGGTTTACTGAATTTCGTTGTGGCCGTACAAGCACTGAAGATGCCGAACGTCCTGGACGCCCAGTTGAGGTCTCTACACCCGAAACAATCGAAAAAATTCACGATATGGTGTTGGCCGACCGAAGATTGAAAGTGCGAGAGATTGTGGAAGCCGTAGGGATCTCGCATGGCTCAGTGGTTTCAATTTTGAATGATCACTTGGGCATGAGAAAGCTTTCCGCAAGATGGGTGCCGCGTTTGCTCACAGTCGACCACAAACGCAATCGTGTAACAACTTCACAGGAAGGTTTGGCGTTGTTTAATCGCAATATGGAGGAGTTTTTGCGCCGTTTTGCAACCGTGGACGAAACATGGATCCATCACAACACACCAGAGAATAAACAACAGTCAAAACAGTGGGTTTCTAAGGGTGAATCGGCGCCAAAGAAGGCCAAGGTGGGTTTGTCAGCCAATAAAGTTATGGCGACTGTTTTTTGGGATGCACGCGGGATAATCCACATTGACTACCTTCAAAAGGGAAGAACAATCAATGGGGAATATTATGCCAACTTATTGGACCGATTCAATGACGATTTGGAAAAAAAACGACCTCATTTGGCCAAGAAAAAAGTTCTTTTCCACCAAGACAATGCAAGGGTGCACACATGTGCAGTTGCCATGGCAAAAATCCATGAATTGGGCTATGAATTGCTCCCTCATCCACCCTATTCTCCAGATTTGGCTCCGAGCGACTACTTCTTGTTCCCAAACCTGAAGAAATGGCTTGGTGGAAAAAGATTTGACTCCAAAGATGAAGTCATCTCGCAAACATCTCTCATCTATTTTGAGGACCTCGACAAATCATTTTTTTTGGAAGGGATAACAAAATTGGAGAAGCGTTGGACAAAGTGTATAGAGCTCAAGGGAGACTACGTTGAAAAATAAAATTATTTTTTTATCAAAAAATCTGTGTTTTAATCCAAAAGTCACGGACTTATTGACCCGCCCTCGTATTTATGTTAGCCTTACAAAACTGAACATACTACCTTGATCAGAAAGTTCCCTGAATAACCACCGAATGGCGCTCCCATTGTTCCGATTTGAGTTCTGTTTTTTTTTGCTAAGCCAACATACACAGAGATAGATGTACTTTTGGCTACGTAACTTTTGCAAATGTCAAGCTATAACGCTAAGATTTAGAGGGAATATTAACAACAGACAGTTCAAACAGAACTCAAATCAGAACAATGGGAGCGCCACACACGCCCGGTTATTCCGGGAACTTTCTGATCAAGGTAGTATATTCAGCAATTATCGAAACGGACCTTTGCGATCACTACGCAGTATTATATGCAACAAAAGATCCAAATAATTACCGTTTGATCAATGAATTGAGTGCTGTTCACAGAAACCAAACAAAAGCTAATTAACTTATAGAGCAAACCTATTGGGGGAGCATAATGGAATTAAGTAATGTGGAGTGCTTGATATATAATAACTTCGTAGAAAAAATGAACAATATCATAGAGGCCAGCAAGACAAAAACAATGAAAAAAATACGAAAACAAAAAGCGTGGATTACAACTGAAATATAGACAATGTGCAAGAAGAGGGATAAGCTGTACAGAAGATGGAAAAACAATCGAAGTAGTCAAAGTTACGAGCTCGAATACAAGCATTTCCGAAACATTGTTAACAAAAACATTCAAGAAACTAAAGCTTACTTTTACAAACACCAATTCGTAAATAATCGGAATAATCCCAGAAAAAAATGGAACATTATAACTGAACTTTTAGGAACTTCAACTGACGAAACTGTACACTACAATTTTTCAACAAGTCATGATGATTTAAAAGGCATTGTGGAACATTTTGCGGAACAATTCTCTAAACAAGCCTCAGCAATCATGCATTTATGCAATATTAAAACTTTAAACCACCACAACCGGCAATTACTGCAGAGAATTTATCCACCGAAGCCACTGAAGAGGAAATATTTAAAATGTTATGTCGACTGAACACCAAAAAGGGCCCTGGAGCGGACAAAATAAGACCAAGAGATCTGAAATTAAATGCACGGATACTTTCTCCTATTATACAAACAATAATTAATCGTAGTATAATTCAAGGTCATGCACCACGATTAATGAAAACTTCGATTGTTCGGCCAATCTACAAGGCTGATGTAAGAAACAATTTTCAAAACTACAGGCCAATTTCAATTTTACCAGCTGTTGAAAAGTGTTTGGAGGAAGTCATCCTTAATACGCTCAATTGCTTCATAAGCAAAAATAATATACTACATCCAAACCAGTATGGTTTTCAAAAAAAATAAAAGCACAGAAAAACTATTAGGAGATTATCCAAATACAGTTAATGCAGGCCTAAATAAAAACCAACATGTTCTGGTACTTTTCATTGATTTCAGTAAGGCCTTCGATACTCTGATTCAAGCCAAACTTATTGAAAGTCTGAGCAGAATTGGTGTGATGGAAGTATTATTAAATTGGCTAAAAAGTTATCTTACCGATAGAACTATCAGGGTTAAGGTATCAACAACGGTGAGCCAAGAAAGAAATGCTTGTATGGTTTCCTACAAGGCTCCAAATTGGGTTCGATTCTAATTATTCTGTAGCTATCGTAGTTAAACATAAGGATTTAAGCTCGGCTGTGGAAATATTACAAATGGAATTCAATGTTGTCTCAAAATGGTGTCATGATAACGTCCTTATTATAAACGCTGCGAAAACCAAGTGAAGTCAAAATCTACCACCAAAATGATCAGTCTCCACTGCCAGCCAACAACCATTGAAGTTGTCCGGAGGATAAAGTATCTAAGAGTAACAATCGACGAGCATTTTCTTTGGAGTGGGCACATTAATGTTCTGCGTCTTCGACTTAAAAGTGCACTGTTTGCGATGTTGTACCTAAAAAAAATACTCTAACTTCGACGTGCAAAAGCAGGTATATTACTCACTCGCAGAGTCGCTCATTAGATATGGAATTCTGGCCTGGGAAAACGCGGCGAAAACTCATTTTGATAAAATTTCTCACTTGCAACATCATATACTTAAAATGCTGAAATCATTAAATTCATCTTTCAAAGCTTTAGACGTGAGTGCAATATCCCAGATGACATCGCTCGCACACTATATGAATGACCAGAGATTTTTGCAGCCTATCCGACACAATCAAAACACACGAAGACGTGCTCAAGGTATGCTAGAGGTTCCAGAAACTTATAATTTATATGGGAGACGAGAATTACGTTATGTTATTCCAAGAACATTAAATATACTACTTCAAAACTTAAAAAACCTACAGAACATTAAAAGAAGAAGAAAATCTATTAAACAGTTTTTGCTTGAACAATACTTTGTTTGCTAGTTAAAATCATAATTAAACTAAAACATGTTTTTAAATTATGCATACCTATAGTAAGTCACGTATTTATCAATATTACTTAAACAACCACCTGCAGATAAGCACTTTGCTTTGCGGGTAATAATTGTAATTGCATGAATTATGTAAATAAAGATCTTTTAAATAAATAAATAAATAAATAAATATGCTCCTTACTAAGTCATCGACTGCCGCTTTGAAAGTCTTGGCAGTCAGGCCGTCCGCCCCAGCTGCTTTGTTTGACTTAAGCTTAGATATTGCTATCTTCAGGTGGACAGAATTGTTGGTCTACATCGTCTAGGTTGAAAGGTTCATTCTGCATGACAGCGGTATTTGTTTCTTCATCGCCACTATGCAATCTACAGAAATGTTTTTTCCAAATCCTCAGCATTGAATGCGACTCTACTACAATGTTCCCTTGTTCGTTTTTTCAGGCTTCGGTTCTTAGTTTGTGTCCGTGGTTTGTCTCATCTATTCTGCTCATAGAGCTCGTTAGCAGGTCTAGTCTTTCTTTGCAGCTCCGCTTTGTGTGCGTTATGCTTAGCTGCATGTGTATGCCGACATTCGTCATAAAACCAGAAGTTGTGGTTGTCGAGCGGCATCTCTGATGGCTTTTTGGTAGTGTTTCCACTGGTCATCGTTTCTTTATGCTGACGGCGATGGATTTCTTAATCAGAAAGGGATTGAGCAATCTCTTGCGATTGACTTTTGAAATTCCCCACAGTGTTACCTTGTCTTTGCGCTGTTCGCTTTATCCGCAACCATACCTTAGCTACACCAAGGTAATGGTCCGAGTCGATGTTGGCTCCTCAGAACGTTTGAACATTCATAATGGAGGAGTGTCTTACATCGATCGCAATGTGGTCAATCTGGTTGACGATAAATTGATCAGAAGTTCTCCAAGTCCCCTTATGAATATCAGGATGATGAAATTGCGTGCGAGCTGCGACAATGTTTCGGCCTGCTGCGAGTCGATTAGCCTGAATCCATTATCGGGGATGGTGTCGTGCAGGCTTAACATTCTGTCATCACTACTAAAGATGCCCTCTTTTCCTAGCTTTGCATTAAAATCGCGGAAGACAATTTTAATCTCATAACTAAGGCAGAGCTCGTAGAAGCTATCTTTGGTGCAGGCATTTTTCTCTTCAGTGGGGGCGTGCGCGCAAATAAGGCTAATAAGGCTAATATTAGCCTTGATACAGATTGCTACGAGGCTCTCATTCACAACTCAAGACTTTTTGTCTAGGTCTGTCTCCAACAACAAATCCCCATCCAAATAGGCGTTGGATGGCGAAAATGTCTGCCTTGCCTTCGCTAGTTGTACGGCTGCACTTGGCCTGTAAAGAGACCTAATATTCCACGTGTGTATCTGAAGTCCCTTGTCCTTAATTCTTTTGCATGGGTTGTCAACAGTAGATCCATCCGTATCCGAGGCTTGTTTATGATTCGGAACTTTTGCATTTTTTCCATCGCCGAGCAGTTGCTATAGCTTGCGCCACATCCCCTAACCTGGAGTCGGTTAGACAGAAGCTATTAACCCGTTCGGGGATGTAAGCGGTGCTATTGGTCCATAAAGGGCTCATCCACTACTATCTCTTTTCGAAGACCTTGACTTGGTATCGGAAGCCCTTATCGGCCTGTGATCCAAATATGGTGGATACCCGAATAGGATCTGACTTGTTTCGGGATTTTTTTTCACCATTGATGGCATAGTTTATATCGATAATATTATCGATTGTCCCGTTAATAGTCCTGCTATTTTTGTCTGCTGCTCAATTCCCGCGCATATAAGCTTAGCAACCCGAGTCATGATAGACACCGACCAGTACCCGACGGTTACGACGTGGAGGTATTAGCCGTGTTTTATTATCATTTATGATCTATATACGAGTAGATCACACAACAAAAATAAAACAGTCCTAATCTTGAAAAATTTAAGTTCTGTGTTGTGATAATAGTTTGTCCATTGCAATTGCACACCTGCCAGCCATGAAAAAACTACAAACATATTTAATTTTATTTGTATTCTCTTTTATAAAATACTAGCTGTACCCGGTGCGCGTTGCTAAGCTTATTAAAAAAATCAAATTGAAAAAAGTCAGCATACTCGTATATGTACACATATTTTTTATTTTGTTTATTGAAGTGCTGTTGGATATACAATATTTTTTGTTTTTTCGTCTGGGTCATATACGAATAAATCAGAAGGTTTTCCGACGCGTGAACAGGCCACATATAGTTGCCCATGAGAGAAACACGGACTTTCTAAATTCAGGCCCCACACTTGTAAAGATTGTCCTTGTGCTTTGTTGATGGTCATTGCATAGGCGAGTCGCACCGGAAACTGCAAACATTTGAATTCGAATGGTAAATCTGTTGGAATCATTGGAATGCGAGGCAATAGTACATCTTCTCCTTTGAATTTTCCATTCAAAAAAGTAGCTTCGATGATATTGGCCATCATTTTTTTCAATGGGAGCCTGGTACCATTGCAAAGTCTTGTCGGATTAATGTTTCGTAGCAAAATGATAGGCAAGCCAATTTTCAATGTTAAAACGTGCGGAGGCATGCCGGGTAAATCAAGTGAATTGATTTCCGCTGCTCTCATTAACAACTACATCGACATTTCAGCATGTGATTATCTGCGTTTTCACTTATCTTTGGCCGATACGAATAGTAGTTTATAGCGCTGACTCTCTTATTCGTTTCTGCATCGGATAGCGGATTTCTCATTTTGATTCCGAAATGCGAAATAGAACTGGATATTGCAATCCGTCGTATGAGCGATGCGTTTCTATGACTCGTTGGACCTTACTATTTCTGCAATGGAGAATAATATCGCGTGACTCGAGTTCTTCGCCAACTATAACGATTGCTGTTTCATCAATCGTTGGAGCATTATATTGTCTTGCGTGTTGACGAACGGGTCCCTTATCTGCACGATTTACAACTTTTAATCGTCAGCTGGTATTCGTTCAAGGGCAGTTCTGAACAGTTAAATCAATTCGTTGTGTTGATCGAATAAAGTTTGCAGTTCACCGACAATTTCTCTTCTAGTTTCCGTATTGAATCGACAACGTTGATCGATTTGTTCATCTGTGTTTCCCATAAATCTGAAGAGTTTTGTGATCTGCGTCTGGAAGTGGTAGTAATGACCCAGCACGATGATAAATTTGGCCCTGCACTTTGAAGGTTGGCATGTAATTCTCGCTTTTAATATTTGTTGCGCCAAACGATGTCATTTGGAAACACGAATTGTACTTCCGACTGTTTCCCAAGAAATGTTTCGAAAATGTAACCTAGTGAGAAATAGCACGAACTAATTTTTGGATCACGAAAATTGATCCTGATCAAAAGTAGGATTCTGCGTTGTTGTTGTGATGCACACAAATCAATGATCTATATGAATCATCAGCGATAATAAAATACGGCTATTGTAAGCACAATTGATGTCTAGAAAACATTTGCAACACTGGATATCAATCGTAACATCCCTCTGTGTCTACACTATTTCTTCAACACCCAACCGATGCTTCTCGTTGAGAAATTTTAGTATCGCAACATCAGCAACTACTGCTTTTAGACAGCTTAAAGTGAATCGACGTAAGTATACTCGTACCAGGCCTTTATACTTTCTAACACGCTTTACTGTGTATTATTGGCACCGACTTTACAAAAGAGCATGTAATTGTTGTCGCCTTGGTAAGGAGATAACAACGTTGTACGGAAATGCACATATTTCAGTTTTAAAACCTTTCTTATCAAGATTATGGTTTGCAATCTTTTGCTAAAAAATACTTTTTGAGAAATTATATATCTGCAACACGGGATAACGAAAATGGCCTTATTGACACTGGAGATACCCGATCAATCTGTTGGCCTAAAAGTTGCCTCAAAGAATATAGAATATACAGTTGGTATCAAAGATATAGAGTCAAGCGCAGATTGAAGAGTGGCTATTGCTGGCAGAACTTCACTTAAAGATTCAAGAAATAGGCTTTAGTACGAGTAATTGAAGTTTATTTTGAGTGGCTGTTAAATGCATAGTTCAAGGGGTCACTTGGGAAATTTGTATGGATGATATTTTTGTCACAAGCGAGACATTAAAATAGAATGAGAAAAACTTGAGGCTAGTGTTTGAAAGGTTTTAGAAAAATCTGTTTTATTCCGAATAGAATTAAGGATCATGCGTCTCTGAAATAGGTGCTTCAGTCCAAAAAGCAAGATGTATTGAGCAGCCTCAGGGTTATGATTTTAAAGCGAAAGAACACTGTAAGGAAAACATCCATACAAGGCTAAATGAACTTATCTATCTTCTCAAAATGTCAAATGTAAACATTGTGATCGCAAGGAAGCAAAAACAGGTTGAAACCAAATACTAAACTAGTTAAGGGTAGGAGTATAGAACGATTAAATACAATAGAATATTAAATAAGCATATGTCCAACATCGTTGGATATTATCTACATTGTTAATATCATGATTTAATTTCCCTTAATCGAAAACACCTTCGAGAGAAAAATTCTTCGGGCGATCTTCGGTCCCGTCTGCATTGACGGTGAGTGGAGGAGGAGATACAACGACGAACTGTATGGACTGTACAGCGACATGGACCTAGCCAGAAGAGTGAAGATCCAAAGACTGAGATGGCTGGGTCATGTAGAGCGCATGGACACCAATGCTCCGGTCCGAAAAGTCTTCGAATCCGCCCCCGAGGGACAGCGCAGTAGAGGAAGGCCAAGACTCAGGGGGCAAACGCAAGTGGAATAGGACCTCAGCCAACTTAGCGTGCGAAACTGGAGACAGCTAGCCAGGGATCGAGCTAGCTGGAGAAGCTTGTTGACTGAGGCCCAGGTCCACCCCGGACTGTAGCGCCACCTAAAGTAAAGTAAGTAATCGAAAACACCTGAAATTGAAACGTGCAACTTAATTTAACCTTATCGTACCAAAAAATACATCTAAAAAGATTTAATTCGGAAGATATGCATTTATTTAAGCACAAAAGCTACCCGGCCTGTAGAGATCTGGTTGAGTTCCTTATATACAATTACATTTTTAAATGCAATCGAACTATACAGGTCGATCAGATATTTTGTAATTGAGTATGTTTTTTTAATATTTTTTTTTTTTCGCATCTATAATTAAAATCATTGGTTATGTATTCTTTATAGTGTTTGTTTTTTATTTTTAATAATTCGTGCATGTAAACAAAATGTATCCTCAATATTTACAATTATTTGTCTTACTTTCAAAAATTCACTTTTTTACTGTATACACATATATTGTCTGGAACTGTTACTATTTCCGTTTATTCAATATCATAGGTAAATTCCATTCATCCGGAGTATTTATATTTGGTGAAGATTGTACCCAGACGTAATTTGTTCGATCTCTGCCCACTCGATGATATTCAGGCACTTTGGTATTTTGTCAGACAAAATTGTGTTAGTAGAAGAAATCGAGTTATACCAAACATAGAGTAAGTATGTATCTAATCTATGTATTGTAAAAATATATGAAATAGAAACATAAATTGAGCATATTTTTACAAAAGAAAAGGTAGTACATTCAATTTAAAGGTACAGTTCCAAGTTCAGTCCGCGACTCAATAAAACGGATCCTTGACTCAGCGTCTGTTGTATGGACTTGTGATACTTAGAGGCTAGTTTGCAAAAATATCTCTCGAAATAAACTTATCCCCAAATTGTGAGAAACTTTTAACACAATATACAGTCAAAGCCCTTAATGTTGCGCATGGTAAAAAATCGGTAAAACACAAAAGGAGACCCTTTATATAGCTATAGAATATAACAATCAATTTCGAATCTTTATATTTACAATAAGAAACAATTTGTATTAATTTAACAAACGTATAAAAAATACAGTATACGAGTATTTACATATATTTTTAACATTTACAGAAAATTCGTTCCTGGATGTGGTCCAAGACTTATTGTTAAATCATTAAAAAATGAATTACCGCAGAAAACGTTTCCAACTGATGAGTCTAAGTTTCTTCCAAAATATTCTTTACATTCTGTGAAAATAAGTAACAAGAATCATTTCCCGCATCTTAACATTTACACAGATTTTGGCGATTTATCGCCTAGCCACATGCTCACATTATTTAGTCAATTTCGCAGTTGGCCAGAATATAATGATAGTTCTTTTTTGGCTTCTCTCGAAAACAGTTTACTTAAGTTAGAAGCGGCGGTGGATGGAAGCGAAGATGTCCTTGACGTGCCAGAAGAAGATGACGCTTCAATTGCAGATTAATAAGCATTGCTTCATTAATGTAATTATTTACATTTTTAAATTTAGAAAACAAAACTAAATAAAGATTTTGCTAAACACATTTTTACATATTTCTTTTTCTAATAATTATCCATGAAATATATTTCATTCTATTGTATTAATGAGATATAAGCTTTTGTAGTAAACTTAAGCTCTGCCTGCTGCCTACCCTAGCATTGCACTGTAAAATATAATAACCACAAATCCATAGGTGTGTGAAATGTCGATTTGACTAACAATCTTAACTTAAACAGCTTAACTATTACGTATGGTTTCTGTCAATGATAACAAAAATTGTATTTTAGAGGGTAAATATCTATTACTGACAGATAGGTTGTGATTGTACAAACAACTTATTTTTGGCGCCTTAGAAATAAATTTTAAATTTTATGCCATATAAAGGCTATTTGCGTGCTATTTTATTACATATTTTTGAGAAAGAAAGCTGCTGCTGAAAGTCATCAATTGATAATAGAAGGTTATTTCGACCATGCTCTAACTCAAAGTACTCCAAAATTGTTGATTTTGACATCGACAGAAAAATTGATGGTGGAAAATTGCTCGCATTATTAGATGAAGACTCGACTTAAACACAACAACAGCTCGCAGAAGCATTGAGAGATAATCGTATAACTGTTGCCAAACAATTAAAAGTCTAGACAACGATCCAAAAATAAGGAAAACGTGTTCCATAACAAGTGAAAGAAGGAGACAAAAAAACATTTCAGAAATTTTGGTTAATCTTCACAAAAGAAAAGGTTTTTTTTTTGCATCCAATTGTTGCTGGCGAAAAAAGTGGATCTATTTCGACAATCCCAAGTGCAAACAAATCAATAAACCAGTACATAATATCCACAGAAAGAAGTTTATTCTGTGTATTGGGTTGGGCCAGAAGCAAATGGTGTACTATGCAAAGCTGAAACCTGGTGAAAAAATTACTACGGACGACTACTATCAACAATTGATAAAATCGAATCGAGCAATGAAGAAAAAACGTCCAGCTAGGATGCTTGTCCACATGCTCTAAACCAAATAAAAAACTGTTTGGCAAACATAAATTAGGACGGGTAGGCGTTTTCACCAGAGTTGCCTTCTGATTCCTACTGGTTTCTATCGATGCAGTACGGCCTTACGGAAGAGCACTTTCATTCCTACGAAGAAGTGAAAAATTAATTTGATAAATGTCGAACTTGCCGAGTTGTAGAAGCTGAGTAAGGTCAATGATTCTCGAAACATTCTTCAGATGAGTCCTCCGGAGTCCACGGTGTCATGCGACCCGCGATCAGCCTGGCTGAGGGTCCAATATCTCTAAATAGCTCAGTCCTCAACATAGTATCCGGATTTGTTCCCCAACAAAATTAAGCAACACGGAAAAGGAATCAAATCGCGCAGGGACTGTGATAGTGGACCGCGGCAAATGACACATTATTAATGAAAATCGTGGTTGAACATTTAACTGGTGATTGGAATCTGAAAGTAAGGTAACAATTTTAGCAATCACCAGTAGAAATACGCAAACACTCATCAGACGGCAAGGATACAGAAGAAGAAAGCTTTAGGTCGAATGCTAAGGTGGTGATCGCTCGAAAATCAAGGGCACTATCGCAACCATTCGCACTAAATTAGAGAAAGAATCAGGCGAATTGTGTGGGAAGCAGTTCAAATCAGGTCATAACACATGCTTCCTAACCATGCACAGTGTGAGCCACCTGAATGGTATAACTGAGGATTTATAAGTGACAAGAAATCCTAGTTCAAATAAATCTAACACCAACGCCAATATTTTCATGGCCAAGGTCAATGACCATATGATGTGCAGCTAAGGTGGTATATAACAACACCGAGGTTTCTTCTAGGAGTTAAAAAGATTTAAAAATTATTCATATAACGACTTGAATTCGAATAAACTGATTTATAGTATAACGTTTAACGAACGTCCGCGTGTTTTATTTTTATATTCTATAGCGAAAAACTCCAAAGTGAATCAACTATTCACTCTTACTGAGACACCATCCTTAAGCATTACTTCTAGACTTTCTCTACCTTCAGCCTTTTTTTTTTAAAGAAACCGCGAAAAAACATTTAATTATAAAAGTGTAGTTTTAGAGGTACATAAAAGTGAAAAAAAAAACATTAAGGGTGTACTGTGGGTCAGTTTGGAACTGTACAAAAATCCAGAAATAGCAGCCCGATCATCGGCCACAGTATCCAACGAAATGAATTTCAATTTTAGGGTGGCATAGTGGTTTGTAAGCAGTATAACGGCCAGAACGCACAGAAGGGAACTGTGCAACGTTAAACCTAAACGCCGGACTGCCGGCAAACCAAAGGGTACAAAAGGAAATCGCAAAAAAAAAAAAACGGGGTTGCAAGAAGCAGCTGTGACTAAAAGCGCCTACACACGAGGCAATTTAAGACGAAAATGAAAAGAAAATTTTAATGCATGTAATTCGCATTTTTGTTTACGATAACAACGACGACTACCTACCTATTCATATGAAATCCTAAATTGAACTGGGAAATTGGACGTGTAGAGTCGCATACAATTTATCTCCACTTAAACGTCCTTAAAAATTTTGTGTACAAATTGCCGCTGGCTGCTTAGGAAGGGGGGAGATTCGAAGATCGCTCAAAACAAAAAGATCGATAGGTAAACAAAAGAAAGGTGCAACCCGATTTTAAACGTAAAATTGGAAAACCCGGTTAAGAAAAGTCACAAACTGATTTTTTTTTCCTGATGGGGAATTATTGATATATATTTGATCAGGTTGCTGGGTACAGGGTATGCCGTAAGAAAATTATGCAAAAACTTTTCTTTAAAATTGTACTTTGCTTTACCGGCCAACGGGAGGCCCACAGTTCCGCGTTGTCGAAAACGGTTAAGCTTCAACTGGTCACATTATTTTAAAAAAAAGTAACCGTCTCACGTACGGTAAAAATTCACAAGTGGTAAGAACGCTTAGGGTTACGGTATATACGACCGCTAAATTTGCACCATACAAATGTGTATATCGGTATAAAAAAATGAGAAAGGGGTACTTAGCTATTCTAGGGGTTTTCCTGCCTATGCGGGGTCGCTTCTTTTGGTGTAGGAGGATGGGCCGTCTCCGCCACAATCACTGTTTTGTTGTCGGCTTGGGTGTTGTGGGTTGTTCATTATTTTTGTTTTCTTTTCCTTTTGGTGTGTTTCCCGTTCTCAAATAAATATTGTTTTTAATTTTGTTGTTCGTGTTCTGGTTCTTGTCCTCGTTTTTGTTTTTGTTACCTTTAATTTTACTTATTCCTTTGTATTAGTTTTTGTTTTGTATAATAATATTTTTTGCTTTCTCTTTTTTTAGTTGGCTCTTGCCACTAAGACGATAAGCTATCGAATGAGCTTACCGAGCTTTTTGGTCATCACCGCCACTCACACACTCATCCATACACGCACACACACATGGGTTCTGCTAATTAAGCTGTTACAGCAAAGGGAATCACACCCAGAGCTCTAACAGCCTCTGCTCAAATCCCCCCAGTCATTTTTTTTTGTCGTCCGAGTGATTGTTTTGGTTCGAGCCAAACCTCTGACCCGAAACCAAAGCTAATAGCACAGTTAATAAATCTATACAGATGTCTCATGCCTGTAGAAAAAAATGGTTCACTTTTGGTCGGCTGGCCGACACGAGCTTTCGGAATAATATAAAGCTTTTTTATTTTCTCTCTTTTTTGCTTTGTTTACTGAAAGATTTTTTTCTCTCACCACAAGTTGTCGGCAGTGGCACAGGGAATATGAAAGTCATGTGCAAGGGACTTGCGGGAAGGGGTATGAAGACTTGGCTGTTTGTTTTCATTCGACTGCAACAGGAAATTACATAATTTTTCATGAATTGGTATTTTGTTTGAGTGAATGGGTATGTATGTAAGAAAGAACAATTAAAAGGCGGGAAAAGTGGAATATTTCGTTACATTTTGTAATTGAAGTTTGACAAGCAAAATATTAGTCGTGTTATTGCTCTGCAGTGCATATAAATAATAATAAGTATGTACATAATTGAATAGTAATTGAATTGCTGTGCAACCGAAAATGAGTTTTCGGATAGGAAATTATTTCATTTTCCTAAAAAAGGCACTGTTGATAAATGGTTAGCTTTGACGGAAGAGTCTCGTGAACATATAAAATGCCTTAAAAAACCTTACGTTTGCAGCAAACATTTTGAAAATGGCTTATAGGGAAAAAAATATTTAAAAACAAATGCTTATCCCTCTCTCTTTTTAAAACGAAGCAAGAGTGTTCCGAACTCTGAAGACGATTCTGTTCGCTTTGATCCAGTCAAAGCTAAGATTACGTATGAAAATTACAAAGATTTAAAACTGAGTTCGAATGAAGCTACAAAAGAAGAACCAAACTTTGCTTCTAAAAATTTATCAAGGACAAAATTCAATGATTACATTGAATTTGCTTGCGCCAAATGTGAGGCTCATGTAAAAAGGCAATCTTTTAACATTAGGAGAATTGAAAAGCTCAAGAAATTGAACAATGTCTTGAGAATAACTATTAAAGAAAACAGAAAATCGAAAGAAAGTATATTAAAGAAAATTCGTCGTTTAAAAGAGGACAAGAAAAGGCTAAAGGCGCTTGAAAAACAAAACATTCAAGAGAAAATCGATTCATTGCTTGATTTTCATCAAAATTCTATGACATTTTCGAAGCTCATCTTATCACAGGGTAAAAATGAATACACCAAAGAGGAGAAATGGATTTCGCAGTGCATCTTTTTTCGTTCAGCTGCCGGATACAACTTTTTTGCGGGATCAACTTGAGATGCACTTGCTGCATCCATCTTCACTGCACAGATGGATTAAAATTAAAAGTCTGTCACCTGGCTTAAATATAAATGTTATGCAGGAAATTAAGGAAATAACCGCGAAATTACCACCAAAAGAAAAAGAAGTTGTGGTTATATTTGACGAGATGAGCCTTCAGACGGATCTAACCTATAATAAATTTAAAGATGAAATTGAAGGTTTTGTTGATTACGGAAGAAATCACAGATATAATTCATACGCTAAATCTGCAAGAGTCTTTATGATTCGGAGCATATGTGGAAATTTTAAGCAAGTTTTATATCACGTCGTTTGTCCGAGCAATATACCCACCAAAGAACTTGAAGTTGAGGTATATAACTGCCTTGATATATGCACAGATTTGAAATTAAATGTAAGAGCTATTTGCTGCGATCAATTTCAAAAGATTCTAAGCAGATCTGTATCCTGTGGAATTGAAGCTTTAATAAAACTGAACAAATTCCCAGGCCATATGACTCAATTTGCGAAATCGATAGTTGAATTTATTAAAAATAGATCGCCTTTTCGATCTTTTAAATGGAAAACCAGCTCTTGTACGGAACGATAAAAATATCCATTTTATAATAGAAATGAAGGATTATATATTTAATATTAAACCCATTTACACAACAAATAGATCATTCTGTTTCAAAGGTTTGGCTCTAACTATAGGGAGCGTTTTAAGAATAAGGGAAACGTTATTCATGAATCATGATGATTTATATAACATTTATATAAATAAATTTTATCAAGATCCATTAGAAAACTTATTTGGGAAAATGAGAGCGCGGAACATAAATAAAAGTAACCCCAGTGTTGCTGAATTTGGCTCATTGATAGCCAAAGTTATATCGATTAAATTTCTATTTAAATCGGAATGATCCAATTGCGAGGAAGACGATTCGGAATACCTGCAGGTGGATTGGAATGCCGTTTTGCAGAATGATACAGAGAAGCAAACTGTGCTTAAAGAGAATATTCTTCAGAATGAAAACTGTTTTGAAAATAGCATGAATACTAACAATATAATTAACCCATTAGATGAAAACGCAGTATCAGTTAAGGTACCGCAAGTCAACGACCTTTCTATTAGATATTTTGCAGGATACTGCTATTTCAAAACAATAAAAAATATGAATAAAATCTATGAAAATTGTGCGGGAGAAATGTTAAAAGACCAGCACGATTTCAATCTAACAGAAATACTGTTCTCTTGTGGCCGTCCGAAAAATATTTTCAGGTATGCCATCTTCATACAAAACTATTCTCTGCATACTTTGAAAAACTGCCTTTTGCATCTAATTTAAGAGAAAACATAATCAAAGAATGTATAAAGGCAATAAATATGAATTTTCCGAAATGGTTTGATACCTCTACCACAGATAATAAATCTTTTATTATTTATTATAATAATTTATTATAATAAAATATGATTTATTATCTGTGCCTCTAGTGTATGTTACCATCACAGGATTAATTTAATAAATTTCCTAATAATTGTATTGCTCTGGAAAAAATTGAAATGGGTCCTTGATAAGAACAGAAATAAAAACACGATTCCCAGAAATAAAATAAAAAAACTGCAAAATGTAATGAACGCTTAAAAATGTAAGTAAGCCGACATGATAAATTGACATTGTTATTATTATTGGAGGGTTGGGATGGTGGGGGTCGATGTACTGCCACTTCCTCGCTTGTGTCCTCTGGAAACTACTTAAGTAAGGGTGCTTTAACTACAATATAATTTGTCAAAACATGTGATTTCTTAGAATTAGTTTTTCAATTTTATACTTAAGCCGCCTTTACTTAAGTAGGCCAAGAGCAGTGATCAATTATTATACAGGTATATACATAGATAACACTATGTACATATATTAGAATATATACGTGGTACGAGTATGTCCCAAAATGTTCTACCGTGCCGAACCCTTACTCTTAAGGTACGTTTTGAGTTTGGGCAATAAAAAAAGTCGCACGGGGCCAAGCCCGGACTCATTTGACAAAACCACTGATAAAAACATGTTTCTTCTGGGATTCATTGAACCCGCCGTAAACAACCTGATTGGACCCTCTCAGTGCGGTTTCACGCCAAGAAAGTTCACAATCGATCAGATTTCCACACTCCGGCAGATCCTGGAGAAAACCCAAGAAGTCAAGATCGATGCCCACCACCTGCTTATCGATTTCAATGCTGCCTATGACAGCATTTATAGAGACGAGCTATATAGAGCGATGTTTAGTCTTGACATCCCTGCCAAACTCGTCCGTCTGTTTGCCTAATGTCGGCTATATGATTCTATTCAGTGTACTGCGTGAACGTGTAAAACCTCTTCGGTCCACAGAAATACAGAACCTCAGGATTTTTCAAAACCTTCACCCGATTCCGGCAAATAGATACGCTCTTATAACATGGTTTTTAATCTCTTTCGCCAGCTGTTTCCAGCAGTACTGCACTCCAAGTTGGTTTAGATCCCATTCCACTTGTTCGCACTCCATACTATATTCGGCCGCCCAAATACTTTGCGGAGTTTTGAAAACTCCATTTTACATAACTTGGAAGAAAAGGTAGCAAATACGTTCTCGTAAATATACATTTTTCGAATAAGTTCGAAATAATAAATAATACCCCATTTAATTTACATTGCATAACAAGTTACAAACAAAATAACAAGCACACGTACATACTCGTAAACCCAAGCAAACTGGGCAACGTCAACGTATGATATGCCTTTGCAAATCGCAGTCCATTCAAGTACAGATGGGCGAATGGTTTTTTTTTATTTATTTCTTTCGTTACGTATTGTTTTTGCATATGAGGTAAACGACTTTGCATGTGTGGGTGACAAGTGGCAAAAGAAATAAAAAGATCTTTCTGCTCTTTGTGAGAACATGCAGCTTTTTAAAAAGCTTTTTTTTTTAGCTTGATTTCATTTTCATAGGACACAACTTCCCATATGAATGAGACATCTGTATAGATTTATTATCTGTGCTATTAGTACGTTTACACCAACCCGAAATTCAATATTTCGAAATGAAATTTCGGAATTTCTTTTCATCGTTTACATTGAAAGTAAAACATTTATATGACAGCTAGGGTGCCAGCACGTAACTTGATACATGGGCAGCGCCTAATTTGGTTCAATCGACTGTCCTCGATTGTATCGTCTTAGATGGCAGCACACAAGCTTAAAAATGACGTTTGAAACAAAACTTTATACTCGATAGCAAATACTTATCGCTGACAGTAATTTTTGTGGAAAAAAAAGGAAAATAAGCAAAAAATGCCAGTGGACAAAAAACAAATAGCTATATTGACGGATTTCATGAGGAATTTTAAAAACAGCGCAAGGAAGGCAAAATAGGAGTTTTCTATGGAACGGCTATCTAACTCCAACATTAATTTATTAACTCCCACTGGCTAAGAGACTCAATGTTGCATAAAGCTGCAAAGCTGGTGATACTGATGTGCTTCTTATTTTTTCTGGAAGTTTTGAAGAGTTAAGAATCATAAGGAAACGTTCTTTATTAACTCTAAACTGTCCCACAAAATTAAAAAAAAAACGGCATTAGGTTTTTAATGTCATCAATGTTATACATTTATTTCCGAATTCTTGCGCATCTTCGCTTAACTCCAATTTATTTATTTATTCATTTTATTTTATTGTGGCAAGAAATTATAATTTTAAGGATACAATTTTAAAATATTTGTACCTTTTTTTACTAAATATAATATCACAGATTAACATACAATTTGAAGGAAACGCCACTAAAAACCATCATTAAAACAAAATTCGCAAGGGGAAGGGAGAAGCGGTTTCAACACTTGATTTCAAAAATAAAGATTATTAATTTGTGAGAAGTTACACAAATAAAATGATTAACAGGTAAATGATAATGAAGGAGAAACAAATAAATATTGGGTCTTTAACTTAATTCGTGCGGTTTGCTAAGAGATGGCATAACTTGTATTATTCCATTGTTATTATTCCATTGGAACATGCGCTGAAAAGCTACTGTCATTGTACGTCGTTTCAATATATGTCATTCATTTGAAGCGTTAACAACAATAATTTTTTTTTCACTCAAATATGTCGAACTTTGTGCCTAAAAAAGTGTTTTTGCTGCCGAAATTCATCGTATTTTGGTGGAAGTTTATGGTGAACATGCGCTAGCTGAGCGAACGTGCCGAAAGTGGTTAGCACGATTTAAAAGTGGTGATTTTGGCTTGGAAGACGATGAACGTCCTGGGCAGCCAAAAGAGTTTGAAGATGAAGAACTGCAAGCATTACTCCATGAAGATTGTTGCCAAACACAAGAAGAGCTCGCAGAATCTTTGGGTGTCACTCAAGCAGCCATTTCAACACGTTTAAAAGCAGCTGGGTATATTCAAAACCAAGGAAATTGAGTTCCACATAAACTCAAACCGAGAGACGTCGAAAGGCGGTTTTGCATATCCGAAATGCTGCTGGAACGCCACAAAAGGAAGTCATTTTGTCAATTGCCAGAAAGATGGGAAAAGTCATAGCTTCAGATGGGCAATACTTTGAATAATACTATTGTACATGTTTTTCTTAAATAAACGTTCAAATTTTGAAAAAAAACCGCACGAATTAAGTTATATACCCAATAAATAAAGAAGTAATTAAATAAATATAAATGTATTGGAATATAATATATGAACAAATAAATAAATAAATAAATAAATAAATATATAAATGAATAAATAAATAAATAAATATATAAACAAATAAAAATAAGTATACGAATAAATAAATAAATTTATATATAATATATAAATAAGTAAATAAATAAATAAATAAATATGAATATGAAACAAATTTATATTGCACTCCTACGAGACTAAGTTTGAAATCAAGTAGTTGTCAGATGAAGAACAAGAGATTTTAAATTGATGGTTTAGTTTTTCAAATCTATCTGAAACCATTTCAATGTTAGCCATTTTATGAAGTTCCTCTGTTGAAAAAAATCAGGGAAGATTAAGTATCATTTTAAGCAATTTGTTTTGTGCTACATATTTGCAGCTTGCGCAGATGGCTTTTTGCACATTTATCCCAAACAGGAGATCCATAAAACATAATTGCTTGGAATATTGATTTAAAAATTAATAATTTGTTGGCGTCACTTAATTTTGAATTCCGACACATAAATGGGTAGAGAACTCTTATTGTCACATTAACCTTTTTAATTATTTGTTGAACATGTAGATTGAATGTAAGTCACTTATCTAAATAGATGCCAAGATACTTAAGAGTCGATTTCCACTCAACTTGAGTACCGTTGATTAGAAGGTTGTTAGTAGGAAGTAAGCAGGCTTTTTTTTACGAGTAAAAAAGATAGCCTGAGTCTTAGAAGCATTAATGTTTATTTTCCAATTACTATAATATACTTCAACAGCATTTAAACCAGATTGCAAATGAGTTTCAATGTTAACACCAATTGCATCTGAAGAATAAATGCAAGTATCGTCAGCGAATAAGGCAATGTTACAGTTTGGCAAGTTAGGGATATCGGAAGTATATATATTAAAGAGGACTGGACCAAGAACAGATCCTTGTGGGTCACCTGCATAAATCAAATGATTGTCTGAAAGACTTTGTTTGATGGATACATTGAAACTTCGGGATGACAGGAACGATTGAATAATTTTAACAATGTACAACGGAAAATTAAATCTTAGAATTTTATTTATTAAACCATTATGCCAAACGGTGCCGAAGGCTTTCTCTACGTCCCAAATTGCCATACCAGTGCTTTTGCCTTCTGAAAGGTTATTTTTAATATCTTTAGTGATACGATGCACTTGGTGAGTAGAGTTGTAAAATGGCCTGAATCCAAATTCCTCCGGGGGCAAAATTGCATTTTCGTCAACAAAAGATACAATTCTTTTTCTTATAATTTTTTCCAGACACTTACTAAGAGAGCTTAGCAGACTAATTGGCCTGTAGCTACAAGGTAAATTGGGAGCTTTGCCCGGTTTCAAGATTGGAATTATCTTGGCTACTTTCCACTTATTAAGGAAAATATGCCAATCTAAGACAGTTGTTGAAGAAATCCATCAACTTCATAAGGGCAAAATCAGGGAGATTTTTGCGGCACTGATTCTTAATCCCATCTGAGCCAGACGATTTTTTAGTCTTGAAACTACGTAAAATGTCCTTCAATTCATTAAGATGTATAAGCTTAATGTTACTAAATAATGACTGTGAATTCAGGAAGTTTAGTGATTGTTCTACGGAAGATTCGATATGCGTGACTGGAATTACGTTTCTACCAATTTTTCACAACAAGAAGCCAACGAAGAATCGCCAATCTTAAGTGGAGTAATGTAAGTGTTGTTTTTCTTCACTACCTTAACGATATTCCAGAATGGCTTGCTGCCCTTATTTAGACCCTGTAGTCTATCGTTCTACAATTGGTTTTATGGTTCTTTATTGCATATTTTACCAAAAAATTTAATTTATTGTAATCCTCGAGATAAGACACAATTCTTGTACGTTTCCACCTGAATCTACAAGTGTTTCTTAGTTTTATCATCTGGAAAATAAATTGGGGAAGAACGTTGGATGCACGTCTTGTGACCGTTTTCTTTGGCACTGAATGTTCTACGCTTTCTAAGATCGCAGAGGTAAAAGATTCTACATTTTGATCGATTTCAGACATGTTTTCAAGATTAGTTCTTATTATTCTTCTAAATTCTTCAAGTTGGCATTTTTGAAGTCATAGACTTAATTTGCGCACTGCACTTGAGAAGCTTTCACGCAACATTTAACAGGTAGATGATCGGAACTGAGTTCATTGAGGGTAATGGGGGAAGTAAAAAGATCGGGCATATTAGTAAGATATAAATCCAACGTAGAAGGGTTTCTGTTCCTACTAGATGGAATGTGAGTAGGACTATCGGGAAAGAGGATTTCAAACGGATGTCTTACGTTGAGGTCTCTAAGAATGTTACCCCATGCATTTGCCCTCATACAACACCAGTGCCTATGCCTGCAATTAAAATCACCACCTATTAGGAATAGATGGTTAGTATTAACTAGTTTTAGAAAGTCATTCCGTAGATCAAATCTTTTTTGAGGTGTGATTACTCCACCCGGAAAATAAGCGCTATAAATTTTCAATGTGTGTCCAATAACAAAATGAACTTCAATACCAATGACTTCAATTAATTTCAAATAAGTAATAGAAAGTACCTCGTGTTTAATAGTATGTTTCTTCTCTCTTCCCTATCCAAACGATAACACTTATAATCAGAGTTAGACAAACGATCGTCTGAGTTTAACCATGTTTCACAGATTAATGCTACGTCAATATTGAATGTACTAAGGAAAGAGTTAAATTCTAAGAGTTTCCCTCGAATGCTTCTAGCATTCCAACATATAATATAATAAACTACAAGTCATTACTTAGAATTATATAAATACTTAATTTGAAGTTGAGTTATAGCGTTGAATTATTCCGCCTTCGTAGTACAAATACCGAGCATGGAGATCATCTCTGCAGTGTTGGCATTTACTTTTTCCAAAGAAAATAGATCTTCTTTGTTCTGCATACTATTGTTGTTGGTAGACTTGGCCCACGTATTCGATACATTGCAGATGGTTGTATCTTTCGGTCTCACGATAGCTGGTGCATTTCGTTGATGAGGGAGTGAGGGAAACTCCATGATGTTAGCTTCAAAAGTTGGTTGTGCCCTTCTAATACGCTTTGTTTTGTTTTTGGCCGATAGCTTTTCCCTCATTTCCAGAAAGCTTTGATGATAAGTCGGTTGATTTGTGTGTGCCATTGCAGTAAGTAATTAGTTCTCGAGTTTTTAAGACTAGAACTCATAGTTTTTTGTTTGAAGACCTGAGGTCTTCAACATTAAGCGAACGATCGCGTTTGGGAATTTTGGATTTTTTTTTATGTTTTTCTGTGCGAGGGGTTGAGAGGAAAGACTTTCTTGGTCAAAGCTCCGAACAGACGATTAACTCCAATTGATTATTATTATCTCTTAAAGCTCTTCTATTGATTCCGAAATTCGAGGCTTCTTTATCTTCGCTTTCCGAATCAAAAAATATCATCATTTATATTCACTTTTCAAATTAAAGAATATCTGTTTGAGATTTAACAGTTCATTTTTTAAGTTTACAATGATTTTTTTAAGCAGAAGTCACAATGAAACTCGTTTCAAGTTACGTGCTACCGAAATTTATTTGTTTCGAGTTGACTGACGATCAACACTCCTCGATTGTATCAAGTAACATGCTGGCACCACTGCTGTCTTCCCACTTCCTCCTTTTTTTTAATATTTTTTTGGTCCATTTGGTTGAGACACATAGTCGTTAGTGATTGTAAATATTGGAACAGCTGACTGCTTTCAAATTTATTTTTGTAAGCGCTATGACGTGCGCTGCATGAAGTGCGGAGTCTGCAACAAGGTGCGGTTAATTCACCGATCCTTTTTAACATTTACACAAGCGATCTTGTGAGTTCACTTCACCATGCCATAGCGTACGCAGACGACTTGATAGCGTACAGATCAGGTCCAAAAATCGAGGTCATTAATATGCTCTTGCAAAGTGACTTCGATAAGATTAAACGATATTGCGATGACTGGAAGTTGAAGATCAACTTTCAGAAGTCGGAAACCATTCTTTTTAGGACACCTTTGTCTGGGGCCTCTGCGGATACCAGAAAGAACTGGCGAAAGTTTTCGATCGTGGGACAACGCGGGCAACCACTGGCTTGTCGAAGTGTAGTCAGATACCTTGGGATTTGGCTAGATCAATATCTATATTTTAACAAACATATAGATGCTGCTCTGGCCAGAGCTAAAGGTGCATTTGCCCTTACAAAGAGACTATTTTATAGCAGGCAACTCGATGCGAGGGTAAAAGTAATCTGCTACATGGCCCTTATCCGGCCTATGCTTGTATTTGGATGTCCCGTGTGGTTCAACGTGAGAGCAAGCTTAATGGAAAAGATTCGGGTGTTTGAGAGGGCTTGTCTTAGGACTTGTCTTCGCTTGTACAGAACACCAGAATCGGAGTACATAAAATATTATCCTAACGAGGTCCTGTACAACAGGGCGAACCTAATTAGAGTGGACAATTTCGTCATTAAGCTGACTCGAAGGCACATTGCTAGAGCAATGGCTTCGACGAACAATCTGATCTCCGGGGCTTATTACCCTAACTATCTATATCACGAGAGTGTGCGCTTTAGCGGCTTTATTCCCCCAGAAGCGTTCCTCTATTGTGATAAAAAAGGGCTGATCCAGGACAAATTAGCGGTGCCGCTAATCTTCCACGTTGCTCGAACAGCTGCAGACAGGCGACTCAACTACGACAGAGACGTCGCACACGGCAGTGCGGAGCGTCTCCGGTTCAGTAGGGCGGTAGGGAGTCGCGATTTGAGAGACGTTGCTCGGCAGCACCAAGAATTTTGGTGGCTTGTTGAAAGAGAGGGAGCTCTTTCGTCGTTTCCTTCTAATTCGAGGTAGCGTCGATAAGACGCAAAGTCGGTTTACTTAAATTTTAAGTCATGACCGGCTTACATAGTTTAGGTAGGTTAATATAGTGTTAAGATAATTTAAAAAAAAAAAAAAAAAAAAAAAAAAAAATTAATTAAAAAAAAAATAAAAAATAAAAAAAATAAAAAAAAGAGATGGGTAGCATAAAAAACAAAAAAAAAGTACGTATTTAATTACGTATCGTAGTTTAAGATAATCTAAGTAGTTAAAGAATTATTTTGTAAGTAGTTTTAAGTTTTATGTAAACGAAATGTCCTTTCACTAAGTTTTTGCTAAAACAATTTATATTTTCTTAGTTCTAAGTATAATGTACATGAAATAAAAAATATATATATATAAAAGAAAAACAGTTAGGTTACGTCGAAAGACATAGTTAAGTTCTATGTTTAGCTTAGAGCGCTCTTATAGGGCCAGTAAGTAAAAATAAGAAGAATTGAAGTAAATTAAGCTAGTTTTTAAGCGTTTTTTTGTTTATCACTTAAGTATTAACAAATGAATTTAAATAAAAATGCATGGGAAAAAAAAAAAAAAATTAAAAAGGTTTTTTTTTTATTTGACAACCTTCTAAATACAGAGGAAATTCCGCTGAAATTCAACATTTCGAAATGGTGGAAATTTTATGGAACATTTCGGCTGAAATGCTGAATTTCGGATCGGTGTAAACGTACTATAAAGCTTTGAGACCGCCGAATAGGTAAGAAAACTACTTTGGAAAACCATAAGGGGCAAATTAAGGGGGACCGTAAACCTTTTGGCAGATAAAGGGGTAAGAAACAATCGCGGGGAATCGTGGGCTATCCTCTACAATTGGTTAAATATTTTTTTGTAGAGTTAGTGGATTCTTACAAATCTTCTTTTTTCTTAAGTAAACAATTTGTGTAGATTGGGCGCTCTGCCATTGTTGTTGTTCCTTGAGTCATCTAGGCCTGCCGGACCGTCCATCCGGAGAGTCTACAGGTCGTTCGCCTGGCTCTATCCTCGGGGTACCTAAGGCACCTCTGAAGCGGTAGGCAGAGAGAAGGAACTGGATCCAAAAGATCCCGTGAATCCAGCCTGTACCATGGCTACCAGAGGGTGACGGGAGGAAAAGAGAAGGGACAACACCAGAAAGGTAAGGAGAAGAAAGAAGGCCTAAGACAACAAAGGGAAATGGTCATGGAGAATTTTTAGGGCTTCATTTGCACGCAATAGCGGCAAAAGAAATCGATATAACACTCTTGAGGCGGTATAATAGCGAGGATCTGTGCAACAAAAGCCTTCTGCAACTGCAACGGATGGTAACACACACAGATGTTGCAGTTGTAGGTATAAAAGGTAGGAGTATTATTAATTTACTTACACCTTTTTGCTAAGTACACATTTATATTATAATAAATCATTGTGAGTACCATTATTAACTAATTGCTGAGCAATTAGGCGAAATGGCAAATGCGAAGATAGTTAAAACAATCGAACGTCAAGAGCTTATTCTAAAATAAATTAAATGCGGTTTCGATAAATTTAAAAGAGGAAATGAGGCGATAAAATCAAGGGGGTACGTGATCGCGTGTGTAACCGATGGTGACGAATGTTTCAAATATGCGAAGAAACATTATGAGGTCATCGTCAAGATGTGAAAATCAAACGCATTAATTTTTCGTTTACGGGAACTTTGAATGAATATGTCGATAAATTCACAAATGAAAATAATGTAAATATATAAGTTTCGCGGTTCAACATCACAAAAACTTCTGTGTGTGACATTCGGTTACTACCAATTCAAATTAAAATAATTCTCCGGCTAGTTAGATAATTATTATACATTTAATACCCTTTTCCAAAGCATCGTTGATCAGAACATTGACTTATCTGACATAAAAAAACTTGCAATTTCTTAATACGCATATTATAGATAATGGGGTGCTGCTGATATAGCATTTTTTAAATTAAGCAGACTGTATAAAACTATGCTGAGCCATGGGAAATATTAATTGGGTATTACCAAAACAAACGAAAACTGGTTAATAAACAAATAAGGCCATTGATGTAGCAAAAAAAAAATCACTCATGAAATCCAGATGCATTAAAATCATTACGCTTATGTTAGCGTAAACTGTATTCATGCACTTTCTAATGTGGGAATAGCTGTCGAAAGTTGAGATGGTAGAATGCTTGGGATACGATCATCATTCATCAAATTGTAAGAGCAGCAATCGTTGCCAAAAATGTGATCGAAAACATCACACTCTTACATTTTGACCCCTAGAGGGCTTTCAATGGGAACAACCTCCAATTTTATACTCACACGGCACCATACAACACTCACTTGATTCAAAACTCAAATCATTACATTTTCCCCAGAGTTTTGAGTAGTAGAGAAAATTATGTATTGTATTAACATCAAAATTCATGCCGCCTCCCAACCTGATTCAAAATTCAAATAATTTTATCCCACCAACTCATTGGAGTAGTGGATAAAATAGTGCTTCACTTTGTTTTTTGTTTTTTCCCAATTTTTCCCATCATGTTAACTGTGCACATCTTGGTTGGTCCAAGAGTGCAGGTAGATTTTAGAGAGCGCAGTGGAGGAGGCTGAAGGGAGCATTACCATTCGACATCAGCATGATGTATCGATGGATATGGATAGGACAAGAGGAAACTTCATACCAGTTCATACTGGGGCGGTCGGGAAACGACAAGCCCATAAGGATGTATGTTCTCAACACTGTCACATTCGGAACAGCGTCAGCCCCACATCTAACTGTAACTGGAACAACTGGCGATGGACGTCAAAAAGACTCAGCCTCATGCAACGAAACTAATCATGGAGGGCTTTTATGTAGATGACTTCATATATGGAATAGACAACAAAGAAGAGATCATAATGTTACAATGTGATGTTGAAGTCTGGTGGTTTCCCGTTGCGTATATGGGCCAGCAACTCACCAACAATTTTAGAAATATTAAGATGTTGGGAATCCAATGGCATCCTGCAAAAGATACATTCTCATTTAAAATAAATATACCTGAAGCAAGTAAATGCACAAAGAGGTCAGCACTTGCTGGCATAGCACGACTGTTTGAACTTCTGGATGAATGCATTGTCCTGGGACTCCAACATACTGTAATATTTCGGCTAGGGTTCGAAATGATAAAACGTTATTCTGTTTCAAAACACTCTATTTATTATTATTTAAATACAACTTTCAATCAATTCACAAACAATTTCACTTCTATTTCACAATTCAAATCTCTTATCTTTCACTTAGTAAGACTTAGGTCCTTTTCCATCGCTTTCCAAATATCAACTTATCGTCCGCAGTTTCTCATCCTATATTTATACCACATTTGACGGGTTCTAGTTCTTTCTGGTAACTTCTGGTTTGAAACTGGGGTAATAACTGAACTCTCCAACGTGGAGAGTTTGTATGATCCTAAAACTATGCAACACTGGATAATTGATTTAATCACATATATACCACAATATCCCCCTCTTAAACTTGTTCGTCCCGAACAAACTTTTCGCCATTCTGCCCAATATAGCGATGTATTCGATCCACATGAACCACTTTCATCTTGCCTCTTCCTCGTTGAATGCGATAGACAACATCGTTAATGCGTTTTACGACTTTATATGGTCCTTCCCAGTCTTGCTGTAATTTGGGTGATACGCCTTTCCGTCTATGGGGGTTATATAGCCACACTAGATCTCCTTCCTGGAATCCCGTTGTGGTCGCCTTGACATCATACCTCGTCTTCATGCGGTCACTGGCTATCTTGATCTTATCCCTGGTTGTTTGGTGCACGTCCCTAATAATCCGTCTGAGGTCTGCGACATAGTCGTCTTCATTTCTGTTCTCTTCAGACGGCGGTGATCCAAACATCAATTCACTAGGTAACCGGACTGTTCGACCGAAAAGGATTTCCGATGGAGTGTGACCTGTGGTGTTGTGTACTGCACTCCGATAGGCTAATAGAAACATTGGAATTTGCCTATCCCAATCGCATTGCTTGTCGCCAACGACCTTTGATAGGTGTTCATTCAAGGTTCTGTTGAAGCGTTCTACCATCCCGTCCGACTGTGGGTGGAGCGGTGTTGTTCTCGTCTTTTTAATCCCCAGTAGCTCGCACACCCCTTGGAAAATCTTAGATTCGAAGTTACGCCCTTGATCCGAGTGCAATTCCATCGGTACGCCGAATCTGCTCACCCAGTTGTAAGCGATCTGCTCAACCACGGTTTTGGCTTCTTGGTTAGGGATAGCAAAAGCCTCAGGCCACTTGCTGAAGTAATCCATAACAACAAGAATGTAGCGATTTCCATTTTCGGTTTCAGGAAACGGTCCTGCAATGTCAACTGCGATTCTCTCGAATGGCGCTCCAACGTTGTATTGCTGCATTCTGCCGTGAGTTTTAACCCTCGGGCCTTTACTGGCGGCGCAGGTGACACACTTTCTGCACCAATTTTCTACATCGTCCTTGGCGTGCACCCAATAAAAACGTTCTCGCACCTTTTCTAACGTCTTATTCACTCCCAAGTGGCCTCCGGATATTCCATCGTGCAGTTCCCTTAGCACATCACTGACTCTCGACCTTGGCACAACGAGCTGCATCACAAACGACTTTCCATCCGAGCTTTCCCACCTTCGCCTCAAAACACCATCTTGAACTTGAAGCGAGTCCCACTGTGCCCAGTATGCCTTTAGTTCGGGACTTTTATTGGATATTTCCTGCCAATCTGGTTTTTCTTCATGTTCTTTCCAGGCGAGAATTGGCTCGATATCCGGATCCTCTTTTTGGGCGTTTCGCATTTCACTTTCATTCCAACCATCAGTGGGCTCAGCTCTTAGTCGTTGAGTGGATACCGCATCTTTTTCTTCTTGTCGTGCGCAATGTTTGCAATCAGATTTGCAAGGTCGCCGGGACAGAGCATCCGCATTAGAGTGAAGGCTTCCCTTTCGATGCTGTATCTCGTAGTCGTACATCTGGAGTCGTTCAATCCACCTTGCGACTTGTCCTTCAGGATTTTTAAATTGCAGCAACCACTTCAGAGATGCATGGTCTGTGCGAAGAATGAATTTTTGCCCGTACAGGTACTTATGGAAATGCTTTGTTGCCAAGACCAAAGCAAGAAGTTCCCGCCTGGTAACACAGTAGTTCCTTTCCGGCTTAGAGAGCACCTTACTAAAATAGGAAACAACTTTCTCTTGCCCGTCATGCATCTGCGAAAGGACAACTCCAATTCCGACGTTACTGGCATCTGCATCCACAATAAATGCTTTTCCTAGAGTAGGGTACACTAGTACAGGGGCCTCACATAGTTGTTGTTTGAGAGTTTTGAAGCTTCTTTCGCATTCACTTGACCATTTGAATTGTTTTCCCTTTTCTGTTAGTTGATGTAAACTCTTTGCGATCCCAGCAAAATCCTTCACAAACCGCCTGTAGTAGGTAGCGAGTCTCAGAAAGCTTCTCAGTTGGTGTTTGTCTCTTGGGACTGGCCAATTTTTCACCGCTTCGATCTTTTCTGGGTCTGTCCTTACCCCTTCGGATGAGATGATGTGTCCCAAGTATTTGACATCTGGCCTAAAGAGATGACACTTCTTCGGGTTTAGCTTTAGCTGTGCACTTCGTAGTCTTTGGAACACTTCCTTTAAGTTATCTCGATGTTCTTGAAAAGTTTTGCCGACCACGATGACATCGTCCAGGTAGACCAAACAGGTTTTCCATGTTAGTCCCAGCAAAACTCGTTCCATTAGACGCTCAAAGGTTGCCGGAGCATTGCACAATCCGAATGGCATTACTGTGAATTGCCAAAGCCCGTTTCCTGCGGTGAAGGCTGTCTTCTCACGGTCCTCCGGATGGATCTGTACTTGCCAGTAGCCACTCTTCAAATCAAGTGTGGAGAACCATTGCGCTCCTGACAGTGTGTCCAGTGTGTCGTCAATCCTTGGCAACGGGTAGCTATCCTTCTTGGTGACATTATTTAGCTGGCGATAATCCACGCAGAATCTATTGGTGCCGTCTTTCTTCTTGACCAGTACAACGGGTGATGCCCACGGACTCTTTGAGCCTTCAATCAACCCTTCATTTTCCATAGTCGAAACCATTTCTGCAACCTCCGCCTGCTTAGCTAATGGTAAACGCCTAGGAGGTTGACGTATGGGTCTTGCATCTCCAGTGTCTATTCGGTGTTGTACCAAATGTGTGCTGCCATATTCGCCATCCTGCGAGGCAAATACGTCTGCAAATTCGTTGATTAGTTCCTCTGCCATAGCTCGTTGCTCCTGGTTCAGCTCGGTTTGCCGGAGTATAGTTCTTTTCAACTCAGCTGTGCTACTTGCTGGCAAAGATATAGCAGCATTCTCCTTCGACAACTTGGTGACAGCAATTATCGGTACGCACGCTCCGATCGATTGTCCTTGCTTTAGTTTGATGCTCTTATTTCCCACATTCAAGATTCTTACTGGGACCATTTTGCCTTTCGGCTCAACGAGCATCTTTCCCACGACGTAATTCTGATAATGATTTTTAGAGTCCGGCTCAATCAAATAGAATCGATGGCCCCCAAGATCACCTTCCAGCTGCGCCCAAATTAGTGTCTCTGCGGAAGGTGGTAAGATCTCGTCCTTGTTGACTACTGTCCTAAGGCATGCGGCATTCTCATTTCCGTACACCATTGGAATCTCGACGTTCCTGTACTTAAGTACTTGAGTTCCGATGTCGAGCACTACATTATGCGCCTTCATAAAGTCAACTCTAATTATGCACTCGTCGCATATATCGGCCACTAGGAATACGTGGGTGAATGTTAGTCCTGCCAGATTGATCGTAAGAACAACTTCTCCATACACCTTTGCCGTCGCTCCTGTTGCTGTTTTCAAGCAGTAGCTACTGGTATTGTGCAGCCATGAATCATGGGCGATATCCCTTCTTATAATGGAAGCGGTGGCACCGGTGTCAATGGTGGCCACGCATTTATTCTGGCCAATGTGGGCTTCCACTGTAAGACTCTTGTTACTTCGTTTTGTTTGGGAGACTTGGATTTTGATCTTGGGGGCGTCAATTCCAGAAACCGACTTCTGCCCCTCGAAGTTGGTCCTTACACGTATTCCCGCCTGTTGACTTGATGATGCGCTGCTTGCAGTATAGATGTTTTCCCTGCTACATGCTTCTTTGTTATGCCTCCCAGCAGCGCATTGTGAACAACTGCGTTCTTTAAGTGGAGCCCAGCACTGACGCTGCAGATGTCCTATTTTGTTGCAGTTCCAGCAACGGACTTGTCCTCCACGCACACTGTTCCGCTCCACGACGTCTGCTCGTTGGCATGAGCATTCCACGGCTGTCACTTCTCTCACGCGGTGGATTTCTTGGGTTGCTTGGTCGGCAGCTTTCATCGTCAGGGCCAATGCTAGGGCCTCAGGAAGGGTTCGTTTTCCAGCCATTCTTACAGCCATTTGCAACTGCCTATCTTCAATTGCTTGGGTAAACGCCTCTACAGCCATTTCGCTGATAATGTCTTCTCCGGCATTAGGATAAGATAAATGCGCCAACCGTTCGATATCGGCCTGCAACTGTTGAAGTGTTTCGCCCCTCTTCTGGACTCTGCTGCGCAGTTGGACTCTGTATACTTGCTGCATATGGTCATCTCCGAACCGCATTTCTATGGCTTTAACCAAAGCGTCGTAGTTGAGTTGTTTATCTTCTGAGATGGTTTGCAGCAATTCCGCAGCTGTACCTCTCAGTGCCAGCGTGAGTGCAATCGACTTTTCTCCGTCGTCCCAGTTGTTGGTCATGGCAGCTGCTTCAAATTGTCTTCTATATATTGGCCACGATGTTTGGCCATCGAAGACAGGCGGTTGCATCTCTTTCCTTCTAGGGCTGTCTGTAGAAATTTCTCGGACTTTCTGTTTCTTTACTCTCTCTAGTTCTTTCGCAAGATTCTCGATATTGTGTTCAACCTTCTCGAATTGTGCCTTGTGCATATTTAATTTTTGATCGATTATTTCGAATTTCGCTTCTAGAGAATTCTTGAACTCTTCGACAGTGTCTTTTTGTGCGGAAATGATGGAATTCTTCTGTTCTTCTAGAGAATTCTTCTGTTCTTCTAGAGAATTCTTCTGTTCTTCTAGAGAATTCTTCTGTTCTTCTAGAGAATTCTTCTGTTCTTCAAACTTAGAATCCATACTTCTCCTTTGTTCTTCTAAAGAATTCTTCTGTTCTTCAAATTTAGAATTCAATCCAAGGAGTAATTCCATCATGGCAGACATGTCAACCCCTGTGCTTACAAGCTCCTCTTCTACGTCGAACGACACGGATTTAGGATCTTTTCCATCTTTTTCGATCGCTTCTTGTAGCCGAAGAATCAAATCACTTTTCCCTCCAGCTGCGGAGAGATTCCGCTTCTCTAGCTCCATTTTCAGCTGGGGTATACTTAGCTCCAGCAATGTACGTGGCATTTTTATTTTTTTTTTATTATTTTCTTTTTTTTTCACAGCACTCAGAATAAGTTTTATCCCACTTCTGACACCAATGTAATATTTCGGCTAGGGTTCGAAATGATAAAACGTTATTCTGTTTCAAAACACTCTATTTATTATTATTTAAATACAACTTTCAATCAATTCACAAACAATTTCACTTCTATTTCACAATTCAAATCTCTTATCTTTCACTTAGTAAGACTTAGGTCCTTTTCCATCGCTTTCCAAATATCAACTTATCGTCCGCAGTTTCTCATCCTATATTTATACCACATTTGACGGGTTCTAGTTCTTTCTGGTAACTTCTGGTTTGAAACTGGGGTAATAACTGAACTCTCCAACGTGGAGAGTTTGTATGATCCTAAAACTATGCAACACTGGATAATTGATTTAATCACATATATACCACAATACCAATAGAAATAGAAGGACCGCGGATAGGCATTCGAGCTGGTCTTCAAAAACTGGAAAGCTGGAGATTCCTCGTTGGATAGGAAGTGAGAAATTATCACGTTTTTAACTCCACAGTTTAAGCGATGCTTCGGAGAAAACATATGCACGAATTATATCAAACGGACAAGAGAGAATACACCTATTAGCATCGAAAACCAGAGTGGCTCTACCAAAAGCCATTTTATTACTACAACTTATTACTATAACTGGCAAAGCCGCTGCAAGGGATGTCAACTGCTATGCATGATAACCTTGGCTTGAATAAAAGGAAGTCCAACCACCACATTTGTCGGCAATAAAATCACCGAAATTCAAGCCCTCACCTACAAGGATATCAAGATAATCCAGCGGACCTCGGGTCTCGTGAACTGTCCCACGAAGAGTTGATCGGCAGTAAACTATGTCCACAGTTCTCAACGGTTTTGTAACGTGGGACGTTTTTATAACAAGGCCTATGGGAACGGAAGAGAAGACGAAAAAGAAAGCAAAACAGTGCCTCTTTGCCATAATTGCAAATAAATTTTTTAAAAATATTTCAACTCTTAAACGATTAGTACGCAGCAGGGCAATTCGTCCTCGATATTTCAAAAACGTTCGATAAAAGCAAGGCAGAAGGTAGGATACTTATCCAATCACTGCAGATGAACTGATTTCATCCCAATATCAGCTTATCAATATTGTACAAAGGGGGCTATTTAAAGAAGAGGTCAACGTGCTGAGGGACAAAATACCCATACCAAAAACAAGCTCACTAAAAAATCTCAACCCCTTTCTCGATGGGGGAATGTGAATGAATCCACTTTCGCATTCGAGTAGTAGCAAGAGTACTTAAATATCTTAACTTCTCAACGACTGGCAGTACGGTTTTCGTAGCAACATGTCCACTGGTAATTTGTTGGCATGTTTCACTGAAAAGTTGAAAGCAAGATAGTTGCATTTGATATTTCAAGAGCGTTTGGTAGAGTTTGGTATCAGGCTCTTTTGCCGAAAATGCGTGCTTTTGGGATCGACGACTCACTTCTTTAATGGATTACAAATTACCTTTCGGAACGTTTAATTCAAGTTGTATTGGATGGTTTTAAGTCTGATACCTACAAAATAAATGCTGATGTGTCCCAAGGCTCAGTTCTGTCTCCAACACTCTTTTAATATTAATCAACGATCTCTTGTCTGCCCGTTCTAATCCTTCGCTGACGACAGTACTTTCTGCTATGCAAAATGACAACTTTCGTTGGAATAACCACAACAATTCTGCGAAAGGTCTAGGTTTTCTCAACCGATGTAAGAATTTTTTCCTCCCTGATCTATCTTCAATTTACAATGCTTCTATCCGCTCAAAATTGGAGTACAATGCTCACATCTGGTCCGCTGCTCCTAAGACTTCCAGATAGGATTCAAAACCGTGCGATTAAACTTATAGGTAATATCAATATTACACAGTCGATTGACATCCTCGACCACCGACGCAGTGTCTCCTGCCTCTCCTTCTTTTATCGCTATTTTTACCATCAGTGTTCCACAGAAATTGCCAGTTACATCCTGCCCTTCAAACCTCCAACCGCAATAGCTGTCTCGTTACGAATGCTCATTAGTACATCCTTAAGCCCAATTTCAGACGTAACCTGAAATATCGTGACTTTTTCCTAAGCCGAACAACTGGTTCATGGAATGCCCTGCCGAGCTCTTTATTTCCTAGCCATTACAACCTTCAAACATTTAAAACCAATGTGCGTCAGTACCTTTTTTGTCTTCCTTCCTCAATTTGCTTCGCCCGCGCTATGTGCGGACCTTTATTTCTCCGCTACTCGCCGGACCACTTATGGACCATTACGGAGCGGTCATGTGGGGGCTGCACCGACTACTGGGGGGGGCTTCTGCAATGCCGAGTAAAGACATAACTGTGGCAGGCCATGGTGAACCCTTTAAAGGCAGAGGCAACGAGCCTAAAACAAAACATTCAAGGAGTGGCAAGCCATGGTCCTATCACTTCCGCCACCCCTAGCAGCAGCAAATTTGTGGCAGGACATGGACTTCCTTCTACCAAAAATGCTCCATCACAAGAAAAAATAGAGACTCAGCCCCGTCAGAAAGCCCCTGGCAAGAGGCCTTATGTTAGACGGCTAATGAAATCCTTAAACACGGACTTCCCACCACTTCCAAATCACTAAAAAGACTCCTCCAAGCGCCAAAGATCGTTGGAGGAAACCGTGCCGGTTGCCGAGGGGCCCAAAATCAAACCCCCCTTGTCCTTCCGATGTCGCATCTCTGAGGTCTTTTAGATAAAGTTACAATCGCTGTGATCGACAGAGGCGACGCCAAAGGATCTGTATCTGCCGATCGGTGACAGTTGGTCAAGCTGAAGCTTTCGAGCAACTTCTTGGTCATATTGCGGGAAACCACGAACCACCTCCCATCACAACCGACCTTGGGTCGTATCAAAGCTATGTCAAATTGAACGTTTGCGCCGACCAGATATCTCTCAATCTCTATAAAAAGGCATAAGTGGTTTAGGAAAGGTTTGGCCAGATGCTTGATTGGAAGATCACGAAACTAAAGGAATTAAGGGGCTCTTATAGATGCGCGTTAATCGTGAACGATAAGAAATCCCATATACCGGACCAAAGACATGATTAGGTTCGGTTTCGAGTCCATACACCTAAGGGTCTACAAAAAGAAGGAGCTGGATGCTTATAAGCAACCGGGTCTTCCTTTAACTGAAACATCAAACTCATCCTCGGACCTTGGAGCGACGATATGCTTTCTTAAAATGGATAGCGACGCCCCCAACCAGTCCGAGGTGACAAAAAAGACGTCGGTATCTACCTCTGGTCTTACGTGGGAGGTGGATACCGATGACGAAACAGTGAGAGATCCTTTAAGATCAGATTTGGAAGATGAACTTTTGGGCTCACTTTCAGAATCGGAGGACTTAAATAGCACCGTGATCGAGGCTAGATCTTAATGCATTTCTACTTCCAAACCTGAGCAATCCCGACTTAACCGTTGCCAGACTGGAAACTGCCAAAGATACCTTCTGGCTGGTTGTGATAACCTGGAAAGGGTGGTACTGGAAGCTGGAAAACGAAAAACTGACCCCTTCATAGGATACGACGCTAACGGACATCACACAGTATGGGCCAGCACCAACACCGACGATACAGGTGAGTCTCTTTTTGATTATATTATTTGTAGTTACCTCACTGTTCGTAACACTGGTAGTGAGCCCTCCTTCATTACAAAAATCCAAAAGGAGTGTTGCATATCAAAGCCATACTGTTCGATACTCACACTAGGGCCCCTTAGAAAGCGTCAATCCTGGAGGTCATTCCGTGATAAAATAACTGAAACCTCTGAGGCATCGCGCCTAAGAAACATCCTCTCAACAAGTCCTGTAGCTGTTTGAAAAAAAGCGACATCAGACCTCAAGGGATGAAACGCTCAAACCGCTACTGGGTATTCACCTCCCAGGTATCTCCACTTTTACGACTAGCAACAATCACAGTAGAACTATTGCAGCCGCGACAAAAATTACTGGCCTTATCACAAGAGATAAACTGCTCTAGGCACTACATAGCTTCAAACCATATAAGTCTGCTGGGTCGGACGGTATAATTCCAGCCGAGCTACAAAGATCCTCGGATATAGTCTTGCTATCGCTTGTAAATATCGTGAGGTACTGCGTAGAACAATCCCACAAACCTCTGTCATCGAGAGAAGTAAATGTAGTTTTCATCCTCAAAAGTAGAAAATGTTCTCATGTTGATCCAAAAGACCTAAGACCCATTAGTCTATCATCTTTCTTTCTAAAAACTTTAGAACGACTGATTGATATCCATATACGTTTTAGACTTAATCCTAGACTCCTATTCACAGCAAAGGAAAGTCGGTGAAAATAGCTCTACATTATAGAGAATATAAGTTCAAGAAAAATTAATTGATTCTTTTTTAAAAAACAACAACTTCAGGCAGACTTAGACTAAAGAATTATCGGCTACTCGACATGTATTTATAATGTTAATTTTGTCTAATCAGCAATATGCGTTTCGATGAAAGTGCACTGGAAATATTTGTTGAGGTGTTCTGGTGCAATTGAATTGAACAACCGGTGGTCGATGAGTTGATTTTGATTTATTTGTCGTTAACTCTTCACCCTCTAAATGTGGTAGTCCTCAATCGCTTAAAAGTACGGCAGGTCGTAGAGCTTTGTTCGGGGAATGATGGGGTCATCTGATTTTGGTGTGATTTTCATGTGTAACGGAATTTCTGAATTTTTCATCTCTGGTTGTTGAATGATTACCTTTGTGCTTCTTTTCTTATCCAAGATTTTGTAGGCTGCTATTTTATGCTGATTATCCTATAGCTGATAAGGGTTTGCGACTCGTGGTCTAATTGCAGCAATTGGATTTTTTTTTGTGTTGTTGATGTGTAATTCGCCCATCATCTCAAGAGATAATGGTTTGTGAAATTTGTTCTCCTTTAGAGTCTGTTGTAGGATTGGTGGGAGGATTTGATGCGTTGATACTTCTTGTGAGATAAATTCTCTGTTGTTGATGGCAATTTTGGTTTTATAAAATTTGATCAGGAAAGTTCCAGTGAGGTTGTGATGAGTGGATTCAACCTCAAGAGTTATATTGAAGTCATTCAGCAGTATTACTCCGGGTGATACTTCCTCAATTGTGGAGATGTGCTGGCTATTCATCAAATCCCATGTTGCTTTTTTGTTTTTAAGGCATTGGGAATACATGTGGAGTTTACAAGGTTGATAATATTTCTCTTATTACAAATTGAAACATAATTTATTGTTTTACATTTGTTAATTTTGGACAAGCGAATGAGGTTGAAATTAATATCCGCCAAATTATTGAATAACATAAGAAAGATATACGTATATAATAAATTTACTTAGCGCAGCTTGCACTTCTCCTTTCGCTTCCAAGATCAGAATGATCTCGAAAAGATTATGTTCAAACGTAAAGGAGTACAAACTGCGGTGAGAGTGTGACAGCTAGTCATTTATCAGTTCAGCTTCTGTAAAATGGGTGGCGCAGCGGCGAATGAATTCTGATCGTTTTGAAATTTGTGGCATAAAGCGTTCTTTAGCATCCCCACCCCCGTGAATCACTCCGATTCACTTACATCTGTGCTAAGAACGGCTAACTTGGAAACAGGACGGTGCAATATTCCAGTTTTCGTGCGAACATCAGCTCGTCTCACTACACCTACTGATCCCTTGTAGACTCGCTCCACCCTTCGTCGGCACCACTGTTTTCTCGTAGTGTTCGTATCGCAAATGAAGACAAGGTCACCTTTCTTCAACGGTTCCGACTTCTGGCACCGCTTGGCTCGACGAGTCAAAGTAGGCAAGTATTCCACGATCCAGCGCTTCCAAAACCTGTCTCTCATTTGCCGAGCAATTCGCCATTGCTTCCGCAGACTGCACAGCTTTTTAAATGGCTCACTTGAACTGGGTGTTTGGGCAGAGTTCGATGATCCCAAAAGGAAGCGATTCGGCGTAAGCGGCCCATCCTGGTCCACAGATATCGATAGATGAGCCAGAGGTCGTGAATTCACGACATTTTCGGCTTCGATTATCAGGCACTGTAGCGTGTATTCACGAGGTGCAACTTCCTTCAACGTGTGACGCAGCACATTTTTTACGCTCTTGACCATACGTTTCCATGCACCTCCTTTTGATGGGTTGCTAGGACAGTTAAATACCCATTCAACGCCTTTGGATGACAGTTTATCTTGGATCCGATCGCACTCGAACACCTCGTTAAATCGTTTCGCCTCCTGGTCCACTCCAATGAAATTTTTGCTATTGTCGCTGCGAATCCGCACGGACACGGCGACCGATTGTGACTAAAAGTGAGTCAAAATAGTCCAAGCCAACGTAAGAAAATGGTCTCACAAAGGGCGTCAGACGGTCCTCGGGCAGTGGACCCATCACAGGAGCAGTGGGCTTAACCCGTATTATCTTGCATACTGAACATTTGACGATCATCTTCCGTAGAATTTGTCTTAGGCGAGGAATGCAATAGATACGACGAATTTCGGAGATTGTAACTTCAATGTTTTGGTGTTTCATCCTGCAGTGATGATGTCACACTACCAGTTCAGTGAACGTGTGATTGGGTGGCAATATTTTCGGTCGTTTTGTCTCGTGTGGAAGCCAGCTGGCTGCGTCGATGCGACCACTGACACCTAAAACACTCTCCTCATCAATATACGGCAGTATGTTGTGTAAGACACTTCCTTTAGTCAGGCATTGACCATTTCGGATATCTCGAATGTGTTCAGCATACCCCTCACTTTGTGCCTGGTGTCATAGCACAACTTCGGCTGCATGAAGTTCTTCCACGGTAAGACTGTTAGCTTCTTCGGTTCGTCGACATGATCGACCAACGAATCGCATGACCTATCCAATTGTTCTTTTAAGCCTTAAGTATGAAGAAAAGTTACTAAGGGAATGAATTTAGAACTCACGGCAAACAGGCTGAACTTCTGACGAAGTTCCTTTTCTCCATTTTCATCTTCCCGGCCAGCATGTTCAGCAGGCCACGAATTCTCTTCGTGTTTCAAGAATCTTGGCCCAGTCAACCATCTTGAGGAAGAGCTCATGTCTACCTGGTAGCTCGATCGGGTGGCTTCATCAGCGACGTTCTCCTGGGTAGGAATCCATTTCCAATTGGACACCATGGTGGCGGCGAGGATCTCGGCAATTCTGTGCGCTACGAAGGGCTTGTACCGACGATGTTGTGACCCAATCCATTTTATGACTGTTTTTGAGTCACTCCAAAGGACACAGCGGCTGACATCTAGGCTGTGTTCTTCGATGATTGTTTGCATCAAACGAGTACTAAGGACGGCTGCTTGAAGTTCGAGGCGGGGAATGGTCATCTGTTTTAGTGGCGCGCGCTTTGTTTTGGCACATACAAACGAGACGGCTACCTTTCCTTCTGAGTCTTTAACTCTCCAGTACGCTACAGCGGCATATGCTTCTTTGCCAGCATCAGCGAATATGTGTAGATGGAGCTGTTTCGGCAAAGTTTGGAAGAAGTAATGCCGCGAAATTTGAATGTCGACTACTTGGCTTAAGGTCTCGCACCACATCGTCCAGGCTGTGAAAATGTTCACAGGTAACTATTCGTCCCAACACAGTTCACGCCTCCATACTTCTTCTTGATGACAACAACTTTGCACCGATCAAAAGGTTGGCTAAAAACCCGAGTGGGTCAAATACCGACATAGTAACACTCAGAATTTCGCTCTTGGTAGGACATCTCTTTCCACTAATAATTTCTGGATCGACTCAATGGAACTTTAGTTGATATCTAAAGGTGTCATTCAAGGGTTGGCAAACCATACCAAGTACCCTCTCAGTATTTAAAGTTTGGTCACTCGAGCAACTATCTGGAACTACCGTGGTTTCTGCTTCATCCTTCAAAGCACTTGCAACTTGTATTGAGTTTGAGCTAAAGCCACGCAGTTCAAATCCAGCAAGTGCATGGATGTTTCGGACTTGTTTGGATACGCTGATAGCCTCGTCAATTGACCCGAAACTATCCACGAAATCGTCGACATGGTGGTACTGCAGAATTGACAGCTCTGGCATTCACATCACTATGTTCCAAGGCGTTGATGGTTTTGACGTATTGGGCTGCACATGGCGAACAAGCGGCACCAAAGGTCATAACCAGCAGTTCGTATACATTTGGTGCCACGGCTTCATTACCATCGCGCCAAAGAAACCTCTGGGAACTCTTATCTTATGGGTTGGTCAACACTTGATGGAACATCTCATGGATGTCTCCACATACAGCAATGGTTCCTACTCGGAAATTGAATAATACAGATGGCATCGGCTGGTATTGTTGTCCACCTTTCAATAGACAAGAGTTGAGGGATATTCCGTTGACTGTGGCTGCTGCATCAAACTCAAGTCGTAGCTTGCCCGGCTTGTTGGGATTCATAACCGCGAAGAATGGAAGGTACCAAGTCCTGGGACCCACCATGGCGGCTTCCGCTGGCTGCAGCTTGCGGGCGTATCTTTTGGTGACGTAGTTCCTGATTGCCTCGTTGTAGGCAGCAGCTAATGCATCATCATATTTCAATTTTCGCTCAATAGCAATGAGCCTCTTCTTGGTCATGCTATAAGAATCGCGAAGTTCAAGGTTGTCACACTTCCAAAGAAGTCCAGTTTGGAATATGCTATCGACTCTTATTGTAGTTGATTCCAAAATGGCACGAGCGCGTACATCTGCTTCCGTCTCAACTGCTGGTGCTGGCCTCACCCCAAAACTTTCCGTTTCAAAATAATCTGCTACTAATTTATGCAGGGCATCATTGGTTACGAGTAGGCAAGAATTCTTCGCTGGAATAGCTCCTTTCGTTGGTCCAAATTCTACCCAACCAAGCTCTGTGTGGGCAGCATATGGTCCTCCATCTCGAAGTCGAAGTGTCTCACTTGGTAGACCCAGGTGACAATGGTCCAAGCCAATGAGAACCTGGGGTGTGACATTTGAGTAGGGAAGAACTGGCAACCGCTTAATACATTTAGTATTCCCACGCAGATCCCACTTGTCCAGACTTTGCATTGGCAGGCGGAGGTTAGAGACACCATAGACATTACGAAGCACGTGTTTCTTCTTGATGTGTGCACCGCTGATGTGAACGGAAATCTCGGTTACTGGTTCCTGGGCGGCTCTCCCTCTAAACCACTGCTGATCTAGCTTTCGTTGATGGCCATCCAAACCAAGTTCTTCAATAAGACAGCTGTCCATCATAGTTATAGATGAACCCTCGTCCAAGAGAGCATACGTATCCACTCTTTTCTTGGCCCCATACATAGTGACATGTAGCACTCGGAAAAGCAGCTTACGATTCTTCACTGGGCTGGCTGTACAGCCTAAAACTGCTTCTTTCCTTTTGTTGGCTTCAGGCTGTTGCTGCGTAGGTGGCAACGGTGCAATCTTGGTGGCTGGACGTCTGAATTCATGCAACAACTTCTCTTGCACCCATCAACAACACATCTTCGACTACTGCGGCAGTTTCAAATCGAATGTCCCATTTCAAGACACGTAAAACACAATCGGAAATAACAATCGTTTGGCTTGAGTCCACCTTTCAGTCACACTGTATTTTAGGAAACGTTTACAGTCAAAAACACTATGACGGAGTTTTTGACCACAGATTGGTCACATGAATGCATCAGGACATTTTGCTTCGGCTGCATGAAGAACGGATATTCGCTTTGTCTCCGCAACTGTTGGGCCACCCGTATCTTTGATCGTTGAAATTATATCTGCGATCCTGCTCAACCAGTTACTAAAGTCAACAACTGTTGGGTACGGCTGTATATGCGCTGAATATCTAGCCCACTCAATCCTCTGGCTCATAGGCAGCTGCGAGATGAGCTCCTTCAGTAGAGTGGGGTTCGATAAATGATGATGGATGACAGAAACGCGGCTAGGTTTTTGGCTTTTACAGCCAAGGGAATCAACTTCTCCACTGAAGCCTCAGAAATTGGAGATATTTGCTGAACTTGTTTGAGTTGGTTGTCTACTAACTGTTCAGGGCGACCGAAGCTAGAGCGGAGCTGTTCCATTACCAAGTTCACATTTTCAACATGAATCATCATGCACCTAACCACACTTCGCGCTATTGTAGCTTCCAGCAAGGATCGGAGCAGTCGGTGGTATATGAAGCGGAGAAAATAATGTCGGCGATGAAAATTGTGACCTAACATGGGTTGGTGCAGCGGCAGATCTAACACAATTAGTGGCACTTGTACATGAGCTACATACGGCTGTTGTTGGCAATAGCGGGAACGATACCGGTGGTTGTACAGATACTGTTGGCTGTATTGACGCACTGTTGTAAACGTGATGTGTAATTGCAGCTGAACAGTGCGTAACGGCGGTAGATGACGGCAGTGGATAACGGCGGTGCGATTGGTGGAGGGAACAAAACCGATTGGAGTGCTCTGTTTAGCAGCGTTTTCTTAAGGGGCTGGCACTGTAAGTCACGTTCATTTAATCTCATCTGGGTGCTCCTTAGTTCACTTTCAAGAGCATTGAGCTGCCTCTGCATGGCTTCCAGAATGTTTTGTTGGTGTTCTGCAGCGGCTATGACGACACTCGTTGGCTGCATTGGCGGAGACGATTTCTTAGAAGAAACGGCTGTTGATGCGGTGACTGTAGCATCTATGGCAGGAGTAGTGGTTTCGAAGGAAGCGGCTGATGATGCGGCGGCAGTAGCATCTATGAGATTGGCAGTGGTTTCGAAAGAAGCGGCTGATGATGCGGCGACAGTAACATCTATGGGATTGGCTTCTACGTTCATGTTCATACTGGCGACGATTGATTGCTGGTGGTGTAAACGTGGGCTTCTTCTGGGTGGCGTACGTTGCATTTCTTTCCTAGGCAGCGAAACTCAACGACGGCAGCGGAGCCTCAGACGGCTCGAAAAAATTACGGCTATTCGTAATTCACTTTACGGCAAAGGGAGTCGAAAATTGCGAAATAAAAACTTGTTGATTTTGGACAAGCGAAGGAGGTTGAAATTAATATCCGCCAAATAATTGAATAATTTGCACCGTATTGGAGCTTTGGATATTTTATTTCTAAGTAGAGAAATACATGAGAAAGATATATGTATATTAATAATTTACTTACCGCAGTTTGCACTTCTCTTTTCGCTTCCAAGATCAGAATGATCTCGAAAAGATTATGTTCAAACGTAGAGGAGACAAACTGCGGTGAGAGTGTGACAGCTAGTCATTTATCAGTTCAGCTTCTGTAAAGTAGGTGGCGTAGCGGCGAATGAATTCTGTTCGTTTTAAAATTTGTGGCATAAAGCGTTCTTTAACAACATTCTTTAACTAAGCCATACATTTTTTCTTTGTTCATTATAATTTCTTTATAATTGATGTCTATTGTGATACCATTTCATTTGACATGTTTTATTAATAGTTTTTCGTAAATATAAGGATCAGTTTTTGGAATATTAACAATGTATAGAATTGAAACAGAATTGGTTAAAATTTTAACATCGGCAAAATCTGAAGCTTCTTCTATAGTGGGAAATGGAATTTTGTCTTTATTTAATGTATCAAAAAATATGGTGGGCAATTCAGTTCTTTAAACCGTATAAATCCCCCGGCCCGGATGGCATTCTACCTATTATGCTGCCGAAAGCGCCGGAGGTAGTAATACAAAATATTATGGAAATTCCGAGACACAGTTTAAAAACAGGTTATATTCCAAAAGCATGGAGAGAGGTAAAGGTAGTTTTTATACCTAAGGCCGGCAAGCAAGGGCACATAACAGCAAAAAACTTCAGACCAACAAGTCTGTCATCTTTTATGCTTAAGACCCTGGAGCGTTTACTGGAAATTCAAATCAGGAACAGATGCGGTAACGGTTTTTTGACCGGGTCACAGCATGCCTACATGAAGGGCAAGTCCGTGGAAACCGCCCTACATGAGGTGGTGGGGAAAATCAAAAGAAATCTACACTTATAATAGCGAATTGGATCTGCAACATGTTTGCAGGTAGGGTATTAAACTGTTGCATTGGACAAAGCTTGGCTAAAATGTCAGTGACCAGGGGAACCCCTCAAGGGGGAGTTATATACGAGAGCGGGTCAATAAGTCCGTGACTTTTGGATTAAAACACAGATTTTTTGATAAAAAAATAATTTTATTTTTCAACGTAGTCTCCCTTGAGCTCTATACACTTTGTCCAACGCTTCTCCAATTTTTTTATCCCTTCAAAAAAAAATGATTTGTCGAGGTCCTCAAAATAGGCCTTTGTTTGCGAGATGACTTCATCATTGGAGTCAAATCTTTTTCCACCAAGCCATTTCTTCAGGTTTGGGAACAAGAAGTAGTCGCTCGGAGCCAAATCTGGAGAATAGGGTGGATGAGGGAGCAATTCATAGCCCAATTCATGGATTTTTGCCATGGCAACTGCACATGTGTGCACCCTTGCATTGTCTTTTTTCTTGGCCAAATAAGGTCGTTTTTTTTTTCAAATCGTCATTGAATCGGTCCAATAAGTTGGCATAATATTCCCCATTGATTGTTCTTCCCTTTTGAAGGTAGTCAATGTGGAATATCCCGCGTGCATCCCAAAAAACAGTCGCCATAACTTTATTGGCTGACAAACCCACCTTGGCCTTCTTTGGCGCCGATTCACCCTTAGAAACCCACTATTTTGACTGTTGTTTGTTCTCTGGTGTGTTGTGATGGATCCATGTTTCGTCCACGGTTACAAAACGGCGCAAAAACTCCTCCATATTGCGATTAAACAACGCCAAACCTTCCTGTGAAGTTGTTACACGATTGCGTTTGTGGTCGACTGTGAGCAAACGCGGCACCCATCTTGCGGAAAGCTTTCTCATGCCCAAGTGATCATTCAAAATTGAAACCACTGAGCCATGCGAGATCCCTACGGCTTCCACAATCTCTCGCACTTTCAATCTTCGGTCGGCCATTACCATATCGTGAATTTTTTCGATTGTTTCGGGTGTAGAGACCTCAACTGGGCGTCCAGGACGTTCGGCATCTTCAGTGCTTGTACGGCCACAACGAAATTCAGTAAACCACTTTTTTACCATTGAAATCGATGGTGCAGAGTCCCCATATTTATCAAGCTTAGCCTTGGTCTCGGTAATGGTTTTTTTTCGCAAGAAATAATGCTTAATAAGCACACGAAATTCACTTTTTTCCATTTTCTCCTCAAATTAGTGAGTAGTCTGATAAAAATAGCTGTCAAACACAAACTAACTGACGCAGCAAGTTTAAATTTTGACAGGAGTCAACTGACAGATGCCTGTTGACAGGAGCAGTGTTGCTGTTTCAGTAAAGAGGTCAGAAATTCAAAAAGTCACGGACTTATTGACCCGCCCTCGTATCTCTACTCCTTCGGGTACTGGTCATAAATGACATTCTCAAAAAGCTTAATTCAATGGGCATTAGCGCCACGGCATACGCGGATGACGTGGTCATAATAGTGCAGGGGAAATACTTAAACATTTTAAGTGAGATCATGGAGCTTGCCTTGAAGATGGTCAGCACCTGCGCATGCAGCTGTTTGTTTCGAATACAGCTTTTAGATTTTCGAGATGTTCGGTTTTGTTTTAACCGAAGATGACTACGTCATCGATATAGACATAACACCGTTTTCCGATGTGCTCTCTTAGGATCTCATCGAGAGCTCTTTGGAATATAGCCAGAGCATTTTTTAGCCCAAATGGAAGACAAGTAAACTCGAACTTTCCATTGTTGACAGAGAACGCAGTTTTTTCGATATCCGACTCTTTGAGCTTTATTTGACGAAATCTACAATACTTTTTGTATCTATTATTGTAAATAGTTTATTGTTGCCTCGTCTAATTTCTTAGGAATTACTATACGGCGATTTGGATGTCCTAATAATGTTATCCTTTAATAGTTTATTGATTTGTTGCTCGACTTCTTCCTTGAGTGCTCTTCGCTAGGGGTATGATTTTGAATAAACGGGGTCATTAGTTGTGGTTTGAATCTCTCCCTTAACTGATGTCGCGTAAGTTAATTTTTCGTTCTGATCGGAGAAGAGATTAGGAAAATTTTTAATAATTTTAGTTAGGTTAATGGATTCTACTTTACTTAAGTGGGACGTCCGAATATTCATATTAGTGACATAGTTTGTGAAATTTGGCTTAAGGGGCCCTAACCCTAATCGGTTAGGGTAGATTGTCATATAATTTCCTTGGGTACAAATAACAGCGTTTAAGTATTTCAACGTATCGTTACCGATTATACCGTCGAAAGTAATAAAGCTGGGAAGAATAAACAATTTTAATTTTTCTGTATGGGGTCCGAAAAATTGAATAAAACAGTTATGAGTGATTTTGTATTACCCGCAACTGAGTTGGCGTTGTCGTACTGGTCAACACCGTAGTCTTCAACAGGCTGTTCGTAGTCTTCATGGTTCTTGGTTGCTGTTTGTTCGTACTCTTCCAGTTCTTTCTCGTCTACCTTGGTTTCATCTGTGTGGTAGATGCGTTGCATTTTTTGTGGTTGATGAATCTGTTGTATTTGTTGACGTTTTGGGGCTATTTTTTTGGGTCTGTTCTGGTAGTTGACTTTTGCTGATCTCGCAGTGTAGTCAATATCCATCGGTTTTGGAGGGAGCGGGCTCTGATTTGGTGGTAACTGTTGTTGTTGATATAACATGTAGGGTTGACCTTGTGTTCAAGTAAACTTGGTGGCTGAGTAAGCCGAGGATTATGGAGTAGTTGGGGATAAAATTCTCGCCTAGGAGCGGGAATAGGCGCAGGACTAGCTGGGGCAAATCTTCTGGGAGGAACTGGTAGTTGAATATGTTGGATGGTTTTTCTGATAGTCGACTGCGAATTATTAGCGTGTTGGGCTCTAAAATCGACATTTCGCAACTTTAGACACAGGTACAGCGCTTGAGGGAGATTCGCAGGTTCTCTTATGCTTAAAAGTCTAGGTAGATCTTCTTTAAATCCTCTCAAAAGTGTCAACTATCTTATCTCGGTAGCACTGTGTCATGTTATTTAAGGATTTCTGGCTCATTTCCATGGTTCCGAACTTATTGAGAATCAAAGACAAATGATGGTAAGCCGCTTGATAAAATTCCGGTATGGTATTATTTCCTTGCATTAAGGTTGTTAATTGGTATTCAAGGGTACCAAGATCCCTTTTGGCAGCGTAGTGCATCGTCAGGCATTTGGAGATCTTTTCCCAATTTAATGGGGTATTATATGACTCCAATGCTATGTCCGCGTGTCCAGTGATTTTATTTCTAATCACGTAGAGTATGCCATAGCATTTTGCAGTGCCCTTAAGATGTTCATAAATTTTGAGTATCCTTTCTACACTCTTCTTCCAAGAGTTAAATTCTTGGGCTTGACCAGAAAACTCACGTAAGATTTTAACCACGTCTTTGATTTTGTCCATATCGGCCAAATTTCGGTCATTTGATATATTGATGGGTTGGTCAATATCGTTATTTATGTCTGACGCGGGATTTATAATGGGGGTAAACATCTGACGTCCTTGTATTTGTAACGTCTCTGCCACTAATCTTGAAATAAATTGGATTAGGTTATCGTCAGGGGGATTAGGGACTTGGGGTTCAGCATTTTGGACTGGTATTTCTAACCGCGGTGATCTAATCAAATTATTAGGATTAGACATTATTGAAGCAATGGTTAAATTTGACAAATGATTGAACAATAGTAACAGTAAATTAGGGATCAAATTTTTAAATTGTGGGCTTAAATCAAATGGCAAATAAAATAACGAATTTTATTAAAGGGATAGAATAGAGGGTTACTAATCAATTGATTATGAAAATGTAAAAATTTGAGTCTAAATTATAATCAAACAAGTAGTCAATACAGTCTTATGTGTTATATGTTCTTCATAAAGATGATTTCCATGACAAATTTATTTCTTCAGCAACTGCTAGACGCTGGTGAAGGCGGCTATCCAACTGGATTCCTTTTTGTCCCTTTTTAAGGGACTACTGGAGGACCTCTTTTCCCTCTCACAAGCACTGGTCCGCGTGGCTTGGTGTCCACGTCACTTATTCACAAACACTTTTGTGGCTTGATGTCCACTTGCTTCTTGTGGCTTGGTGTCCACTTATTTGTGCACGCACTTTTACACTTGGTGGCTTGGCCTCCACTACTTTGTGTTGCTTGTGGCTTGTCCTCCACTTATTTTTGCACGCACTTTTACACTTGGTAGCTTGGCGTCCACTCTGATTCGTGAACTATAACACTCGCAACTCTCACGCTTGATTTACGTGTTGAATTGTTTTGGAACAGTGCCACGTAGCAGTCCCTGCTCGGGCGCCAGTCAAAAAAAAATTAATTGATTCTTTAAGAAAAAAAAAAACAACTTCAGGCAGATTGCCTGACCCTTTATACGAGTACATAATAACTTAGACTAAAGAATCATCGGCTACTCGACATGTATTTGTAAGGTTAATTTTGTCTAATCAGCAATATGCGTTTCGATGAAGGTGCACTGGAAATATTTGTTGAGGTGTTTTGCTGCAATTGTTTCTTAAAATTTCGTCTGGCAGAATTCAGGTTGTGGGAACATCCGGTGGTCGATGAGTTAATTTTGATTTTTTTATCATTAACTTATACAATGGTAGCATTCCTTAGTGGTTAACGAGCTGCTGATATACCTGGAAGAGGGTGGTAGCAAGGTGGTTGCGTATGCGGATGACATTGCTATAGCCGTCTCAGGAAAACATCTAAATTCGATTAAAGGAGATCTTAACATATTAACAAGCTGGCCGGATCGTTGTGGACTGGGAATATACCCCCATAAAACCAATCTAGTCCTCTTCTCTAGATAATACGGAACTACGACCATCCCCCAATTAACGGTACCATCTTGGTCTTCTCTGATACAGCGAAATAAAATATGATACAGAAAGTTAAGCTGAAAACCTAACATTCAGAAAAGAGTAAAGAAAGCCTCAGTAGCTTTATTCTCTTGCAAAAAAGCCATCGGAAACAAATGGGGCCTCCAACCTCGCATTACCCATTGGTTGTTTGGTGGACGGCCTTAAACAAAGCAGTAAACTGCGGAAAACCAAGTAATGTTCAAAGAACAGCACATCTGGGCATAAGCGGAGCCCCACGCACTACTCCCTCCGCTGCTTTGGACACTCTGTTTCTCATTACATTACATTACCTTCAGATGCTTGTGGGAGGAAAATGCCTTTCTGAATGACAGCTCAATCCACTTCTACACCGACGGTTCAAAGACTGTTAGTGGGTTGGTGCTGGTATTTTTGTCGAAAAGCTTGTCATTAGACTCTCCTTCCGCCTCCCCAACTACTGTAGCGTGTTCCAGGCGGAAATTCTGGCAATTAAGAAAGCCCTGTTCTGGCTGAAGAAAAATGTAATATCTGCAATGGATATCCACATCTTTTGCGATATTCAGGCCGCTACCAAATCCCTAGACTCATGCTCTCTTAATGCAAAAACAGTCATGGACTGCCAATCATCTCTAATGGAGACGGCGGAGCAGTTTAACATTCCCGGGACATAGAGATTTTCCAGGGAATTGTAGGGCCGACGAACTTGCAAAAATTGGAACCACTACACCTCTCACACCTGAAAAGGATAACGTAAGTATACCTATCGCTACATGCAAACAAACGCTTCATATGAGCTCCACATGGTTTCTGGAATAGGAGGATTACAGATCCACATGGCAGCTAATTGGCCCAATAGTCCTATGTGGGTTGGTTTTTATTTTTCAACGGGCAATTTAACCTAACTTAACCTAATGTCCAAATATCAGTCAAGGCTTACATTTTGATCATGTCAAAGCACATAAACAAGTATCGTTTGAAATTATTAAAAAATACTGCCAAAATTTTGGGTCGGTGGTCATGGATAAATTCGACTTAATATATTCACTACTGAATGTAGTCGAATGTAGTTTGAATCTCCCAGTCACAAATTTTGTATAAAGATCTTCGTCTTCACCCTAACAAGATTAAATTGACTCAAAAGTTAAAGGCTATTTATAATTTAAAGCCCGAAATTTCTCCGATTGAGCTCTGTAAAATCATAAAGGAAATCCAGAATTTCATTGAAAAATTGTGTTCAACGATTTAGTTCAGTTTTGGTAACGGCTTTGTTAATAAGCAAAATATTCTTTATTGGACAGCAACAAACCCACATGTGCTTCAAGGGACTTTATTGCTTCCACAAAAACCGACATGCCGGAAGTGTGATTTTACCGTATTTTTGTCACTAAAAATGATCGCCATGTTACGGTCAATTCAGCACGCTATCATGCCATGTTGGAAGACTATTTTTGAGTCGAGCAGATATTGCGTAGAAAATTAAAATATCTTAGATATTTATTTTTAGCCGCTCTAATCCAGATATCGACTTTGAGAAGACATATCTTGATTACTCAATGAATCACAGACTGAATAAGGAAAGCAAGGGTATTTGTAATCCCTAGTTTATCAGAAATCATTATTTTACAACTTTTGTTGGGTTAACTAAATTCAGTTAATTACTATGAACAATTTTTCAGAAAATATGAATTTCAATTTTCCTATATGCAGACATTTTTTTCGATGATGATTGGATTCTTATGTCTTCTTATATCTTCTCGGCTTTACACTACCAGTGGAAGTGAAAAACATTCTTCTTCATTCTTTATTTTCTCGCTCATTCTTCGTGAAGTAGGTCGCACTTTGTTCGCACAGCATTAATATACAACTTCAATCTTAGGATGCTTGCCTTCTGGAAAATAAACCCAGCACTATGGTTCAAACAATAGGATCAGCTCCGACAATAACAAATTTAACGTCTTCGTCGCAGCCCTAGATCCAGAAATCCTAAACGAAATTTCTGATCTAGTTTAGTCATCCCCTACAAAAGATAAGTACCTTACGTTCAAATTACAGCTTATTTCCAGGTTTTCCGAGTCTAAAAAGCGACAAATAAACAGAATCATGACTGATTTGGAGCTAGAAGACAGGCGGCCTACCAGCCTTTTCAAAGAGATGCGCAAAATGCTTAAAATTAACTTTCCTCCCTTTTGTGCAAAGTTATTCAAAGTTTCTTGTCAAACCGTTATTTTAAAGTGCTTGTACATAAAAGTTCGTCTAGTTTGTTAAGTGTCCCTGCTGGTGTCCCCCAAGGCTCTGTCCTAGGCCCACTCCTATATAATTTAAATACATCCGACTTCCCAGATCTACCAGGATGTGAATTTGCAACATATGCTGATGACACAGCGATACTTTCTTCGCATATGTTCGGTCTTAACATTGAGACGAATCTTAAATATGCGGCCGAAGTATTCAGTGATTATTGCAAAAAATGGAAATTCAAATTGAATGTGGGAAAAATACAAGCTATCTTTTTCTCTAGGAAAAGAAAACATTGTTTCCTCCCATCCGATCGAATCATGGTCATTAGGAGGCCGATAGTCTGGGAAAGCACAGTTAGATACCTGGGTATATATCTTGATAATAGATTGACATTTCAGGAGCATATATGCAAAACATTGCACAAAATTAGCATTGCTATAAAAATGTTATACCCATTTATAAACAGAAAGTCTTTCTTAACCGACCAAAATAAAATAGTTATTTACAAAGTCATTTTTCAAGCACTCTTGCTTTATGGTTGTCCTGTGTGGGGAAAATGAGTTAAGTGCCATATTAAAAAATTACAGATTCAGCAAAATAAACTTTTAAAAATGATGCTAAACTTACCTTGGTACTATTCTACCTCTAAATTGCATCGACATGCTGATATTAAATTGGTCTGTGACAGAATAGAAAAGCTAACTAACTCTTTTCTTATGAGATGTAGTATACCTGGTAATCCCCTCGTTAATGAGTTACTCGTAAATGCCACTTAGCTTAAGTTGAAATACTAAACAAAATCGCTCTAAGTAAATCGCTATTTATTTATTTATTTATTTTTTGTTAACTTATTTGCTTATCTATTTGTAATGTTGTTAATATAAAATATATAACGTATAAATATTTTGCTGTTTCTGTTGTTTACTTGTTTATCTATTATTATTTATTTATTTATTTATTTATTTATTAATTAATTAATTTATTTATTTACTTATTTATACATTTATAAATATATACATTTATATATATATATATATTTATTATTATAGTTAATGTTTAATTAGTTTGCTGTTTTTGTTGTTAACTTGTTTATCTATTATTATTTATTTATTTATTTATTTATTTATTAATTAATTAATTAACTTATTTATTTACTTATTTATACATTTATATATATATATATATGTATATTTATTATTATAGTTAATGTTTAATTATTTTGCTGTTTTTGTTGTTAACTTGTTTATCTATATTTATTACATTTTGTTATTTATTTATTTACCTATTTATGAATTTATTTATGAATTAATTAATTTTTTTTTATTTATTTACTTATTTATTATATACTTATTTATTATTATTATTTATTTATTTATTTATTTATTTATTTTTATTTTTTTTTCTTTATAAGAGGGTTTTTAATTGTTACTTTCCCTTCGAAAATACTTTAAAATACAAAAAAGTTTGTGAACAATATTGCAAAGTTTTTTCTGAGTTGAAAGATATATTAAATATCATATCTCTGTGTGTAAATTGTGTGGTGGCAAACCTTGTACAAATTTTACAAACGAAATAAATATCTATCTATTAGATAGGATCATAGGCAATATGTCCAATCCAGCCGTTTGTTCGACAAGTACGCCTGATGATGAAACAACTACCAACCAACATGATGTACATCAACGATTACGTATAATTGAAGACACACAAAGATATCTAGCTAAGCTGGTTCAAGAACTTACCACTGGTCAGAATAAAAGCCACAGGTGAAGATCTCATTCAAGACCAAGGAATCGATCATACTCCAGGAAATCGACAATACATAGTGAAACCAAGGTTTGTTATTTTAACCGCAAATTTGGCAACGAGGCAAGGAAGTGTACAAAACCCTGCTCGTACTCCAAGTTTAACTGAAATCGCTGTTGTCAACAGAGGCGGCAAATAACAGCGACCAATGGAACAAAGAAGACCATCCACATGTTTTTGACAAAAATACAGACCAACAATTTTTAATTAATCCAGGCTCCGTTTCACCCCGCTCACAAAATAGCAAACCACCATCTGAACATCCAACTTTCTATGCAGCGCACAATACTCCTATTCGCACATATGATAAAGAGATGCTAACCCTCAACCTTAAATGGCCTTTTATTATTGCTGATGTCAAAATAGCTATAATTGGTACTGATTTACTTGCCAAACACGGCCTAATAATAGATGTTAAGCACAGGTGTCCCGTTGATGTAACCACATCGCTAACGACATTAGGTAGTGTTCTACCAGCAGCCATTTTCGGACTATCCACAATTGATGGATGACATTCATACTGTGATGTTCTAAAAGAGTTTATGAATCCAGCTATTGACGTAAACAAACAAACCAATGTGACCACAGTACTACACCAAATAAGCACCACCGGTTAACCGATTTTCGAACGACCACGAAGACTCGCTGTACTTCGTGGTCTGGAGTTTGTTTTTTGCTATGTCGATGACATTCTGATTTTCTCGAAATCAGAAAATCTTCATATGGAACATGTTCGAACAGTCTTGCTTCGTTTAAACGAACACGGCCTTTCCACCAACCCAAACAAAATTATGGGCAGATAGACTATATACATATCTCAATACACCACAGATACATATATTCTACATCTCTGGCGAAGATAACACTGTTACAGATGCCCTATCACGAGTACCACCCGGCATCCAATGGAATCGTTGAGCGATGGCACAGAACATTGAAAGCAGAACTTATTTGCCATCAACCAAGCAAGTGGACTGACTACGCTTTTGGGATTAAGAACCGCCTGCAAAGAAGATATCAAAGCATCGGCAGCAGAAATGCTAAATGGCACTTATTTGAGAATTACTGGTGAGTTTTTTCTAAATGATGATACTTCTCTTGATCCGCAGATATTCGTCGGAAAACACCGAGAGAATATTCGACACTTTCGACCAACAGCTCCAGCTCATCATTCAAAGGGAAAATGTTCGTCCTACCGGACATATACAAATGCACCCATGTTTTTCTTCGTTGCGACGCCGTCGAGAAATCTTTGGAGAAACCATATTCAGGACTGTATCCAATCAAGAAAAGAATCAACGACACGCTTTTTACAATACTTGTTGAAGGGCACACATAAAATATTTCAGTCGAAAGACTAAAGCCGGCACACTTGGATAAAGGGATTGACCAAGAAAATCTACAAACACCTGAAATAAAACAATACAAAAAAAAAAGAAAACGACATTTAAAGCTTCGTGACTCTGTCACTGAGGGGGGAATAATGTGGCAGTACAGAAAGGACATGTTGAAGTGAAGATGTCGCTGCCATCGCACTGAAGTGCATGCATCCTTGTTTTAAAATAAACGTTAAATATCCTTAGATAAGAATTTGTAGCAGCAAACGATATTGACAAATAGATGTCGCGGAAAACACCAGCAATAAAATATTGAGTTTCCAACTGCAGAGGTCGTTCAAAACGGTCGGGGAAAGAAGGATGTGCTGGATAGAAAGGAAGAAAAAAATCCAGAAACTACTCCACGAAAGAGCGCAGAGAAAGAAGTTACCATTTATAATAGATAATTCAGATATAATAAAATTCAATTTTAAATACAAATTATAGGGTGTTAAAGTTTATTCTTCTGTTTGTGTAAACCCTATAACTGGTGACGTCGGACATAATCGACGCTCGAATTTTTCAATTTATTATTCTATTGACAAACAACGCAGTAGCAATGACGTCGACATCACAAGAAACAACAGAGCTATCCGCTGCTACCGTAGACTGGGAATGGAAATCGCCGCGTTGAAAAATATTAGAAACCCTCTGTCATAAAATATAAACTTATACGAATGTAACCGAAGCACAGGTTTCAAACCCAACGACTACAGCCAGCTCCCTTAAAATACGCGCGAGAACACGTTTTTGCTTTCTTTGTTCTTCAAACACGCCCGGAAGCAGTTGAGTCGTTGGAATTGGAACCCGTGCCAAGGAATTACTAAAAAGAGTAGGTGCTTTAAAACTTACAATTGATAATGTTCTTAAATTAAAACCCTTACAGAGAATAAACTCTACATTGAATTTATCGAAAAGGAGTTTTATTCAGAACGTGATTTCATCCTTTCCAACATATTTTATTCTTCTTTTTATGGGTAAGACCCCTTTAAAAGAAAATATTTTTCGCCGCCTATATAACCCTGTTGACGCCGCCACTTGCGTAATCTCATCGTCGCCTGCGGCAAAACTCCAGCCAGGAGAATATTACCCGCCTTTGAAACACTGTTGCCGCCTGCAACAAAACTCCTGCCAGGAGAGAATAGTCCGCCGTCCAGCCACACATACATATTATATACATACGTATGTCGACCACTAAGCAGACAAGAAGAAGCCCGCGCACAGCAACAGAAACAGTACAGCCAGATTTATCAGAAGTACAGCTCGACACTGTAACAGAACATTCTGAATCGGATAGCGATTCTGCAGAATGCCTTGAGAAAACATTTATCGATACACCCTGTCAAATGGAAGAGCTAACGACAGGAAAGGCAATGGAGGAAATATTAAAACAGGTAAATGAATTGCGTTCACAACTTATAGCAGTAAATTCTAGTGCCGCAGCCGAAAAAGCTGAACGCATCCGCCTGCAGACAATAGTAGCGCAAGTGCAGAACACATCAACTGCAAGAGAAGCTGCAACAACTACTTCCGTTATCCCAGCGTATACCAGCGACACCATCGATAGCTCCGTTAGTAACCGCCGCAACAACAACAACAAGTTCCAGTCTGAACAAGACAACGACAGTGAGTGCATCCGCTATATACAGCTCCATGGGATGGCCGAACAAGAGTATGTACACGACTCCGGTGTCAATCTATCATCCGATAAAGAAGGTGCTACACGATATAGGATGCAAGGAATACAGTCAGTCAATGATTTAAACATACCATCTCAAACAGTCAACCTGGAGGAACTACAGCTCTCCAATCGCCATCTTGCAAATATTCCATTCATCCAGTATAAGAACGCCAAGCCGGCAAATACTGATTGGACTCGACAATAGCTATTTAGGTGCACCAATTCGCACTCTTGAGTCAGTAGGAGTGGGATCCATCGTAGCCGAAACCAAATTAGGGTGGATTGTGTACGGACCTACTACTGTAAAAATAAAAGATGATGTTATTCTCCATAGCAACCAACGCAGTTATGAACAGGACACTTTAGTGGACATGGCACTGGAGGAGTACTTTGCAATGGAAAATTTCGGAGTCAAGAAGCCGATGGAACAACTGGTTTCTTCTGCTGACAAAAGAGTGAAAGAGATATTGTTAGCTACAACAAAACAATCTAATGGACGATACCAAACTGGTCTTCTCTGGCAGGATGACATTCGCGATATTCCACCTAGCTACGAGATGGCGAAACGAAGATTATGGAATCTGGAAAGTAGGTTGGAGAAGGATCCTGAATATGATGAGTCGTACAAGAACATAATTATGAGTTATCTTAAAAAGGGGTATGCGAGAAAATTAACAAAAGCTGAAGCAAAAAACAACACAAAGAAGACTTGGTATCTCCCTCATTTTGGTGTGAGAAATCCCAACAAACCAGGCAAAGTGAGACTAGTGTTTGATGCTGCAGCCAAAGTGAATGATGTCTCTCTAAACTCTCTTTTGCTCAAGGGTCCTGATGAGCTGAAACCCATGATGACGATCCTGTTTAATTTCCGTCTGAGAGCAGCAGCTGTGTCTGGGGACATTCGTGAAATGTTTCACCAGATTGTTATCCAACCTGAGGACCAACATTCTCAACGTTTTCCTTGGAGGGAAAAGAAAGGAAAGCCAATCGACGTATATGTGATGACATCGATGATATTTGGTGCAAGTTGCTCGCCGTGTTCAGCGAATTATGTCAAGAATTTGAATGCTTCGAAATATTTGAATATCTATCCAAGAGCGGTAAGGGCAATCATCGATCACCACTATGTTGACGATTACGTTGATAGTTTTGACACTGAAGAAGAAGCAATCGAGGTAATTAACAGAGTGATTTCAATTCACAAAGAAGGTGGTTTCGAGTTACGAAACTTGTCGTCGAGTTCGAAAAAGGTATTGCAAAGAATATCGTGTCAAGAAACCGAGAGTAGGCAAAGCAGTATGATTGATTTAAACATTGAAGCAGTGACGGAGAAAATCCTTGGGATTTGTTGGGACCCGGTAGAAGACATCCTTAAGTTTCAATGCAAATTTCCTCGAGCAAACCGGGACGTCATGGACAAGGATAGATGCCCTACCAAAAGGGAATTTTTAAGCATTGCCATGTCGGTGTTCGATCCTTTCGGTATGGTTTCCAATTTTGTCATCTATATAAAGCTGATGTTACGCTCAGTATGGGCACATGCTGTTGGATGGGATGAACCGATTCCCTAAGAAGTTTTCGAAAGGTGGAAGCAGTTGAAAGCCGAGCTCCCATCATTAACTGAGTTTCGCATACCGAGGTGTCACGATTCACAGCTGACGTCAGCAAGAGACGTCGTTCTTCACACTTTCGTTGATGCTAGTGAAGAGGCCTTTGTTGCAGTGTCATTTCTTCAAATTGAGTGCCGTGGAAATGTTCGAGTTTCATTCGTCTGCGGTAAGACTAAATGTGCTCCCAAGAAGCCCATGTCGATTCCCCGCCTAAAGTTATCAGCTGCGGTTCTGGGCATTAGGCTAAGCAATGCAATTGTAGAGTGCCATAACCTGCCATTCAAAAACCGAATCTTCTGGACCAACTCAAGAAACGTCATCAGTTGGATAAGATCGGAGCCCCAACAATATAAACAGTTTGTTGCGTTTCGAATAGCCGAAATTTTGGAGAGCAGTCAGGCCAGCCAGTGGCGCTGGGTCGTCCACGCCACTCTCCTATGGAACTCACTACCCATTACACTTAGGAGAACCACAAACATAACACATTTATAGTCTTTTCAAACACTTGGCCGGTATTACATAAATCTAAATCTAAGAGATACATTTACTTATTCTTATTATTATTGTTATGAAATTGTTAAATTATGTCGTCTAATTAGTTGATTGTCGTAATTCTCTTTGTGTTTTTATCTAGGTACGAGTATTATATGTTCTTAAATAGAAAACTCTTGAACTACCTATGTTATGTAATGTAATCTTTATAAAGCCTTCACTAACCTTGAGATGCAATCTTACTGTGAAACTATTCTTTGAAATAAATTTGAATTCGAATTTGATCAATGTACACATTTTTCTCTGCCTTGTGATGCAGTCAGGAAACCACTGGAACAACCGTATTCTGGACCGTATCCAGTAATCAACCGAATAAGCGACAGAGTTTTTAAGATCCAGATTGATGGTAAAACGCTCAACATCTCAGCTGACCGATTTAAGCCTGCACATTTGGAAATAAATTTGGACACCGACGTGGAAAACCGATCTATTCACATCACAGAACAAGACAAAAAACACACAAATAAAAAAAAAAGTATCTTTTGACGTTTCATGCCTTCGTCATTAAAGGGGGAGTAATGTAGCAGCAAAAGATATTGACAAAAAGATGTCGCCGAAAACGACAGTAATAAAACATTAAGTTTCCAACTGCAGAGGTCGCTCAAAACGATCGGGACAAGAAGAATGTGCTGGATAGAAAAGAAGAAAAGAAATTCCAGAAACCACAATGTAGCTACTATTTATAATAGACGATTCAGATATAATAAAATTCAATTTTAAATTCAAACAATTTATTCCTCTGTTTGTGTAAACCCTATAAATTATAATCCTGTTCAGTCTTATCGCAGGCCTTAGTTAAATAGTACAGAAATAAAGTTATGGTATATATTTGTTTAAAATCGATTGAGTATTCGTTTTTTATATAGTTTCACAGTAGCTACATACAATACTTTGCCTTAAGGATTTATTAAATTGGTTACCTTATACAATTTATTGTTATTTATTCAACAGTTTAGTTGTTATCTAAGGCTTAGATTAATTTTTGATTTTGGACAAAAAGGAGTTGTACAGTTTAGTATAAATATTGAGTGACCTAATGAAATGGTCATATGATTAAGAGTCATCACTTTCGGCGAAAATTTTCTCTTAGTACTTAGTATGAAAGAAAGCTTGGATGTATGTGGCTGCAAAGTTTGAGAATTTATGAATAATTGTCTGTCTATGGTATTTGTTGATGATTAGATTATAAATGTCCGTGGGTTTTTATGGGATGCATACATATTCGTACATTTATACATACTCGTATATTCGTAGCGTTCCCGCCATATATCAGTGTTTGAAATTATGTATAATTACTGATGTTTGAGAAGCACAAAAGCAAAAAACAAAAGCACAAAAAGACAGATAGCCTACGTCAAAGGCTTGTGCTCAGAATTGGTGCCCGAATGAATATGATAATAAATATATGATAACCTATTCTATAGTTATATAAGCGAATGTTTAACCTTTAAGTTTAACAAGTTTCTTCTGGTATTACAGATTGGTTTATCGGCGCAAAGTATGCTTTGATGTGGATGGTATTGACCGTGAAATTACGGGCTTCATTTAATAGAAACAATAAGCTAAAGCGTAATAAAAGTTCAAGAAGAAGCTGTAATAGTAATCAAAAGTAGCTTTATACTTTAAACATCTTGTCAAGGTTTGCAATCGCTATGTATTTTTGTTTAAACTCTAACTTGCATAGGTGGAGTTTCCCAGCAGAAAATTTAATATGGTATATCAGGCTAAGGTTTAAATAAGGCATAAAAATAGCAAATTATTGAATACCCATAATAATTCTGAGCTAAACCTTAGTGAAAGGTATATATAAGGTAAACAACCCAAACAGAAGTCGACAGAACTTAATTACTTAAATTAGGTGGCGCTACAGTTCGGGGTGGACCTGGGCCTCATTCAACAAGCTTCTCCAGCCTGCTCGATCCCTGGCTAGCTGCCTCCAGTTTTGCACGCTAAGTTTGCTGGAGTCTCCTTCCACCTGCGTGCGCCACCTGAATCTTGGGCTTCCTCTACTGCGCTGTCCCTCGGGAGCGGATTCGAAGACTTTTTGGACCGGAGCATTGGTGTCCATGCGCTCTACATGACCCAGCCATCCCTGACTTTGGATCTTCACTCTTCTGGCTAGGTCCATGTCGCTGTACAGTCCATACAGTTCATCGTTGTATCTCCTCCTCCACTCACCGTCAATGCAGACGGGACCAAAGATCGCTCGAAGAATTTTTCTCTCGAAGCAACCAAGAACACCCTCATCCATTTCTGATAATGTTCATGCCTTTGCGCCATAGAGCAGGACCCGGATTATTAAGGTCTTATAAAGAGTGACTTTTGTTGTCCGTGAGAGGACTTTGCTACTCAATTGCCAATCCAAAGAAACAGCGGTTGGCAAGAGTTATTCTTCGCTTGATCTCAGCGCTGGTGTCGTTGTCTGTATTTATAGCAGAGCCTAGGCAGACAAAGTCCTTAACTACCTCAAAGTTATATCTGTCTGTTTTTGCTTGACAGCATATACTTGGTCTTGCCCTCATTGAGCGCTAAACCCATTTTCGCCGCTTCCGTCTCAATACTCGCAAAAGCGCCACTGACATCAAGCTGCTTTTTCCCGGCTATGTCAATATCTTCGGTGTATGCGAGTAGTTGGACGGACTTTTGAAAGATAGTGCCTCTTGTGTTTGCTCGTGAGTTTTGCACTATTCTTTCAAGTACGATGTTGAAAAAATCGCATGACAGCTCATCGCCTTGTCTAAATCCTTTTTGGACATCAAAGGTCTCGGTGAGATCTTTACCGACCTTGATGGAGCAGGGTGTATTCTCCAAGATTCATCCTCCAAAGACGGACGAGCTTGGCAGCGATGCCAAAACTAGACATTGGTCTGTATAGCTCGTCTCTATAGATGCTGTCAAACGCGGCCTTAAAATCGATGAGTAGGTGGTGGGTATCGATCTGAAGCTCATGGGTCTTCTCCAAGATCTGCCGTAGTGTGAATATCTGATCGACGGTGGACTTTCCTGGCCTGAAGCCACACTGATATGGACCTATCAGGTTGTTGACGAACGGCTTCAGACGTTCACACAATACGGGGGATAAGATCTTATATGCTATGTTAAGCAGACTGATGCCTCTGTAGTTGGCGCAGATCAAAGGGTCAGAAATGGTCTTTCGAAATCCTCACCATCGACTGCGATTCTACTACGATGTTCCATTGTTCATCTCTACAGGCTTCGGTTCGGGGTTTGTTTCCGTGGCATGTTATTTTTACCTTTTGGTAAAACTTCCGAATCTCATTCTTGGAGTAGCATCTCTCAATTTCCTCGATCGCGCGCTTCTCATGCTCTTTCTTCTTACTCCTGAGAAGCCGGTGTTCGTTTCTCCTCTTCCGCTCATAGAGCTCATGAGCAGCTCTGGTCCTCCTAAGCGGCGCCATATTATATGCATCTTGCTTAGCTGCATGTGCTTGCCGGCATTCATCATCGAACCAGGGGTTTCGTTGTTGTGGACGGTTGAAACCCAGCACATCAGAAGCGGCATCTCTGATTGCGATTTGATAGTGTTCCCGATGGTCTTCGATGCTTGATGCTGGCGGCATTGGACCTCTTAAGAGATTAAGAGACACTCGATCAGAAAAGGACTTGGCGATCTCTTGCGATTGTAGCCGTCTGACGTCGAATTTTCTCACAGCATTAGTTTGTTTTGGAGTAGTTTGGGATAGCCGCAACCGTACCTTGGCTACAACAAGGTAATGGTCCGAGTCAATGTTGGCTCCTCGGAACGAACATCCTTAATACTGGAGGAGTGTCTTGCGTCGGTCGCAATGTGATCAATCTGGTTGACTGTTGATTGATCAGGATTTCTCCAAGTCCCCTTGTGTATGTCGAGATATGGGAACCGCACGCTAGCCACGAGAATGTTTCGCCCCGCCGCAAAGTCGATTAGCCTGAATCCGTTATCGGAGGTAGTGATGTGCAGGCTATATTTTCTGATTGTTCTACCAAAGATACCCTCTCTTCTTAGCTTTGCACTAAAATCACCGAAGACAGTTTTAATGTCATAGCTAGGGCATTGCTCGTAGGTCTTGTTAAGGAGCTCATAGAAGGCATCCTTGGTGTCGTCATCTTTCTCCTCTGTGGGGGCATGCGTGCATATCAGGCTGGTTCACATGCTGGAAGCTGAGGACTTCTGGTCTTAGTCTGCCTCCTACAACAAATCTGCATCCAAATAAGCGATGTTTTTGCCGTCGATAGCAATTGCCGTAGTAGATATCGCAGTTTTTCATCTTCTTTTTGACCGGCCCATCCCATCGCATTTCTTGAATGCCGGTTATGTCTACTTTGCAGCAGTCTAGGGCCTCCGCTAGTTGCTGGGCTGCACGTGGTCTATTATGGGATCTAACATTCCACGTGCATATTCGAAGCTCATTGTCCTTAAATCGTTTGCGTGGGTTGTCAACAGTAGATCCGTCCATATCCGAGGCTTGTTGATGCTTCGTAACTTATGGTTTTTTTAAAATGGCTGGGCAGTTACCCTGGCGGTACAACCCCCAACCTGGAGGACCAGTTCCATTTTTAATGCTCCTAGGACGAGGGGTCGGTTACACCGAAGCCAGTAACCCGTTTCGGCATGTGAGCGCTGCCGTTGGCTCATATAGGGCTGGTTCGCCACCATCTCTTTTCCAAGACCTTGACTAAGTTCTATATATCCTTACCGGCCTGAGCTCCAAAAATGTCGGAGTAGCCCGGTTAAGGTCTTGTTTTGTTTTTCAGACACAATGTTGCGGTAAATTTTCCCGCAACAAGGTTTACCCTCTTCCTTGTTTTTCTCCCTTCGTTCCCTCTTTTCGTTGAGTGGGAAGACCGAGCTCTGGCGGAGGTGGAGGGCAGTCATGGTCCCATCAGCCATTGGCCCACCGACCACAGACCTCGGAAAGGACCCACATAGGTTTACGGGCGGTTATCCTCAGAGGAGGACGAGGTGGTTCGGTCGGTGAAGCCCTAAGGACGGTAGGGAGACTCACGACGAACCAGGAGCCCAGGGTGCGACAGGAGGTCCACCAAGATCACCGTTGTCGGAGCCCGTAGGCTAGACGGGAGACTCGCAACGGGCTGCATCAGACAGGACGTCTGAAAGTCATCGACGGGTGGGGACGGACGGTCCTTGTAAGCCAGACACCCCAACACGATGATGACTTGTGGGGGAGGACGATCCCCGGAACTTACACCCCAACGAAAGCCAAGTTATATAAAGGCTTGAGGACTCCCACATCTTGCCATCGATGTGGAGACAAGAAGCATCACATCTCGTAATCGATGTGGATGCTAACGTTGAAACGTCTAAGGGGGAAGAGATGACAATCTCTTTTGTAGCTACACCCCCAACGTGGGAGCTACGGAGGAGCGACGGTGGTGTGTAGGCGGACAGCCAGCATAATCGAACACATCCCAACGACGCACCAGCTGTAAGAGTCAGGTTCGATGGGTGAAGGGACGACGACCCCTTTGAAGCCAGCACCCCACCGATGGAGCACCAAGGGAGCAGCAGAGGCTGTAGGCGGACGGCCGAGTTACGAGACAGTCTCCGACGTGGGAACATAAAAACATTAATAAAAATAACAATAACCAAAAACAATAAACCACATCAAATATAAACAATGACAACAACTATAAACAATAACAACAACAAAAAAACAACAACTATAAACAATAACAACAACAACAATAACATAAACAAAAACTATACAATAATATCAAAATAAAAATCACAACAAAGTACCAGGCGGGGAGAAGGGCCCACAACATAAACAAACAAACGAAACGAAAACAAAACAAAAAAAAAATAAAATACGTAATTATGTAAGGAATGACCCGCTATTGGTCAGTCTCCCCACTCCCCCCAAATCTGAACGCCGATCCACCGGAGTAAGTAGGGACCCGGGATATATTAGCACAAAGGCACATATACTTAGCTTTGTTTGGGGCGGCGGTTTAGAGAATGGCTAGACCGGGGTATAATCAGAGTAGAATTATACCCACACAACCTTCCTCCTTCGTCCCAACACTCCAGTGACCTTCGATCATACTTTCTTTCTCCTTAGCGGTTGTTGTTGTTTTGCAATTTTGTTTAGTTCGATGGGGGAAAATTAACCGGGGATCAGCAATGAGAGAAACATTGCTTCTCGCAATTTTTATCGACTTCCAATGTCTAGGGCAATAGCTAGGCATAGCTAGGATCCACAAGCTCTCATAAACTCGCTCAGTGGAGTTCCCAGTTATCACTGGAAGCGGGAGAGAACTCAGTGTCTGAGGAGTTTAGAATGAGAGTGTACAATTGGAAACAATTGGAATGTGTGAGAGGCCTAGTTGGACACGGGAGCACACACTAGCAAGTTTGCTAGTTGTGTAGCTGGAAACCCCGTTGTTGGGTTCACTAGAGCCAAATGAAAGTGTGTGTGAGGGAGTGTGAGAATGCGTGTGAGAATCTGTCGAGAGCTTGTGGAAAGGAAAAGATCTGGAAGTCACTTTTTTGACGACCAGCAAAGATAGAGGGTCAAATAGAGTTTTTTTTGCGTTGATTGTGGAATTGCGGAAAGCAATTTTTTTTTTTCAAAAAGAAAATTAAAGTAAAAAAAAAATTTAACGTAGAGTCTCGAGTTTTGTTTTTCGGCGGACAGAAAGGGAAAAGGAGGAGAAAGTAAGGAGAAGGGAAGAGACAAGGGAACAGGAGTCGCAGGAAGAAGGGAATAGGAAGACTGTGTCAGAAGGGACATAGAACCGCCAGAAACTAAAGATAAGTATTGTGTAGTTGAATAGTGCAGTGCAGTTTAGCGTTTGCTTCTTTTTTTTGGAAAAGTGAGACTCCGGTGGGCCACGCGTGCGTACAAATCTCGAGATCAGACGAGACACGCGACCCGTTAATTATTTTCTTTGTGCGTTCGGGACGGTGTAATAGCGGGTCACTCTATCGACGAGTGTGCCGTTAGTTTCCATTTTTAATAAATCGTCGAGCTCCAACGGAGCTTTATAACGTTGTCAAAAAAAAAATCTTTTATTTTCCTTCCGTTGTTGTGGTTTTTTTTGTTGTCTTTCCTCGGGGAAGATTTTATTTCTTGTAGTTTTCCGAAGTCGGGCTTTTGGTTTCGTGATTCCAGCAAAATCACGTGGCGCTCAACAGTTCTTTGTTCTATCCCAGGTTTAGCGGCCATTAAAGCGCTACCTGGAGATCGTGTCGGACCCAGTATTGGAACAGTTGGTTCCAAAGTTATTTTTGATTCGGGGCAACGGTGATTGTTGCCGGGAATCAATCCTAACAATTGGCGCCCAACGTGGGGCTTTGTTTTTCAATTTTGTTTGCCGGGTTTTTTTTCTTGTTTTATTTCATCCGTGTTTTTTTATTTTTTTTTTCTCGATTTTTATTGTTCGCGAAATTTTTGTATTCGGTTCGCGGTAAATTCAGTTAAGTAATTAGGGAAGTAGTTGTTTGTGTGTGTTTTTTTTTATTTTGAGAACCTGTGATAGTCTTATGCTTTTTTTTCTAGGACTGCAACAGTGCAACAAGTGCAGTAGTGCGTCAGGTGCAACAGTGCAGCAAGAGTGAAGAATTCAGGGAAAAAGAAGTGCAAGTACCTGTGGATTTTAACAATAGGAGCTGTATTAGGATTCACATACCTGGGCAAGCACCAGGTACCCAAGTAGGTGTCTTTTTTTGTCTTTTTTGCGAGTGGTTCTTTCCATATCCACTTTCTAGTGGAAATTGGCGCGTTTTTTTGTACTTTTCGAATTGCGAATTTTTCTTATACCCCCAAGTGGCAAGTTTTTTGAACATTAAATACAGACATTTGCCATATCGTATATATTGACATATACATACATCTATATATTTAAAAAAAAGAAAAAAAAAAAAAAAAAAAAACATTTACACGCACGGAACGTTAACTCTTTATTAAACAATAAGTTTGCTCGGCAAAACATACATACATATACATGAGTTAACAGATATATAAAAAAAAAAAATATTAAACAATTATTACACATTAATCTTAATATACACATTTATATATATATATATATATATATACACATACCTACATAGATATATTTTTCAAAACAATACCCATAATCATATAATATATACAATTTTTATGTATATATATACAATTTTTATGTATATATATACAATTTTTATTTTGCACATTTTTCTGTGAGTTGTCTCGTTGTTTTTTGGGTAGTTTGAAGAACTTCAGTGTTACCCGTGTTTTTTTGTCGCCGACTTTTCCGGTGTTTATTCACCTTTTCTTGGTTTTTTTTTGTTCTTCTTCTTGCAATTCTTTCGTTTCTTCGACTTGTTGCGTTGTGTTTTACATCGGTGTTGCGTTTTTATTTTGTGTTTTTTTAAAGGTTCTAAAGCTTACATCGTGGGTTTTGTTCCACATAGGTGTTGCGTTGGTGCTTTTGGATTTTGTCTATTTTTGTTTTGAAGGTTTTGGTGACAACGTGGGTTTTACTTCGGTTCTTGGTTAGTGTGAAATATTTTTCGTAGCTTTTTTAGAAAAAAAAAAGATGCTTTTCGCTATCAACAGACTCTCTGTGGACGAGATGGCATATGAGATGGAGTGTCGCGGTCTTCCGATTGGCACCCTGGACGCCATGAGGAAGTCCTTGAGATCCGCTCGTATGCTAGAGCGCAGAGGGTCGTTGAGTTCAGGCCCGGCCTACAAATTCACATTTGTAGAGGACCGAGATGCTTTATTAGCGAAGATAAAGCAGATAGAAGAGCTCTTGGAAGAGCCTCCAAGTAATCCTAAGTCGAAGGAATACTTGAAGGTTCTTACCAAAATCGAATGGGCTCTTAGTAGGTTGGATAGGGCGAGAGACACTTCTCCTGAGGAGATTGAGGAGAAGTGTACTCCCCGACATAGGCTAATCGTACTAGCCGGGGAATTGGCCGGTGGTACGGAAGAGGTTTCGGATGATGAGGACGAGGTAGGCGACGAGGACGAGCAAGAGCCAACGTGCTCGAGGTTCGTCAAAACCCGAGCATCACAGCCATCGAGGGGTGAACAACATAGACAACAAGAAGGGATCCGGCATAAAAGGTCGACCTACCAGCAGCAACAAGCTACGGACAGAACACCAGTCCGCACTGTGAGGTCACCAGTGACGCCTGCCGTTGCGGAAGAAACCGGTTTCTACGCAACCACTGGTGAACACAGCGAGCGCTTGCCGATTGCGAGGTGGGAGAACCTGGCCAAGTGGGAACTGAAGTTCACGGGGGAACGCTGTGGTGCTTCGGTCAATTCATTCTTGGAGCGGGTGGAGGAGCTCAGTCAAGCGCGAGGGGTGACTGAAGCTCAACTGTTTAGGTCGGCGGTTGAACTTTTTTCAGGGAAGGCGCTTATTTGGTATAGGGCGATTAGGTTTTCGGTCTGTTCGTGGCAAGAGTTGGTGGCGGAACTGAAACTGGAGTTTCTTCCCCCCAACTATGATGATCTCCTGCTGGAGGAAATCAGACATCGTACCCAGGGAAGTAGTGAATCCACAGGGGTATTCGTGGCGGTTATACAAAATATGTTCGGCAGGCTTTCGGAACCGCTAACGGAGCGGCGAAAGCTTGCCATAATTCAAAGGAACCTGGCCCCCTTTTACCAGCAACAACTTGGGCTGGCAGACCCGAAGTGTGTTGCAGATTCGCGCAACGGACTTCCGGGTCAGCAGGACGGGAGCGCCGGCGCAAGTAGGTAGTAGGTCGCCTGCTGGAGATCGGTCGGGGAACTCAATAGTTCACTTAGGTTTTAGCTTGGAGGCAAACGGTAGGGATAGGCGTCCATATGTAGGAGTGAGTATTTATGGTATAGCGATGTTAGGCCTTTTAGATAGTGGCGCTTCTCGCACTATAATAGGGGGTGAAGGGTGGAAAATAATTAAGGATTTAGGGCTTAGTTTAGGCAAAAATGAGGTTAGGTCCGTCGCTTTAGCCGACGGAAAAAGCATAGAGGTAGTGGGGGTTGTGTCTCTACCAATAGTAGTACAAAGTCGGTCCGTTTTAATCGAATGTCTCTTTATCCCAGCGATACCACACACGTATTTGTGTACCTGGAAGATATTATTATCGTAACAAATACATTCAACCAACACCTTAAGATACTGGAGGAGGTCTTTAAACGATTGTGTGAGGCAGGGTTAAAAGTTAGTCGGGAAAAATGTAACTTTTGTAGGCCGTCTTTAAAATATTAAGGTTATGTAGTAGATAGGAATGGACTTCACGTCGATCCAGAGAAAGTAGATAGCATGGTTAGGATTCCCGCACCTAAAAGTGTGAAGGAAATTACCACGGGACAGTCTCGTGGTACAGACGCTTCGTACCAAACTTCGCCGCTTTAGTTAGGCCTTTAACAGACTTGTTGAAGAAAAATAGGAAATTCATATGGACGGAAGAGTGTGAGGAAAGCTTTAGGAAGGCGAAGGAATGTCTAGTCACGGCTCCCATTTTGACATGTCCAGACTTCGATAGGCCGTTCGTAGTTCAGACGGACGCCTCGAATTATGGAATAGGGGCCGTATTGTCGCAGGAGTTTGATGATGGTGAGAAGGTTATCTGTTATCTTAGTAGGTCTCTTCAGAGAAGTGAAAGGAACTACTCTACCACAGAGAAGGAATGCTTGGCTGTCCTGTGGCGATTGAGAAGTTACGACCATACATCGAAGGGGTTCGGTTTACGGTCGTAACTGATCATTATTCGCTGGTGTGGCTGAGCAACCTTAAGGAACCGCAAGGGAGATTAGGTCGATGGGCAGTGAGGTTGCAGCAGTTTGATTTTCAGATAATCCACCGAAAGGGGAAAGAGCATATAGTTCCCGACATGCTTTCGCGAGGAGTCCCGGAGTTGGCTGGGATCTCAGAAGCGGATCAGGACCCCTGGATTAGGAAGATGATTGCGGCAATAGAAGCTAGCCCGTTAGCCTACCCCTTGTGGAGAGTAGAGGGGGGCAAACTCTTCAAGTTTGTTAAAGCTAGGAACGTAGTAGTTTATGATGATAACGATAACGAGTGGAAACAAGTAGTAGGAAAGCAAGGTAGATTAGGGATATTACAGGCGTGCCATGATTACCCATTAGCGGGTCACATGGGCGTCCGCAAAACGTTTGCGAGAGTAGGAGCTAGGTACTACTGGCCGAAGATGCGGTCAGAAGTAACAAGATATGTGAAAAACTGTAAAGTTTGCCAACAAGTTAAGCCGGTGAATGAGCGACCCGCTGGTCTGATGGTCGAGAGGGTAGGTGTGTCAAGGTGTTGGGAAATGGTTTGTGTAGATCTGGTAGGCCCACTTCCCAAGTCCACTCGGGGTTCAACGTATATTTTAACTGTCGTCGACTACTTTTCTAAATTCCCTTTGTTGTTTCCTCTACGTTCGGCAACTGCGGAAGCAGTTTGTAGGGAACTAGAGGAAAATGTCTTTTTGTTGTTCGGCGTACCCAAGGTTGTCGTTTGTGACAACGGTCCTCAGTTTAGGGGGAAGGAACTTAAGGCGCTTTGTGACTCTTATGAGGCACAAATTAGGTTCACGGCGCATTATCATCCGCAGGCGAATCCTGCGGAAAGGATAAATCAAATAATTAAGACAACGCTCAGAGCGTATGTCTCGGAAAATCACCGTGTTTGGGATTCGCAGTTGGCGAAAGTAGGGTGCGCGATTCGCACAGCCCAACACGAGGTGCTAGGGGTATCCCCGTTTTATGTTAATTTTTGGAGGGAGATGGTGACTCGGGGCACGGAGTTTGATGCCACGAGGGATTATCTCCAGAGTAGGATAGGTAGCGAGGATAGGATAGGTAGTAGGGACGTAATACCAGGTAGTGAGACCACAGGTACTGTAGGTAGGGACTTAGATGCGGAGAGTAGGGAAAAGGAAATTAGGGAACTAGATATACCGGAGTTAGGTAGGAGGTTTGAGATTTTGAGGAAGGATATACGTAGCAAATTGGCGGCGGCAGCAAAGAAGTCTGCGAAAGCCTACAACCTCCGACGGCGAGATGTCCAATATCTCCCGAACGAGTTAGTATGGCGACGAAACTTTGTGTTGTCTGACGCAGCTAATTACTACGCGGCCAAGCTAGCGCCGAAATTTGTGGGACCATTCAGGGTCCACAAACGTGTGTCAGCGTGGACATACAGTGTGGTGGATTCGACTGGTCAAAACAAGGGTACCTGGCACGCTAAGGACCTTAAGCCCTATAGCGATGAGCCAGAAGAGTCCTAAGTCCCAATAAGAGTAGAGTAGGATAAAGGACCGTTTGGGTCAGAAGTTTGATTTTAGTGTTGTATAGGACTGGCGGTATTGGCCATGATGGAAATGTCTTTCCAACTAACCTTTGGCCTCAGGAAATGGGCTTGCCTTCGTCCCGCAACAAGGTTTACCCTCTTCCTTGTTTTTCTCCCTTCGTTCCCTCTTTTCGTTGAGTGGGAAGACCGAGCTCTGGCGGAGGTGGAGGGCAGTCATGGTCCCATCAGCCATTGGTCCACCGACCACAGACCTCGGAAAGGACCCACATAGGTTGACGGGCGGTTATCCTCAGAGGAGGACGAGGTGGTTCGGTCGGTGAAGCCCTAAGGACGGTAGGGAGACTCACGACGAACCAGGAGCCCAGGGTGCGACAGGAGGTCCACCAAGATCACCGTTGTCGGAGCCCGTAGGCTAGACGGGAGACTCGCAACGGGCTGCATCAGACAGGACGTCTGAAAGTCATCGACGGGTGGGGACGGACGGTCCTTGTAAGCCAGACACCCCAACACGATGATGACTTGTGGGGGAGGACGATCCCCGGAACTTACACCCCAACGAAAGCCAAGTTATATAAAGGCTTGAGGACTCCCACATCTTGCCATCGATGTGGAGACAAGAAGCATCACATCTCGTAATCGATGTGGATGCTAACGTTGAAACGTCTAAGGGGGAAGAGATGACGATCTCTTTTGTAGCTACACCCCCAACGTGGGAGCTACGGAGGAGCGACGGTGGTGTGTAGGCGGACAGCCAGCATAATCGAACACATCCCAACGACGCACCAGCTGTAAGAGTCAGGTTCGATGGGTAAAGGGACGACGACCCCTTTGAAGCCAGCACCCCACCGATGGAGCACCAAGGGAGCAGCAGAGGTTGTAGGCGGACGGCCGAGTTACGAGACAGTCTCCGACGTGGGAACATAAAAACATTAATAAAAATAACAATAACCAAAAACAATAAACCACATCAAATATAAACAATGACAACAACTATAAACAATAAAAACAAAAAAAAAAAAATAACAACAACTATAAACAATAACAACAACAACAATAACATAAACAAAAACTATACAATAATATCAAAATAAAAATCACAACAAAGTACCAGGCGGGGAGAAGGGCCCACAACATAAACAAACAAACGAAACGAAAACAAAACAAAAAAAATAATAAAATACGTAATTATGTAAGGAATGACCCGCTATTGGTTAGTCCCCCCATTCCCCCCAAATCTGAACGCCGATCCACCGGAGTAAGTAGGGACCCGGGGCATATTAGCACAAAGGCACATATACTTAGCTTTGTTTGGGGTGGCGGTTTAGAGAATGACTAGACCGGGGTATAATCAGAGTAGAATTATACCCACACAACCTTCCTCCTTCGTCCCAACACTCCAGTGACCTTCGATCATACTTTCTTTCTCCTTAGCGGTTGTTGTTGTTTTGCAATTTTGTTTAGTTCGATGGGGGAAAATTAACCGGGGATCAGCAATGAGAGAAACATTGCTTCTCGCAATTTTTATCGACTTCCAATGTCTAGGGCAATAGCTAGGCATAGCTAGGATCCACAAGCTCTCATAAACTCGCTCAGTGGAGTTCCCAGTTATCACTGGAAGCGGGAGAGACCTCAGTGTCTGAGGAGTTTAGAATGAGAGTGTACAATTGGAAACAATTGGAATGTGTGAGAGGCCTAGTTGGACACGGGAGCACACACTAGCAAGTTTGCTAGTTGTGTTGCTGGAAACCCCGTTGTTGGGTTCACTAGAGCCAAATGAAAGTGTGTGTGAGAGAGTGTGAGAATGCGTGTGAGAATCTGTCGAGAGCTTGTGGAAAGGAAAGGATCTGGAAGTCACTTTTTTGACGACCAACAAAGATAGAGGGTCAAATAGAGTTTTATTTTTTTTTTTGCGTTGATTGTGGAATTGCGGAAAGCAATTTTTTTTTTTCAAAAAGAAAATGAAAGTAGAAAAAAAATTTAACGTAGAGTCGCGAGTTTTGTTTTTCGGCGGACAGAAAGGGAAAAGGAGGAGAAAGTAAGGAGAAGGGAAGAGACAAGGGAACAGGAGTCGCAGGAAGAAGGGAATAGGAAGACTGTGTCAGAAGGGACATAGAACCGCCAGAAACTAAAGATAAGTATTGTGTAGTTGAATAGTGCAGTGCAGTTTAGCGTTTGCTTCTTTTTTTTGGAAAAGTGAGACTCCGGTGGGCCGCGCGTGCGTACAAATCTCGAGATTAGACGAGACACGCGACCCGTTAATTAATTTCTTTGTGCGTTCGGGACGGTGTAATAGCGGGTCACTCTATCGACGAGTGTGCCGTTAGTTTCCATTTTTAATAAATCGTCGAGCTCCAACGGAGCTTTATAACGTTGTCAAAAAAAAAATCTTTTATTTTCCTTCCGTGGTTGTGGTTTTTTTTGTTGTCTTTCCTCGGGGAAGATTTTCTTTCTGTAGTTTTCCGAAGTCAGGCTTTTGGTTTCGTGATTCCAGCAAAATCACGTGGCGCTCAACAGTTCTTTGTTCTATCCCAGGTTTAGCGGCCATTGAAGCGCTACCTGGAGTTCGTGTCGGACTCAGTATTGGAACAGTTGGTTCCAAAGTTATTTTTGATTCGGGGCAACGGTGATTGTTGCCGGGAATCAATCCTAACAACTAATCCTGATCTATGACGCAGGAAACTCGCCATTTGTCCCCTTCGCAATCTCTACTGAGATTCCCAAATGGCGTCACGTGAAGGCGTGAAATAGGGCTTATTAGCAGAGCTGCATGATGTTCGACTACAGAGGCTCATTCTAGTCATTTAAATAACCAGCACCTGTCGAAAGATGCTACTTCTACGAGCCCTTTACTTATCGTGACAGAACACGTCAGCATATTAACGGTACTATATTCCTTAAGAATTCCTTATTGTAAGACATCCATAAGGAATAATCCTCCTGATTCGTCATTTTTGTGCTGAGACTGAAAGAGAACAAACGTGTTGAGTGGAAAAATTTAAGTTTTTAGAAAATAGAAGTGCAGTGTTCAAGAAAGAAAAGAAAAGTAAGTAACATAACATTGGGGGTTCCTAAGCGGCATTGTAGAAGGCTACTTAAACAAGAAAAAGAAGCGAACGTTGATCAGAAACTGGAAACTATTAGTGCAAGATCATATAATTTTATAAGTGACCTATTATTGAAGATTACGGTTTTAGTCAAATAATAATATAATAAATCACTCAGCGCATTAAAAGAAAAATTGTTTTATTGGATTATGTGTTCCCTTATCAATGCAAACTTTAATTGAGGGTAACAAAATTGAAAAAAATAAAATTCTAGACGTTCAACGGGGTAGTTTACATGCATTTCGGTATTTCAAAAATGAGAACAAAATACAGTGATTTAAATATTTTATTTAATAACACAATAAATATAAACATAAATGGCCTTCCATTGTTTAAAAGCTCAGGTACTGCATTGTGGGCAATATTAGGCGCGTTTGTTGATAGATTAGATCTTAGAACTTTTATGATACGATGTTTTGTTGGTCCTAGGAAACCTGCAAATTTGGATGATTATCTAGCAAATTTTGTTGCTGAATTAAGAGAGATAGATCTCAGAGGAATCAATATTAAAAACAGTGTTTGTAAATTAAACATCAGACATTTCGTTTGTGATGCTCCTGCTAGGGCATTCATGACATCAACAGTATATCATAATGCGTTTCACGGATGCCCATATTGCAAGCAAGTCGGTATGCGAATCAATAAAAGAACTGTTTATTCAACATCTGTCGGTCCATTAAGAACTGATGAAAGTTCTTCAAGCAGAACCGATATACATCATCATAGCTTAAAATATAAAAATAATCCAAACATATTGGAAAGCTTTGGTATAAAATGTATAAGTCAGTTTCCGTTCGATCTTCTTCATTTACTCGATCTCGGAATAAGCAGACAAATTTTGACAACGATTTTTAATGGGAAATTAGAAAGTCAATTTGATATATGTTCAGAAAATAGAATGAACTTATCGGTTAAAATTTTGCAATTAACACAATCTATTCCCAAAGAATTTTGTAGGAAGCCGAGATCTTTTGAAGAACTTCCAAGGTGGAAAGGCGCCGAATTCCGCCAATTCATTTTATATACAGGCATATTTATATTTAGGGAAGTTATGGATAAGGAGTTATATGAACATTTTTTACTGTTGTGTTGCCCGTACCGAATGTGTCTTGATGTTAATGTATTGAACACGAATATTGAAACTGTAAAAAACAAATTGTCGAGCTATATGTTACAAAATTTTCAAAATTTTATGGTAAGGACATAATAAGTTTCATGGATTACTGCATTTTGTAGATTCAATTCAAGACATTGGTTTGACCGATAGCTACATTTCTGAAAATTATTTGTAAATTGTCAAGAGGAAAATAAAAGCCGCAGCATATTATTATGCAATTACACAATAGATTAAATTAAATTCCGATAAAAATTAACTATCAATTAGAAAATGATTTTATTGATAAATCTTTAGTGTCAGTAAAGTTTAACCGAATCTTTTTTAAAATTACTGCGCTAGGAATTAAGAACGGAAAGCACTACATTGTTGTTAAAAAGCTGTTAAAAATCTCGCCAGTTTTTTTTATCCAGTAAATTCTTTGCAGTTAGTATTATTCAGACTAGCGGGTTTGCAGAAAACGAAGAAGTTTTTACGTTTAATTCTAATGTTTTGAAATATATACCAATTTCAACTAGCTACTCACAGTTTATTTTACTGCCGATTTTGCATAAAATTAGAAATAAAAACCGACCATTTTCCATTAACACTTATTTCAATAACTATGGATCAGCAAGCCGGTAAGGTTAATTTTATTAGGACTTAAAAAAAAAATTAAGCTCTACTTGATCTATAGAAAACAATCCGGAACAAAATCCATTCGTCATTATAATGCCCCCTCCAGGTCAAAATGATGAACCGCAACCGTCATCATCATCATCATTGGCCACAACCGTTGTAAGTTTTTCTTCTGATCCTCGGATGATTGGTGAGCTTCTAATTCCAAGTGTCCGCCTTTTGTAGATCTTAAAGAAGCCATCTCTCTTATGAAAACGGCTTTAGAGCGACAAACCGCGGCAGTATCAGAACAAACCCTTAAAATTAATAAAATCTTTGAAGATCTGTTCGGGGTACCTGCTGCTGATGTGTTTGATTTTCCACTTAAAACAATAGCGGATCTTGAATCTCTGAAGAAAAGGTTGCAGTTAGACCAAAATTTTGAAATGGATGTAGTAAGTATAAAAGTAAATCTTAATTTGACATTTGTTTATAAAAAAAATTCATATTAGTGGGAACTAAATTGAGGTGTAAAGTCTCTTATAATTTTAGCATAATCTTAGCTGACAATCTATTAACTGAAGTTAACTGGAACGGAAGGAAAAATATGAAGCCGATCAACGCTTATAAATTTTTCCACTCAACGCTGTAGGGTAAGTTTATGTCGATATTTGATTTAATTACAAAGTTTTAAAAACTTTTTGTTAATTTAGGCTGCGTAAATCGTTTTTATATGTCTTTTGAAGACTACGAAAATGACATTAAGGATACTCGTACTATTAAAAAAGGAAAAATGGGATGGACCAACGCAAGCACAAGTTGCGTTTACAAAACAAAATAATATTACCTATAAGTTATTTTTGCATATATGTTTATATTATTATTCACCAAATTTTATATTAATTTATATAGATTTGCGTTAATATGTTCTTTTATTTTTCTAAAAATGCTTGCGTTTATTTTTGATTTTTATTTTTTATGAAGTGTCAATTACTCTTATCTTATGATCTTAAAATCTCATTTTAAGTTCTTATTTTCAATTAAGTCTAATAAAAACAAAAGTTTTTTGTAACAAAGTATAAAAAGCATCTTTTCTTAAACTGAAAATAAGTCTTAAATAAGGTTTTATTTCATGCGTATGTAAAGCGAAAAGAAAACTTATAATAAGTCTTAAATAAGGTTTTGCTTATGATAAGCAAAAATAAGTATGTTAGAGGTATCCCAACGTATACCTGATTCCGTATGACATCGCCTGTGTTAGAATAAGGCACAAAATAAGGAATGTCGTATGTGGTTTACCATTCCTTATGAATAACAACTCTTACATGGTAATGAAAAAATTGCATTGCACTCAGCCTTATATAAAGCTTATGTTGTTGGCTGGGTTGCTTTACTTCCACCATTGTATATGAAACTAATAGTACTATCATCAAGCGATATTTTTTTTGTATCCACTTTGACCGCCTAGGTGACGAGCTCTCATTTCTCGCGAGCAAAGGAAAATGTTATTACTCTCTAAGAATGGAGTTAAAATGACAGGAGGAGTGAGTGATGAGTAAAAGTAAACACAACCTCTTTTGGGTTACCATTCCACTCTGAATTTCAATCCCCATGTTACGCAACTGAGTGAATGATTTTGTCAAGGAAATGAGTAAAGAAACTGATTAAACGGCAAGAACTATGTCTTAAAATACTCGTATATTTATATGAAAATGACAGCCTTTTTCAGAAATTAAAATTTGGAACCCTTTCCGCAAAGTTATCGTGAGCAACCAATGATTAATTTTACAGGAAACGTTTTTTTGTTTTTTTCTGTATATTATAAGCAAGAGGGCGATTTCTGGTTTTGATCATGTTTGGGCCAATAGAATTCGATGACATTAATTGAGTTATTTTTCTCAAGAAATAAAAGCGATACTTTCGCTGTCATGCTCTCAAATTTGTGGCGCTTACGATAAAATTAATGACCAATAAAGATTTTACAAAAAACAAAATAACATTTTATTAATTTCTTTATGGAATAGAATAACACGGGACGATCGCCGAAGACCGTATGTACCTAATTATATAATATGTAGCTATCTACAACCGATTCCTACAACTATAATTCAGATATAATTTTCCACGTCACCCAATGAGGTGAAATATAAAATGGGTTTTTTTTTTAAGGTGTCCCCTGTAGGCATACTCCTTGTTCTTTAGTAATTACTAAAGAAATAAAAATATTATTAAAATAAATAGTAACTATCCATGAATAAAAAAAAAGAAAGAAAAACTTAACAAAAGAGGGAAAAACAGAAAATAAATAAAAATTCACAACACAGATATCCTTATTGGCTATCTTAACTGAAAATTTGACTAGACCAATTAAAATGAATTTAAGAATGGATTGTCACATTTCATGCTCTCGAAAGCTGTTATTTTCAGTGCGGATTTGAGCTAGTGTTCTTCGCATCGCATTTTTAGACATTGGCTTTCAAAAAGTGTTTGCATACTTTTAACATAAGCTTCAAATGCTAGAGAAGGAACAGTTAACTTTCCAGATTCGGATGATGTGTCATAAGTGTTATAAGCTCGTGGTTTTATTAACATAGCTTTTTCTCGAAATTTGTCTGTTTTGTCTATCATGAACAGAGAGCAGTTTTCACAATTAAGTTTCTTATGCAACTTAAAAGCTGCAAACCCGGCATAAAATGTAAGTGCCACTTCTTGCAACTTCTGTGAACATCCTTTGAATACAACTATTTCCGTCTCATTGGAATCACCATCAAACTCGTCAGCGCAACTATTGGTATGGTATTCGCTACTGCTCAGGATATCTTTTCCCATGCAATGATCTTCTACTGGAGCTTCAGTGTCAGCTTCTTCATTGTCACCACACTTAAGATCCTTGCAACCAGCTTCGTGCAATAATGACTCAGCCCCAGAATCTTCGTAACTTGAATTTTCTGGCGACTTTAAATTTTTGAAAATAATTTACTTAAAATTACTAATAAATCTGTAGGCTGAAAGGTTCCGTTCATATTTGATCGAGAAATTGAAAATAAATTTTCTGCAACATCAGTGTTAAGATGTGCTATTAGAAGTTTTTATAACTGCAGAATTTTGCTATGGAGTGAAAAAGGGTGTCGCTTAAGGTTGCTTGTATTTAAACTGTAATTGTTTGAGTTGTCGAAAAGACATTCATTTTGCTTAAAAAAGATTTTAATGGCATCAAACGGCTTAAAAAGTATTGTTAATGATCCGACTAGAGTTAGTAACTCATCTGTAAGTTGTATTGACCATATTTTTATGAGAGTGTGCAAAAATTTTAATAAAACTATAAAAGGAGCAGTTCATGACTACGGAATTACGGATCATCATATGACTTCTTTCAGGATTAGTGTAAATTCGATCCAAAATACCAAAATTACTTCTCCTAAAAATGCACAAAAAATAGACTATCATTTGCTCAAAGAATACCTCTCATTCGAGTTTTGGGATTTGGTTTATAATGAAAATGATCCTTCCATCGCATTTGAAATATTCCTGTCGATTTTAGGCAAGTATGTTAAAATTTGCACTACAGAAGATTCGACAATAACGAATCGAATTAAACACTTAAAACCGGGCATAACAAGAGATCTTCTTAATCTTGTAAGAAAAAAAATTATGTATGCAAATAAACATGCTAGATACCCTTATAATAAAAGGCTGAATAAATATTATAAAAAAGCTTTGTAAAATGGTTACTATTCAAATTAAAGAAGCACGAAATAATTATTTCTCAAACTTATTTGAAATGGCTAATGGAAATAGTAGAGAAGAATGGAGTGTTATAGATAGTATTCTGGGCAAATATAAACAATCTGAAGAAATAAATCTTTTAGAAGATAATGAAACTCGAATAACAGGCTCAGGAGCAGTCTTAAATACACTTAATGAGCATTTTATTGAAATCTCAGAGGTACTAAATCCTGCCTTTCCTGTCACTGTTCTTTAAATAGTATTCTTATAGTAAATTTTATTCTAATAAACCAATACCAATTGTTTATCTCTTATAGCCTTAAGAGTGTATTCTTACTGTGTTAGAAGTACATAATAATAATAATAAATAAATAAATAAATTGCTGACAGAGTTCAAAATAATAGTTTTGTATGTGATTCTGTCGAAATCTATAAAGTCATTATGAATTTAAAAAAACAAAAACTCTTGCACAAGTAAGCGTACGACAAGTATTCACTTAAAAAATTAAAAAATATTGCTTGGCTAATAGTATTTATTTTGGGTTATTTATTTAACTTAAGTATCGATAATGGATGCTTTCCAAGTCCACTTCAATGCGCAGAGGTAATTCCACTTTTCAAGAAAGGTAATAAAAAGATATGTCAAACTACAGACATTTTCGAAAGTATTTGAGAAAATTCTCAAAAAGAGAACGCTACAATTCTTGGAGAAAAATTATTTTCAAGTAGTCAATTTTGTTTTAGACCTGGATTATCAACAGAGGATGCTATCCTTAGGGTCTGCAGTCAACTTCATGAAGGGCTTAACAAAAATATGTCTTCTATGGCTTTATTCATAGGCATGACAAAGGCTTTTGGTATGGTTGACCATCAGTTATTATAAGATAAATTATACAATGCTGGATTTAGGGGAACAATACATAATTGGTTCAAAACATATCTTAAAGACAGAGTTCAAAAAGTGAAGGTAAATGGTGTTTTTAGTAAGCCACTAGTATTAAGAAATTGAGTCCCTCAGGGTTCTGTACTAGGGCCACTTTTATTTTTAATTTATATTGACTCAATTTTCAGACATCAATTCAATGGAATAGCGACTGCATTCGCCGTGGTTTTGTGCTTGACATAACCTTTACATACACGTTCTAAAACCAAATTGATTGCATGACGAACATTTTAGAAGACCTAGAAAAATCTAGGGTGTGGTTTGCTCATCACAAATTACTCAATAGCGAAAAAACAAAATTATTAACACTGAAAATATCCGGCAATACTTTACCAGAATACAACCTTCGCCTTTACTCGCATGAATGTACTAGATTTAGCCTACCGGTTCATACTTGCGGCATACAACACTTTTATGAACAGAATACGTGTTCCGAGAAGTGTTTTATAAATGAATCAGTCAAGAATTTTAAATATTTAGGGGTGTTAATAGATCAAAATCTGAACTTTTACAAACAATAAAATCACATATGTACCTGGTGGCTCGTAACCTGTTTCTTATCAAACCATACTGCTCAAATAAAGTGTTATCAAAATTTTACTATGGACTGGCACACTCTAAATTGCAATATATTATTGTATGTTGGGGAGGATTATATTTCAATACGATTAGACTAGTCTTGATTGCTCAAAAAATCTAGTTCGCATTCTTACTAACTGCAATCGTCGTACTTATAGTTGGCCCCTGTTTAAAAAATGCAATATATTGCTATTAAGACACTTATATGTTTTTAAAGTGTTTAGAGAGTTTTTCAAGCAAAGCGGTAACATACTAGTCATGTAAAAAAATAATTCATTGATTTTAAATATCGAAAAAAGGCTTGTTTTCGTTTGTCCCAAGTAATTTGTATGCTCTTCTATTATTGCTGCCTTGATCACAACAAACAGCAATAACTTGCAGACCATACCCTTAAGTTTTTGATATTGTTAATTTCAATATCTCGGCAATTTCATCACCTTTCGGGCATCCTATACAATAAGATGTGGTTTGCTTCTAATTTTTATTTAATCGAGTAAGGGTAAAAACGATTGCTTGGCGGCGCGTCTACCCAGCTCCCCGAAGTCAGAAAAGCCATATACCGTGTCATTTTTAATGTTATTATCAAGTTCAGGTCGGATTACCATTTCATAAAAAAATTAATACGCACCTTTTCTCTATGCTTGACATCGTTTCAGCGTTTGAAAAACCGGCCGGTAGCATTTCAGCATTCTTGTTCATGAATGTAAGAGGAAGTTAGAGGAGAACAATTTTCAACATTTTCCTTCGTTTACTCTCCTTTTGGACGCTGATTATCTTGTCGAGTATAATTCAACTCAACATTTGAATCTATTCCATCAGCTGAAATCGGAATTCTAAACTCGTTTTGACAACATGTTTTGTATGGAACCTCTCTTTATTTTTGTCAAAAATCCATTCGATGTTTGAAAACTAGCTCCATTAATGCAAACTCATTGCTTCATAAACAAAGCGGAAGCTGAATTAGAAATTGTTTCACTTCGCAGTGATATCATTCTTAAAAGCGACGAGGTTTTCAAGCTAATGGATCCTGTTAAATTCAAAAACATACGATACTGTGCACTCATAATTGAAGCATTTTTCGGGTCAACATATTTATCTTTTCTCAAAAAGGCGGGTAGCCGTGGTGTAGTGGTGTTAGCGATCGCTTTTCACTTGTAAAGTCAAGGTTCGGATCCTACTCATGACAAGTTTTTATTTGTGTAATTGGAACTCAGTCAGAAAAATCTGCGTGTGAAGGCATAACACAGGCATGTAGATTTGACTGTTGTAGAGTTTCAAGCACAAAACCACCTGAATCATTCCGAGCGAAGAAAAACTCTCCGTTCTATTTGGACTCCCACCCCTGGAGAGCCAATATCGAAACTAAATATACCTGAGCTTTTCAAACCACTACATCACAACAATGCTTTCCTTTCTCCTCCGTCTATCTTTCCGCCCGCACCATGGCAACAGTAAAATGGTATGAGGGCGCGTAAATTAAAAAAAAATAAAAAAATAAACTAAGTAACAGAAGTGTCCTAACAAACGACCACGTCAAAAATTGTATGATCTTGGGTTGCATAGAAGACTACCAACCACACTTTAAGGAGCTATATGAAAACGTAAACAGCAAAGTATCACATTAAATTTGTGCTGTTGCAGTCTATTTTTGTTTGTATGTCATAACAAATAAAAAGTTTCTTTTTATCTCAATTTGTTTTTATTTTTAAAACTCGGTGGTGCCCGCGTAGCGAGGCGGGGTTTTCAAAATAGCGCTTGGAGCAATACCAGTTGGGCACCACTGCTTTAACCAAACATCCCTTCTACGATCTTTAGGAATTGTAAAAAATGACAAGGAAAATGTTCTTTTACTATTGTCACAATCTTTGTATGAGCATTTAGAGTTTAGACATTCTGAAAATCAAAAATGATGGAAACTAGCACTGATGGCTCAGGCCGAGAGGTATTCGCAATGAAATAAACACACACATTCCCCCCAGACCCCTCAGGCATAGGTGAAACGGAAATGTTATGTTTGTGTAAATTAAGCAGAAAGAAATGTGCTATGTGTGTGTGTATTTTTTTTTGAGTGCATTTCTTTCGCTTCATTTCATTATCATTCAGATTTACGTGCAGAAGGATCGTACACCTACCAAAGCAACTGACAGTCAGTCGTTCACTGACTTTTGTAGAGTGCGGATGTGTTTCGGCTTTTCCCTATCGAGTAGTGAAATCGTATTATATCGAAATTTTGACAAGATTTTGCGGGGACCCAGTTGGCCCAGTGCAATTAGAACTGGTGTCGCAATTCGAAGGTTCGGGGTTCGACTCCCAACCCAGAGACATCCTTTTTTTTTTTTTTTTGCGTGTGAATTAAACAGTGCAAAAAAACAATAAACACAAAATCACGTGATGAGTGATAGAGAGCGATCCGCTCTCCCACCAGCGGGAAACGCTAGTGGCAACAAACGCGAGGAGGACGAGATGTCAGGCCACCTAGCAATTGTGACATCTGACGGCAATGCCAAGAGAAGGAGGAAGCCCAGGTCAACTCCTAAATTGATCAAGCGCCCCTCTCTTTCAAAGTCCACCGAAAAGCTGCCTGGTGGATTGAGGGAGGAGGCGCCAACAACTTCGTCAATGGCAGCAGTAAACCTTATGGGTCAGGAGTCGGAATATGACGAATACCCATACATATCTGACGGTGGGGAAGGCCACTACATGGGTAATGATAATACCTTCGCATCTCTGGCGGCTTCCGAGTCAGAGGACGAAGAAGAAGAAGTGCAGGTTCTAAACAGCAGCATTAAAGAACTGCAGCAAAAAGTGCTGGAAATTAAAGCCAAGCAAGTTGCAAGACGAGAAAAGGAGAAAAAACAACAACTCCAGGGACCCCAGCAGCAACAAAACACCGGTGAAAAGGCACCACAACAACAAACAAAACAACAAATAATACAGAAACAAGCGCAACAAACAACGACAAAATTTTCACAACCACAAGAAAAGCAAAAACAGCAGAAACAACAACAACATGCACAACAAAAGAAACAGCAACAGCAGCAGCAGAAGCAACAACAACAAAAACTTAAACAGCAGCAACAAACCAGAGAAGTCAAGCAAAGGGTGCCACCAATCAACACCTATAAAATGGAATTAAAAGAAACTATTGAACTATGTAAGTCAGCCATAGGCAATAATTTTTTTATAAAAAGATTAACAGTAGATAGACATGCGATCCACTGCAACACAGTGGAGCGCTACCACAAAATAAAGAATTTGTTAAGGGATTCGACGACGGAGTTCTTCTCTTTCACCCCGAAGGGGGAAAAGCTGCAAACTATGCTGCTGAGGGGGTCTACTAGTCCGGAGGAGCTCCTCGCACTGCTCAAAGAGAAAGAGTGCGAAGAGCTCAAGTTCGTAGGAGTCAAGCCCTTCACCACAGCCAGAGCCAAAAGGGAGAAACGGAAGCTACCGTTCTTCCTGGTTCAGCTCAGTCCCGAAAGCCGTCTGGATAGCCTTAGGAGTATCAATGTCCTAGACTAGCAGGTGATTCACTGGGAAAAAGTAAAAAGGCACGAAAACATTTTGCAATGTGTTCGTTGCCAAAGGTTCGGGCACGCCACGTCGAACTGCGAAATGCAGCCTCGATGCGTTAAGTGCGGTAAGAACCACAAGTCTGAAGAATGCGCTCTAGGTAGGGATGGAGCGTCAGAAAAAAGCCAACTCTCTTGTGTTTTATGTAAGAACACGGGACACACCGCAAACTATCGGGGTTGTCCTAAGTTCCAATACATAAAAAGAGTAAATCTGGCTCGACAGCAAAAGGTGGAAGTAAAGCGTCCACCTGTTCTACCACAAACACCAGCCGTTACTCCCCAGGTTACCTTCGCCCAAATGGCGGCAGGTAGGGGAAATACGGCACAGCAAGCGAAGGTTGCTTCTCAGGCCCCAGCGCCTAGAGCACCGGAACCGGCAAATGACATGCTAGCTATCTTGCTCTCTATCCAGGGGCAGATGGCTCAGCTGCAACGTCAAATTACCGAGCAAGCTACTCGGGAAGATCAAATATACGATCAATAATATACGCTGCCGAGCCTAACGCACCTTCAGTCGTAATGGGTACGTATATGGCGGAGCAAACCCTGAAGGTCCTTGCAGTGAATGTTAATTCACTGATTAGGATTGAGCGAAGAGCCACACTGTTCAAGTTGCTTGAAGACCAAGCCCCTGATGTGCTTTTGGTTAGCGAAACTAAGCTAACCAAAAGACACAAAATGAGGCACAGAAGGTATAAAATTATGCGTAGAAATCGACCCAACTCCATACAAGGAGGAGGCGTTGCTATCTTCGTAAGAAAAGGTATACGTTTTAAAAGAATATACAGTCGTGTAGTGCGTAGGTTTCAGGATGCTTCTAGCATTATGTATATTCCTCTCCGCAGTGGAAAGCGGTTATACATGGTGTCTGTTTATGCGCCTAAGGCTACTCAATCCACCCAATTCATCTCAGAGCTCGAGACACTTTTTCGATTCCTGAGACTGGAATTGGAGGAAAACTATTTCATTATCGGCGGAGATTTCAACGCCAAACATAACGATTGGGGAAATAATACACAAAACACTAGAGGGAACCTGCTATTCAATTGGTGGGGTCAGCACAGTGTGCTGTACCGACTCGGCCTAAAGGCGACGGATAGTCCGTCGTTTCCTAGACACGGCTCCTATTTGGATCTCCTGCTGTTTGACACACGAATACAACTGACAGGTACGAACCAACAAACTGTAAACTGTCTTCGCACTTTTGTGTATGACAGTGACTATTGCGGTCTTAGTACCGAAATAACCGTTCCGAACGAAAATGCGGAATTGGATGAGTATGTTCAAAGGCATTCCTACAACTATAGTAGAGTGCGTTGGACACACTTCTCCAGGACACTGACTAGAGCACTCTCCTCTAATTCGCTCTACCCACCGTCCAACAGAAATCTGTCAAACGAGGAGATTGGCAGGTATCTAAAACTAATGGACGAGACAATTAAACGGACTATGGACAAAACGATACCTCGGTATCAATACACTGACAACGAAGACTTATTCCGTAACGCAACTATTGACGCACTTCACCGACATAAAAGTAGACTACTCTCAAGACTGAAGACCTTGTACAGACAGTTTACTGATAGACACAACCCGGAGATTATGACATTAAAGTCGTCGATCAAAAACCTCCAAACATTAATAAAAGAAAATTACAGGCATTCTGTAAGTTTGTATTGGAACAATAAAATTCAGGCTGTAAACACCAGCAACCCGAATATGTTCCCGCAAATAAATATAATATTTCGGAGGAAAGATCAAAACGACCTTTCATGTCTTAAAATCGCCCGAACGACAGACAATGAACGCATACTTTCAACAGCAGGCATAGATCCAAATGAGGCTGTTGATGATGACTTCTTTGTGATCGAAGATCCGCAGGAGAAGGTCGAGGCTATAGGAGCGACTTTCCAGGAAGTGTACAAGACAAATGACATCATTGGTCCGAACCACGACCTGGAAAATCGAGTCCTTATGCACAATTTCTACCTTCGAAATGAAATAGTGAACTGGCGAATCGAGAACACGGGTTTCACCTAGTTCAGTGACGAGAACATGGCAAATAATGTCATCGACAATGAAAGGGAACAACCCCCGTTCATTTCGAAGGAAGAGCTTCAAACGATCTTCGACACAATAAGAAGTAAGAAATCAGTGGGAAAAGATGGAATACCGAACATTGTGCTTCGATATCTCCCACTAGAAGCGGTGGACATTTACACCACCCTGTTTAACAATGGAATGAATAATGCACATTATCCAGCGCATTGGAAAACTGCGGTGGTACATCCTATCCCCAAAAGGGATAAAGACACCTCCAATCCGGCGAATCTCCGGTCGATCAGTCTCCTTCCAAACATCAGTAAGGTTTTCGAAAAAGTCATCAATAGAGTCACGACTAAGTGGGTTGAGGACAGAAATATAGTTCCGGATAATCAATTTGGTTTCAAGGCGGGGCATGATGTTATTCAGTTCAGGTTAGTAAACCACTGCTGTATATTCTTTTCAATATGCTTTCAGATAGACAGTTCATCGTGAAAAATGGCGATGTGACTTCTACTGGTACATTCAACATTAAAAACGGTCTGAAACAAGGTGCGGTTAATTCGCCAATCCTTTTCAACATCTACACAAGCGATCTGATAGGTTCACTTTACCATGCCATAGCGTACGCAGACGACTTAATCGCGTACAGATCAGGTCCAAAGATTGAGGTTATAAACATTCTTTTGCAACGTGACTTCGATAAAATTAAACAATATTGCGACGACTGGAAGTTGAAGATCAACTTTCAGAAGTCGGAAACCATTCTGTTTAGGACGCCTTTGTCTGCGGATACCAGAAGGAATTGACGAAAGTTTCAGATCGTTGGACAACACGGGCAGCCACTTGTTTGTCGAAATGTAGTCAGATACCTTGGGATCTGGCTAGATCAATATCTGTATTTTAACAAACATATAGATGTTGCTCTGGCCAGAGCCAAAGGTGCTTTTGCCCTTACAAAGACACTGTTTTATAACAGGCAACTCGATGCGAGGGTAAAGGTGATCTGCTACATGGCCCTTATCCGGCCTATGCTTACATTTGGTTGTCCCGTGTGGTTCAACGTGAGAGCAAGTCTTTTGGAAAAGATTCGGGTGTTTGAGAGGGCTTGTCCTAGGGCTTGTCTTTGCTTGTACAGAACACCAGAGTCGGAGTACATAAAATTCTATCCTAATGAGGTCTTGTACAATAGGGCGAACCTAATACGAGTGGACAATTTTGTTATTAAGTTGATTCGAAGGCACATTGCAAGAGCAATGACTTCGTCGAACAACCTGATATCTGGGGCTTACTACCCCAATTATATGTATCACGAGAGAGTTCGCTTTGAAGGTTTTATTCCTCCAGAAGCGTTCTTCTACCTCGACAAAAAAGGTCTGATCCAGGATAGATTAGCGGTGCCGTTAATCTTCCACGTCGCTCGAACAGCTGCGGACAGGCGACTCAACTACGACAGAGACGTCGCACACGGCAGTGCGGAGCGTCTCCGGTTTAGTAGGGCGGTAGGGAGTCGCGACATGAGGGATGTTGCTCGGCAGCACCAACAATTTTGGTGGCTTGCAGAAGGGGAAGCTCCATCGTCGAATTCCTCTAGTGCAGGGTAGCTCCATTAGGGAGCAGAGCCTTATTCTTATTAGCCGTGGCCGGCTTACATAGGGTAGGTAGGGTTAAGGTAATTTTAAGAATAAAAATTATAAAAAAGAAAAAAAAAAATAAAAACTGAAAAAAAAAAAAATTAAAAAATAAAAAAAAATAAAAAACAACAGATGGGTAACCTTATCTAAGAAAAAAGTGGTAGTCCATACCACACCAAAAAGAAATAATACTTATACAATTATACAATAAGATAGTTTCAGTAGGTTAAGTAGATTAAGATTTATTCTAGATAGTTTTTAGTTTTAGTCTTAAGTTTTATCTTATAACAAAAAAAAAAGTCAATTCACTAAGTTTTTTTAAAATTAAAACATATGTTTTCTTAGTTTTAATTATATCCAATGTAAAAATAAAAAATAAAGATCTGAACGATAAGTCGAAAGACAAAATTGTATTGTTAGGTTTAACTTAGAGTGTCCGCATGGGGCCAGTAAGTTAAAATAAGATAATTTTAAGTTAATTAAGCTAATTATTAAGCGTTTTTTTTTGTATAGCTTGTAAGAATTTCTGAATTTCAAAAATAAAAATGCATTTAAAATGAAAAAAAGCAACTGACAGTGTAGCACTGCGTTAGGTTAGGCCGATGAGTTATTCACATTGCAAAGCATCTACCTTAGTCGACACCAACGAATATCTATAACAAGAAGGATCACTCCCCCTGAAGCCGAAAAAATCCACCCGTCGTACAAAAAACCGAGAACAACGTCTCATTAGATGAAATTACGCAGATCCATTGCTTTGCTTCAAATTTCAAATCCCATTTAATTTTGCCTAAGTAAGAATGCATAAGATAGCCTGCTCGTCATTTTTTCCTCATGTTAATTTAAATGCACCCTGAAACATTTTTGTGAGTAATTTTTCTCCTTCTCCAGACTGCAAAACGCTGTGTAATAGATACGGACAAAGTGGAAACAGACTGGTTTTTCTCCTATTGTTTATGCGTTCTTGATTGGCTAACCCCAGAACTTTTTACTATGAGTAAATGCGTGTATTGATTGGCATCGTATTGTATTTGATTACTGGGTGTTCCGAGAAGACTAATTTACTTTTTAAAAAGTTCAAAAAAAAAAAATGCTTTAAAAATATTTAGTATAATGAATTTATTTTTAATCCACCTTTACACCTTTACATACGTTTTAAAGTTAAGCTAGCCTTTTATTTATCTGAAACGGTAACAATAATATAGAATATATATTTAAAATGATTCTATTTTATTTTATTTGCGGGAAGAATTCATGTAATTATACTTAGAACAAAGAAAATCAATCGTTTTTTATCATGCCGCTAGGAATGATATTTTATTATTTTGCTTTTAAAACTCCTTTGCTTTTGAAAATTTTGGTTACCTGAGGTACTCGTATAATTTTGGATTAAAAAAACATCTTGCGTTATTCTTGGATTTTAAAATAAAATATGTCATTCAACCCTTTATCATCTTCGTCAGGCACGTATACTCGTATTTTTTATAAAAGAAAATACAGGTCATTATGACAGCATTAAATAAAATTATATTTCTTGGCTTTATTAATTGAATTACGCCTTAAAAAACATGGGTTTTTATATACAGTATATATATTTTGACAATTCAGTTTTCAACTAAAAATATAGAGAGCACCATGGCTGTGAATTACAATTAGCTGACGAAGAGGCGCTTCTCTGATTTTCATCGACTTCAAGCAATATGGTAATGTACATTTAGTCAGACCACCAAGATTATTTATCGAGACCCTTGAGCATTTGGAAAATAAATTTCTGTCAATTTCATAACAAGCATCGAAGCAAAATTGTACGAATTATTGAAATCTGTTTTTATTAATGAATGTTGTGCCAGACAGGACAAAAAATATTTAATTACTTTATTTATAAGGGTGAGAATATACTTTTTAATTAAGAAGTACAACAAAGATGTTAAAATATTTGATAACAAAAAAAAAAACTTTTTTGCGTTGCACATTTATGAAAACAAAAGTATTATTTTTTAATTTTATTTCACAAATCCCCTATTGCATTGTTTCAGATTCCAAGATGTGTATTACCCTGTTTGGATCCTTTTCTTACTTATTGGCGTGTGTTGCTATCAACTTCTAACATAATACCAATACTCACAAAGGATAACTGTACCAAGGTCACAAAAAGTTAAGGAAAATATTGCGCAGTGAACCTACTGTCTGATCTATATACTGTGCTCGACACAGCACGATGTTTGAGTGAAGTGGGTTTATGCATAGTTACTGGCATGGGATTGGTTAGATTAGAGCGGAAATGTGTTATGCAATGCCTTATGAGTGCATTTGCATATGGAGATTGTTGAGGCAAAAGAGCTTAAGATTTTTGTGGTACTTAGCGAAGGGTGTCTACTTTGGCCGATAAGGGCACCACAACGGGCCAATAGGCCTAAGTGGATTGGTCCTTTTCCAACAGCTTCTCTAACCTAACCTTACCTAAAGCAAAATAGCCGTTGAGCTGGAAAATCTTCTTTTTTTTGTTCGATTTTCCTAAAAACTTAACAAGCTCAAGCGTTCTGCATTCTTTCAGCACATAGCCGTCGTTAATAGGATCTGGTATTCTTAAACAATAACAGTGCATACGACAATTTCTATAGGACAATGCCCATTTTAAGATGTGGCGGAATCGTAAAAGTTCGAAGACTTTAAGCCTAGAGAAAAGATCAAATACATTTAAAGGTTTAACTCCGAACATAAAACACTTTTCCAAAATTTAATAATCGATTTAATGTAAAAATTCATTAATATGCACAAATATCATTAAGCGCAAGACTTCTTAAGAACGACTTCTGATGGTAATCGTACACGTTGTTCTACGGTCAAACTGGTACTACTCACTCTGATGCTTTGTCAAGCATCAAACACCACCATACTCGGTCACCCAGCTCACTCGTCTGCCTCAGAAGAGTGTCCATTGGTTAATTAACGATTGCAGTCATGGATATCATCGTTGGAGTCATAGCCATATGATCATGGTTTCATTCTATGGGCACTGGTGTTAGTGCCGCTATGGCTTTTTAAGCATGCTTTGGCTGCTCTAGCCTCAACTCGTTAAACTGGTTCTGAAATTCTTCCTCAATTAGTTTCATTAAACTTTAATTTTTCCTCATCTCAGTTTCGCCCATCGGATGAAAATGTGTCTTCTGAATAGACCGATGGTATGTCGAATTCTAAATTTGCTGCAGCGGCTTTACGTGTTGAAACCATTTCTCGGGAGTTTCCATTGAAAGCTTTGTCAAGCAAGATATGACTGTTGAGTGAAGGCGCTCCACTTGCCCGTTTCCTCTTGGAACACCAACAGTGACAAAGTGCAGCTTGATGTCGTGATCTTTCAAGCCCTCATCACTGTGCTGCGCTTCAGAAAGCCTTTTCAAAAACCCGCCATCATTTTGCAGACACATATCTTCAGGATTACGGCTAAGAGAATCAACATGTCTCATACTGCTTCCTGCTCGATGTTCTACCCAATAGTCATACTCCTCGAGAAGAAGTGCCCACCTAGCAACTCGCGTTGTTAAATCATTTTTCTTCGTTGTGCGTTCGAAGGCTTTACAATATGAAACGATCTTTACCCTAGAAAGATAATCTTATTTTTTAGTACTGAAAAGATAAACATGCGACTGCGAGGCCCACAATCAAATAAAACGTTTTTTTTACAAAATTAAATTAATTTTTTTTTATTATTACTCCATTTTATTGTTATATTATTAGTAATTAATTAAAACATAAATATATATTGTATTATTCTTTTTTTTAGTAAAGCAGGATTTTATAAATCCATAACAAAAAGGAACACAAAATTATAAATCGTATATCTACTTCGCGGGCGCCTCCGAGGCGCAGTTTATCTTTCTAGGGTTAAATCGTTGACCAATTAGATAAATTCGGAACTTCTTCACGGCTTCGATCACTCCTAAGACTTCCAGCTCATAGCTCGAGTAATTGTTTTCAGCATCGGTTGTATTATTACTCATATAGAAGACTGGATGTAAAGCATTGTCGTCGTCGTCACGTTGCAAGAGTACTGCACCATAACTTTGTCTGCTGGCGTCCGCGTGCAGCTCGGTGGTGACTCCATATTTGAAAATTTTGAGCACTGGTATCGTCGATAAAGCACTCTTTAAATCATTCGACGCCGCCATCTCACTATCTGAAAGATTGAGTCGTCCACCATTCCTAACCAACTCCGTCAATGGTTTTGCCCTTATAGAAAATTTAGCGATATACTTGCGAAAGTAACCCGCTAGGCCCAGAAATCTTTGCATTTGTTTAACCGTCGTTGGTGTCGGAAAATTGACAACTGCCTTCGTCTTTGCGCTGGATGGCGCAACTGTGCCCTTACAGATCCGATGCCCAAGGAATTCGATTTCCTCTTTAAAGAAATGGCATTTTTCCCACTTAATTCTCAGTCCATTAACACCAGCTACATCCAGCACCCTCTTTAAGTTTGCCATGCCATTCTCTATTGTCTTTGATGGCACTATCAAATCGTCGATGTAGATAATCACAATACCCTCCCGAATCAATTCTGTGAAGACGTAGTTAATGTACTTTTGAAAAGTACTTGGGGAGTTGCAAAGGCCAAAAGGAGCCCTTAAAAACTCGTACTGACCGCTTTGAGTAACGAACGACGTGAACCTTCTACTCTTTTCTTCTACTGCGACATGAAAAAATCCATTTTCAAGGTTCAACGTCGAGAAATAAAGAGCGTCCTCCGAGCGGTCGATTTGGTCTTCAATTACTTGAAGCGGGTATCTGTCTTTGTGATTTTCTTGTTGAACGCCCTGTAATCAACGCACTGCCGATTGGTTCCATCTTTCTTCTTCACGAGCACGACTTGACTGATATATACTGCTTCGCGCGCAACGCCATCTCGGATCCACTGCTCAACTTGCTCATCAGAAACCTTTCCTTCCAAGGGAGGAAATCTTCTTGGTGGTCTGTAGACTGGCTCATCATCGATTGGCACAATTTTCATTAGCACTGGCGATTGAATAGGTTACTTCGGGGAATAATTTGCAACTAAATCTTGCAACTTACTACGGTGTTCACTATGTAGAAAAGATAAATCGGGAAAAATAAAACTATCGCTGTAAGTACCTTCAGATATTGACGCTAAGCAGCAATGGTTCTCCTCGTTGTCTTTAAGGGGATCTTTGAATCTTTGGTAACATTGTGGGAAATGGAATAAGTTTGTCGATGGTTTTTTTTTGCAATTGGACAATCAGGGCGCTTATGCCCGAAATTGTTGCATCCGAAACATTTTGGACCTTTATATTCCTCGGGGCACGAGTGACATTCGTGCTCCGTTGACCCGCAGTTAAAACAGTTACGCACTTTGCTTCCACAACTTTTTTGTTTAACGGGATTAACGGAATTATCGCGTGTGGTCGTACTTGAGCTAGATACACTTCTTTCCCTTTCACTTTTTATTTGCTCATAAATATGAAGCTTTTCTTTAAAACCCGTCATCGTTCGCGCAACATATAAAATTGTTTTATTTACAATCGAGTCTTTAATGCCGTCAACTACGTAGCGAAACACGGAAAAATCATCAATGTTGGCGTGACCCGCTATGCGAGCATGCGATAGAGAAATTCCCGACATGATTCACCGTTTTTTTTCTTTGATTCACGTAGCTTTCTATGCACCTCACAACTGGAAATTTTCGCTTCAAATTCATCGATTAACGAAGTCCTTAACTGAATATATAGTACGACACAGGCTTCGCTTCACATTCCACGTACATTTTCGCAGCACCCGAGAGCGATTTTCGACATAAGACAAAACGTTTCACGCTATTCCAAGTAAACGCGATTGCATATGATTCGAATCCCTCGATCCATTTTCGTACGCTAATAGTTTCTTCGCCCGAAAATTTCCGAATTAAATTTTCTACGTTCGAAATATTAAATTTACCGGAGTCATGATCTTCGGCGACAGAAGTTTGCAAATTATCGTCCACGTCTACCGATTCGCCGCTTCTTTGAAAATTCCTTCTTCACCTTCAAGTCATTACCCTTTTTTTTCGATCGGTTAAATTGGAAAGCTAGATCGTAGTCGTGTGTTTTTCTTTGTACTAACTTACTGATTGACAGTCGCTCCACGGTTGGGTTTTTTTTTGTTTCAAATTATGGAAATTGTTAAAGCTTTAATGTGGACGAAATCCAGGTTGGGCCCCCGTATAAAGGTTTAACTCCAAACATAAGACACTTTTTCAAAATTTAATAATCGATTTAATGTAAAAATTCATTAATAAGCACAAATACAGTGGTGTGCGAATTGATGTGAATAAAGTTGTTTTTTCAAATTTTTCTCAGTTTGGCATGAATTTTTCAAATTTGAACTGTCAATTGTGTTTCATTCTATTAATTATTATTAAGCATTGTGTTAGCGGGTCTCATAGAAGTTACAGGTAGTAATTTTGACTACGAATTATACGAGTTGATTATTTATATTTAAAAGACCATAGACCATATTTTTTCGGACCATGGATATGTTATGTTATGTTCACATTAATTTGCACACTACTGTATGATTAAGCGCAAGACTTCTTAACAAAGAGTTCTGATGGTAATTGTCCACGATGTTCTACGATCACTGGTACTACTCACTCTGATGCCAAGCATCAAACACCACCACATACATAGAAGTATGAGCAAACGTTCACACAAACCAACATAACCTTGGGGCCCATTCTAATTTCACCGTCAAAATCGTGTATACTAAAATTGTCAGAGAAACTTAGTGACTTGCTTACTACGAAACTTTAAACTGCAAACCAAATGCTCGTCCGCCATTTGCTCTTAAATGATTGTGTTAATGTCGGCTCACCTTTTTTGGTCGTCGTGTGTCGATAATCTATTATTTTAACTAAACGACTAAACTGATTTTAACCATCAAATTCAAACTACAACAAAAAAAAAAACGATGTGGCGCTGGCAGCCCGGTATGGGCCATGGCCTAGCTTCTTGACACTCATTTGTGTTGCTCATTTTGTCATTTTGTCACATCTGAGCGGGGCCTACGGTTTATCGCCGAGTCCGAACGGCACTCCTTAGAAGCTTTTTCGTAGGCAATTTTATTTTCGGGAGTTTGCCATTGCCCGTCGAAAGGGTGATGACGATTTGAAAAATTGTTGGTGACATAGCCAGGAATCGAACCCAGGCTCTCTGCGTGATCGTCCAATGAGCATTTTTGTTTTCATTTTAAATGCATTTTTATTTCATTAATTCATTGACTCTTACATGCTAGACAAAAAACGCTTCAAAATTAGCTTAAATAACTTAAATCTATCTTATTGTAACTTACTGGACCCATGCGGGCACTCTAGGTTAAACATAATTCTTAGTCTAAATGTCTTTCGACGTTCCTTACTTTATACTTTCTTTTATTTCATTAATTTAAAACTAAAACTAAGAAAATAAATTTTATTAAGTAAACAACTTAGTGAATGGACTTTTTTTTTTTTCTCTTTTTATAAAACTTATAAACTAAAACTTACAGACTACTTAAAAAATAAATCTTAAGCCTACTTAACCTACTTAAGCTAACTTATTGCATTGTTTAGGCACCTCTTCTTTTTTTGGTGTGGATTACCACTTTTATCAGAAGATGTTACCCATCTCTGTTGATTTTTTTTTTGCGTTTTTTTTTATTATTTTTTTTCAGTTTTTATAATTTTTTTTTATTTTTTTATTTTTATTTTTTATTTTTTGTTTTTATAATCTTTACTCTTAACTACCTTAACCCTACCTACCCTATGTAAGTCGGCCATGGTTAATAAAAATTAGGCTGACCAACTCTGCTCCCTAATGGAGCTACCCTGCACTAGAGGAATTCGACGATGGAACTTCCCCTTCTTCCGCAAGCCTCCAAAATTGTTGGTGCTGCCGAGCAACATCCCTAATGTCGCGACTCCCTACCGCCCTACTAAACCGGAGACGCTCCGCACTGCCGTGTGCGACGTCTCTGTCGTAGTTGAGTCGCCTGTCCGCAGCTGTTCGAGCGATGTGGAAGATTAACGGCACCGCTAATCTGTCCTGGATCAAATCTTTCATATCGAGGTAAAGGAACGCTTCTGGAGGAATAAAGCCATCAAAGCGAACTCTCTCATGATACAAATAATTAGGGAAGTAAGCCCCGGAGATTAGGTTGTTCGACGAGGTCATTGCTCTTGCAATGTGCCTTCGAGTCAACTTAACAACAAAATTGTCCACTCGTATTAGGTTCGCCCTATTGTACATGACCTCATTAGGATAGAATTGTATGTACTCCGACTCTGGTGTTCTGTATAAGCGAAGACAAGTCCTAAGGCAAGCCCTCTCAAACACCCGAATCTTTTCCAAAAGACTTGCTCTCACGTTGAACCACACGGGACAACCAAATGGAAGCATAGGCCGAATAAAGGCCATGTAGCAGATCACCTTTACCCTCGCATCGTGTTGCCTGTTATAAAACAGTCTCTTTGTAAGGGCAAAAGCACCTTTGGCTCTGGCCAGAGCAACATCTATATGTTTGTTAAAATACAGATATTGATCTAGCCAGATCCCAAGGTATCTTACTACATTTCGATAAACAAGTGGCTGCCCGTGTTGTCCCACGATCTGAAACTTTCGCCAATTCTTTCTGGTATCCGCAGAGGCCACAGACAAATGCGTCCTAAACAGAATGGTTTCCGACTTCTGAAAGTTGATCTTCAACTTCCAGTCGTCGCAATATTGTTTAATTTTATCGAAGTCACGTTGCAAAAGAATGTTTATAACCTCAATCTTTCGACCTGATCTGTACGCGATTAAGTCGTCTGCGTACGCTATGGCGTGGTGAAGTGAACCTATCAGATCGCTTGTGTAAATGTTGAAAAGGATTGGCGAATTGACCGCACCTTGTTTCAGACCGTTTTTAATGTTGAATGTACCAGTAGAAGTCACATCGCCATTCTTCACGATGATCTGTCTATCTGTGAGCATATTGAAAAGAATATACAGCAATGGTTTACTAATACCCAGTCTATTCAACTGGTAGAAGAGTCCCTCTAACCATACGGTATCGAAAGCCTTCTCCAAGTCAATCAGGCAAGCACCCGTGCACTATTTCTTGGCTTTGTTCCATTGGATATCAGAAACCAGCTTAGACGCGGCATGAATAACGTCATGCCCCGCCTTGAAACCAAATTGATTATCCGGAACTATATTTCTGTCCTCAACCCACTTAGTCGTGACTCTATTGATGACTTTTTCGAAAACCTTACTGATGTTTGGAAGGAGACTGATCGACCGGAGATTCGCCGGATTGGAGGTGTCTTTATCCCTTTTGGGGATAGGATGTACCACCGCAGTTTTACAATGCGCTGGATAATGTGCATTATTCATTGCATTGTTAAACAGGGTGGTATAAATGTCCACTGCTTCTAGTGGGAGATATCGAAGCACAATGTTCGGTATTCCATCGGTTCCCACTGATTTCTTACTTCTAATTGTGTCTAAGATCGTTTGAAGCTCTTCCTTCGAAATGAACGGGGGTTGCTCCCTTTCATTGGCGATGACATTATTTGCCATATTCTCGTCACTGAAGTGGGTGAAACCCGAGTTCTCGATTCGCCAGTTCACTATTTCATTTCGAAGGTAGAAATTGTGCACAAGGACTCGATTTTCCTGGTCGTGGTTGGGACCAATGATTTCATTTGTCTTGTACACTTCCTGGAAAGTCGCTCCTATAGCCTCGACCTTCTCCTGCGGATCTTCGATCACAAAGAAGTTGTCATCATCAACAGCTTCATTTGGATCTATGCCTGCTGTTGAGAGTATGCGTTCGTTGTCAGTCGTTCGGGCGATTTTTAGACATGAAAGGTCGTTTTGATCTTTCCTCCGAAATATTTTATTTATTTGCGGGAACATATTCGGGTTGCTGGTGTTTACAGCCTGAATTTTGTTGTTCCAATACAAACTTACAGAAGCCCTGTAATTTTCTTTTATTAATGTTTGGAGGTTTTTGATCGACGACTTTAATGTCAAAATCTCCGGGATGTGTCTGTCAGTAAACTGTCTGTACAAGGTCTTCAGTCTTGAGAGTAGTCTACTTTTATGTCGGTGCAGTGCGTCTATAGTTGAATTGCGGAACAGGTCTTCGTTGTCAGTGTATTGATACCGAGGTATCGTTTTGTCCATTGTTCGTTTAATTGTCTCGTCCATTAGTTTTAGATACCTGTCAATCTCCTCGTTTGACAGATTTCTGTTGGACGGTGGGTAGAGCGAATCCGAGGAGAGTGCTCTAGTCAGTGTCCTGGAGAAGTGTGTCCAACGCACTCTACTATAGTTGTAGGAATGCCTTTGAACATACTCATCCAATTCCGCATTTTCTTTCGGAATGGTTATTTCGGTACTAAGACCGCAATGGTCACTGTCATACACAAAAGTGCGAAGACAGTTTACAGTTTGTTGGTTCGTACCTGTCAGTTGTATTCGTGTGTCAAACAGCAGGAGATCCAAATAGGAGCCGTGTCTACGAAACGACGGACTATTCGTCGCCTTAAGGCCGAGTCGGTACATCACACTGTGCTGACCCCACCAATTGGATAGCAGATTCCCTCTAGTGTTTGGTGTATTATTTCCCCAATCGTTATGTTTGGCGTTGAAATCTCCGCCGATAACAAAATAGTTTTCCTCCAATTCCAGTCTCAGAAATCGAAAAAGTGTCTCGAGCTCTGAGATGAATAGGGTGGATTGAGTAGCCTTAGATGCATAAACTGACACCATGTATAACCGCTTTCCACTACGGAGAGCGATATACATGATGCATGCTTCTAGCACCTGAAACCTGCGTACTTCACGACTGTATATTCTTTTAAAACGTATTCCTTTTCTTACGAAGATTGCAACGCCTCCTCCTTGTATGGAGTTGGGTCGATTTCTTCGCATAATTTTGTACCTTCTGTGCCTCATTTTGTGTCTTTTGGTTAGCTTAGTTTCGCTAACCAAAATCACATCAGGGGCTTGGTCTTTAAGCAACTTAAACAGTGTGTCTCTTCGCTCAATCCTAATCAGTGAATTAACATTCACTGCAAGGACCTTCAGGGTTTGCTCCGCTATGTACGTACCCATTACGACTGAAGGTGCGTTAGGCTCGGCAGCAGCGCCTATATTTAATCTACCCGCGTAGCTTGCTCGGTAACTTGACGTTGCAGCTGAGCCATCTGCCTCTGGATAGAGAGCAAGATAGCTAGCATGCCATTTGCCGGTTCCGGTGCTCTAGGCGCTGGGCCCTGAGAAGCAACCTTCGCTTGCTGTGCCGTATTTCCCCTACCTGCCGCCATTTGGACGTAGGTAACCTGGGGAGTAACGGCTGGTGTTTGTGGTAAAACAGGTGGACACTTAACTTCCACCTTTTGCTGTCGAGCCAGATTTACTCTTTTTATGTATTGGAACTTAGGACAACCCCGATAGTTTGCGGTGTGTCCCGTGTTCTTACATAAAACACAAGAGAGTTGGCTTTTTTCTGACGCTCCATCCCTACCTAGAGCGCATTCTTCAGACTTGTGGTTCTTACGGCACTAGTTCGGCGGCACTACCACCTGGGCTACCGAAACACTTGTTACTATCTGCTCTAATTGCCTATTTAAAATTTTACTATTTTTGTTTTTACTTTTACGAGTAGCCGAAACACGTTAATTCCTGGTGGAGGTCTATGAACGACTGATAGTCCAATGAGCTAACTATCGCGCCATCGCCATCCGAAACTACACAGGACACAAAAATACGAAAATCCATCCTACATTCCAACGCTTACGTTTACTCCGTATTTTGGAACAGAAAAATTCCGCTTAAACTTAAGGCTAGTATTGTCATTCAACATTATTTGCGCATCGCAATGTTGGACAATGTAAGAAAACAGAAATAAAAAGTTACTAATGTCAGCGGGTGTAACAAAATGTGATATTATAAAAGTATACGCATCCGTGAACGTCTTCACAAGAGCAGTTTACTTTTCACACAGCAGTCTAGCGATCACTGACGCAGTTCCTTCCTTCCTACAACAAGTTCACGCTCTCCAGACTCTCTAGAACAGCGCTACGTTCCTGCTCCCGTCCTCCATGTCCTTGAGCAACTCAAGAGCCACATAAATCGTCGGTCATGAATGGATATCACCGTAAGTAACGTAAGTTACTGCACAAAATTAATCATCCAATTTTTTTTTTGAATTGCTTTTTTATTAAATATAAAAAATGTTTTTGAGTGATGAGAATCTTTATTGGGACCTTTATTTTTTCTGTCAAATGGAAGAGATGATATCCGCCAAGTGGCTGCCGCCAGTGTTGATACACATTTGTGCCCATTTTATCGCATTTTCCATGACTTTACGCAAGATTTCCGGTGATAACTGTTCGCTTTCTTGTTGGATATTCTCCTAAGGGCTGCGATTGCCTAAGGCTTGTTGGCATAAACCCACGACTTCAAGTAGTCCCAAACAAATCGGGCGATCTCGCTGGCTATGCCAAACTGCCAAAACGGGAGATTACGCGCCCAGGAAACGCTTCCTTCACAATATCCATTGTGGCTCGTGCTGTGTGTGCGGTTACACCGTCTTGTTGACACCACATATTTACCAAGTCCCGGTCATGCAATTCCGGCAGTAAGGACTCATTTATCATGACCCTGTAGCGTTCGCCAGTAACAGTGACTGGTTTACCGATGGTGTCCTCAATACGGCCTAATCACTTCTCCCGCGTGAACGCCACACCATACAGTGGCTTTGAGTAGATGGAATGGCTCTTCGTGCATCACACGCACGTTTCAATCAGAAACGAAGATTTTGCTTATTAACGTAACCGCTTAATTGAAAATGCACCTCGTCGCTGATGATGACTTTCGACACAAAATCGTGCTCTTCGTTGTTGGGAACGCGACTGACAGTCAAGAGGATTAACTGTTGCACGGGTTTGCACTTTGTATTGGAACATGTGTAAGTTTTTCACTAAAATTCGCTGTAGGGTTCATCTGGTGATGCCTAATTGCGGGACGCGTCGTCTGGTTGATGTTTCTTCCTTCTTGCTGGTGGCGGTCATGCTTTGCATGGTTTTCTGTGGTTCCAGTCTGTTTGAGTTGAGTAGTTAGGCGCCGGAATGTTTGCCCTGTTGGCGTGACACGATTAGGAAACAAAAAAAAAAAACACTGTGGTGCTGGCAGCCCGGTATGGGTCATGGCCTAGCTTCTTAACACTCATTTGTGTTGCTCATGTTGTCATTTTAGTCACATCTGAGCGGGGCCTACGGTTTATCGCCGAGTCCGAACGGCACTCCTTAGAAGCTTTTTCGTAGGCAATTTTACTTTCGCTAACACCACCGACCGATTATTGGTCGAAAAAATCGACACAATTATTCCACGCTCTTGCGAAGTCAAGCGATTCATTTCTTTTCTGTTTCTATACTGCAGCTGTTAAATATGATTGACGACGATAGGATGATTAATTTTTTTGAGAACATATTCCGTCTGTAGAAAAGTGTTTGGGGGAGAAGCGAAGGACGTGGTCGAGTCTTTGCTCATCCACCCCAAATGGTCCAACAAGTGATGGCTAATCTGGGGTTCCCTTTTGGATGTCTGGAGTGTCTGTCCTCAGCCAACTTAGGAAGGTAAGGGCAGACCCACCAATTCCAGAGAATAAATTAGAGCAGAAAGTACCATTCGCCATAAAGGTGCAAAACTTGTCTGTGTTTTTGGAAGCTAGTGCAATGCACCAGCATATTGCTGCCTTTCACAGGATCTGAAACTGCGACGAACTATGGCCTGCTCGCCCCGACTTATTAACGCGTGTCAGCGTAAGCCGGTTGAACTTACTGGGTGAAGGACTCGTTCGTGCATTTGGACGAATCGAACCTGCCACAACAGTGCCTTTCGAATCTAAAAGGCCTATCATCATGTCGAAGAACCACGTGGTGACAAAGCTGCTTGTGATGGAGTACCATTGTCCTCTTTTCCATCAACTGCCGCCGCCGAACAGAGAAGCGCTGGGTCGCTCTTTTTATTTGCCTGACGGTAAGAGCCGTACATATGGAGATAGCGGCTAACTTGTCAACTACTGCGTATATCCTATGTATCCGCAATTTTGTAAACCGACGTGAGATTCCATGGGTATAAGGGGACAAATTTACTGGGAGCCAGTTAGGAGTTGGTGCCAAACGACATATTTGACAACGAAGCCATCAAAGCGGAGCTATCCTCAGCTGAGATCGAGTGGGTGTTTAACTGTTAGGTAAACCCATACGCAGGCAGGCTTTGTAACACACCCTACATGATACGATGCCGAAAATCGAGACTCTCCAAAGCGCCTTAACAGAAGCAAAAACATCATCAATAGCCGGCCATTATCTCACCTGCCGGTCTTTGTTGAGGAAGAGAAGTCCCTCACACCTAACCACTTCATCTTGGGAGTGTAAAATTCGGCCCAAACTCCTAGCCCGGTCGAACAACGTGAACTATGCCTGATATCTTTAATTCCCGGCAACTGTCAGCCGTTGCCAAGAGTCAGCAATAACTTGTGTAATACACACTTATTCCACGACCGGGTTCGATTAACGTCCAGGTAGCGCTTTGAGGGCAGCTAGACCTTGAACTAAACAACGAGTTTAGCGGTAAGTGATTTTGAAGGAATCACGAAACTTTCAATTAAGAAAAAAATAAAACCAACCGAATCAAAAAAAAGAAAGAAAGTCTTCCCCAAAAAAAAAAGAAACCAAAACAGAGAAAAATAAAAAGCGGGGTTTCGACAACGTTATAACATATATATATACAATTTGTAGACACTTGTACACAATTGTACACGCTCATACTAAACTCCTCAATTACCGAGTTCTCCCCCGCTTCCAGTGATAACTGGGAACTCCACTGAGCAAGTTTATGAGAGTTTGTGGATCCTAGCTATGCCTAGCTATTTTCCTAGATATTAGATTTTATTGGAAAATGCGAGAAGCAAAGTTTCTCTTCTTGCTGATCTCAGGGTATTTTTCCTCCATCGCACTAAACAAAATTGCAAATCAAAACAAACGCGAAGGAGAAAGAAAGTCTGATCGAAGGTCGTTGGAGTGTTGGGACGAAGGAGGAAGGTTGTGTGGGTATAATCCTAACCTGATTATACCCCGGTCTAGCCATTCTCTAGACCGCCGCCCCAAACAAAGCTAAGTATACGTGTCTCCGTGCTACTTTACCCCGAATCCCTACTTACTCCGGTGGATCGGCGTTCAGATTTGGTGGGAGTGGGGACTGACCAATAGCGGGTCATTCCTTACAAGTATTTATTTGTTCATGTCGTGTTTGTTTAAGTTGTGGGCCTTTCTGCCCGCCTGGTCTTTGCCAGTTTGTTATTGTTTTTATTATTTTGTTATTATTGTGTTATTTTATTATTTTTGTTTATGTTATTGTTGTTGTTTATTGTTGGTCAACATATATGTTGATGCTTGTGCATTCCCTCGTCGAAAGCTATCTCGTAACGTGGCCCCGTCCGCCTACAGCCTCTGCTGTTCCCTTGGTGCTCCATCGGTGGGATGCTGGCTTCGGAGGGGTCGTCGTCCCTTCACTCATCGAACCGAACTTTGAGAGTTGATTCGTAGTTGGGATGTGTCTTATTGTACTGGCCGTTCGCCTGCACACCACCGCTGCTCCCTCGTTGAGGTGTGGATATAAAAGAGATCGTCATCTCTTCACCCATTGAGCGTTGGCTTTACTAGCTCTCTAGCTAGCTGCATCCACATCGAGTGCGTGATGTGATGCTGGTATTAGTGGCCACATCGGTTGCGAGATGTGGTTATCCTAAAGCCTTTGTTTTCGTGGCTTTCTTTGGGGTGTAAATTCCGGTGATCGTCCTGCCCAACCCGTCATCATGGTGTTGGGGTGTCTGGATAGAAAGGACCGTCCGTTCCCACCCGTCGACTAATTTCCGACGTCCTGTCTGATGCCGCCCATTGGGAGTCTCCCGTCTAGCCTGTGGGCTCAGACAACGGTGATCTTGGTGGACCTGCTGTCGCACCCTGGGCTCCTGGTTCGTCGTGAGTCTCCCTACTGTCCTTAGTGCTGCACCGACTTAACCACCTCGTTCATCCTCTGAGGGTAACCTAGCCCTTGACCTATGTGGGTTCTTTCCGAGCTGGGTGGGTGGGCCAATGGCTGCCCTCCACCAACGCCAGAGTTTGGTCATCGAACTCAAAAGAAAAGAGGGAACGAAGGGACAAGAACGGGAAAGAGAGTAAACCTTGTTGCGGGAAAATTTACCGCAACATGCCTTCGGAAACAATACAGTGTTAGCCAACCCGCTGAAGAATTCCTTTTGGTAACGATGGGTTCATGACTATCCACCCGAAGATGCAAATGGTTTGAGATGGGGCCACCATTGGAAGTTGGAAACCTGGTTTTAGTCTGCGATGTCGACTTAAGTATTCCTAGGACCTGATGGATTAGTACGAGCAGCTGAAGTAAATACTGCAACTGGGATTCTACTGAGACTTGCCTTGCTAGATGTGGGTGAGACTTACAATACAGACTCGGTCGCCTCACGGAGGGTGGGGTGTCGTCATTGGCACAACTCCTGGCAAATGAGTTGACGTTGAACACATCCGACTTTGTCATTCGAACGTTGACACTGTCATTTTGACAGCGCGCACAACCGCGCTGAATTTTCCATTTTCTCGCTACTTTGTCTTCATTTCGTCAGGATACACGAATAAGTAAGAGTTTCCTAATTTTTGAACTTTAAAGAGAATAAACAGCACAAACAGCAGTTTAGCAGTATTACATGCTCGTTTTATTTCGATTAGAGCGGCGGTGGTGCCGACGATACTTAATCTGTACGTTAAATAATGTAAAAGGTTTCGCCAGCCACGCCCAGTCAAAGAAGGTAGAAAAAAAATGACAAATAACGAAAACAAACTTTGAGCAGTAGGCATAGATCCGAATGAGGCTGTTGATGATGACAACTTCTTTGTGATCCAAGAAGGTAGAGGCTATAGGAGTGACTTGCACAAGACGAATGACATCATTGGCCCGAACCACGACCTGCAAAATCAAGTCCTTGTGCACAATATCTATTTCAAAATAAAATAGCGAATTGGCGAATCGAGAACTCGGGTTTCACCAAGTTCAGTGACGAGAACATGGCAAATAATCTAATCGACAATGAAAGGGAACTACCCCCGTTCATTTCGAAGAAAGAGCTCCAGTTGATCTTCGACACAATCAGAAGCAAGATATCAGTGGGAACCAATGGAATACCGAACATTGTACATCGGCATCTCCCAGTAGGAGTTGTGGACATTTATACCATCCTGTTTAGTAATGCAATGAATAATGCCCATTATATTATATTAAGGTTTTCGAAAAAATTATCAATAGAGTCCTGAATAACTGGGTGGAGGACAGAAGTATAGTTCTCGATAATCAATTCGTTTTCAACGCATCGTATGGCGTCATTCACGCCGCATCTAAACTGGTTTCTGATATCCAATGGAACAAAGCCAAGAACCAATGTACTGGTGACTGCCTGATTGACTTAAGCGAAGAACACAATGTGAATCTGCGTCTGCTCCTGCTGCCGAACCGGAGAACTGTCATACTGTTAACTTATATGGGAACTCATAATTGTTTTCATGTGTTCAATTTTATTTTTTACGGGATGATAAATTGAATGTTTGTTTGGATATGTAATGCAAGGTGGGGAACAGGTAATTTCACAATGTGGATGTGTCATATTTTTTGTAAAATTAAAAAAAAAAAACAAATAAAGTTGTTTGTTTGGTTATGAACTAGAGATACTTTTTTGAACGTTTTATCACATTTGTCTTGCGGAGCCCGAAGAAAGTACAAAATGAATACGGAAAAATTAATTGAGGCAGTGAGAGAAAAGGAAATATTGAAATCTTTCTTGATATAAGAATCGTATCCACCACACGTGTCTACGTGTCTGTTTTTTGTTAAGTAATTTTGTTGCTAATAAGCAAAACTTCACAACATTAAACAGAAATACAACTTTTTCAGTAACCATGTTTGTGAAATAAATGTATAATTGTGAAGTAAATTCCCAAATTTATTCCCCAGCTGATGTTTGACAATCAATCGTATTGTGTTTGCTTGAACCGCATGAGTCGCTTAAAAATCGACAACAGCGGCAGCAGATGCAGACGCAGATTCACATTGTGTTCTTCGTTTTACAGAAGGGCTTCGATACCGTATGGTTAGAGGAACTCTTCTACAAGTTGAATGTAAATAATAGTAAAATAATCGCAAAAATTATTAATAATCGTGCGTTAAAACGAAGGTATACCACTGTAGAAGTGTCGAATAAAACCGAGTCGGTATTCCGTGTGGACGTCTCAGTGAGATTTTGTAAATTTTTTATCGAAATCTTGGTTTTCGATGCGGTGTGAATACTGTATTTTTCAGAAACAAAATACAATTACATACTATATATCAAAAATAAATCCAATGTATCACTTTAATTGATTAACTTTACTTTATCTTTTGCATCGGTATTGCCGCTTAATTTCAGAGCCCAAAAAAACGGCTATCGGGGCTAAAAACATATTAAGATTCGAGTATTTTGGCAGTACTAACATTTAATTTGCCTAAAATGTTACACCTTACAGTGTTAGATTTCAATACCAGTCGCTTTTATGGAAAAAAAAAAAATAGATCTGGCAGCACTGTCACTATCCGCGTAAGCGCCAATAAATATCTTGCATTAAGTAAGAGCGTATAGGTTAAGTTGTTAGTGTAATAATCATGTAGGGTTGAAATAGGCGCCACAACCGATGCCAAAATGGCACACGTATTGCATAACTACTCCTTCTTCACTTTTCAAATTCAACTCCTGTTCGACCCCGGACACATTTTATACTGTCCTGTTTTCGTTTCGTTTTCTTGATGCAACCTCAAAGTTCTATACTCGTACCATAGGTCCACACCAGCATTAGCACTGGCTTATATAAGAGTGGCTTGTTTTTGATACTCAGCTTAGAATGTTTATCAAGCAATCAATATAATTCTCTTTATTTGTTTTCGAGTTCCTTGCTTTTTTGTTTGCCATGTAATGCAACGTGAATTTATACGTACTGCTAATATACTCGTAGCAGGGTTTTCGGCAAATCTAGCTAGAACGGTTCCCTCTGCTTATGGTGTGTCTCGAGTGTAAACGAGATACAGAAACGGGCTGAGAACACTTCCCTGAGGCACCCCGGCTTAAATCTCTTTGAACTGCGACTTGGAGCTCTCTTCGGTCTTATTTTTTTTTAAATTCAGTTCTAAGTTCCATCAGCGTTGCATTTACCATCTTGTGATTGTATGACAATCAATCCGATGTACTGATAAATGCCCGCTTTCTTCTTATCTCCCTTCGCTCATTCGTTGTTTTTTTTTTTAATTGGTTTCGCTGAGGCTTTGATTCTCTTAGTACCTTTTAGTACAAATTATGCGGTTCCCTTTTTGCTGTCTGCCTTTCTGGATACGTGTCTACTGCACGTTTTTTGGAGTTTTTAATTGTCTCTCTCAGTATGTTACGCAGGCTGCCAAGTAGTATACTTCAACGAAGTGATCAACCTCGACTTCTAGTTCATAGAGTGATCTTAATGATGCGTTGAGATGGTCTAGCTGGTTTTTGTTTTTTAATTTGAGCTTCACTCTTTTTCAAAATGAGTCGGGAATAATCAGGGAAAACATCCAAGCGTTCATCAACTTTTATGATATTATCATTTATTTCTCTCGAAACGAAGAAAGCGATGAGATCGGGTACTTTTGTTTCGGACAGTTTTTTTTTTATGATTAGCGCGCGCTCATGGGGTTATTAGCACCCCGCACACAGCGCGGGCGATGGAAAATTAGGGAAGAAAGAAAGAGATGTACCGATGTTCGTTGGTCTCAAATGTTTGGAGGCTATAATGACTGGGAAATAAATTGCTCGGCAGGGCATTCCATAAGCGGGTTGTTCGGTTTAGGAAAGAATCACAATATTTCAGGGTATGTCCGAAAGTTGGCTTGAGAGTGTACTGAGGAGCATTCATAGCGAGGTGGGTGTTACGGTAAGAGGTTTGAAGGGACGGAATGCTACTGGGAATTTCAGGGGAGCACTGGTGGTGAAAATAGCTATAGCACTAGGTGAGACATGAGACATTACGTCGGTTGTCGAAGGTGTCAATAGACTAGGTAGCATCCCCTATAAGCTTTATCGCAGGGTTTTGAATCCTATCTAGCAGGCGCGAAGATGTCTTGGGGGGCACTTGACCAGATGTGAGCATTGTACTCCAATTTTGGGCGAATGAAAGCCTTATATATATAAACCAGATCAAAGAAGGTAAAATATTTCTTACATCGCTTGAGGAGACCTAGACATTTTGCAGCATTTTCGGCAACTGCGAATATGTTGTCATTCCATCGTAAGTTGTCATTGACACACATACCGAGAATGGAAAGTTTTTCGGTTTTACAGATGCAAGTGCCATTCATGGATAATTGCTGGGTATTTGAATTTCGCTTAAGCGACAGCAGACAGCATTGTGTTCAGGAAGCATAAAATTTCACTTCGTTGATAGTTCCCCAATTGGTAATGCTGTTAATATCGTAATAATTTATAATGAGCTGCCGTTCCTGTTCTATAGCCGAAGAGCAGGGACGTGAGTCCAGGAACGAATATGAGAAGCAGAGAGTACTGTCGTCAGCAAAGGAACAAATTGGATTAGAGGTAGCAGACAAGAGATCATTGATGAAGATTAAAAAGAGTGTCGGAAATGAAAGGAGCCCTGGGGCACACCAGCATTTATTTTATGAATATCAGACTTGAAACCATCCAAGACTGCTTGAATTGAACGTTCCAAAATGTAATTTCTAATCCATTGAAGAAGAGAGTCATCGATCTCAAATGCACGCATTTTCGACAAAAGAGCCGGATGCCAAACTCTGTCAAATACCCTAGAAATATCAAGTTCAACTATCTTCCTTTCGCGAGATTGATGTAGACTTTGTTTTCAAGTTTTCGTGTTTCGAGATATTTCATGAGCTGACGATTTATCAGCGTTTCCATGACCTTGGAAAGAAGGGTCGTAACTGCAATGAGTCTGTAAGAGGAGAGAGAAGAAGATTCGCCTTTTTTAGGGAAGGGCTGGACAAATGCTCTTTTCTATCTGCTCGGAAAGAGTCCTAAAGAGTAGGATTGATGAAAAAGCTTACGCAGTGGTTTTGCTAGCGTAGAAGAACACCTCTTAAGAAGAAGGGGAGATATACCATCTAGACAAGCGGATTTGTGAATGTTAAGATCTTTAAGTACACTTGCTGCTACACGAGTGTGAAAGTGGATTTCTCCCATAAAAGATTCGACGCACTTATGTGTAGGCGGAAACATAGCACAGTCTGGGAGTGTTGAACTGGCCGCAAAGTGTGCAGCAAGCAGATTGACTTTGTCCAAAGAGCTGACAGCTTGAATGTCACTATGAGTGAGCGTTGGGATGGAATGTGAGCCAGAATTTTTAATGTTTTTGATGAACGACCAATAATTTTTACTACCTTTGGGACATTGTAGTATTTTTTGCCTCAGTTTTTCGCCGTACAGAAATTTCACATGCTTAAGAAAGGCGTTGCAGTCATTCCTGGCTCGTTTAAATTTGTTCAGGTTTTCGTCTGTTGGGTTGGTCTTATAGGACCGAAAAAACATTTCTCTCAACCTGGTAGCCTTTTTACAGCTTGAGTCGTACCACGGCTTTTTCTTTGGTCTGATACTCCTTATCCGGTGAGGGGTGAAGGATCTTATTCCAAAGAGAATAGTGTTTATGATCATATCAGCAGCGGCATCCGCGTCGTTATCGAGGAAACAGTTAAAATTCCTAAAGATGGTGTAAATCCGCTTCAATTGGCTTTCTCGTATTGCCATTCTGTTTTTTTAGGAATTTTTTCGCTAACTGTGTGGTCAATGTACGAGAATTTAGCTAGTATGACACAATGGTCCGACGAGCCTAGAGGTGAGAGCACATCAAGAGTTTCATTCATTTCGTTTAATATGCTTTTTTATTTAATTAAATTCAATAACTCTTACATGCTATACAAAAAACGCTTAAAAATTGGCTTAATTAACTTAGAATTATCTTATTCTAACTTACTGGCCCCATGCGGCCACTCTAAGTTAAACCTAATAATTAAAATTTGTCTTTCTTTCGACGTTTCGTACATTTGATTTTGGTGTTATTTTGTATTAAACAGAATTAAAACTAAGAAAATAAATTTGTTACAAAAACTTAGTCAATTGACTTATTTTTTTCTATCATCTTTTAAAACTTAAAACTAAAATTTAAAAACTACCTTAACACTATTCTTAATCTACTTAGGCTACTTAAGCTGCTTAAAATTATCTTATCATTTAGGTATTATTTTTTTGGAAGAAGTTACCCGAAGGTTACCCATCTCTATTTTTTTGTATTTTTGTTTTTTTGTATATATATATGTATAATATATATACAATATATATATATATATATATATTGTGTATATATATTGTATATATTGTATACATTTTTTTTCCCCTTAGAACTATCCAAATCCTACCTAAATCTATGTTCGTCGGCCACGGCTAGAAAATTAGGCTGCCGACCCTGCTCCTTAACGAAGCTAACTAGTGCTAGAGGAATTCGACGACGTTGATTCCGCTCCTTTAACAAGTCATCAAACTACCGTGTACGACGTCTCTATCGTAGTAGAGTCGCCTCTCCGCAGCTGTTCGAGTGACGTGGAAGATTAACGGCACCGCTAATCTATCCTGAATCAGACCTTTCATGTCGAGGTAGAGAAACGCCTCTGGAGGAATAAAGCCGTCAGAGCGAGTCAACTTAATAACAAAATTGTCCACTCCTATTAAGTTAGTCCTATTGTACAAGACCTCATTGCGATAGAATTTTATGTACTCAGACTCTGGTGTTCTGTATAGGCGAAGAAAAGCCCTAAGGCAAGCCCTCTCAAACACCCGAATCTTTTCCAAAAGACTTGCTCTCACGTTGAACCACACGGGACAACCAAATACAAGCATAGGCCGGATAAGGGCCATGTAGCAGATCACCTTTACCCTCGCATCGAGTTGATTGTTATAAAACAGTCTGTTTTTAAGGGCAAAAGCACCTTTGGCTCTGGCCTAAGCAACATCTATATGTTTGTTAAAATATAGATATTAATCTAGCCAGATCCCAAGGTATCTGACTACATTTTGACAAGCAAATGGTTGTCCGTGTTGTCCAACGATCTGAAACTTTCGCCTATTCTTTCTGGTATCCGCAGAGGCTCCAGACAAAGGCGTCCTAAAAGGAATGGTTTCCGACTTCTGAAAGTTGATCTTCAACTTCCAGTCGTCGCAATATTGTTTAATTTTATCGAACTCACGTTGCAAAAGAATGTTTATAACCTCAATCTTTGGACCTGATCTGTACGCGATTAAGTCGTCTGCGTACGCTATGGCATGGTGAAGTGAACCTATCAGATCGCTTGTGTAAATGTTGAAAAGGATTGGCGAATTGACCGCACCTTGTTGCATACCGTTTTTAATGTTGAATGTACCAGTAGAAGTCACATCGCCATTCTTCACGATGATCTGTCTATCTGTGAGCATATTGAAAAGAATATACAGCAATGGTTTACTAATACCCAGTCTATTCAACTGGTAGAAGAGTCCCTCTAACCATACGGTATCGAAAGCCTTCTCCAAGTCAATCAGGCAAGCACCCGTGCACTATTTCTTGGCTTTGTTCCATTGGATATCAGAAACCAGCTTAGACGCGGCATGAATAACGTCATGCCCCGCCTTGAAACCAAATTGACTATCCGGAACTATATTCCTGCCCTCAACCCACTTAGTCAGGACTCTATTGATAACCTTTTCGAAAACCTTACTGATGTTTGGAAGGAGACTGATCGACCGGAGATTCGCCGGATTGGAGGTGTCTTTATCCCTTTTGGGGATGGAATGTACCACCGCAGTTTTCCAATGCGCTGGATAATGTGCATTATTCATTGCATTGTTAAACAGGGTGGTATGAATGTCCACTGCTTCTAGTGGGAGATATCGAAGCACAATGTTCGGTATTTCATCGGTTCCCACTGATTTCTTACTTCTAATTGTATCGAAGATCGTTTGAAGCTCTTCCTTCGAAATGAACGGGGGTTGTTCCCTTTCATTGTCGATGACATTATTTGCCATATTCTCGTCACTGAACTCGATGAAACCCGAGTTCTCGATTCGCCAATTCACTATTTCATTTCGAAGGTAGAAATTGTGGACAAGGACTCGATTTTCCAGGTCGTGGTTGGGACCAATAATGTCCCATTTGTCTTGTACACTTCCTGGAAAGTCGCTCCTATAGCCTCTACCTTCTCCTGCGGATCTTCGATCACAAAAAAGTTGTCATCATCAACAGCTTCATTTGGATGTATGCCTGCTGTTGAGAGTATGCGTTCGTTGTCAGTCGTTCGGGCGGTTTTTAGACATGAAAGGTCGTTTTGACCTTTCCTCCGAAATATTTTATTTATTTGCGGGAACATATTCGGGTTGCTGGTGTTTACAGCCCGAATTTCGTTGTTACAATACAAACTTACAGAAACCGTGTAATTTTCTTTTATTAATGTTTTGAGGTTTTTGTTCGACGACTTTAATGTCATAATCTCCGGGTTTTGTCTGTCAGTAAACTGTCAATACAAGGTCTTCAGTCTTGAGGAAGTCTACTTTCATGTCGGTGAAGGGCGTCAATAGTTGGACGGTGGGTAGAGAGAATTCGAGGACAGTGCTCTAGTCAGCGTCCTGGAGAAGTGTGTCCAACGCACGCTACTGTAGTTGTAGGAATGCCTTTGAACAAATTCATCCAATTCCGCATTTTCGTTCGGAACGGTTATTTCGGTACTTAGACCGCAATGGTCACTGTCATACACAAAAGTGCGTAGATAGTTTATAGTATGTTGAGTCGTGCCTGTCAGTTTTATACGTGTGTCAAATAACAGGAGATCCAAATGGGAGCCGTGTCTAGGAAACGACGGACTATCCGTCGCCTTTAGGCTGAGTCTATACATCACACTGTGTTGACCCCACCAATTGAATAGTAGGTTCCCTCTAGTGTTTGGTGTATTATTTCTCCAATCGCTGTGTTTAGCGTTGAGATCTCCGCCGATAATGAAATAGTTTTCCTCCAATTCCAGTCTCAGAAATCAAAAAAATCGAGCTCTGAGATGAATAGGGTGGATTGAGTAGCCTTAGGTGCATAAACTGACACCATGTTTAACCGCTTTCCACTACGGAGACGCATATACATGATGTATGCTTCTAGCACCTGAAACCTACGTACTACAGACTGTATATTCTTTTAAAACGTATACCTTTTCTTACGAAGATTGCAACGCCTCCTCCTTGTATGGAGTTGGATCGATTTCTTTGCATAATTTTGTACCTCCTGTGCCTCATTTTGTGTCTTTTGGTTAGCTTAGTTTCGCTAACCAAAAGCACATCAGGTGCTTGGTTTTAAGCAACTTGAACAGGGTGGCTCTTCGCTCAATCCTAATCAGTGAATTAAAATTCACTGCAAGGACCTTCAGGGTTTGCTCCGCCATGTACGTACCCATTACGACTGGAGGTTCGTTAGGCCCGGCAGCAGCGCGTATATTTGATCTACTCGCGTAGCTTGTTCGGTAATCTGACGTTGAAGCTGAGCCATCTGCCCCTGGATAGAGAGCAAGATAGCTATGATGTCATTTGCCGCTTCCGGTGCTCTAGGCGCTGGGGCCTGAGAAGCAACCGTCGCTTGTTGTGCCGTATTCCCCCATTTGGGTGTAGGTAACTTGTGGAGTAACGGCTGATGTTTGTGTTTGAACCGGTGGACACTTAACTTCCAACAGATTTACTCTTTTTATGAACTGGAATTTGGGACAGCCCCGATAATTTGCGGTGTGTCCCTTGATCCTGCATAAAACACAAGAAAGTTGGCTTTTTTCTGACGCTCCATCCCTACCTAGAGAGCATTCTTCAGACTTGTGGTTCTTACCGCACTTAACGCATCTAGGCTGCATTTCGCAGTTCGAAGCGGCGTGCCCGAACCTTTGGCAGCGAACACATTGCAAAATGTTATCGCTCCGTTTTACTTTTTCCCAGTGTACAACCTGGTAGTCTAGGACTTTAATGCTCCTTAGACCATCCAGTTTGCTATCGGGAGTAAGCTGAACCAGGAAGAACGGTAGTTTCCGTTTCTCCCTTTTGGCTCTGGCTATGGTGAACGGCTTGACCCCTACGAATTTGAGCTCGTCGCACTCTTTCTCTTTCAACAGTGCGAGGAGCTCCTCCGGATCGGTTGACGGTTCTATCTCCCTCAGCAGCATTGTTTGCAGCTATTCCCCTTCGGGGTGATGGAGAAGAACTCCGTCGTCGAATTTTTTAACAAGCTTTTAATTTTATTATAGCGCTCTACTGTGTTGCAGTGGATCGCATGCCTATCATTACTTACATTTGATAAAAAATGTATTGCCTATGGCCGACTTACATAGATCAATGGTTTCTTTTAACTCCAGTTTGTTAGTATTAATCGGAGGTATCCTTTGTTTAGCTCGTTGTTGTTGTTGTTGCTGTTGCTGTTGCTGTTGATGCTGCTGCTCTCGCTGTTGTTGCTGCTGCTGTTGCTGTTGTTGTGGCTGTTGCTTTTCTGTTTTTTGTTGTATTTTACTTTTTTGCTGTGGTTGTGCCAATTTCATTGTTGGTTCTTGTGCCATTTTTTTATTTTTTTGCTGTTGTAGCTGATGTTTCTGTGGTTGCTGTTGGGGTATGGTTTCACTCCCCTTGAGCTCCCGTTGAGAGCACTGTAGTTGCTATTGCAACTAGTTCTCTCTCTCGTCTTGCAACTTGCTTAGCTTTAATTGCAAGTACTTTTTGTTGTAGCTGCCTGATGCTACTGTTCAACGCTTTAACCTCGTCCTCTTCGTCCTCTGACTCGGAAGCTGCCAGAGACGCGAAGCTGTTTTTGCCCATATAGTGGTCTTCTCCACCAACAGATACATATGGGAGATCGTTTTTGTCAGCTGCCGTCCTTTTTGTCGTTGTTGGCGCCTCTTCCCTTGCTCTACCAGGCAGCTTTTTGGAAGAGGTTGAAAGTGAAGGGCGCTTTGCTGAGTTCGGAGTTGGTTTCAACATCCTCCTTCTCTTTATTGGCTTAACGGCCTGATTATCAGATGACATTGCGCCATCTTTTAATCCCGCTATTGACATAGCGGACCGTTCACTGCCACTCATCGTTTGAACACACTTTTTTATTTATGTAGACAATAATGTTGTTTTGTCTTTTTAGGCACTTAAAAAAAATAATAATGGACAATGGTTTATTTGGGGGGACTCGAACCCACGACCCCGGCTTTCTCGGCTCACTGCCACTATCACCAGGCTACCAAATAACTTGAAAAAACTGTTTCTAATTTGATATTTCACAAATTGTTTGATTCGCTATTTCACACAAAAAAAAAGCCGAAACACGTCTATTTTCCGCGGAGATCAATGAACGACTCAGCACATCAAGAATGTTCTTATCAGGGTGAGAGGTTAGAAAAAAGTCCAGGATGTTGGCGGTATGGCTACAAACGTCTGGGATTCGGGTGGGCTCATTTACAAGCTGGGTCAAGTTGTTTACCGAAGAGAAGATCTCAACACACCGTCCTTCGAGTGTTGTCTGTTCAGAATGTCGAAGCCACCCAGAATGGTTTATATTGAAATAGCTCGTAATAACTATTTCAGTAAGTGAATACAGGGATACAATTCTTTGTATGGAGTCAGAAAGCGCATCAAACTCGTTAAAGGTTGAATTGGTGTCCAGTTTGGGGCTTCTGTAAATAAAGCAGTAGTGGATAACTTGCTTGCGGAGATGATATTTTAACTACATAAAATTAAATTCCGGATTGAAACAGGAACTACATTGTGGTGGAGTTTGGTAAGCTTCATCACTATGAACGTAGATGGCGAGACCGCGGTGAGAAAAGGATAAAGGCACTAGTTCGTAGCCAGGTAGCATCAGATCAGAGTGATCTGAGAAGTGTGGGCGGGGATCTACCTTTGTTTCACTAAGTGCCAAAACAGCTGGCCTGTATTTGCAGACGTAGACGTACGCGGAAAATTGATTGCTCTTTAGCCCTCTTATATTGGCTACATCCACTCCAAATTCCCGAGTCATAACAAAAAGCAAACACAAAAAACACAAACATCGACGATGCTAAGCAAGGCCGTGAAGTGAAAATTTGTATTCATTGGTTTACCGAATCGAATTGCTGTGTTATGCCCTTAGAGCAATACGAAACAGTACACCAACAAAATTCCCACACACATTCCGCTATACATCAGTTGTTACATACACTCAGTTATTAACTGTGCCGTATGGCAATACAGTGACTGAGTGCCGGCAAAATACCACCTGGAGCAGGGGAGTTGGGGAACCCGCACTGTGTAATTTTGTTTGTTTCCTGCATTACACACACACGCGGTAATTAATAGTGTTTTTTTTTTTTCCGAACTGGCGAGGAATCAGATTTACGAGTGCACTGAGTAGGGTATGCACTCGTCGGTGGTAGGCACGGCCAGTATTTCGGTAAACCCGTCGAATGAAAGTCCCAATTGTGTTTCATACCAGCTTCTGTTTTGTTTTGCATTAAAATCTCCGCCATTAATAAAACTAGATGCGAGTGATTAAAATATGTTTTTGAAGACAGTCTTTGCGAGTGCAGATCTCGGTTGGTAGTAAATGGCTTAGATGGTAGGGAAATTGTGTCTATTTGCACGGATTCGAGTTCTATTTTAATGTATCTACCTATTGTATGTTCGAGGGACTCTTAAATATATAGGGAGCATCCGTCTCTCGCCTTTTCAGATAGATGATAAGCGTGATAGTCCCCAAAGCGTCTTTTTTTTGCATTCGATCCCCTTTTTATATGGGTTTTAGAAATCAGGCAAACGTTAATATGTTAATATCTTCTCTCGTTTGAATTTTTTATAATTTGTAAAGTTTTCGAAAAAGTCCGTTAGCATACCAAGTAAGTATTTTGACCATGTAATGCGTATTCATGTTCTCGACTTAGTTCATTTATTGTGGCAGTTATTTTCGATCTTAGCTAACTTCTCAAAAAAAGAGTTTATTTATTTTGCTTTGCTCCTCTTGTTTCTCAAGTATAAACGGAAAAATATTGGAAACACCGTCTGCCGCTTTTTCATTCCTGATATTATGTAATTTTGCTGCTTGGGCGTATGATTGTTTTCGTGTAAGGCTTACTGATCTTTCTCCAATAACATTTTGTGATAACCTCGATAATTAGCTGGCTGTTCTCCTTTACAGTTAATACACGCTTGCTTGCTTACTTTACACACATTGAGGGATTGGTTTTATATTTTTACGTAGACGCTAGATTTTGATTATCGTGTTAATAATCGCTTTTATTTCAAATTGAATGATGAAGCCTTTTAGCTACGACAAGTATTGGCCTTTACCTTTTTTTTTAAACGCAATAAATGGTTGTTTCCAGAATCCTTAGAGCCAACCTCCGAAGAGGGTGACTTTTCCAGAAAAGCTAGTCTGCCATCTAGAGTAATAATACCTTTTGTTTTGTCTATTGCCCGGTTTGTACATTCTATGGGCTCGGAATACAAAGGGTGGATTTTAGTTAACTTTTACGACAGGCATGCCTACCATGGTTACCTTGGTTACCATGGCTACCTTGTACCCGAAGGGGTAGGAAAATGTAGTTGAAGTTCTTGAATTTTGAAAATACGAATAGAATCATCATTGTTGGTGTACATATGTGTCACTGAAAGATTTTAATGAGTGCCACTGACTTCCACTTTAAATATCCTGTCTGTGAATATAAACGTAAGAGCAAGTAAGCCAGAAGCTTACGATCACATCATCTTCACGTTTTTGACGGTCACGGTCTGGTGGCATCATTTTTGGTTTGCTCCATAGCAGCACAACAGGTGTTAAAAGTATCAGTGACGAGAGTAATTTTAGAGTTCAATGAAGAGAAACGGCTGCAGTAGAGCTTCCTTGAGTTGTTTATATGAATTCCGAGTCAGAGGTGTCCAAATAATATTGGCGTTGTCGTTCTCAGTTAAGCGTTTGGTATAAGCATTGAGCGGAAGCTGAATTCTGACCATCTTGGGAGCGCAGTTTCCATAGAAATTAACCACGACTAAAAGTTGGTGAAGTTGGTATACTGCTTGAGTATCCTCTGTTTGATTTTTAAGAGGCGGTCGCCTGTGGGAGAATAATCAGTGTAGTTGATCTTGAAAACCAACAAATTTGCTTTACCTTTTATGAATTGGATTTACTGACATTGATAGATAAGTTACTATCTTTGAGTCTTAAAAACACTTGGTAATGATATTTACGATCCTGAAGTTCCTTTACCGACATGACTATAATGTCGTCAATGTAAATGAAAACAAAATTGAGACCTTAAAAGACATTTTGGCATTTTTGAGACCATACAATAAATTACTCAAAAAGTCTCCATGGAGTTATGATGGCTATTTTCTAGGCCCATAGTTATAAAGATTAAACTTCCGTGGAGCAACGGAAATAAGCTTTATATTAGCGGTGTTTAATATTTTTGGTAGAAACCGCTTTGGTTTCGTTTGTTTAAATTTGAGACGAGTTGGCAGAATATAAGTAAGGTGTGCTTGAGGTTGACCATGACAAAATATTGAAGCAGGAACCAATAAAAAGCGAAGCCGAAATCAGTAAAGAATTTTAGTTTAGTGTCTTTATCAAGCAGGTGAAGGCGGGGCTCAACTGATGTGGTGAAGAATTTATTGCTGTTACATATGGACCGTTTTATAGACAGCGAGCGCGGTTTTTATATTTATATTTATATTTGTCGAATGTGACGTTATTTTCGAGATGTAAGTCTCGCCTCCTTTCAGGTTGACAGTATATACTTGGTTTTGCCTTATTTGATCATTTAACCCATTTTTGCTGCTTCCACCTTAATACCCGCGAAAACGCCATTGACATTATAGAGCATTCTTCCGAATTGCTCTATATTATCGGCGTATGCGCGTAATTTCTTAGTCCTTATAAACTCATTATTTTTGCTTAATTTCAGAGGTTCGCCGACTGCATTTGCAGGTGACATTGGCTTTTCTTATGGCTCGCTAAGTGCCCTAGACATGGTCTCTGGCATAAACTGGGAGCTGAATTTATTAAGGCATTGGTTTTCTGCTCATAACTTCGTTTTGAGCTCCAAGACTAAATTAATGTATTTCAATCTCTCCTCGAATTACAATTGCAAAACTAATATTTACTCTCACTCACAGGAGTGTAGAAGATACTGTCCGCAAACATACTCGTGTTCGTCTGATTTCTCCTGTTGCTCGTATAATAGTAATATAAAATTAAGAAATAATTGTTTCCTTTTAGAGAACGTTGTTGAGTTAAAATATCTGGGACTTACCCTTGATTCTAGGATGAGTTTGTTAGCCATATAAATATTTAAAGAAATTACTCCCGATGCACCCTTCGTCATTTTTACTATATGCGTAACGTTTGTTCAATCAGTCTTTTAATGACTATATACTATGGCATCTTCCAATCTGGACTTTAGTATGGACTTGCCTGTTGGGGAGGTGTGTATCTAAGTAATATTCAACCATTGTTGACATTACAAAAATATGTTATAAGAATAATTTGTCGTAGACCTTTTAGACATTCTAGTTTTCCGTTATTCTGTTTCCTGAAAATCCTTCCTATTCGTCATTTGTTCTGTTTTAGGATGTTGAAAATGTCCTGCATGAAGTCCGGTAGCCGTAATTTTTGTTTAATTTCTAGTCGCAATCTCCGTGGAAACTTGTCTTGCACTCATTCCAATCCCTATTTTCGAGCCTCTGCATTTCGTAATTTTTATACAGTTTCATCTACTCGTTTGTTTAATAAACTTCCTGCTTCTACTAGAACGGTATCATTTAGAGCTACCTTTCTAAAGAAAGTAAAATGCTGGCTCTTTACATTTGATCTAAATCAAATTGAATCTCTTACTTTTGACGTTTTGGTTTAAAAATATTTCTTGCTCCATCAGTTTTTGTTTTTTGATTTTAAACCTCTGAATTTTTGAATTAATGTTAGTTTTACAAAAAAGGGTCACCCCACCCATAAATAATCTTTCACTTCTATTTTATTGATGTAATGGATGTCATTCAATTATATTTTAATTTAAAATAATGAATGTTAATCTAATTTCGTATTATTAAAAAGTCACTTGAATTTGTAAATAATTATATGAAATAAATGAATAAATAATAATTGAACGAGCTTTGGAAAGATTGTTCCTTTTGGGTTGGCTTTGCGCTATTCTTTCAAGAATGATATCATATATGTTATATGATATATCGCCTTAGCTAAATTCTTATTCGATATCAAATGTCTCGGAGACTCGCTCTAGTGCGACATACGTTCAGCTGTTGAAATCGTTGGAGGGTGAAGTTCTCATCTTTAGATGCAAATTTTCAGCAACCAGCTGCAATATCTTCGTTAAGCCCAGACAGCGAACACGGGAATATGTTCGGATATCAATCAACAAACCAATCTCACGAACTCTTTTCACAAGCCTGCTTACACCAGCTGCAGTTGGTGGATTATTTCGGCCGAAATTTCTTTCTAAGACTCTCACTGTTTCGGCAACACAGCATCTATTTTGGAATTAATTTTGCAAAAATAAATCGACCCATTTCGTACAGCGAAAATATTATAATGAGTTTCTGTGAATTTTTTGAGCGCATAAGATATGTCACGTTAAAAAAACATTTGATTCAAAGATAAACCAAAAGATGTCTCACCTTTTTGTAATTTGGTTTGTAAAAATCTTGATTAATGATATTTTAAACTTTTTATTCAATACAAATATTTTTCTTTTACATGGATCAACCCCGAATTGATTCGTACACATATACATACGAGTATGTTTGTATGTACAAAGGTACTTGCATAAAGTCTTCGTCTAGAAGTATTTCTTTTTTCTGTAGTTTTCTAAAATCTCACTTTTAATTGTGAGTACTTGAAGTCATTTTACTAACACTCAAGGCACTTGAATTGTTGCTTGTTCACCGCTATTATTAAAAACAGACAATACCGTCACCCTTGAATTCGCTCCATTCTCACGTCGAAATCATAAAAAATAGCACTTATGTGATTGGAACTACAAAAAAGATTGCTTATATACCGAATTGCATTCAATGTATCAACATTTTTGTGCAAGATCTGAAGAGTTTTCAATTGCTTTAAAAAATGAAGCCCTTTTTTATTCGGTTGAATTTTAGTCTGAACAGTTATACATGTCAAATAAGTAACCCCTACCTACATCTGTTAAATAACATAACATTAAACTTTGTGCTGCAATGAAAACTTATGATGTTTCAAACTCCATATATGTATGTACATATGATAAACGAGTGTTTTAATTTAAGACAGTTTTTAACATGACCTATTGTAATTTTGTATTACAAATATTCCGAAAAAATATTTTTAGCAGGAGTTATCTATCTAAAGCTCAATTTATTTTCTTAATAAATATATACAATATAGAAGTAAGGCAACTAGGCATATGATGCCGTTTTCAATAATAAACTATTTTTATTTTAGATAAATTCATGTAAAATTATACTCTTTGGAAGGTATGCACATATATATACTGTAAAGTAAAGTATTAATTCATCATTTTTTATAAAACGTTGCATGTCACAATAAATTCTTACTTATAGTTTACCCTAGATGTTTTTCATATGTAAGTAAAGTATCCGGTAGCGGCACATGCTCGTAACCCGAGCCTCTCCGCGATAAACTCCTAATATTAAAAGTCAAGGTAAAGGAACATGCGCATGTCATATGTGACATGAACTCCATTACCTTGAACATTTCTCTTCCCATGAATATTCGCAAATTCTTGGGGATCACATTAAATGCATTTTCTGCATGATCGTGGGAATCATGCAAAGTCGACAGGTAAACTTGTAGTAGAATAAATTATTTTAAGATTGTATAAAAATTGTTAAGTTAGTTGATAAGTGCCCGCTGAACAATAAAGTGTATCTGTTTTTAAAATAGAAGAAATTATACTAAATGTAAATTCATTTGCTACTTATGAGAACAATCAAAAAGAAGCTAAAAACACATTTTACGTATTAATAGTGAATAGAATAAAACAGTTAGCAATAGGGAATTTGTCTAGGGATATAAAAGATATTTATGACCTCCATCAAATTAAAGACACACTCTACAGCTACATACTCGTAGGATATGATGAAGGTAATATAGAAAGAGGGTTTAGGACAAACAAACCACACAATAACTCAAACACTCATCAGAACAGACAGACAAATCACGGACATACCCATAGACGACAAAATTCACAATCTCACAATCAACCAAATAGACCAGATTCAGCTGAGAGTAGGAGACACAATAATTCTAGACCAGGACAATCAGTTCAGCATAGACAGAATAGTAGCGAAAATTATCATAACAACAACAAAAACAGTAGGGATAGCCGAAACGTAGGCAACCAAACTTTTAACCTTTCAGGACAATTGAGAAACGCAACTCAGTCCCCAACTCCTATGTCCATCGGGCAAATATCTTATCAGAACATCGAACGCATTACTAATGCAGAAGAGATACATAACATAAGGCCTCGGAGAAAAAATTTATTTAGATCTGACTATTGACGAACAAAAGTATAGAGCATTAGTCGACCCAGGATCTACAATGAGCATTATAAATTCAAGCAAAATAGATTGTAGGAAATATAGAATTATAGAGCAAGCTACACTACGACTTCAAACAATAAACAACATAACTATAGAAAAAGGTAGACAGAATAATGACAAACATCCCAAAAGAGTTCAAATATGACTTACGAGGGGCGGTTAAATGGTACATACGAGATTTAGGAGATAAACCCTATGATGTCCTCATCGGCATGGACATACTCAATAAAATTGTCAAAACTCTTTGATAATAAATGTCTCTTACTAAATAACGGTGCCAAAATGCACATTTACTCTTCTATTACTGGGACAGACATTGATTGTTGCGAGCTCATCTCGACGAAAAAGAGCTAGATTTAAGCTATTTGAACAATGAGGAGGGAAAAGCAATACAAACGTTATTAAAACAATTTCAAAGCTTAATTTTTAAAGAAGGTGGCCAATTAACCAATACTGAATCTATAACACATGAGATTAGAACAACAACTGAACAGCAAATTAACACTAAGTTGTTTATATTACCACCTAACCATGAACAGGAAGTAAGAAAACAAGAAGAAGAAATGGAAAGGCAGGGCATAATTAGAAAGTCAAACAGTAGGTATGCATCTCCGATAGTAGTAGCTGCGAACAAACTAGAGAAATCGGGTCGTCAAAAATTCAGAATCTGTGTAGTTTAAAGAAAACTAAATGATGGCAACGAATAGTATAAGGCCTCGTAGAAGTAGCATCTTCCGACAGGCGCTGGTTCTTTAAATGACGAGAATGAGCCTCTGCAGCCGAACATCTTGCAGCTCTGCCAATAAGTCCTACTTCACGCCTCCCCGTGGCGCCATCTGGGAATCTCACTAGAGATTGCGAAGTGAAGGGGGCAAATGGCGAGTTTCCTGCGCCATAAATTAGGATTAGTGTCGGAAAAATAAAACAAGACCTTATCCGGGCTACTCCGACATATTTGGAGCTCAGGCCGGAAAGGATTTCCAGGACTTAGTCAGGGTCTTGGAAAAGAGATGGTGGCGGACGAGCCCTATAAGGGCCAACGGTAGCGCTCACATCCCGGAACGGGTTTCTGGCTTCGGTGTAACGTACCCCTCGTCCTAGGGGCATTAAAAATGGAACTGGTCCTCCAGGTTGGGGTATTTTCTTTTCATTTTCAATGCATTTTTATTTATTTAATTCATTAATTCTTATATGCTAAACAAAAAAACGCTTAAAAATTAGCTTAAATAACTTAGAAAACTATCTTATTATAACTTACTGGCCCCATGCGGACACTCTAAGTTAAACATAATTCTTGACTAAATGTCTTTCGACGATCATTTCAACATATTTCAATTTATAAACTAATTAAAGCTAAAACAAAGAAAATCAATTTTATTTAAAAAAAAAAAACTTAGTATACGGACTTTTTGTTTTTTTTTTTTTAATCTTATTATGAAACTTAAAAATACCTAAATATAAATCTAAATCTAATTAATCTACTTAGACTACTTAACCTACTTAGCCTACTTAATCTACCTTATTGTATTGTATAGGTATCATTTTTTTGTTTTGAGAAAAATCACCAGAAGGGTACCCATCTGAAAGTTTTTTTTTTTTTAATATATATTTTTTTTTAATATTTTTTTATTTTTTATTTATTTTTTTATTTTTTTTGTGTTTTTATAATTTTTGTTCTTAAATCCACCTTAATCCTACCTAAATCTATGTAAGCCGGCCATGACTAAATAATAGACAGACCCGCTCTGATTCCTAACGAAGCTATCTAGTATTGAAGAGATTCGACAATAGAGCTTCCCCTTCTTCTGCAAGCCACCAAAATTTTTGGTGCTGCCGAGCAACATCCCTCATGTCGCGACTCCCTACCGCCCTACTAAACCGGAGACGCTCCGCACTGCCGTGTGCGACGTCTCTGTCGTAGTTGAGTCGCCTGTCCGCAGCTGTTCGAGCGACGTGGAAGATTAACGGCACAGCTAATCTATCCTGGATCAGACCTTTTTTGTCAAGGTAGAGGAACGCTTCTGGAGGAATAAAGCCGTCAAAGCGAACTCTCTCGTGATACATATTATTGGGGTAGTAAGCCCCAGAGATCAGGTTATTCGATGAGTTCGTTGCTCTTGCAATGTGCCTTCGAATCAGCTTAATAACAAAACTGTCCACTCTTATAAGGTTCGCCCTATTGTACAAGACCTCGTTAGGATAGAATTTTATATACTCAGATTCTGGTGTTCTGTATAGGCGAAGACAAGCCCTAAGGCAAGCCCTCTCAAACACCCGAATCTTTTTCAAAAGACTTGCTCTCACGTTGAACCACACGGGACAACCAAATACAAGCATAGGCCGGATAAGGGCCATGTATGTGTAATGTGCCTCATTTTGTGTCTTTTGGTTAGCTTAGTTTCGCCTTAGAAGCCACCTTCGCTTGCTGTGTCGTATTTCCCCTACCTGCCGCCATTTGGGCGTAGGTAACTTTGGGAGTAACGGCTGGTGTTTGTGGTAGAACAGGTGGACGCTTTACTTCCACCTTTTGCTGCCGAGCCAGATTTACTCTTTTTATGTACTGGAATTTGGGACAACCCCGATAGTTTGCGGTGTGTCCCGTGTTCTTACATAAAACGCAGGAGAGTTGGCTTTTCTCCGACGCCCCATCCCTACCCAGAGCGCATTCTTCTGACATGTGGTTCTTACCGCACTTGACGCATCGAGGCTGCATTTCGCAGTTCGACGCGGCGTGCCCGAACCTTTGGCAGCGAATACATTGCAATATGTTTTCGTGCCTTTTTGCTCTTTCCCAGTGTGCAATCTGGTAGTCTAGGACTTTTATACTCCTCAGACCATCCAGTTTGCTTTCGGGAGTTAGCTGTACCAGGAAGAACGGTAGTTTCCGTTTCTCCCTTTTAGCTCTTTCTCTATGAGCAGTGCGAGGAGTTCCTCCGGATCAGTAGACGGTTCTTACCCCCTCAGCAGCATTGTTTGCAGCTTTTCCCCCTTCGGGGTGAAGGAGAAGAACTCGATCGTCGAATCTCTTAACAAATTTTTAATTTTGTTGTAGCGCTCCACTGTATTACATGGCCGACTTACACAGTTCAATCGTGTCCTGTAGTTCCAACTTAAAAGTATTTATTGGTGGAACCCTTTGTTTCTGCTTCTGTTGTTTTTGTTATTGTTGATGCTGCTGCTGCTGCTGTTGTTGTTGCTGCTGCTGCTGTGGTTGCTATTGTTTTTGCTGCTCTTGTTTCTGCTGTTGTTGTTGTTTCTGTTGCTGTTTTTGCTGCTGTTGCTGTTTGTTTGGTTGTTTGTGTTTTGGTTGTTGTATCGTATATTTCTGTGTTTGTTGTTGCGGTGCGGTTTCGCTCACCGTAAGCTGCCGCTGCGAGCGCTGGAGTTGCTGTTGCTGCTCCTTTTCTCGTCTTGCCATTTGCTTTTCTTTTATGGCAAGCACTTTTAGCTGAAGCTGTCGTGTGTTGATATTAAGTGTTTCAACCTCGTCCTCTTCTTCATCTGAATCAGAGGCCGCCAGAGATGTGAAGCTGTTTTCTTCTCCCATATAATGACCTTCGCCACCATCAGACACATATGGGAATACGTCTTTGGATCCTTGTTTCCTTCGTTTTCGCGTTTTTAAAAATAAAAAGTATCATCTACTTCGGGGATTGTACCTGCGCCCCTTGTTTTCTCGGTCGCGACCACTATCACTGGGCCACCGAAGCACTTGACCGAACACTTTCAATTTTCGTATTTTATTTATTAATTGTTTTTATTTATCCACTTGAGAGAAAGCCGAATCACGTATTTAAGCCACGGAGGTCTATGAACGACTGTCCAGGTTGGGGGTTGTGCCGCCGGGGTCACTGCCCGGCGATTTTAAAAAAAACCATAAGTTGCAAAGCATCAACAAGCCTCGGATATGGACGGATCTACTGTTGACAACCCACGCAAACGATTTAAGGACAATGAGTTTCGGATATGCACGTGGAATGTTAGATCCCTTAATAGACCACGTGCAGCCGAGCAACTAGCGGAGGCCCTAGACTGCTGCAAAGCAGACATAACCGCCATTCAAGAAATGCGCTGGGATGAGCTGGACAAAAAGAAGAAGAAAAACTGCGATATCTATTACGGCAATTGCTATCGATGGCAAAAGCATCACTTATTTAGATGCGGATTTGTTGTCGGAGGCAGACTAAGACAAGTCCTCAGCTTCCGGCATGTGAGCGAGCGCCTCGTAGCAATCTGCATCAAGGCTAAATTCGCCAACATTAGCCTTATACGAGGGCGGGTCAATAAGTCCGTGACTTTTTGAATTTCTGACCTCTTTACTGAAACAGCAACACTGCTCCTGTCAACAAGCATCTGTCAGTTGACTCCTGTCAAAATTTAAACTTGCTGCGTCAGTTAGTTTGTGTTTGACAGCTACTTTTATCAGACTACTCACTAATTTGAGGAGAAAATGGAAAAAAGTGAATTTCGTGTGCTTATTAAGCATTATTTCTTGCGAAAAAAAACCATTACCGAGACCAAGGCTAAGCTTGATAAATACTATGGGGACTCTGCACCATCGATTTCAATGGTAAAAAAGTGGTTTACTGAATTTCGTTATGGCCGTACAAGCACTGACGATGCCGAACGTCCTGGACGCCCAGTTGAGGTCTCTACACCCCAAACAATCGAAAAAATTCACGATATGGTGTTAGCCGACCGAAGATTGAAAGTGCGAGAGATTGTGGAAGCCGTAGGGATCTCGCATGGCTCAGTGGTTTCAATTTTGAATGATCACTTGGGCATGAGAAAGCTTTCCGCAAGATGGGTGCCGCGTTTGCTCACAGTCGACCACAAACACATGTGCAGTTGCCATGGCAAAAATCCATGAATTGGGCTATGAATTGCTCCCTCATCCACCCTATTCTCCAGATTTGGCTCCGAGCGACTACTTCTTGTTCCCAAACCTGAAGAAATGGCTTGGTGGAAAAAAATTTGACTCCAATGATGAAGTCATCTCGCAAACAAAGGCCTATTTTGAGGACCTCGACAAATCATTTTTTTTGGAAGGGATAAAAAAATTGGAGAAGCGTTGGACAAAGTGTATAGAGCTCAAGGGAGACTACGTTGAAAAATAAAATTATTTTTTTATCAACAAATCTGTGTTTTAATCCAAAAGTCACGGACTTATTGACCCGCCCTCGTATGTGCGCATGCCCCCACAGAGGAGAAAGATGGCGACACCAAGGATGCCTTCTATGAGCTCCTGAACAAGACCTCCGAGCAATGCCTTAGCTATGACATTAAAATTGTCCTCGGTGATTTTAATGCAAAGCTAGGAAGAGAGGGTATCTTTGGTGGAACAATCGGAAAATATAGCCTGCACAACACCACCTCCGATAACGGATTCAGGCTAATCGACTTTGCGGCGTGGCGAAGCATCTCGACATACACAAGGGGACTGGAAGAACTCCTGATCAATCAACAGTCAACCTGGAGGAAGAAGAAGAAAGAGCATGAGAAGCGCGCGGTCGAGCAAATTGAGAGATGCTACTTCAAGAATGAGGTTCGGAAGTATTAGCAAAAATAAAAATAACACGCCACAGAAACAAACCCCGAACCGAAGCCTGTAGAGATGAACAAGGGAACATCGTAGTAGAGTCGCAGTCGATGCTGAGGATTTGGAAAGACTATTTCTGCAGACTGTATAACAGCGATAACGATGAAGGTGACCAACAATTCCGTCCACCCAACCTGGATGAAGTGAAGATAGCTATATCTAAGCTTACGTCCAACAAAGCTGCTGGAGGGGATGGCCTGACTGCCGAGCTCTTCAAGGCGGCAGGCGATGATTTGTTAAGGAGCATACACCAAATCATCTGTAAAATGTGGTCGGACATAAGTATGCCCGATGAATGGAACCTCAGCATTGTTTGTCCGATTCTCAAGATAGGAGACCCTCTGAACTGCGCCAACGACAGAGGCATCAATATCCTTAACATCGCATATAAGATCTGATCCGCCGTATTGTGTGAACGCCTGAAGCCGTTCGTCAACAACCTGATAGGTCCATATCAGTTTGGCTTCAGGCCAGGAAAGTCCATGATCGACCAGATATTCACACTACGGCAGATCTTGGAGAAGACTCATGAGCTTCAGATCGATACACACCACCTATTCATGGATTTTGAGGCCGCGTGTGACAACATCTATAGAGACTAGCTATACAGAGCAATGTCTAGTTTTGATATCCCTGCCAAACTCGTCCGTCTGTGCAGGATGACGATGGAGAATGCACCCTGCTCCATCAAGGTCGGTAAAGATCTCACCGAGACCTTTGATGTCCAGAAATGATTTAGACAAGGCAATGCGCTGTCTTGCGATTTTTCCAACATCGTACTTGAAAGAATAGCGAAAAACTAACGAGCAAACACAAGAGGCACTGTCTTTCAAAAGTCCGTCCAACTACTTGCATACGCCGACGATATTGACATAATCGGGAGAAAGCAGGGTGATGTCAGGGGCGCTTTCGCGAGTATTGAGACGGAAGCGGCGAAAATGGGTTTAGCGGTCAATGAGGGCAAGACCAAGTATATGCTGTCAAGCAAAAAGGACAACCAACACCGACATCTCGGGCAGAACGTCACCCTCGACAGATATAAATTTGAGGTAGTTAAGGACTTTGTCTACCTAGTCTCCGCTATAAATACAGGCAACGACACCAGCGCTAAGAATAACTCTTGCCAACCGCTGTTTCTTTGGGTTAAGAAGGCACCCTTTATAAGACCTTAATAATCCCGGTCCTGCTCTATGGCGCAGAGGCATGGACATTATCAAAAATGGATGAGGGTGTTTATTTATTTATTTATTTACTTCATCTTCCGAATACAAGATTCTTTCAGACTACAATTAACCTAATATATAATATAACTTATGCTTAACTTAAATTAACAATGTACAATACAAGTAATTTCAAAAAGTTTTTGTTTTACAACATTTCTGGATTCAGATAAATCGATTAAATTGCAAACGCTATTATATGATTTGCTGCATCCTTTAATTGGCTCATTTTGACCATACACTGTTCTGTGTAAAGTTATTTGTAATAAGGGGCGATCGCGTAAATGGCGCTCTGGAACATAAAAACGGAAGTTCATAAGGAGTTCGGGGCATATAATTTTACCAGTAAGAATATCTTTAACAAAGAGGATTTCTTGAACCTTTCTTCTTACAGATAATGGTTTTAAGTCAATGAGAAGACATCTTTGCCTGTATGAAGGTAGGGATCGTTCCCAATTAAATTTTCGCAACATATAACGAGTAAAAGATCTCTGTACCCTTTCAATTCTTAGAATATAGATATTATAGTGAGGATTTACGATAACCACACAGTATTCCAAAATTGGCCGTACCAGCGAAATGAATAGCTGTTTCAAAGTGTATGGATCTGAGAATCCTTTACTACTTCTTTTAATAAATCCCATCATAGAACAGGCTTTACGAATCACTTGATTAAAGTGCAATTCAAAGTTAAGTTTATCGTTAAAAATAACACCTAAGTCATTGACTGATTTGCATATAGTTAAGGGAACATTGTCAAACAAGTATTGTGTTTTTATCGGAGAGGTACTTTTAGAAAAAGTAATCTGCTTACACTTAGCAAGATTTAGTAGAAGCTGGTTTTCGCAGCACCATCTGCGCATCTAAGTCGTTCTGAAACAATGTAGCATCGCGACAGGATTTGATTTTTGCAAAGATTTTAACATCGTCAGCAAAGAGTAAGCACCGGCAGAAAGATAAAGAAGATACAATATCATTTATAAAAATAAGGAACAAGAGAGGTCCAAGGTGACTTCCTTGAGGAATTAGAGTAAAAACCATTAATTTCAAAACATTGTTTCCTATTACTAAGGTACGAATCAAGCCAGGTCAGCATCCGCGAGTGAAAACCAAAGATTTCTAGTTTTAGAAGCAGTAAACGAATATTTACTTTATCAAAAGCCTTGGAAAAGTCAGTATATATCGTGTCAATTTGATACATAGCTTCGATATTGCATTATACGAAATTTGAGAATATCATCGTATTAGTGGCGGTTGATTTTCTACTTAAGAAGCCATGTTGTTCAGGTGATATGTATTCTTTCACTAGAAGGAAAAGTTTGTTTTTGACTATGGATTCAAATAATTTAGGGAGTTTTAGGATCTTAGAGATGCCCCTGTAATTTTCAACATCACTTTTGGATCCAGTTTTGTGAATAGGTGAAATATGCAATAATTTCCATCTATCAAGAAAATTACCTTCATGTAAAGAGGCATTAAATAAGATTGCAAGAGGAAGAGAAAGAGTCGAAGAGCAATTCTTTAAAAGAGGGTTAGAAATGAAGTCGGAGTCATGTGATGTGTTCTCTGCAAGATTACTTAGAGCATTGAAAACATCAAATTCATCTAGTTGAAGAGAATCAATGTTAACTCCGTTTGGGATAATGCTAGAAGGATAATTCAAGACACCAAAGCAATTAGAGCTGTAAACAGATTCAAAAAAACTTGCAAACAATTCCAGGTTACCTTCTAAAATTTTGGTTTCAAGGCTTTTAAATTTCATGCAATAAGGAAAACTATTGCATTTGATCTGACATTCCGTGTCAAAAATGTATCGGTTGTACAAAAATTTCTGAAGAGTTTCAAAATCCTTCCTTAGCTTTTCAAATCTGAGTCTATTATCATGTGATTTAGATTTAAGGAACGTTTTATGAGCCTTATTTCTGGCATTATTTAGATTGAGAAGGTGCTTATTATACCAGGGAAGATGTTTTCTCATTGATTTCTTTAGTGATACATATAGTTTTAAAGAGTCATGGATGACGGCTAAAAGAGATTCATACATCATCTCAGTATTTAAATTATTAAACACATTCTTCTTATCCTTTTATTAACCCTTTCCTCGTTATACGAACTTATGCGTAACGAGTTTCCCATTTTTAGTGCATCGCTGCTGCTCCGCTTATGGGGTTGGCTAATGTCGCAGACCGCAGAACGCGTCTACATAATGCTCGGTCCTGGATCGCTTCAGTGGTTAGCCCCAGGCGTTGTTGCGCATTTGCCATCTGAGAAATCCAGGAATTCTTTTTTCGACCCCGTTTTCTTACAGTTGGAGTGACCGTAGTTGATAGTGCCTTTTTAACCGGATTTTCCGCAGATCTTCTTTGAACGTGGCAATACCAACTTATTCTATTCGCCTCCAGCTGTTCGGTTACCGAATTCTTTATATGTAGACTTCCTCTTAAACGCGTAGATCTAATGCAATCGCGTTTAGTGACTCCACTAGACATCCTTAACATTTTCATTTCCGCTGCCGTCATTTTGTGTTTAAACGCTTCGTACATTGTCCAGCACTGTGAACCGTATATAAGAGCTGGTCTAACAACCGTGGTGTAGAGTTTCCCCTTTAATTTAAGTGGAAATTTTCGGTCGCAAAAGATTCCCGAATTAAATTATTTGGCTCAATTTGATTGGATCAATATGTTTAATAATAACAGGAAAATTAGCTTTATTGAAGTTATACATTTTTACATCTGGAAGTTCCTTGATGACGCAATATTTATAGCAATCAATATTAATAAAAGTTTTGTGGTGAGAATCACAACTGCTAATAGAGACTAAACTTTCATATACAACCGCAAGCAAATCAACATCTAAAAAGATTAAATCGAACTATTTTAAAGATTCATTAAATATTTCATTTAGTTGGACCAAGTTTAATCCAAATAAGCTGTCAATTACGTACGACTCCTAGATGTGTTAACTGGAATCCACATTTTGTCGTCATCAAAGAACTTCCATTTAAGGTTAGTTAAATTAAAGTCCCCAAGGACACACATAAATTCATTATTCTTGGATGAAGAAGATAAGGACTGTATGTTATCAATATGCATTTTATATAACTCAAAAGGGCTCTGTGTTGGAATATAGCTTGCACAGCAAATTATATCAAACATATCTGTGAAGTTACAATAACAAGAAAAACGAACAGCAACCTGATCGATTAATTTGTTGTGATCATTAATCTTAACATCACTATAATTCAGATTAGTTTTAATTGCAATAAGTACACCACCACCTAATAAATGACCAGTCAATTCTGGACTTCTATCTTTCCTAAAAACTTCATATTTCTCCGTATTAACAAATTCACAATTTTTTATATCCTTATGCAACCAAGTTTCAGTAATAACTAGAACATCGAAATTACAATCACAGGTAAACAAATAGAACTCTTTTAGCTTTGTTCTTATACCTCCAACATTTTAGTAATAAAGGGAACAATGATTACAATAATAAATATTATTAGACCTTATATCGGGATTATTAGTTGCATTAATTACACCATTATTGTTCGCAACAACAGCAACCGCATTCAGCGTAACAGCATCTTCATTAATAATAGCATTATCTGCAACAACAGCAACAGCATTCTCCGAGACGACAGCTTCAACAATATTAACAGCAACAACTTCATTAACGATAGCATTAGCCACCTTAGCATTAACGTATGCCCCGACAGACGTAACGTCATCAAGCACTACGTTTGATTGACTTCTACTACAGGTGACGAGTTTTTTTGCTCGAATGAGAACTGTCTGACTCTAACTCCCGCAGGCCAGAAGTTTTCATCAAATACGATGCCAGCACACTCAGAAGAAACTCCAAGTTTAAAATTCACAGAACGAAGATTATAAACAATATCACCAGATCGAGTTAGTCTGAAGCATGACAATCTATATGCATCAATATTTAGTTTAGAAGCAGCAAATTCGAGGATCGCTTGATGAGAAGTCGATGGATGGAAACTAGATAGATGAAACCATTTGAGCCTCCTCACCACCTCTATGTTGGTAAAATTGACACTATTATTACCCACGACAACTTTCCGATTCTTATTCGTAGATCTACCTGCTGTTTTCACATTAAGTTCCGGTACAGAGTTAATTTTTAACAGACATGGATTATTAGAATAATAATTCAATTTATCAGAACTTAAACAAATCTCGGTAACATCAGCGACAACAGCATTGGCGGCGATTATATTAACGGGAGCATCAGAAATCGAATTATTTAGCGCACAGTTGTCAATTTGAGATGTAGACGAGGTAGCAGACACACCACCAACAGCAACATGCCCTTTTCAGTGATGTAATTACGAGTATTATCCACACTTTTGATAACAACTGCTGTCACAGTGGCGGGGGACACACTTCCAGCATTGTTAACAACACACGCTTGCACCTCATGATGAGTAGGAGATGGGCAGTTTATATTAGCAGACCTTACACTTGTTCTAGCAATAGCAGGACAGCAAGTGATATTACTTCGGTTCTTAGAAAGAGATAGTCGTGAGGATTCATTCACCTTAAGCTTTAACCGAGAGCGAGTAATTACATGAGATTCGGTTTTGGTATCATTACTTTTGAATTGTTGTTTTTGTTATTATTATTAAAATTAATATTCTGTTCACAATGTTTGATTTTAAACTCAATAAATTCCGATTTAAGTTTAAGAAGGGAGTTTAAAACACTATTGATTCTGGTAAAGCACACTCCAATTGGATTTTTTACACAATCTTCACACTTCCAACATAGATTAGAGCTAGATTCAAGCAGTCTAGATATATTATCACAAATATTAGTGCAATTGAGATGAAAATTTAATCCCCAAAGGGAACAAGAAATGATATGCTCAGCTTTAATCTGAGCTTCACACTTGAAGCAGAATACTACCATTATAAGCAGAGCAGAAAAAAAAACACGTCTAGACTGTTACACTGAACTATCAGAACTTGTTCTTGGTTGCTTCGAGAGAAAACTTCTTCGGGCGATCTTCGGTCCCGTCTGCATTGACGGTGAGTGGAGGAGGAGATACAACAACGAACTGTATGGACTGTACAGCGACATGGACCTAGCCAGAAGAGTGAAGATCCAAAGACTGAGATGGCTGGGTCATGTAGAGCGCATGGACACCAATGCTCCGGTCAGAAAAGTCTTCGAATCCGCTCCCGAGGGACAGCGCAGTAAAGGAATTTACTGTAAGTAGTAAATGAAATAACAATTGATGACAAATATCCGCTACCTAACATTGATAGTATTCTAGATAAACTAGGAAGAGCCCAGTATTTCACTTCATTAGACCTAGCAAAAGATTAAGATGAACCCGAGAGACGTTCATAAAACGGCGTTCGTTACACCAAATGGGTTGTATGAATTTGTAAGAATGCCTTACGGCTTGAAAAAATGCGCCGGCAACCTTCCAAAGGTTGATGAACGAAATACTTAGGGAGTACATCAATAAAATTTGTGTCCTGTACTTAGTGAACACATAAACTCTTTAAAATTAATGTTCAAGAAACTTTCAGAACCTTATCTTAAATTACAATTCTCTAAACATTCTTTTCTGAAAAAATATACTGAATTCTTGGGTCATGTTTTTACATTCGCTTTAACAAAGCTTGCCAACCCAATGATAAAATATCTAAAAAAAAAGGAAATAAGATCAATATTAACGATCCTGAGTACATCCAGGCATTTGAAGCATTAAAACTTAATATTATTAAACATCCTATATTGAAGTTTCCGGACTTTAATAAAACTTTCACTCTATTTACTGATGCAAGTAAATATGCAATAGGGGCTGTATTGACACAAGATGGTCAACCCATTTGTTACGCCTCAAGATCACTGAACGACCATGAGAAAAATTATGCAGTGACAGACAAAGAATTTTTAGGCATTATATGGTCAGTAACTTATTTTAGACCATATTTATGGGGTAAAAGATTTAAGATAGTCACGGACCACCTACCTATCAAATATCTTAACAAAAAGTTCACAGGAAAGGAATTCGGTCAAAGGAATCAACGTTGAATACTCAAACTACAAGAGTACCAATACGACATAGAATACGTTAAAGGAAAGAGAACAAAATTGCAGACTTTTTAAGTAGAATTCCTGAAAGCAACGAGAACGAAAAACAAGAAACAGTAGATAATCAATCAGTAGATCAGCTATTCGACATTGCAACAGTACACGCACAGGCAGAACAACAATTAGACCACATACCAATTAAAGAGACAATAGTGAATAAATAAAAGACTAAATTAATACTAACTAATGACGCTGAAAAAGAGATAGAAATTTAACATAATAGAAGAATAATATTTGTTGATATGACTAGAAATAGGGAATACTGGACTGACGTACTAAGAAGATACTTAAAGCCAGGTTTGACAGGAATATACACCGAGTTATCATATCATGAATTCAATAAAATTCAACAACTTTTAATAGAATTGTTTCAGCATAACAAACATATAAGATTCATTAAAGCTTCTCTAAGGGCAAGAGAAATAATAACTTTTGATGAAGTCCATAAACAAATCGCATTGTATCACACAAAAGAAAGTATTCATAGTGGAATAGTAGAGACATACTCGTATCATAGCCTCAGAAACAAAATTTATTACCCTAAATTAGTTAAGGAAATTACAAAAATTATTAATAATTGTAAATTATGCTTAGAAACAAAGTACGAACGTAAACCGATAAAACTTAAGTATGAATAAAGCGAGACACCCAATAGACCCAACGAAACACTTCATATGGATGTATTTTATTTTATGAAGCACCCATTCCTTACATTAATAGACAAACTCACTAAAAAGGTATCACTTATTACTTACGCAATAAAAACTGGACTAAAAAGATATAAGTACGATATATGTACCACAACTTAAATTAGATCAACTAGTAAAGTTAAGAATGTTAGAAGAGCATTCAAATCAAGTTATTGATAATATAGCATTAGTTAAACACGGTTTAATACATCCTAGTTTTTTAACGACAGAAGAAGTAAATGAAGCAGGACTTGATTTTTATAAACTAAAAAACGTAAATGCAGGATTGCTTAAATACAGTACAGATGCATTAGTGTTAGCAATAAAAATTCCAGATAGATACCAGTTAGTTGACTTAAAATTAATCTGAGCAATACCCACAGTAAGTAATACAGAAATTGAAGAAGAAGATCACTATTTTGTAGAAATATACAATACGAAATATGAATTCTCAGATAATGTTAAAAAGTTAAAATATCTAAAGCCTCTTAAAAGCTGCATTATAAACAAAAACTGTAAAACTAAGATAAATTAATCAATAGAAATAAAAAAACTAGATTATAGCACTGTAATATGTAATATCTTGCAAGACGAAGAGTTAATAAATAAATGCGATGATAGGAAAATTATGTTAAGTGAAAATTACTAAATAGTTGTAAATAATTGTTCAATTGAGATAATGAATACAACAATCAGTAATTCTAATATTAAAAACAAAGCAAGATTCTATTACGTGGATGAAATAAATTATAATTTTACCAAAAAAACAAATTTTGAAGATATCATACTTAACAGTATTGTGAACATGGAACATATCAAGTTTAACTGTCATTTTTATTTTAATCATTGTTATATCAGTTATTTTAAAATTAAAAAATAAAAGTAAAAAACTTAAGATATCAATAAAATCTTTGAGTCAAGAAACTCCAGTGCCTTGTAAAATTCAGGAGAATTTTAATCTAAAGGGGGGAGAGGTTACGTATCCGGTAGCGGCACATGCTCGTTACCCGAGCCTCTCCACAATAAACTCTTAATATTTAAAGGTCATCTCAATTTTTGGATCTTCGCTCTTCTGGTGAGGTTGATGTTGCTGTACAGTCCGTAGAGTTAATTGTTGTATCTCCTTCTCCATTTACCGTCAATGCAGACGGGACCAAAGATCGCCCGAAGAATTTTTCTCTCGAAGTAACCAAGAACACCTTCACCCATTTTTGATAATGTCCATGCCTCTGCGCCAAAGAGCAGGACTGGGTTTAGTAAAATCTTATAAAGGGTGCCTTTTGTTGTCCGAGAGAGGGCTTTGCTAATCAAGTGCCTTCTTAGCCCAAAGACACGGCGGTTGGCAAGAGTTTCTCTTCGCTTGATCTCAGCGCTAGTGTCGTTGTCTGTATTTATAGCGGAGCCTAGGTAGACAAAGTCCTTAACTACCTCAATGTATATCTGTCGAGGGTGACGTTCTGCCCAAGACGTCGGTGTTGGTTGTCCTTTTTGCTTGACAGCATATACTTGGTCTTGCACTCATTGACCATTACACCCATTTTCGCCGCTTCCATCTCAATACTCGCGAAAGCACCACTCACATCACGCTGATTTCTCCCGATTATGTCAATATCGTCGACGTATGCGAGTAGTTGGACGGACTTTTGAAAGATAGTGCCTCTTGTGTTTGCTCGTAAGTTTTGCACTATTCTTTCATCGCCTTGTCTGAATCCTTTCTGGACATCAAAGGTCTCGATGAGATCTTCACCGACCTTGATGGAGCAGCGTGCATTCTCCACCGTCATCCTAAACCGACGGACGAGTTTGGCAGGGATGCCAAAACTAGACATTGCAGATCTTGGCCTCAAGCCACACTGATATGGACCTATCAGGTTGTTGACGAACGGCTTCAGGCGTTCACATAATACGGCAGATAAGATCTTGTATGCGATGTTAAGGAGACTGTAATTGGCGCAGTTAAGAGGGTCTCCTTTCTTGAGAATCGGACAAACAATGCTGAGGTTCCATTCATCGGGCATACTTTCGTCCGACCATATTTTACAGATTAGTTAGTGTATGCTCCTTACCAAGTCATCGCCTGCCGCTTTGAAAAGCTGGACTTAAGCTTCGATATAGCTATCTTCACTTCATCCAGTTGGGTGGACGGAATTGTTGGTCATCTGCGTCCAGGTTGATTCTGCCTGACAGCGGTATTTGATTCGTTATCGCTGTTATACAGTCTGCAGAAATGGTCTTTCCAAATCCTCAGCATCGACTGCGATTCTACCACGATGTTCCCTTGTTCATCTCTACAAGCTTCGGTTCGGGGTTTGTTTTCGTGGCGTGTTATTTTTCCTTTTGCTAATACTTCCGAACCTCATTCCTGAAGTAGCATCTCTGAATTTGCTCGAGCGCGCGCTTCTCATGCTCTTTTTTCTTCTTCCTGAGAAGCCGGTATTCGTCTCTCCTCTTCCGCTCATAGAGCTCATGAGCAGATCTGGTCCTTCTATGCAGGGCTGCTTTATATGCATCTTGCTAAGCTGCATGTGCTTGTCGGCATTCATCATCAAACCAGAGATTTCGTTGTGGTGGACGAGTGAAACTCAGCACATCAGAAGCGACATCTCTGGTGGCGTTTTGGCAGTGTTTCCAATGGTCTTCGATGCTTGATGTTGGCGGCATTGGACCTCTTAAGATATTAAGAGACACTCGATCGGAAAAGGACTAGGCGATTGTAGCCGTCTGATGAATTTTCTCACAGCATTAGTTTGTCTTGGCGTAGTTCTGGATATCCGCAAGCGTACCTTGGCTACAACAAGGTAATGGTCCGAGTCGATGTTGGCTCCTCGGAACGTACGGACATCCATAATACTGGAGGAGTGTCTTGCGTCGATCGCAATGTGATCAATCTGGTTGACTGTTGATTGATCAGGAGTTCTCTAAGTCCCCTTGTGTATGTCGAGATGTGGGAACCGCGTGCTAGCTACGCCAATGTTTCGGTGGCTTCGTGCAAACTACATTTTTCGATCGTTCCACCAAAGATACCCTCTCTTCCTAGCTTTGCATTAAAATGACCGATGACAATTTTAATGTCAGAGCTAAGACATTGCTCGTAGGTCTTGTTAAGGAGCTAATAGAAGGTATCCTTGGTGTCGTCATCTTTCTCCTCTATTGGGGCATGCGCGCATATAAGGCTAATGTTGGCGAATTTAGCCTTGATGCGGATTGCTACGATGCGCTCGCTCACATGCAGAAATCTCAGGACTTCTTATCGTAGTCTGCCTCCAACAACAAATCCGCATCCAAATAAGCTCTGCTTTTGCCGATAAGGTCTTTTTTTGTTTTTCCGACACAAATCCTGATTTATAGATTCGGAAATTCGCCATTTGTCCCCTTCACTTTGCAATCTCCAATAAGATTCCCAGATGGCGCCACGGGGAAGCGTGATGTAGGGCTTATTAGCAGAGCTGCAAGATGTTCGGCTGCAGAGGCTCATTCTGCTGGATACTTCGTTTCCGAATCTGATAAACACATTCTACTCTCGAGATACTTTGTCAGTATATTATAAAATCCCAGTGACTAGACCTGCAGTAAGACATAATTTAATCTAAGAATCGTTTATCAAGGTGTTGATTTTGCTATTCATCATTCAAAAATCAAATCAAATATATGTTTTTCTCTTCTTAAAACGAGATTGTGCGTATAATTTATAGAAATATTTAACGGGAAATGCTTTGATATATTTCTAACTAAAAGTCCTATGGGTGGGGTGATCGGATATCCATCCTCACCAAAATACAGAAGTTTCAGGGAAAGCCTTCAAAGTTGTTGCCATGTTTTGGGCTTCTATTCAAAATAACGTCTTTTAAGTTTATAATGTTCTGGTATACTAAGAAAATGGAGTATTGTTGAAATCATAATTATGTGTACTCTAATTGATTTAAAGTGATTGTTTCACTTAAAATTAATTTGTCAATAGTTATAGAAGATGAAAAATTATATTTTTAGGCTTACCCTCTTTACTTTGTCATCAAATCCCACTTTTTACAACTTTGAAATGTGTACCTACTATTTAGAATACAAAAAAAAAGATATGTCATTTCATCTCATTAGTAGTTTTCAACACAATACTAAAGATTGCCAATCGAAAATGCGCCAACCGCAACAAAACACACAAATCTACCGACTTAACTTGTAAAAGCTATTTTACGAAATTTGCTTTTTTAAACTCACATAGCGTTGATGTAGGTTTAGTAACTGAGATAAGGCCAAATCACAATACACAAAAATTATGCAATAGGAAACACAAATTGTACCGCTAAAATAGAAACGAGAGAAGGGGTTGAGGTGTTCCAATTGCAGTTAAAAGAACATTAAAATACGAAGTGCTTCCAATTGTAAAAACAGAATCAATTGAGAACATAGGTATTGAAATTTTTGTTGCTAAATGCCGTTCAATTAAAATTGTTTGTGTTTACTTTCCTGGTGGTCGTGTATCAGCAAAAAAACATAGTGACCTAAGACGTGATATAGGAAAACTAGTTAGTTTTAACGACAATTTCCTAATTGGGGGTGACCTAAATTGTAGGAGCTGGGGTTGTTTAAGAGCGAATTCTTGGGGAAATATCCCCGCTGACCTTCATTCTAGCCACCCGTTTCATATTTTGTATCCTCTTCATCCAATATACATTCCCTCAAACACTTGCGCAAACCTCAAGTCTTGATTTGTTTCTTACCAATATGCATGAACTTTTAGCCAATCCATCGTTATAAATGATATTAGATCATTGGCCGGTTAAATGTAGCACTGTTTTGTCACCTCCACAGATCGTACTCGATTGTATTGATCTGTCAGTTCCTAAAAAACGGAATGGTGGGAAAAGCTCTAATATCCGATTTAAAAATCGTTCAGTCGTTTTTATCAGATCATACTTTTATAGTGTCAGTAAACAACTGGCCTTCCTTCCTCCCTTCCAGTGCTCGGGCTAACCTTTTTCAATATTTACATTCATAATTTTTAACTAATTTGCAGTCTGATTTAAATGTAATCTAAACATCCTTCCGTGATTAGAAGACAAAAATAAACGTTCTTAAAACGCAGGCTATCTTTTTTACACGTAAAAGAAAAGCATGCTTCTTACTAAGCATATACAAATAGATTGGAAATCTAATGCGAAGTATCTTGGGGTACACCTTAACAAGTCACTAAAGTTTTATTTTTCATGTCCAAAAAACGATTAAAAAGTTAATACCATAGTAAAAATTCTATATCCATTTATAAACTGTAAATCAAAAATTAAATGCTCAATACACAAACTCTTAATTTTCAAAACAATTTTTCAGGCAGTTATATTTTATGGATCCGCAGTATGGGGAATATGTGCGAGAACTCACCTCCTTAGGTTACAAGTAGCACAAAATGAGCTCTTGAAAATGATTTGTATGATTGTATGTATGATCTCATACGTAAAGAGTTTTTAATTATACACTTGATTTTTTATTCACAGGTATGGACTGTAATACACCACTAAGGAATTGAAATCAATATCTTAACCAATGTTCATTTGTTTTAATGTCTCATAAAATATATAAAAAATTAACGAAGAAGGAATCACTGAGATATAATTATTTTGGAATAAATTGTTTTCCTGTAAAGGATTTATGTATACATGAAAATTTTTTAAGAATTGCACTTCAGTTCTTCAAATCTGGTGAAATATTCTAAGGATAAATGTAGATACATAGGCCTATTATTCCAAGTAAGGAATAAGCGGGATTTAATAAGACTTTTAGATAACCGCTCTAAAACATAAATATCTGATGCCACAACTCGCTTTGTAACCTTTGAAAACGCAAATTTCTTCTTCAGTGACAACACTACTAATTTCAAGGCATATCCTTATATAAAAACGGTTCTTATCCACGAAATTTATGTAAAGTAACACAATATAGCATACAAAAAACCTTAAACCGGGAGCACTGTTTCATAGCGCTTACTGTACTGGTACTGGTTTTTGGTTCAAACTGAGCCGTCGGTTTAATATGTTTTCATTACAGGATGCGGATTCAAACAAAAGAGGCAAATATTGTTAAGAGCAATATAAATAAATAGGTTACAAATTAAATATCTTAATATATCAGCAAAACAAGTCAGCAACGCTCAAAGTTTCAATTTAAGTTTTCCAACCCTATTGTATTGTAAATCTGAATTAATATCTACTCCGTATACACAATTTTAAGCCGTTCCTGGGAATATTTACTTATATTTTTGAGTTATATATATATATGTACATTGTAGTATGAATCGTACTCCTATTTTATTTTATTTTTACTGAAAAGAAACCTGTCCGCATATGCTACATTGCATTTAAAGTTCATTTGCTTGCATCTTGCAAAATCATTAACATGACTTTTCAAATTCTTTTTGTATTGATTTGCGGTAAGTACACCATAAATGCCCCGAGACAGGGAGTGAAAAAAAAACATTTCCAGTACTTCACGAATCAATAATCAGGATTTAAAATAATTATTTCGTTGACGACGCACAGTTTCCGAGCCCTTTAAATCCGAATGGTCCTTTATTATCTCTTCGCATAATAGACTGCTTATTTGTTAGAAAATGCTTTTGCGTGTATTCGGAGGTGCATTGTTGTTTTGGGTTAATCCTCATCATACCGTCATCAGTGCCGTTTTTAATCATTGTTGTGCAGCAAAGCGTTATGCCCTCTTAGCAAGGGATGAATACCCATCTGACAAATTTTATTTTGCCCTTCTTTCCGAGTATATGTAGTGCACACATCTAGGGTTTTCTTTTTGGGTAACTATAGTGCTTTCGATATTAGATCTATCTATCGACTTTTACAAATGAAAGGTGTTCCAAAAAATAGGAGATACATTGTTAAGAGATACTCGTAAATAGGTATGTAAAGGACATTATCTGTAGGATATTCGATATATACACCCGTTAAATATGTATATGTAAATGTACACTAGTTATCCATTCAAATTGAGATTTTTGCAATCACGTCAAGAAGTAAATGATTTTTTGACTCGTTTAAAAATAACAATAGCGTCCCGGTCTCCATTGAGTAAACAAAAAAAAGCATATAGTTCTTCGTATTTAATTCTTTTATTGTTTTTTATATGTACATATACTATGTATAATGCTTTTAACGAACAAATCAGATATGTATCAGTATATTTTTTTACTGTAATAAAATAGAATTCAAGTGTCGTTTTAAGACGTATTCAATGGATGTTTCACTATATATTTACAAAATTATTGAATAAAAAAGAGTTTACATTATGTATAACATTCTTATTTAAAAATTATTTGATGGCACTTTTACTTACATACATATTTTGTGATCTATGCTTATCACAGATATAATTTATTTAAATATTTTCTTAAAGGAAATACTTCTAATTGCATCAATACTCAATCACACTGCCTCCTGGCTTTGTACATATCAGAAATGAGACGTACTATTGTTATATCTCCGATGGTTTTTCGAAAAAAGATTTCTTCGATGGTAAAACTAGATACGTTATTCATTTCCGTCACAGTTTGCATTAAACTGTCGTATTTCATTAAATGAGTTCCATGAACACTTCTAATATATGTGAGCAGCGTATTTTTTGCTTCTTCGTATAGCTTTATTATTCGTACCGGCTCTATAAGTCCCTGAGATTCAATTAAACTTGAATTTTGTACGTCTCCACTTAAGCTTAAAACAGCAGCAGCTGGTTTTTTGAAAAGGACGATTTCGCGCAAACACTCATACTCGTTATTATCCACATTCAAATGACGTAACTGATTTAGAATTTCCTGGAATATGTGAATCTCACGAGAAACAACATTAACCATGCCCCTATTTGAATTTTCAGCCTCGTAAGCGAGAAGTACTTGCATAACATTAATTGGTGTTAAGCACTGAGCCATTCCAATCATAAAGAGCTCTTTCCAAGATTCTTCAAGAAGAAGAAGCTGATCAGACATGGGGAGTTCTTTAAAAGTTCTCATATTTTGCACCCAGTTAAAGTTTTTAAATAAATGTTCGGCGGCTGTTTCTTTGATGTTCTCCGTAGCCATAAGAGGTGGTGTTGGTGGAAGTCCCCGATTATTTAATGAATTCATGTACACAGCAGTTGTGGCGTAGAAGTTGTGAGTTTGCGCACTTCTAGGTACTGATAGATCTAAAACCACCGGCGGCAAACTAATAGATTGATGCATTTGTAATGCAGCTAAAGTCGGGTTTATCATAAGATCTTGTGGCAAATGTGGTAAATCAGCAATCATTGCGTCCTTATACATGGCCATGTGTCGTCGTAAAGTTGAATTTCTGGGTCCTCTTTCATGCTGCACTGCATCTTTGTTCATACCAACGTCGAAACACTTTCTAAGTCGACAGGCTCGACACTGATTTCGGTGGGTTTTATCAACAACACATAATTCTTGTTTTTGTGACTTGCAAGCATATTGCCGATTTCGTCTTATGGAACGTTTAAAGAATCCAGCACACCCATCGCAAGCATATATTCCGTAATGCTTTCCAGAACTATGGTCTCGGCAAACCTTACAGGGCACATGATATAATATCCGACCTTAAACACGGAAATGAATAATGAATTAATATGCATATTTGTGTACGTAACAGAATTAAGAAAACGTTTTTTTTTTAACTTTTTTGAATGCTTAAAGCTTTGGAAGGAGATGTATAAGCATTATGACATTTAAAACTTACTTGACGTTGAATTGGATAACCGAACTGAATTGAATTTTGAATCCATTAATTCGTTGGAACTTTCATAAGTTTCCATCATTTTTTTTTAAATAAAACCACTTAACTTTTAGAGAAACTATTTATTTTAAATTATGTGTATATTGGTTGTTATAGGTGTTTAACTTCTCTTTTCTAACTGTGAGATCAACTCACTTCAACTGTTTGCAATACAATGTCACAGCTTGCGATCAAGAAACATGTTTTAATACGCTCATCCCTAATGTTAATGTTATATTGTTCTGACCATGGCGACGATCAACCCTAGCATTGAAATATAAATTCTTTATTTTCATTGGTAGAATTGAGTGAGGAGTGGCTACAAGCCCATAAAGAGCAGATACTTCAGGTAGATCACGATACTTGAATGAGAACGTATGAGTATATCCTGGAATATTCAAGTAGATTTTATTAATTTTCTTCTTCGTTTTTTAAATCCTAAAAATGTTTATTTGGGAGGGAAAAATTTCATGGCTTCATTTAAAATACGAGTAGGTACCTGTACTACTAAATTTAAGGGTCACAGGAAACGTAATGTGGTGGTTAAAGATACTTGCGAGTACTAATTGCTCATTTTCTTTCCGTTTTTTGTTACACATTTATCGTTTTATGACACAGTTTTCTTCAATAATTTTATGAATCGGTTTTATTACTACACATGTTCATTCATAACTAACATTGTAATTAGTAACTATGCTGCTAAACACTTGAGCATATTTTGCAATTCTCAGTAAGGAAAGTACGTATTTACAGTAACATCCTATTCGAAGATTTTTTATATTGTTCGTACATAGAATACCCTTTCGGTATGGCATAAAACGATTTAAGAGGAAAATGATTGTAAAGATAAGACTGGAATTCCCAGCGTTATGAATGGAATATTTATCAATATGTAGTTGACTTGATTGCAAATACACAGTTGCATATGGTAATGGTTTTATGAATGAAGTTATAACTCGCCGGGGTTTTCTGGATTGGTAGTGGTTTTTTTTCTTTGCACTTATTATATTATTATGTATGAGGGATTTATTCTGTTATATGGTCGATGCTTCTTGCTTCATTGTGGCATAAGTACTACTTTCTAGATATATATTTTAAAAAAAATGTTTTAAGTTCTCAAGAAATCTAAAATATGAAAAAGTTATTTCGAAATGATAAAATATAATATGAAATTATGTCTGAATCACTTTCTTTGTTTGTTTATTCAAGCTTTTTCTATTTTCTCACTAGGCTAAATTGATTTTTTTTCTTATTTTTAAGATATTTAACCCGTAAAACTATATCTATGCTACATAAATTTAACAGCACTGCTACTGCACCTTGGTAAGCTAAGTCCGCGTATCTTAGTTTTATTCTAAAGGTCGCTATAGTTAATGAGATGAAGGCTGTTGCGTTTGCATTCGAATATTGACAGTAAAAATTTGCTACCCAACCTACGCATACATTTCGTTTTTAAAAGGCTTTCAAGATTTAAAGCGGTTCCGTTTTTGTTTTATGTTCATAGTATTTATGTGTGAATAAAGCATGAACATTTAAATTATGTTTTGCTCTATTTATACTGAATTAAAAAAAAAAGGAATCGAGAAAAAAAAATTGGTATTACATTAATACTCGTAGATTAAGAATTCTCAGCCCTTTTGTTATAAAGCGAGATGCGTGTGTTAAAGCTTGTTCTTATTTTTAATTTATCGAATATTTTGCATATTTCTGCAAAAACTCTGTCAAATGTGTGTTGCAGTTTTAGCTGTCGAGTAGGTTCGATGCGTTTTGATCTTCTTCGAGGAATGTACAGGGGTATCAGCTTGTTGCTCAACTACACTGAATTCAGTGGACCAACTCGAAAAACAGATTTATTTTACAAAAATTACTAAAATTGATCAACTATATACGAAGCTATTCAATTGTTTTATATACTGTACAAAGCTGAATAACTAGGTCTACGAATATGAGGGTTATAACACAAATTAAATCAATTAGTGAATATTGCACGACAGATAAAAAAAAAATATTTTACCGCTTAAGCTAAAGCTAATAAAAACTAAGTAACAAATAAGAGTTCACCTTGATGCACGTTAGTCCAAAACTCAACTTCATAAATCATACAGTAAATACGATCCTACATTAAGTAAATGTTTTAAGTGTATGCAATTCAATTATTTCTTTAAAGCTTTTTTTAATGTAAAATATGACGAATCGCATAAAAAAGTATTAAGATCATAAATATGCTTATTGTTTGCTCAAGAGAGTCCAGTTACCACTCATGATTATTGCTAACGACGTACCTACTGCGATATCAGATAAAATAAATACGAATTGTTAACTAACTTTCTCGAGAACCTAGCTGATATGGTTATGATTTTTGTATTAAAATTAAAAAGAAAACTTCACAATAATAATTATCAGATCAACAATTTTTTTGTTATGTAAAACAAAGTAGGAGGACTAAAATCGCAATCCCAGATTTTCAGTGCATGCTTGTGCTTTGCCCTTCGTATTTGTTTACTCATCTAATATGTTCAATTTAAACTTTCAACTAAAAATAACATATAAGCAATGAATGCTTTTAATTTCAACTTCAGACATGTAATTGTCTTACTTAAAATATCAAAAAACTGATAAAGACACGTCATACCCGGTGAATTTTCAGATGATAAGTCTCCTTCCGATTATCAGCAAGGTATTCGAAAAGCTGATCAATAGAGTTCTATCTAAGCGGGTTAGGGACAAAAATCTATTGAAGTTCCGGATAATCATATCGATTTCAAGGCGGATATGATATACCAAATGCGCGCCTAAACTGCTCTCTGACATCCAGTGGAACTAAAGTAAGGAATAATGCATGGGTGCTCGCCTGATCGGCTTGGAGAAGGTCCTCCACTTAGTGTGATTGGTAGGACTACTCCCAAACAGAACAGTTTAAGCGTTTTTTTGATATTCTCAACAGTAGATAGTATATCATGAATAATGCCAATGTGAATTTTGCTGGATCATTAAACATTAAAAATGATCTGCAACAAGATTAGATAATTTCACTAATTCTATTTAATATCCACACAAGTGATCTTGTGAGTTCAATTCACTGTGCCATAGCGCAAGGAGCCGCGTACAGCCCATGCTCAAAAATCGAGTCATAATATTACAAAATGTTTTTGATTGAATTGAATGATATTGCGGATACTAAAAACATTTTGAAGAAGTTATCGACTGTGCGACTATGCGAGCCCCACTCGACTTTCATTTCGTCATCTAAATTGATTCGACGGCAAATTTCTAAAGCAATGACCCTAACTAACTCCGATGCACTACCCCAATTATCCATATCACGAGAGCGCGCTATTTGTGCCCCCAGAAGCGTTCCTCTATGTTGATATGAAAGAGGAGTTGATACATTTCCATTTCGCCCGTACAGCTGCAGACTTGTAACTTAACTTTGATATAGACGTCGCACACTGCAATGCGGAAAGTATGATTTCTCTGAATTAAAATAGTTTAAGAAGGCTAAGATAATTACACTTTTCTTACTAAGCAATAAAATTATCCTATTTAATTACGTCGAAAGACATATACATATATTATATGTTAGGTTTGGGGTCAGTAAGTTAACATCAATAATTTTGCTTAGATTTTCAGTGTAAATGAATTCAATATAATATAATAAAAATGTATAATACTAAAAGAGAAGTTTACTTAAAAAAGCAATGAAATTTAACCAGCATTTATTTTGAAGTCACTGATTTAATCAGTTACTCGAATTCTTCGAAATCCATTAATACTTTATATTATATGAAAGCACATAGTATTGCCATTTCTAACTTTGTAACTACATTCACATTTGTATAGTTTTTGCATTTAGTCCTGTAATTGAGTGTTGAATCAATTTGAATTCTACTTATAAATGTATGTGCAAACTAGTACTAAAATGTTAATCTACATAACTAACCTATGCACACATATTTTTGCCTTATTAACTTTTTAATTGCATTGTGTAAAATGAGATCTTCAACTGAAGAATTATTATAATTCATAGAATTGGATAAGGCATTAATTGGCTTTAATATGACTATCCACAATTATGTTTATTTGTATCATAGCTACGTGTATAGCTTTTTTCGATCAACTAAAAACATATAAAATGACCCAAAATGTTAAACGCTTTTAAAAAACGGCATTTTATAACATATTTAATATAACACAAATATTATTTTAACTTAATCGATTAGCTCGTGTAGTTTTTACTCGAGTATTCGACTATGTAGCTGTAAATGGAGTTGGTCGTCTTCACAAGAAAATTCAAGATAGCAGGATAAGCCTTGATACCGATGTCAAAAAAAACACAACTTTTATCCCAATCAATTTAAATGGCACTACTTTGAGTTTCGAAGAGTACCAAAAATCTATAATGGGACACGGTAAGCTGAGGTAGACAAAAAACTTTTGCAGTAATAGCGCCTTCAAATTCGAGTGGCACCTATTCTTTTGAAAACATAATATTTTAAAAAGCTAAGACATAACCTAACCTTTACGTTCCTCGCCTTAAATTCAATTTTTAAATAGTATACTTTCAACATACTCGTACCTCTAGGAAGCAACATCAAAACATTTCAGACAATTTAATTGTGAAGATTTGAAAACTCCAAGACAATAAAAAATTAAAAAACAATTACTCTATTCTACGGTCAGCTCTTTTAGGCACACGGAAGGCACTTGTGTCTTTTTTGGATGTATTAGTCTCGTCTTTTACATATTATGTATTCTTCTTATTTAGTTCTCATTCAGGTGGTGGGTGTTTTGTTTCCTAGCAATTGTCTACATTATCTATATTCCTCACAATGCACGCTATATGGACGTTTTCGCAACTTATAGCATTATAAGTGACTTTCAGATTGTTTTTCGCATATCTTTGCTATTTGCTTAGAATAAATTCACATCTAATGTATTGAATTCTTACTTTCTGATTTTGATGCTCTTTCAATATATACTCTATAATTCTCCTTCTGATTTTTGGTGACTTTATCAACACACGCTTTTATGTTATTAATAAGCTCAAGTCCCATACTTGAAGTTTACAATATTAGTGTCATTGAGTCAGAAGTGGTACTACTATCTAGAGAAAGTCAAACTACGTACTTTTGCACAATTTTAAATTGGTATTAGACTTTATTCACGATATCCAAAATTTCAGTCTTGGCTCAGTTGCTACCTGCTATATCCTGCTTTATACAATGTGTAAATAGGATTTATGATAGATTAAGTTCAGTAATTGCGATAGACGAGAATACTGCTGTTATCAACTAATAAGAAACGCCCGTTTGATTATAGTTTTTTTTTCCATTTAACTAACTATTTTAAAAAATATCAATGGATAATCATTTTATTAGTTAAAGTGCATACATATATGGAAAATATGACATATTAATGTCTTACACATATTATCTTAATTGTAAAAATAATAAATATAAAAATTATTACTGTGCTCAATAAGTATGTGCTGTTATACGAAATATGAATTTCGGGTATTATACAAAAGTTTTCATGCCATCTAAGTTATTTCGCGTTAATCGTGTAAGAAAACCAGAATAAATATGTGTCCGTTATTGTTAGCAGCACACACATACATAATCAAACACCGTTTTTGCCAGAACTAAGTTTGCTTTTACTGTGTCATTTCTTGTTTCAGAACCTTTTTTTCCATGATAGTTTTTGTAATTGGTTCACTGATATGTATATTTACTCGTACATGAAAAAAACACAAATTCACACGACATGTATCCAATGGTTCACTCTTTACTTGTTAATTGCCGAAGGGCTGAAAAGGATTAGAGATTTGATTACTGAATCTGAAACTGAAAACGGGTGGTTTAAACATGCAGAAAAAGTTTAATATAGCATTGAATTCAATATAAAAATATATTTTTAAAATGACACCGCGAAATGATCCGTGTTTTAAAAATTGTTAAATTGTTATGGTTCTTCATGTTTTAAGGGTACACAGTTGTAGCCAATTTTTATTTTAACAAATGTATTGTATAATTTGCATAAATTTTAAAAGTATGAATTTATTGATTACTAAATTAATGATGTAAGTTTTTATTGGAACAATAGAATTCAGGCTGTAAACACCAGCATCCCGAATATGTTCCCGCAAATAAATAAAATATTTCGGAGGAAAGGTCAAAACGACCTTTCATGTCTAAAAACCGCCCGAACGACTGACAACGAACGCATACTCTCAACAGCAGGCATACATCCAAATGAAGCTGTTGATGATGACAACTTTTTTGTGATCGAAGATCCGCAGGAGACGGTAGAGGCTATAGGAGCGATTCTCCAGGAAGTGTACAAGGCGAATGACATCATTGGTCCGAACCACGCCCTGGAAAATCGAGTCCTTGTGCACAATTTCTACCTTCGAAATGAAATAATCGAATCGAAAATTCGGGTTTCACCCAGTTCAGTGACGAGAACATGGCAAATAGTGTCATCGGGAACAAACACCGTTCATGTCGCAGGAAGAGCTTCAAACGATCTTCGACGCAGTTAGAAGTAAGAAATCAGTGGGAACCGATGGAATACCGAACATTGTGCTTCGATATCTCCCACTAGAAGCAGTGGACATTTATACCACCCTGTTTAACAATGCAATGAATAATGCACATTATCCAGCGCATTGTAAAACTGCGGTGGTACATCCTATCCCCAAAAGGGATAAAGACACCTCCAATCCGGCGAATCTCCGGTCGATCAGTCTCCTTCCAAACATCAGTAAGGTTTTCGAAAAAGTCATCAATAGAGTCACGACTAAGTGGGTTGAGGACAGAAATATGGTTCTGGGTAAATAATTCGGTTTCTGATATCTAATGGAACAAAGCCAAGAAGTAATGCCCGGGTGCTTGCCTGATTGACTTAGAGAAGGCCTTTGATACTGTATGGTAAGAGGGGACTCATCTACAAGCCAAACAGGCTTTTGTAAACCACTGCTGTATATTCTTTTCAATATGCTCACCGATAGACAGTTCATCGTGAAAAATGGCTGTGACTTCTACCGGTGTATTCAACATTAAAAACGGTCTGCAACAAGGTGCGGTCAATTCACCAATCCTTTTCAACATTTACACAAGTGATCTGATAGGTTCACTTCACCATGCCATAGACGACTTAATCGCGTACAGATCAGATCCAAAGATTGAGATTATAAACATTCTCTTACAACGTGACTTCGATAAAATTAAACGAAATTGCGACGACTGGAAGTTAACGATCAACCATTCTTTTTAGGACACCTTTGTTTGGGGCGAAATTTTCAAATCGTGGAACAACAGGGGCAGCCGCTTGCTTGTCGAAATGTAGTCTGACACTTTCGGATCTGGCTAGATTAATATCTATATTTTAATATCTGGCCAGAGCCAAAGGCGCTTTTGGTATTACAAGGAGACTGTTTTATAGCAGGCAACTCGATGTGAGGGTAAAGGTGATCTGCTACACGGCCCTTATCTGGCCTTTTCTTGTATTTGGATGTCCCGTGTGGTTTAACGTGAGAACAAGTCTTTTGGAAAAGATTCGGGTATTTTAGTGGACTTTTCTTAGGGCTTGTCTTCGCCGATTCAGAACACCAGAGTTTGAGTACACAAAATTCTATCCTAAAGAGGTCTTGTACAATAGGGCGAACCTAATAAAAGTGGACAATTTTGATATTAAGTTGATTCGAAGGCACATTGCAAGAGTAATGACCTCATCGAATAACCTGATCTCTGGGGCTTACTACCCCAATTATATGTATCACGAGAGAGTGCGCTCTGACGGCTTTATTCCTCGGATAGAGGATTGGCGATAGGATAGATTGGCGGTGCCGTTAATCTTCCAGCTGCGGACAGGCGACTCAACTACGACAGAGACGTCGCATACGGCAGTGCGGAGCGTCTCCGGTTCAGTAGGGCGGTAGGGAGTCGCGACATGAGGGATGTTGCTCGGCAGCACCAAAAAATTTCGGTGGCTTGCAGAAGAAGGGGAAACTCCATTGTCGAATTCCTCCAGTACTAGTTAGCCTCGTCAGGGAGCGGAGTGGGTCTGCTTTATTTTTAGTCATTGCCGGCTTACATAGGTTTAGGTAGGGTTAAGGTAGATTGAAGACCAACAATTATAAGAATAAAAAACAAACAAAGTAAAATAAAAACACTTAAAATAATAGAAAAAAAAATTAAAAACATAAAACAAATAAATAAAAACAACAGAGGTGGGTAACCCTTTCTGAAAAAGTGGTTATCCACACCACACCAAAAAAATGTTAAGAAATACGAGTAGTACTTATACAATAAGATAGTTTAAGTAGGTTGAGAAGATTAAGATTCATTTTAGGTAGTTCTTAGTTTTTAGTCTTAAGTTTTATATTGTAATAAAAAAACGTAAATTTTAATAAGTTTACAAATTTAAAAAAAAATGTTTTCTTAGTTTTAATTATATTTAATTTAAAAAAATAAATATCTGTACGGCACGTCGAAAGACAAAATTCAATTTTTAGGTTTAAATTTGAGTGAACGCATGGGGTCAGTAAGTTAGAATAAGATAGTTTTCTAAACAATTTAAGCTAGTTCTTAAGCGTTTTTTTGTGTAGCATGTAAGAGTTATTGAATTGTCGAAATAAAAATGCATTTAAAATGAAATAAATGGTGTTATTCATAAGTTGTTGGTCTGTTGATATGTATACCTGTGCAGCCCATAGCTTAAAACACCAAAGTGAATAATTTTTGCATTAGACAGCTACCTGTTAGGAAATTATTCCTTATAAAAATTCTGTGAAGTTAGCATTTTCATACTTAGAATAATCAAACTCATAGTTGAAAGCTTGATCTTTTTTGCACCCGTTCACAAAAGGCAAGGCCCAATTTAATTGGATTACCATTCGTCGCTCGTTTCGTTGTGAAAAATGTTCGAATTAAGGTCTGTCTAACTCTCTTACTTTCGGCAGTGGCATTTATTTTTCTAATAATAAACAATGGTTCTGTTAACTAATACCAATAAACAGTTCTCAAAAAATATTTGTTTCTACTTTATAGAGCCATTAGCAAAATATATTCAGATAATTTCCCACTTGATTGTCCTTCTTCTTTTTTGTATTCGGGTAATTTTATTTATTTATCTATTCAATATATACATATGTATATATATATATTACTTACAAAGGAAGATAAAATTATATTTTACAATGATTTGTAAGCCTTTACATTAACAAATTTGAAACTAGAAAAAAAAACAGATTTCAGAGAAAAAGCAAAGTACAAATTTTGTATAAAAGAAAAAATTAAGAATTAGTAAGAAAAGAGAAAGTACTAAGTTCAAGATTAGTTCACAAAAATGTTTATAAAGAGTTCAAAAACATGTTCATATAAGTTTGTGCATATTAGAAAGTAGCTAGTGTTGTGAGTAAGCACGACTAAAATTCATTTTTGCTTGTCATTGTTCTTAGATCAGTAGGTAAAGAGTTCCAGAATCGGACAGCTTGAACAAAGAATTGGCGCTCAGAAGTGAGACAGGATTATCTTGGTTATTAAATAAATGCAGAAGACATAGCGATTTGTATTTTAGAAGGGTGGGAACAATGTTTTGAAGGCTGTTCACATATAAGGGGAAGAGATGAGCTCCAAGAATTGATCCCTGTGGCACTCCACTTTGGATGGTTAACAAATTCGAGCTAATTTCACCAATGCAAACATACTGTTTTCTTCCATTTAAGTAAGACCTAATAAAAGCTACAGCGAAGCGAAACAGTCTTTAAGCTTACTGCCAATGACAGTAGGTTGACTGTATTAAATGCGTTTGAAAAGTCAAGCAATGAAGAGATCGTCGGATGCATCAATTCCATTCAATTCAATTTCTTCAAATTTCGACGGAATTTGTGTTTAAATTTCCCGCCAATTAATCTGCTTTACGCTAACTCAATGTATATTATCTTCATTTACTTGAAGACTGTCATAACTCAAAAAATGCGATTTTGCAGAAAACGAGTTAAAAGTTTTCAATTTACTATTGGTACATATGAAATGAAATACCGCATATTCTCTTCTACCGGGGAGAGTATGCAAGATATAATTTTGAGATTTTTACACAATATTTTCATTTTTTTTTATAATTTGCGCGCGCACAAGGGATTATGTACCCTTAAAATGTTCGCACAACGCGGGCGAAGGAAATTTAGGGAGGGAGAAAAGAGAGGTACCGATGTACCGTCATAAGCGATTAAAACTTATTCCGAAAAGATGCGTGCACTACATTTCGAGTTTTTTCATTTTGAAGACAGCTAGTACGATATTTAGCGACATGGTCCCTAGGAACCTGCGTGTATTATGGAGAAGAGATTATGGAAATAAAGGGTTAACAAAGATATTTATACTCGTATATAAGAATTGGGCAAGAAAATATTTTTTTTTATGGTCCTTCTTCATATACTATCCTTATCTATGTCGTATGACCAATAACATGATTATAGGGAAATCAGTCGAACAGTCGAACTGCAAGCAGCATTTTCGCATCCGTTGATGGTTATTTTATGAAAATTATTTATTGTTTTCATTTGTTGCATTTATTCTAAAAAAGGGTGAGCTTACGGGACTTGTTTTGGCATGGTCATGCATCTCGAATTTTCCCCTACCTGTTTTGGGTGCCATATGACAAATTATCTAGAAGGTGCTGATTTTAATGTGTCCGATGTCGAAATCCAAGTGATGATGAGTTCGATGAAGACGACGATGATGAGATAGAGAAGCTTCTTGAAGAAGCTGCTACTGCCACTGCAGCTCATCATCAGGCTGAGACTGAAGCTGCCCATTTTATTTCCAAAAATGACACAAAATGGTAAAAAGATCCACCAACGAGTAGTCGCATTCGTCCTCATAATATTGTCGATTACACTAGAAGCAAGCCAGGGTTATTGAAAAACTTGGTTCATGATCCATTTACCATCTTTCTATCTCTAATCACGGAAGATATGGCTCACATCATCATTTGAGAAACGAATCGCAAAGCCAAGATAATCGTAAAGCCAGATGACATCTATATGGAATGAAGCAAATCTAACTAAGCAGAAACAAAATAGTGTTGGCTCATTTTGTATGCTGAAATGTGTAAATCAAACAGCGAGCCTGGTAAGGAACTATGGGGCCCAACTCATGCTCCAATAAATGAAGCCGCTTTATCATATAATCGTTTCATATCTATCACAAAGTTTATTCCCGGAGAAATTACTGATAAGCAAAACTGCTGCTATTGATGATTTGTGGTTTATGTTACAGGCTAATTTGGCAGAAGCTTACAATCCGCACGATTCGATGACAGTGGACGAACAACTTTTTCCTTATCGAGGACGGGCACGTTCCACACAATACCTTCCATCTAAGCCAGCGAAGTACGGAATAAAAGTATGTTGGTTGTGTGATTCGAAGGGTATGATTTATGGTGGAAAGATGCCGGAACAGGCGCGCGAGATCAATCAAGGCCAAAATGTCATATTTCGCTTGTAATGTTCTACAATATGATAGATATTGCAGCATTGGCCTCAATCATAATATACAATGAAATTAATCCAGTCCAAAAATCGGATAAATGACTATTATTTTTAAAATTGTTGACGAGACTTCAGTTTCAAACATTGAAGAACGAGTCATCAATCTACGATTAAAGTGCTATTCCAAAATTCGAAATGCTATGGAGGCACATTTCATGTTGTGGTAAGTTGAACGGAAGGCCACGTAAAAAAAAAATTAAGTAACAACCCCAACACTAGGACCTATTCCTTCGTTTGTACCGCGTTTAAATCGGCCATCATGCCACTTATGTCGTGCGGAGTACAAAAGCCGGCGGAAAACCCGAGCGTATTGCTATAGCTGAAATAATGCTGTTTATGCTGAACACTCAGCACTTTTATATTGGTGCCAAACCTACACTAGCTACACAGACAAAATAAATATTTAAACAATATATAAATTTTATACCTATAAATTTTTTGTTTATTTTCTGTTATTTCTCTCTACAATATCTTGTTGTACATTGTACAAAAATCCTTCTAGGTCCCTATGGACCTATCGAAGAAGTTGCTATCGAAGCTGTCGCTGATCGGAGGGTTAAATGAGTCTGTTTGATTTAGAATCTATTATTCTTAAATACCTTAGTATAGGTTCCGAAAGGTAATTTCTAATCCATTGAAGAAGAGAGTCATCGATCAAAATGCACGCATTTTCGAAAAAAGGGCCTTAGAAGTATGACTTGATGTAGACTTTGGTTCCACTTTTCGGTGAGACATGCAGTCAAATCATTAGTGGACCTGTTGCTACGAAAACCGTACAGCCGGTCATTAAGAAGTTTCCCGGTTTCGATATATTTCATAAGCTGACGATTTATCAGTGTTTCCATGACCTTGGAAAGAGGGGACGTTAGTACAAGAGGAGGGAGAAGAAGATTCGCATTTCTTAGGGACGGGTTGGACAAATGCTCTTTTCCATCTGCTCGGAAAGAGTCCTAAAGAGTAGGATTGATGAAAGAGCTTACGTAGTGGTTTTGCCAGCGTAGAAAAACACCTTTTCAGAAGAAGGGGAGATATACCATCTAGACCAGCGCATTTGTGAATATTAAGAACTTTAAGTATACTTTCTGCTACATGAGTGTGAAAGTGGATTTCTCCTATTAAAATTTAGGCGGAGACGTAGCACAGTCTGGGAGTGTTGAACTGGCCGCAAAGTGTGCAGCAAGCAGATTGGCTTTGTCCAAAGAGCTGACAGCTGGAATGTCATTATAAATGAGCGTTGGGATGAAAGGTGAGGCAGAATTTCTAATGTTTTTAATGAACGACCATCAATTTTTACTGCCTTTGGGACATTGTAGTATTTTTTGCCTCAGCGTTTGGTCGTATAGAAATTTCACACGCTTGGGAAAGGTGTTGCAGTTATTCCTGGTTCATTTAAATTTTTGCCGGTTTTCCTCTGTCGGGCTGGTCTTATAGGACCGGAAAAACATTTATTTTACCCTGACAGCCTCTTTACAGCTCGAGTCGTATCACGCCTTTTCCTTCGGTCTGATACTTTTTATCCGGTGAGGGATGAAGGATCTCATTTCAAAGAGAATAGTGTATGTGATTATATCAGCAGCGGCATCCACGTCGTTGTCGAGGAAACGTAACGACGAGTTGAAATTCCTAAAGAAGGTGTTAAGTCCGCTCCAATTGGCTTTCTCGTATTGCCATACTGTTCTTTTAGGAATTTTTTTCTCTAACTGTGTGGTCAATGTACAAGGATTTAGCTGATATGACACAATGGTCCGAGGAGCCTAGAGGTGAGAGCACATCAAGAGTGTGCGTGTGAGAGAAAAAGTCCAGGGTGTTGGCGGTATGACTATCAACGTCGGGGATTCGCGTGAGCTCATTTACAAGCTGGGTCAAGTTGTTTACCGAAGAGAAGATCTCAACACACCGTCCTTTGGGTGTTGTCTGTTCAGAATGTCGAATGTCGGGCGAAAATCGCCCGTAATAACGATTTCAGTATGGGAATACAGCGATACAATTCTTTGTAAAGAGTCAGAAAGCGCATCAAACTCGTTAAAGGTTGAATTGCTGTCCAGTTTGGGGCTTCTTTTAATAAAGCAGTTGTGGATAACTTGCTTACGGAGATGATATTTTAAATACATGAAATTGAATTGCGGATTGGACTAGGGACTAGGGACTACATAGTGGTGGAGTTTGGTAAGCTACATCACTACGAAGGTAGATGGCGAGACCGCGGTGAGAAAAGAATAATGGCACTAGTTCGTAGCCAGGCAGTGTCAGATCAGAATAATCTGAGAGGTGTGGACGGGGGTCTACTTGTGTTTCAGTTAGTGCCCAAACAGCTGGTCTATATTTACAGACGTGGATGTACGCAGAAAAGTGATCACTTTCTAGCCCGCGAATATTTGCTATGTCCACTCTAAATTTCCTGGCCATTAAAAGGAAAAAAAAAAAAACACAAACACCGACGATGCTATGCAAGGCTGCTTACCGAAACAAATTGTTGTACGTGTTATGCCCTTACAACAATATGAAACGGCACACCAACAAAATTGACATTCACAACCTGCCATTCATCGGTTGTTACAAACACTCAGTCATTGCCTTTGCCGTATAAAAGCAACACCACTCTGACCGGGGGCAGGATAATGGATGCCCGCATGTATGTATATATATATTTTTTTTCAACCATTGGACAGCACAAGTGTTTTTTTTATTATTATTTATTTATTTTTTTTTTCACTTTATTATTGGAGACCGCACGCGCGCCGATTAGATATGATTGGGAAGTAGTGATTTTTTTTGTCACTGCAGACAACGATTGAAATGATGAGCGCACTCGTCAGAGGTCAACTCTGTACTCAAAATATGTTGCAAAATATAATAACTTATGTATGTCCAGTGTATGTATGTATATGTATATGAAACTAAACTTTTCACGGTCAACCACCACATTTGATTTTGTTCCATCTCGCTATCGATATATTAACTCATTTTGGCTATTCTTTATCTATTCAATTAAGTTGTGGAATTCATTACCAATAATTATAATTATAATTATATATACCTAACTTAAATGCATCTTCTTTGAGAGACTTTACTTTAAGTTTTGCTTAGTCATTCATCTCAGAATGAAGAGCTCAATAATTGAAGCAGTTGGTTGCTGCTGTCGTGCTAGTAATGTGCTGCGCTATTTTTCCGTCTAATATTGTGAAATGTACAATGTGCCGCACTGTGAAGGATTTGTTGCCGTGCTGTAGAACTGTTGGTTGGAAGTTATCTATTTCACTTTCAACACACTGTTTTGCAGATTTTATCAATTCTGGGGTTTCTTTTTGAAATTGAATCCTTAAAGCTCTTCAATATCGAGTTGAGTTGAGAAGTTGAGGAAGGTCGGGGATTGATCCAAATTTCTTCATCTTGATTTGCAGCAAACGTTATTTTTAAAGGTACAATTGAAGTGAGCTATAATTTTGCGTCGCTTCTCGCTAGGGTTTGATTCATTTGAGTGATTCCACGTCTTGTTTTGTTTTTAAAGTTGTTCTTGTGGTCAAACAAATTTTGCAAAGGCACTTCGACAGAAAATTGAGAAACTTTCACATCACTAGGTGACAGTTTTTTTTCGCGTTTTGAATTTTTTTATAGCTGGGAAAAATACTATGCCCAATTTTTTTGTAGCCGCTGATGGTAATAAATGCTAAACAAAATCTAAACTACCCATCTCTAATGACAGAATTGTTATGAATTGTAAAAGATAAACACACCTAATTGCTTTATACTTTTTGTATTATGTCATTACCTTTCTCGTTTTGTAATTTACTTCACTTCCTTTTTTCATCGTAAATAAACCACACTGAATAACTATTTGTTATAGAGTCTTTTTTCATTTATTTAATTAAAGTTATAAGTTCGTAAATAATCATTCCGATTCTGAAATCTAGACAGTTTAGCCTGTGTAAAAATTGAAAGCACTATATCAGCGCTGAAAACTTCGTCGTAAAAAAAAAAACAGATTTCATTTTTGAGTGTAGTGGGGCAAAAAGCCCTTACGTATTCCAAAACAGATTAATGAGAGTTGATCGTCACTCAATTGTGAACAATTCTTCACGCGCAAATAATTTTCGACCAACTCGTTTCTAAATGAAATTTCACAAAGCTCTTCGTATTTAATTTTTATTGTCTCCACAGTGAAAAAGTATTACTTAAATCTCGAAAGCATAAATCAAAATGATAAACAAATAAATATTTCCAATAATATATTTAATGGCAACTAACTGGCTTCTTCTAAATTTTGAAACAATGTTCTAGTTTTAAGGGCATTTGTCTGTATTTGTCAATAAAATTTACAGGATTAGTGTAAAATAATATCAGGGACCTGATGAAGAAACTAGTTATTTTATGCCGGAGCTAAGCGGAGCTTTTTTGTAAGCTTAGTCAGCAACCAGGCACGAGATATTCTTAGATACCCTCCCTTTCTAAGAATTATGTGAGAAATAACTAAAAAATTGGGCATGCTAAATTAGTTTTCTTGTTTTTGTATATGTGAAAAAAAAAACGGTTAGGTTTCATTTTTGTATCTTTTAAAATACAGTCATGCGAAGGAAATATACTTCTTATTAAGAAATGCCCGATTTCGGGTAAGGTAATTAAAATCAAATTGATAAGTCTCTCAGCGCTATGAAAAATAAATGATATGGAAAAATGATTCTGAACCCTTTCCTTTAACTAATAATGTAAAAAAAAACACAGAAACAATTGAAAAATGCGTTTTTTTTCGCATCTGCTCCGTTGTGCGCCGTTCTCTCACTAAATTTTTTCAAAGGAAAACAGAATGTTTGAAACTCTTAAAATTACTTACTTATTTGCTTTAGGTGGCTCGATCTTTTCCGAGCTGCCTCCAGTTTTGCACCAGAATCTCGGTCTTCTTCTTCTCAGTCATTGGATCTTCACTCTTCTGTCTTGGTCGATGTCGCTGCACAGTTCGCTGTTGTATCTGCTCCTACACGCACCGTCAATGCAGACGAGATCGAACATCACTCGAAGAATTTTTCTCTCAAAGCAACCAAGAGCACCCTCATCCATTTCTGATAATGTCCATGCCTCTGCGCCATCGAGCAAGACTGGGATTATTAAGGTCTTATATAGGGTAACTTTTGTTGTTCGAGAGAGGGCTTTGCTACTCAACTGCCTTCTTAGCACAAAGAAGCAGCGTTTGGCAAGAGATATTCTCCATTAGATCTCAGCGCTAGTGTCGTTACCTGAATTTATAGCTGAGCCTAGGTAGACAAAGTCCTTAACTACATCGAAGTTATATTTGTCAAAGGTGACGTTCTGTCATCGGAATTTTGTGTTCTTTCTGCTTAACAGCATAAACTTGTTCTTGACTTCATTGACCGCTAAACTCAATTTTGCCACTTTCACCTAAATAACTGCAAAAGCACCACTGACATCACGCTAATTTCTTCCGATTATCGCAATATCATCGGTGTATGCGCGTAAGTTTTACATTATTTTTTCAAGTATGATGTTCAAGAAATCGCATGACAGCGCATCGCCTTGTCTAAATCCTTACTTGACATCAAAGATCTCGGTGAGATCTTAACGGACCTTGATGGAGTGGTGTGCATTCTCCATCATCATCCTGCACAGGCAGACGAGTTGGCAGGGATGCCAAAAAAAATACAATGACTCGTCTTTAAAGATGCTGTCATACAAAAACAAAAAAAAAAAAACACTGTGGCGCTGGCAGCCCGGTATGGGCCATGGCCTAGCTTCTTGACACTCATTTGTGTTGCTCATGTTTTCATTTTTGTCACGTCTGAGCGGGGCCTACGGTTTATCGCCGAGTCCGAACGGCGCTCCTTAGAAGCTTTTTCGTAGGCAATTTCAAAATTGCCATTGCCCGACGAAAGGGTGATGGCGATTTGAAAAATTGTTGGTGACCTAGCCAGGATTCGAACCCAGACACTCTGCGTGATAGTCCAATGAGCTAACTATCACGCCATCGCCATCGCCATCGATGCTGTCATACATGGCGTTGAAATTGATGAACCAATGATTTGAATCGATCTGAAGTTCATGCGTTTTTTCCAATGTCTGCCGTAGTGTGAATATTTGTTTAATGGCGGACTTTCCTGGTGGAAGCGACACTGATGTGGACCTATGACACAATACGGCAGTTAAGATCTTGTATGCGATGTTAAGAAGATTGATGATCGGACAAACAATGCTGAGGTTCCATTCATCGGGCATACTTTCGTCCGACCATATTTTAGAGATGAGTCAGTGTATGCTCTTTGCCATGTCATCGCCTGCCGCTTTAAAGAGCTCGGCGGTCAGGCCGTCAGCTCCAGCAGCTTTGTTGGACTTTAGCTTAGATATTGTTATCTTCAATTCATCCAGGTCGGATGGACCGAATTATTGGTCTATGTAGTCCAGGTTGAAAAGTTCATTGTCATTATTCAGTATACAGAAATGATCTTTCCAGATCCTCAGCATCGACTGCGACTCTATTAAGATGTTCCCTTGTTCTTTTCTACAGGCTTCGGTTTGAGGCTTGTGTCCGTGTTATGTTTTTTTCTACCTTTTGGTAAAACTTTCGAATCTCATTCTTGAAGTAGCATCTCTCAATTTCCCCGACCGCGCGCTTCTAATGCTCTTTCTTATTTCTCTTGTGAGGCTGGTGCTCGTCTCTCCTCTTCTACTTATAAAGCTCGTGAGCAGCTCTAATCTTTCTTTGCAGTGCCGCATTACGTGCGTCTTGCTTAGCTGCATGTGCTTGTCGGCATCCGTCATTAAACCAGGGGTTTCGTTGTGGTGGTCGTGGGAAACCTAGCAAATCAGTAGCGACATGATGACTTTTTGGCAGTAAGAGATTTAGAGAGGCTCGATCGGAAAAGGATTTGGCGGTTGTAGCCGTCAGACATCAAAATTTCTACAACATTAGCTTGTCTTGGCGTTGTTCGTGATATCCGCAACTGTACATTGGCTACAACAAGGGAATGGTCCGAGTCGATGTTGGCTCCTCGGAACGTTGGGACATCCATTATACTGAAGGAGTGTCTCGCGTTGATCGCAATGTGGTCAATCTGGCTGACGGTTGGTTGATCAGAAGTTCTACAAATCTCTTGTAAATATTGAGATGAGGTAACCGCGTGCTAGCTACGACAATGTTTCTTCCCGCCGCAAAATCGATTAGCCTGGATTCGTTATCGGAGGTGGTGTCTTGCAGTCTATATCTTCCTACAGTACTACCAAAGATGTCCTCTCGTTTTAGCCTTGCATTAGAATCGCCGAGAATAATTTTAATGTCATAGCTAGGGCATTGCTTGTAGGTCTTATTCAAGAGCTCATGGACGGTATCTTTGGTGTCATCATCTTTCTCCTCTGTGGAGTGTGCGCGCATATCTGACTAATGTTTGCAAATCAAGTCTTGATGAGGATTGCTACGAGGCGCTCTTTCACATGCTGGAAACTCAAGACTTGTTGCCTAAGTCTGCCTCCAACAACAAATCCTCATCCAAATAGACGCCGCTGTTGCCGTCGATAAAAATCGCCGTATTAGGTGTCGCAGTTTTTCATCCTCTTTTCGTGCAGCCCATCGTTACCCCTTAAATTAGCTATAGAAATATTAAAACAATTCAAAAGCATCAATAAGTCATGCTTTTTTAGCCACAAATGATAATATTTGTTTTATCGTCCAAATCTCGTGCAGGCCGCTATTGACTGATGTTAATTTAACATAAAGAGACCAAAAATAAATTAAACAAGTAATACTTTTACTTATGAAAGCCACATATGTTTACATTTTACTATATGTTCTTATTGTAAACCCCAAATATTTAATGATTTAAGAGCAAAATAAAAAAAAAAACTAGAGGTATACATATATAGCTAAAATTTGTTTCATTATTCCAAAACAAGTGCTTATATGCTCAGTCTCACCCATGCTTAAGTATGTTCATATATGCTTATGATATATACACTCGTAAATATATTTGGATTTATTAAAAACTCATGAAATTTATCTGATCCTATTGTGAGTACTACATGGAAATCAAATGATTAAACCTTATGCTTTTTATTATATGGTAAGTTGAAATGTTGAATAGTCAATTCAACGTTCACAGCGTAGTTATCCGCTGTCACGACAAAATAATGCTTTTGTCAGCAAGAAAGAGGGTAGCTTGTCAAACATAATAGACAGCAACAAATTCCTTAACTCCGAGAAATCTTTGCTCGTTTTCCTCAAACTAAACAAAAGAATGTAAAATAATAACCTACATATCAGGTTAACTTTAATATCGGAGGCGTGCCCTACCACATCAAAAGTGTTCTTTTGCTGCCATATTGCTCTTTTAGGCAAACAACGTTAGAACTGCACGTGCACGAAAAAGTATTGTTATTATGAAAAAAAAAATTTGCTTGCATTGTACGCGCATGGGAATATTTTGTGATATAAAAATGTTTTACACAAATAAAGATAGACCTATAATTTGGAGTTGAGTTGAATTGAAGCATTTTCGTTTGCATAGTAAAATCGTGTTTTTAATTATGATGTAACGAAACTCATTATAAAAAATTATGAATATAATAATATATATGAACATACAATAACATAATTTTTTATCAATCTGTGGGCATGAATCTTGGATGTTGCATGTGATCACAATTTGAGAAATGACGATCGTTTTCATGTACCGTGAACCGGGGTTACTTTGCTCCGTTTTTTTGCAGTTTGTTTTTGCAAAAAGCTCTTAAAAATTAGAAAATGTTTTAAAAATATCTATTCCTCTTTCTCTTATAAATCTTATGTGACCTGAAATTGTTTTAAATTATAATTTATAATATTTTTTTTTGTGGCTTAATAGTGGGGCAAAGTTATCCAAGGGACGGGGTTGTTTTGCTCCATCCGAAACTTTGGGTAACTGTGCCTGCATTTAAAGAGCTGCAACAATGTTGTCAAGAGTTTTTGTAGCTATAGATCCGAGGATTATTTTCCTGAAAAAAAGGTGAAAAATAACCCATACTTTTTTTTATATAACGAAAAAACCAAATGGCAATTATTATTTCTTTAAAAACTTGAAATAGGTAAAAAAAGCCCGAGGTTTTTGATGCTTTTCGTATAATTTCTGGATGTTAACAGCCTTTCTTGACAAACACTTTATTTTTCCCTACTCTCCCAAAGATAGAAAGCAAACTACGAATCGCGCCTCTTCATCTGCTTCGGGTATGCTTTTCCTTAAGCTTGTTCAAAATGGTTATTTTCTACACAAAAAAACACACACAAAATTGGACACAAGTTTGCACGTCAACTGTTTTTACCCAATAAAGCTATGCGATCGAATGATCCTACTCACGAATGAATATATTTATATGTGTTTATTGTGGTACTCTTAATATGTAGGACGAGACATGTCTGGGCGCAAAAAAATAAACAAACTCTTTTCGTTGGCGGCGCAAAGTTACCGCTGCTGGGGCAAACTAACCCCAGTTTACTGTAGGTCTATATTTGGAAATAAATAAAAATAAGTTTGCACTATCTAAAATGGCTAGGATATGTTGGTCGCATACACGAATGCACACCGATGGGTCTTATAGGAGGATCTAAGTCGCCATACGAAACTGGAGATAGCTGGCTGTGCATAGAGATGGCTGAAAAGTTAAGATGTAACTTGGATTTTATGCATTAACGCACTTCATTACGGGTTGTTTGAGGTCCTGATTCATTTCTGAAGCGAAAAAGATTAAACAAAATAAAAAAATAAAATACTGCAGCTGTCTAGCTCAAAAATGTCAAATATGATTGACGTACGACGCCATTTGCAAAAATTATAACATCTTCCGATGATTAATTTTGCGCCACTTTGTATAACAAACGCGATATAACAATTTATGACCCACAATTTATGAAACGCACTACTGCACAACAAGATTTGTTATCAATAGAATCTCGCAGTACGCATTCGGTTTACAAACAGCCAAGGTAACTACATATATCATTGTGAGATGTTGCAAGTTCTTTTGAATGTTTTCAATTTTAGGCAGATTAGGTCGAATTTTCAAACATAATTCCAAGAAAATCGACTGCACGTCTACAATAATGACTGTTAAGTTGTTGCGGTAAATTTTCGCGCAATAAGGTTTACCCTCTTTCCTCTCCATATCCTTTCGGTCCCTCTTTTCATTGAGTGGGAAGACAGAGCTCTGGCGGAAGTGGAGGGCAGCTATGGTCCCATCAGCCAGTGGACCACCGACCACAGACCTTGGAAAGAACCCACATAGGTTAACAGGCTATCTTACCCTCAGAGGAGGACGAATGGCTTTGGTCGGTGAAGCCCTAAGGACGGTATGGAGACTCTCGACGAACCAGGAGCCCAGGATGCGACAGGAGGTGCAGGAACACTATTGCCGCAGCCCGTAGGCTAGACGCAAAACTCGCAAGGGGCAGCATCAGACAGGACGTCTGAAAGTCGCCGACGTGTGGGGAGGGACGATCCTTTAAAGCCAGACAACCCAACACGATGATGACGGGTGGGGGACACAAAAGCTTGATGAATTCCATATCCTACAACCGATGTGGCACCACACTCCACCATTGATGTGGATACAACTAGCCTGAGAGCTAGCAGAGGCAAGCCGATTGAAGGGGAAAGAGATGACGGTCTCTTTTATAGCTACACCCCTAACAAGGGAGCAACGGAGAGCAACAGCGGTGTGCAGGTGGACGGCCAGCATAATCGAATACATCCTAACGACGCAGCAGCTTTAAAAGTCAGGTTCGATGGTAGAAGGGACGACGACCCCTTTGAAGCCAGCATCCCACGGAAGGAGCACCAAGGGAGCAGCAGAGACATTTCGATGGACGGCCAAGTTATGAGACAGCCTCCAGCGGAGTAACATAGACACATAAAACAAGAACAACAATAACATCAACATAAGAAATAATGATATTCATTAATAATAAACAACAACAATAACATAAACATCAATGTAAACAATAACAACAAAATAATAAAAACAATAACAAACTGGCAAAGATCAGGAGGGCAGAACGGCCCACAACATAACAAACAAACCCAACAAAGTAACATAACAAAAAAATTATGTAAGGAATGACCAGCTATTGGTCAGTCCCCATTCCCCCCAAATCTGACCGCGAATCCCCCGGGGAGGTAGGGACCCGCGGGGAAAAGTAGCACAGAGGCACCTATACTCAGATTTGTTTGGGGCGGCGATCTAGAGAATGGCTAGAATGGGATAAAATTAGTTTGGGACTACACCCACATAACCTTCCTACTTCGTCCCAGCACTCCATCGGGGGAAAAATACCCGGGCATCAGAAGAAGAAGAAACATTGCTTCTCGCAATATGCCAAATAATTCCAATATCTAGGGAAAAAGCTAGACATAGCTAGGATCCACGAACTTCCATTAACTCTCTCAGTGGATTTCTCAGTCATGACTGGAAGTGGGTGCCCACTCCAATACTGAGGAGCTTAGAAGTGAAAGTGAATGTTGTAAAGGTTGAGAGGCATAGCTGGACACGGGTGCACACACTAGCAAAACATGCTATTGTTGTAGCTAATAACCCCGTATGTTGGGTCCGCTAGCGCCAGATGAATGTGTGAGTGAGTGTGTGTGAGAATGAGTGCGTGAGTCTTGCGGGGGTTTGTGACAGCAAAGAAAAGATCTGGTGGTCACTTTGGTAACGACCAATTGTTGACAATTGCGAAAAACAATTTTTTCGAGAAAAAAAAGAAGAAATTTAGAGTAGAATCTCGAGTTTGTGCTAAGCAAAGAAAATGGGAAGGAAAAGGAAATCAGGAATAAGATTCGTCATAGGAGTACCAGTACAAAAAGGGAAGACTGTGTCAGAAGGGGTACAGAACCGCCAGGAATAAAGCTAAGTATGGTGTAGAATAGTGCAGTGAGAAAAATTAAAAACTATTATATATACTTATTCTTTCGCTAAAAAACCAGGTGACCGCGAAAATGTTTAATTACCTCCTAAAAGCATCTTAATATTGTTAGAGGTTGCTGCACATGTTTTTTACTTTACATCTGGAATCTGGTCGGACCACTCTCTCATATCTGCTACTTTCTCGTACACTGACCAGATTGAGAACAAAATCTCGAGAAAGGCTAAATAACTTCTTTAGAAATTTTAGCTGGTTAGATAGTTAAGACACTTATATCATAAAAAAGTAGGTTAATACATTATCATACATAGTTTTAAAGTCTACTTAGGTTAAGTCATTATTGACCGTCTACATAAAATATGAGTTTACTTACATACAACATTATAAACTCTAACTTTTCTCATAAGTAATTGCTTTTTCGACATGGTCGCTCGAAGCACCTTGTCTCGCACAATCGTTACATAGAACTAAGTGCAATCAGTACACCTCTTTCTCGCAATAGAAAGTTTTTCTTCGGTTGAGTTGATGTTTAAGAAGTATATTTCATCTTGTAAATCATATTTCATTTGCGGGTAGTATATTCTATTTTGGGAGCTCCGAACATCGTGAAAATATCTCAAGTACCTATCTCTTTCGATTATTAGCAGCAGCACACAAAGTTTAGATCTTTTACTTTCCACTTTTCTTTTCGCGAATACTCACTGCTTCGGTTTTGAATATCATCATCTTCGTCTTTTCAAGATTAAAACTCAAGTTCCATAGCTTTCAGTACTCATCTAGTCTGTTTCATACCCAATTGCTGGGAACATTATAGTACTGTATTCAGTTTAAACCGGTTTTGTCATTGACGTTAAGTATACACAGATTGCAACCTTGCTTGACTCCATTGATATTTAAACTGTTGAAGAAAAAAATTTGCTATCACAAAGGTACGAGTACATATACTGAATTTCCCATAAAATGATTACTTTACACATATTAGATATTCATACAAGGTGTCATGATAGAGTTATAAAAGTGCCTGAAAGAGAAAAATGTTTGCGTTGACCATAGCTGCCGCAATATGCAAGTCAGTTTTCATTTGCATCGGGTAAGTAACTTTTTTTTTTGTTCGTTTTTGTTTTCTTTTGTGTATTTTCTAGGCACGATATTTTGCTGTTGGTTTGTGTATACATTCATGTTTTACCTGTGCATGAATATACTTGTCGATACTGTAGAAGTTAATGGATTTTTATGATTGTGCTTTGAACGTTAAATTTCTAAGTAGGGGCTAAAAGTTACATGTGCCTGGGGCAGGTTGAAACATGAAACATGTAACAATATACAATATACTCCACATAACATTACTAGTGGATTCAAAAACACTGGCATTATTCCTTTTAACAGAGACATCTTCCAAGACCTTGTTTTTTTATTATCTTTTGTCAACGATAGACCACTAGCTGACCCTAATTCATTAGCTTTAGATGAAGGGGTCCTAAACTCTGGAGATGTACAGCCAGGAGTAATACCTTCACTTCACATACCACTATCTTTATCTAAACCTGGTACAAGCAGTATTACTACTGAAAAAATAGGACCTGGCAAGACAATAATAACTTGTGGCAGCTCCCATCCCCCAGGTGTTTCTGAATTGAGGTCTACATTGCCATCAGAACCAGGCCCATGAAAACTCTGTCAAACCAATTTAACCTTTTTTCCAGAAGCTGTTCGACCCTACCCAAAAGCAGCGCCAAGAACGGCAAAATGTAAACGTAAATCTAGGAAAACCGCTATGTTAACTGACAGCCCAGAAAAGCAAGCACTTGCAGAAGAACAGTCCAAAAAGCTTCAAAAACAAAAAGTTGTCAAGGTTACAGCAAGAAAAAAAGTGACAAAAAAATAAATATTGATTGATTCTTCAGATGAAGAACATTGCTTAATTTGCTACAACCTTTCGGACAAAGTTTGCCCGGTGAACACTGGATTCAGTGCATAACCTGTAAGAAATTGCCAACATTATTTCTTTTTAATTATTACTGTATCTACAAGATCTACTGTATCTCGCACATGAATTTTTTTGTTTATAAAATAAAAGGTACATATGTATAAATAAAATAAAAAAACGCATTGTTGTTACTTTTTACCCCTGATAGTGTTACAACCAATCCCAGAGACGGGGTTGAATGTAACAGCTATGAAATTTTATAAAATACTAAATTGTAAGGAGTTCAAATTGGAGATCTGCTAATATTCTAAAAGCAGTTCATAGCCAAAGGATTAATCTTTTCAGTGACGATTTTTCATTTGAATAATCTGCCTCTGATAAAGGCTCGCAGCAAATGTTCTCAAAATTTTTACAACCAACCCCGGTCTCCCCTATTAGAAGATTCACATCACCAAGAACAAGACAAAAATCTATTACCGGGCAAGCGGTTCCTCGAATTAACGCGTATTCTTCTCTATAGTCGCTTCCACAACTTCCTTTTATTTAATTCAACAAGAGATCTTGAACCATTTAACAGGTTTTTGCAAGCCAGTACTTATAATTTTAAGATAAATACTTTTTCAGTTGTTACTGTTGATTTAATTGGGGATTGTGCATATTGGATTATTGTAAAGCCTTACATTTTATATATTCCCATCGTCAAGCTTCAGAAATTTAGAATTTACATACTTCATAGACCCGCGGTAGCCACGGCTTCCTCGTGTATGTATAGTATGTTGTGCTTCACTGCGTATATCAATTTTAGTTCATGTCAGCGAATAAACTTATAAATCTACTTTCTTCTTCCTAAAAAACTTATGTTACGACTTGTAATTAAAAAAATTAGCAAATAATAATTTCTTTTTAAAGGGTGTAATATTATAAATAAATATTCTAAAATCTAATATTACCTATATGTTTGTATTCATACTGTTTTTGTTCACACGTGTGAAGTGTTAGGTGTTTAACCCATTTGTGTACAGCGGCTGAGGTGGGTTGGAACGCTTCTAACTTTAGCTGACATTGAGGTTGGCATTTGATTTGAGTTTGGCACATTATGTCAATATGTCATTGTCTACATTTTTGGATTTCTAAATTCATTCATGAAAATCTTAAGACTGGAAGGGGATTCTTCAATTATGCCTTGTGCTTCTCCACACATCAGACGATTATGTTGATAGTTTTCAGGATGATTTTTATCTGGGGTTTATTCTCGCGAACGATTCTCATCACATACGTTTAAATCTTTTTATGTACATGTTCCTGGGCAAATCGCTATAATTTGTGAACTTCATACCTGTGATCTTTCTTAAGTTGGAGATGTTTTTTTAATTCCAGTTTGACCGCTACTATTGCATTTCGTTCGCCTTTGTTTGTAAAACATTTTCCAGACTACATTTCGGAAGAAGGAGGATCTTGGTCTAGTAATCCAGCACATACCGATTTCGCTTTTTCTTTTATAAATAAGTACACAACGGCCTTTGTTTTTGTGATTCTCTCCATTATTTTGTCTAGTTCATTCTCTAGTGGTTTGCTACGCTACCCAAACCCAAATATTTTTATTTCGGCACGGCTTAACCTGTAAGGAGGTTGTCAGGTCAACAGTACTTCCTTATCGGTCTTGCAATACCTGACAGAAGAAAACCGAAAAAAGTTCGAATGAACCAGAAATAAATGCAATAGATTCCTCAAGATAATGGAATTCCAATACTAAAACGTTAAAAGCAATAGAAATTTTTTCTCGTCCTCCAACCCAATGCTTGTTTATAACGTTAATCCAGCCATCAGCTCATTGCAAAAGGCTAACCTGCCTGTAAATTTTACAGCTGACGCAAGACTTTCAGACGATAGATAATTATTTAAGATGAAACATCTTTGGCAAAAGCAATTAAAAAGAATATTTCACACCTCCTTTAAGTTTGCTATAAAGCATTCTTACCAAGGATCTAACTAAATAAACAATTCCAAAACAAAATTTCCAATGTTACTCCTAACTCTGGGGCATTCAAGGAAGTTTTTAGAACTGTAGGGAACAGAACAGGTTCCATTGTGGACAAGTGAAAAACAGGACTTCCACAATAGGATGGAAACCTCAGAGTCAGAAGCTTAACATGTCGGCCATTCTAAATCTACACACATCCTTAATTTCGAGATCGGCTTCTTTTTAAAATATCGCAGTTAAATTTTCCTTAGTTCTCGTATGTTGTTTTCAGGTAAGCCAATAGATCTTTCTTCGTTGTAATTCAGAACAATAAATTCTATATCAGAGCTTATAACAGTAGCTTCAGGACTCAATGCTTGTCCCCTGCTCTATAATATATTTCTTTTTGAATTTTCGCACTCGCTCAATAAAAACAACCGTTTTCTGACAACTGGTCTACTCTATGCTGACGACGTCTTCGTCAATGCCAATGCCGCCTATTTCATCTCCGCTTGTCTTTCAAATATCAGAGTAATTCTTGGAAAAGCACGAAAAGTACCCAACTTACTTAAGCCTTTTCTAAAGAATAACTTCTTATATTCAAAAATTAAACTCCTGTTACACACAACACTCATTGGACTCGTAATAACATACAAGTAATGGTTACAAAGCCAATGATACATATACGAGTATGTTTGTATTCGTACATTAAAGTGAGAACAATAGCCAACATACGGCCGCATATTAACCCATATGCAAACGTGCGATTACACAGAAACTCAGCGGTCGGCTGGGGAGTGGCTAACTAAGATCTGCCAATACTGATTCCAGTGGTGGTGTGGGCGTATACTAGTAGCAAACCGTGCCGAAAGAAGCAGGTTTGGGGTCAAACCAACCGCAAACGAACTCTCTCAGACTGCTTGGCATGGGCCTGTTATAATTAGCCTTACCCAGGTATGGCGGCGCTGCCGCCTAATCTAAGTAACCTAAGCAAGTGGGAAAAGCCGCCTTTGAGAGAGCGAGAGCCAACTTGACCAATCAATAATTCTCTCAACAGTTGGCAAGCAAGAGAGGTATTGATGCAAAGACGGAAGTGGAAACCGATTAGGCACCCTCATATGCGGCGAAATTTAAAGAAGCGGATAACGTCTTTGAACGGAAGCAGCAAAAGAGGCATATCCGAAGACACCGTGGGAGCCAAACAATGCGAAAAAGTAAAGGCTAGTAATGCGTCGTAAGCAAAGCGACCCGAAAGATGAGCTTCTCGCTGCTGAGATAAACGAGCTGAAACCTTGCAGTCGTCTGACAATCGGCCAGGGGACCAGGGACTCAGGCTAAGGAACTATGAATTGTCCTATAAGGCAGAAGGTTAAATCAGGACTTGCATTCTTATCAAAAAGCAAATAGAGGCATTTCATTCTAATAATTACAGTTCAGGTGACCTGACGGCGGCAACATGCAAAAGGGAGTGTGGCACAACACTTTGTCTGACCTCGGCCTATTAACCCTACAACTCGGAGATAGTCATCTCAGAGAAATTGAAGGACTTGACAAGGTAGATGGATCGGATTCTACTCCTGCGCTGTGGTGCCAGCGCCCATCATACACAATCGGGAAGTGGTAGTACCAACAAAAGAGGTGAATGTTCGCATGACTTTATTATATTTTCCAACCTGAATATTTGCATTAGAGGGAATTCACCCACTTTTGTTGTGACAAATAGGCAGGAGGTGCTAATCACCCTTTCTTCAAATACAGAAAGGGAACGCAGGGTATTCGATAAAGCGTCAATGTCGGATCATCGATGGATACGCTTCAAGGTTAACTTTTAGAACAAGGCATATATAGTTTTCAAAAAATTCCTAGGGACACTAATTGAGTCAAGTATACACAAGTTGTCTTAGCCTCATCACTGGCTAGATTTAGTAGTATTGTCATGAATTACAAAACGAAATGGATTCCAGCAGTCAAGACTAATATATTTGGAAGGGGAAGCGTTGGTGTGCTGTTAGGATATCGTAAATCTTTGAAAGAAGATGATCTAAATTTTAAGGTGGTGGAAAGTGCCTGTGTTCTCAATGTAAAAATTAATGGCGAAGCTTTTTGTATAATACCGATTTATTTGAACTGCAGTCACTGGAGGCAAGACAAGCTCTCTGATCTGCTTAAGCTCTTTTTTGCGATACTATGGGCTCTAAAATTATGGAAATTGCTGATGCGTCTGACTGCAAGATCTTAAATGGTAATTGCAAAGGTGACGTAGATAGTGAACATATCATAGTGAACATATCATAGCATCATGCTCCATTATAGATTATTCTTTGATGTAAGGAAATTAGTGCTCAATAGTCATGGATTTCTCAATACATATGAACATATTAAATATCTATTTTGAAGGCAGGAGTTACGGCAAACTCAAGGCTATTGGCTCTTGTTCCAAAGTTGGTTTGGAATGACTGTTTTCGTTTCTCTTATCAGAAGAAATTGAACACCGAGCTTTTGAATTTGATGGAACACAATACAACTCTCTTGTTCTAGCACAAATTATATAATTTCTAAATCGCCTATTTGTTTTCTTTCTGGACTCTCGTGGAGCTTTTGATTCCATAGCGCGTGAAGCTCTCTTTTGTAAGCTCTACAATATAGGTTTGTCAAGCAAAGTAATAAGCGTATTGAAAGCCATGTACAAAAACAACGTGGCGTATGTATGAAACTGAGAGTTTGCATCGGAGGAATTTGGAACGCAAATGGGAGTTAAGCAAGGATGAGCCTTACTTTTAATTTGATGGTAGTGTGAGGATACCGGCGCTAATGTTTGCAGACGAAATACTGTTTTTATCTGAGACAATAGAAGGGATGCAGCTTGTGATGAACCGCCTTGAAAACTACTGCAACCCATGGAATTTGACGGTGAATTAATCTAAATCTAAGGTGATGAGGATTTTTAGAAATGGCGAAGGAAGATACTCTCGCAGCGAAAAGTGGTCCTATCGGGGTGCGATCGTTGGAATAGTGAAAAAGTATAAATATTTAGTAGGGCTAATTACATCTAAACTCAGCATGAAAAAACATTTCGTATGTCAACTAGCATCAGCTAAAAGAGATATTTCATCAGTTTGTGGACGATGCATCGACAATAAATACATCGATCACACATCGAAAAACAATCTTTTTCGCGTAACTTCGACCTATATACTTGCTGTACGCGGCCCAAATTTGGGGTTATTCTATTTACGTCTTCCAACATGTACATCAAACTAAACGCTGCATTTAGAAATTGGAGTCCCGCCTCTTTTTTAAATACCCTAAAGCTGCATGCAGACTACTTTATGAAATTAGTGGAGTTGGAAGAAAGCAGATTGCCGAGGATCATATTGAAACATTTAACATTGACAAGGCGGCTCTTGGTTCAAAGGTGGGAGGAGTTGGCAAATTATGGCGTAAATTTAAATATTTCAGTTGATATGCAACATTCAAGGTTAAAACCTACGTTCACAAATGTTTGGAAAAAGCAGGCAATGCCATATATGACGGATATGTAGGATAGAAGACTGAACTACAACCTCATCGAAAGCGCTTCTACGTACTTCCTTAACCACTTTTCCCTCAATATGATAAGCACTATATTTAAACTTTGAGGAAAATTAATTAATTATTATTTCACTCCACATCGACCGGATCTTCCAATTATCTGTTACCTGTGCAATCTTAAAGAAAGGGAGGATGTTTATTATTTCATCGGAAGATGTCTCATTTTAAGAGAATTCCGCGATATTTCGGAACCACTTTGCTGGACTTACATAGATGAGATAGATATGCGTGGGAAGTTTTATACAACTACTCTACAACTGCCTTTTGCTACAGAACCCGGATTTTAGAAAGCTTTTTTATATTTTTGAACGCAATTACTATGCATAGCATAAGTCGTTAGTAATTTATTACATTTTTATTTTCTTATTTTTTTTTTAATATACTAGAAAATTTTTTAATCCGGTGGACGGCCTTAAGCCAAACCATAAATGGCTTTGTATTCAGTCTTTGTAAACAAAAAAAAAATTATATGAAGTTAATTAAAAGTCTTACTAACTAACTATACATAAGTTGTAAATATACATCTGGATACCCAATCAATCACCTGTGATAATATTGTTAACTTAGATAGGGCTGTAGAATATATTTTTAAGGGGTATATTTTTTAAGGCGTTCGTGAAAGCTTCGCCAGCTGACAGAACATCTGAAAGGGCTCAACCAGAGTGGTCGAATGGAGAAATAGGTCTTGAAAGGAAAGAGGTTAGAGAGAGAGTACATGGAATGAATACTACGAATGTAAAAAACAAGTCAAGTACCTAGTTAGAAAGTGTTAAAAAAGCTTCATGGCAGAAGTAGTGTGAATCTAACGTGACAACAGACGGGCTTCTACCCAAAAAGAAGCGAGCGTTCCTAGCTACCCCAGGAAAAATTACGGAACCTAGGCTGAAAAAAGCCAAGAAGTCCGGATAACATTGAAGGAAATCCATTTCCCTCTATCCATATTATCAGTTGACTCTAGCATGCTACGGAACACTGAGAACATTCATTTCTTTATCTCTCCGAAGCGGAAATAGGTGTTCTTATTAACGGGGAAAAATTACGGTGGGCAACTCTGTCCTTTAAACCCTACAAATCTCCTTGTCCTGATGATATTCTACCGATCATTCTACAGAAAGCACCGGGGGTAGCAATCCAAAAAATTATGAAAATTTTTATACACGGTCTAAAAATAGTGTACATTCCAACAGCTTCGAGGATTTTTTACCTAAAGCTACCTCACAGCAAAAAATTTCAGACCAATAAGTACGTCATCATTTATGCTTAAAACCCTAGAGAGATTATTTTAGATTCAAACATATTAGAAACAGATGCAGTAATAACTCTTTGACTGAGTCGTAGCATACATACTCGTATATGAAAGGCAAATCTGTAGTAATCGACCTGCACTAGTTGGTGGGGAAAATAGAAAGGAGTTTACACTTACACTTACGGTAAGTTTGCGATGTCGGCCTTTCTCTATAGTATACAGAAGGAGGCTTCAATTACGTGAAGTACAGTACCATTAAGAGCACTTTAGTAGATGCTAATATTTAGCAGGGCATTACAAATCTGGTTTGCAACATTCTTACAAGTAGGAAGCTGTTCCATTAGTTCAAGGGGGAGTCATATCGCCCCCCTTGCGGGTGCTAGTTATCAATGATATTCTCTAATAAATTAATACAATGGGAATAAGTCCCACAGCATTCGCAGATGACGTGGTTATAAAAGTGCAGGGAAAATACTTAACCCTTATATGTGCGAAGAAAAAAACGCCTTAAATCGTGTGACGAGGTACACGGGTACCTTCTTGTAAGTTTATAGCAAAAGCTATTGCTATTGCTTCATAGTTTGCTTTAAATGACATCGAAATGTAAGAATTTGTTTATTTTAGAAAAAAGGTTTCTTTTGAATCCCGTCAACACAGCAACGTATTCAAAGCATGTATTGCAAAAACGAAAAGGAAAAAGGTAGTTCGACGCATTTTGTTTTAATAATAGTAATTGTTAGCGCAATCGTAAAGCAAACGAAAATACATATACTTCGAATTTCCCGAATGTCAAACATTAGGGTGAAATATTGTCCGTCAACGAGGTGGACTTACAAGCTTTACAAAGCATTGTACTGCGTGCGAAATTTTCAAAGGTGTTGTGTCAAATACTATCTGTGGTATGATACTAAGGGAAACAAACAGAAAAGGTAAAAACGTAACTGAAGCGTACAACAAAGTACCGGCAGGCAAATACAAGAATTTTACTAAAAGACCAAAAGACAGAATTTTCAAAATATATACCAAAAAGGAATTTGACGCATTTCCTGATATTCTTATCTGTGGTGGTATGTACAAATCAAATAGAAAACCTTTACCCGAATTATGGAAGCCAGATTCTTCGTTTCATAAGATTGGATAACGATGTTTCTCGTCAAATACGGTTAGCAACTGACAAAGCCCCTGCTATTCGCGACGTTTGGAGTATGGAGTATGTTGCTCTCTAATTTGGATAGAAACTTTAAGTCCAATGAGTACATAACAGTCGATGAGCAATTGTGCGAAATAAAAATATTTTGGACCTGCGGTTCTTCAAACTCTTTTCCACTCAACGCACAAATTTATACCGGGAAACCTGTTGGAGGGGAACGACAGTCAAATATTGGAGAACGAATTGTGTTGGACCTTGCTGGCAAAGATTAAAATTCTGAAAGAAATACAACAAAGGACAATTTCTTTAGAACGGAATCTACAGTTACCTGAAGTTCCTAAAGCTTCAACTTCACAAAAATGAGCCACAAGTGGTCGCTTTGCAGATGTGGAAAGTTGCTATATTTGTAGAGACCAGAAAAAAAGCAACGCAAAACCAGAAAAGGTTGCTCCATCTGCATTCAATTGATTTGCGATGAACATTCGATTACTTAATCGCAGTGTAATTTATGTCTCTAAAATCATGAATCTGTATGAGAAAAAAACTGTTTGCTTTATAAATCATATACATATATAAAAATCTTGTGTCACGGGGTTTGTGATCGCACTCCTTCGAAACGGCTCGACCGATTTTTATGAAATGTTTGTATATATTTGGTAGGTATGAGAATTGGTCGTAAAGTATATTTCATACCGCTAGGTGATAAAATTTTTTAACACTTTTTTTGACGAACATTTTTTTTTTAGATTTGCCATCAAAACATATCTAACCCCAAAATTTTCACCTTCCTACCCCCACACCCCATTTTTAAATAGCAATTTAATTATTTTTGTATGAACAATATCCACATAATTTAACCGTCATTCGTTCTCAAACAGAAAGAAATTATTTGTTTGTTAAGTTATAAAAGTGGCAACACTCTTCATCATTGCATTGCTCTTCTCAACCACACACACATATTAAAAAACAACTCTGTTTTGCCATTCTGTTCTTTTCTACTTTATTCTAACAAACGTTGCTCAATACGGATGTGCACTCGTGTTCTTTGTTTTATTTCGCATAGATTAAATAACCTTCAACAGGTTATGGGCCCAGGCAAAGCATAATAAATAGGAAAAATGAGTTCTAACGGATTGTACGCAATAGAAAAGCTAGAAGACACTAATTACGCGGCATGGTCGGTATTAATGAAAAGTATTTTGATTCATTCAGATTTGTGGGCTGTGGTCAGTGATGAAAGATGAGAATGCGACGCCGCTGGAGAAAGCGATGCCTAAGACCAGAAAGCATACGCAAGCATTATGCCATGCATGAAAGCTTCGCAGCTCAATCATGTAAAGAACTGTGAAACGTCGGCTCAAGCGTGGGAAAGGCTAAAAGACATTTTTGAACGACGGGGACAGGCTCGGAAAATCACATTCTTTAAGAAATTGTTATCTCTACACCTAAGTGAAAGTGGAAGCATATCGGATCATGTAAATTTATTTTCGGAGACGCTCGAAAAAATAAGAGAAATAGGTGTAGAAATATCTATTATTTTACTTACTTTACGTTAATTTCGAAAATTTCGTGGTTGCAATTGAGACTCGTGATGAACTGCCATCCCTTAGTGTTCTGAAAGTTAAATTGATTGAAGAGGTTGTGAGAAGGCAAGAGGTGAGGTGATGAGGTAGACAATCACCAAGCATTCGTTGCACGGGGCAACACGAAAAGAGGATCAACAACACACAGCAGTGGCAGAGGGAACGTTGTCGGTAGTGGTGTTTTTGGGACATTTCGCGGCAAAGTGTTGGGAAAAGAAAAAAGATGTGAAGCATAAACCACCATTTTTTTATCCATGGTAGCGGCAACAAAGGTACTCAAACGTAATACGTGGTGTATCGATAGTGGGGCGACAGCGCACTTGTGTTGTGAACGGGATATGTTTACTCAATTGACAGAGCATAACGAACAAATTCATGTCGCTGGCGGGAAAACCGTTCCTGCATGTACTCGGGGTGAAGTTAAGATAAATGCGAATAACTGCATAAAATCTTGCTTTACCGTACTTTATGTGCCAACCTTGCAAGGAAATTTTGTATCTAAAACCGGCCGGGTGGTCATGAAAGCTAAAAGGTTTGTCCCCAACAAAACTAAATCAGAGAGTTAGCAAGAAATTAGCTTAATCCACCTAAATCTTCACTAAATCTAGAGGATTTACCATACGATTTAACGTCTATAAATCCCGTCGAAATTAGAGATTTATAATAAATCTCACTTAAATCCTCGAGCGAAACAAATCAAACAGTCCCTTTTTTTGTCAGCTCATGTCATTTTCGTGTACTGACAAAAAAAGAATTGAAGTCTGTTTATTTTTTGGTAAGTATTTTTAAGTTTTTACATAATTCATACATAATTAAACTCATTTGCTTTGCTTGCAGACAACGGAAGGATCAAAACAAACAAAAAGCCGCCAAGCATGGTGCAATTCGCACGAGGATTTCCTGGTGAAACTGTGGGCGGACAAAATTCAAAATATTCACCAACAATAGTTTAATGTAGGAATCCATTTCTCGAAATCTATAAAAAGTATAAACAGCTGTGACAATCTTTTTGACAGTAAACGTCCATTTAAATCCTAAATTCCGGTGGGGACACCTCACGTAGATCTAAATCTTTTTTTTTGCTAAATCCGGATTTAGTTTTGGTGGGGACATGCTATAAGCAATTTATTTTTGTTTAATAATGCAGTTAGTTTTTGCTTTGTGGCACAAGGAACCAAAACGGTCCATGGTCTGGCATAACAGATACGTCCATCTGGGTTTTGGGAGCTTGAATGAAATGGTGCAGAGTTTGGTTCGGGGAATGGATATTATCAATTTTTCTGGCATAAGAGATGATAAGTGTATTACGTGCCTCAAAGGCAAAATTTGTGCGAGGCCCTTCCGTAAGGCTACTGAACAAAGATCGAAAATTGTTTTTGATCTTATCCATACGAATCTATGTGGACCCATGAATACACGCTCAAACAGCGGTTCAAAGTATTTCGTCACATTTAATGACGACTGCTCTAGATATATTTATGTGTATTTTCTGAAAAGAAAAGAAGAAGTTTTTGAAACTTTCAAAAGATTCAGAGCAGAAATAGAGCGCCAAGCGGGCAATAAAATTAAAATGTTACGCAGCGTCAATGGCACAGAATATGTCAATAATCTATTTAACAGCTACTTGGTAGAAAACGGTGTTAAAAGGCAACTTACTGTACCATACACTCCGCAAGAGAATGGTGTGGCAGAGCGAGCTAACCGAAGGTTAGTAGGAATGGACAGAAGTATGCTTTTACACGCCAACCCAAAAGAGCAGTTTTGGGCTGAAGGCGTAAATATTGCTGCTTATTTGCGAAACCGAATCTAGTTGACCGAACTCTTTTTCAGGTCTGGCGAGGTTGTTGTTGCACATTGGAACAAAGAGAATAGCACTTGATAAGAAACAGCATAAGAATGTTTTAAGGATGGGGTTATCCTGAGGCTTCTAAAGCATACCGGTTGTACGACATCGAAATAACAAAAATAATTGTAAGCCGATACGTGGTTTTCATGGAAGATAAGGACAGTAACAACCCGAACACAGAATTAACATCCTTTTTAATTCCTGATGCAAAATATGCTGAAAATACCAGTCACGAGAACCCGGCAGATGACAACGCTGGAGAAGGAGCTTCCGAGACTTTTGCCAAAGCAGATGGGGAAAATTAAGAAGAATCTGAAAAGTCCAGTATCGAGATGGAGATAACCGTAGATAGTGGGGGAAGGGTGCCGAAGAGGGGACCAGTTAGACCAAAACTTAACCTGGCCGTCCGAAAAAGCAATACAATGTTGTGAGTTTTATAGAAAGCGAAGAGATTACTGAAACGCAACATTGTATCCAAGAGGCAGTCAATTGTAAACAGCGTGATATATGGATCGTAGCGATGAAAAGGGAATTTAATTCTCTTATTGCCAACAAGACGTGGACACTATGCGATCCACCAGAAAATAAAAGCGTCATAAATAATAAATGGGTTTTCAGTTTGAAGTACGATAAAGAGGGCAACATCGATCGTTATAAAGCAAGGCTTGTGGCGAAAGGTTGCAGCCAAAAATAAAGCATTAATTACAGCGAAACATTTTTACCCGTCGTTAGGTGTGCGACTATTCGAATGATACTTGCATTAGCCGTGAAATATAATCTTCATGTTCATCAACTTGACGTTTCGGTAGTATATTTAAATAGCGACCTGCATGATGAAGTTTACGTGCACCAACTGGAAATGTTCATTGACTCAAAGAATCCAGATAAAGTGCTAAGGCTATTTGTGCACTTACAAATAAGGACGCGAGTGGAATACTCGACTTGATGAGGTTTTGAAAAACATCTGCTTTAAAGATTCCGAGAGTAAACATTGTGTGAACACAATGAATACGAAAGATGTTTACAACATAAGAGCAGTATATGTCGATGATATGCTTGTAGCTTGCTCCGATGAAGATAGCTTGAATATCATCAAATCCAAGACTGCTGAAGATTTTAAAATCGCGGATAAGGGCGCTGCAAAATATTTTTTGAGTGTGGAACTGCATCGGGACGGAGAAGCTGGAGCAATCACATTGAGTCAAAAGCAGTTCATAAAAGGTCTTCGGAAACAATATAATATGGATGTTTGCCGACAAGTTTCAACGCCTTTGGATCCAGGATACTACCCTCAGTGCTCCACCGATGACTGTAAGCCAGCAGAAGTACGTAATATATTACACTCTTTTTGTAAAATATCACAACGAAACAAAAATTCGCTACAGTACATATGGTTGGAGCCAAACATATCTTAAGATATCGCAGCAAAACAAAGGACTACAAGCTGCTCTATTACAAAACTGGAAAGCCAGTTGAATGCTTTGTCGACGCTGATTGGAGCTCAGATAGAGGTGATAGGAAATCATATTCTGCTTTTTTTTTAATTTCGCAGGTGGTGTATTCTCTTGGGAATCGAAAAAGCAAAATTGTGTGGCATTGAGTAGTACCGAGGCTGAATATATAGCTTTGTGTACACCGACGAAGTAGGCGGTCTACACCCTCAAGTTAATGCAGGAAATCGGTATTCACAGTGAAACAGCTCCGATGGTCATCAATGGCGATAAAGTAAGCGCCCAACAACTTGTCACAAAGTGATGGATTGCGCAGATTAATTTGGAAAAGAAGTAAAAAGCGTGTTACCTTCGTGACAAACGAGAATGTAGAAGGATAAAATATCTATATTACTTTTGAAGTACTATCCATTAAGTGATGCCAAACTACAAAATTATGTTTTTAATACCAACATCACCACTAAAAACTAATTTTTATGTACACCTAATAATTCTGTTAAGGTACTCGTATTAGCCCTTGGCGATGATAATGCCTTAGTCATTACATCAGCTATCAGCTTATCTGAGGCGAGATGCGACAAATTTATTTTACCATCGGGAATGACGTCACGAATAAAATGGTGACGAATGTCAATATGTTTTGTCCGGGGACGGTAACTATCACAAAACAATTTCATGGTTAAATGTTCTTTAATACGGTCACTCTGCAAACCCACCAACCATATGGCTTCTTGTGTAGCGGTTCCGATTGAAATATACTCTGCTTCTGTTGCAGATAGGACAACAGTACCTTGTTTCTTTGAACCCAACGAGACAGCGCCACCTTGTGAAACAAAAACATGTCAGCTTATAAATTTTCGTTCGTCTAAGTCATTCGCATAGTCAGCGTCACAATATCCGATAATATGTGCATTTCACCTTCTTGAGTAACATAGCTTTGCATTTGAGGTCTCTTTTAAGTATCTTAAAATCCTTTTCGCTGCTAACTAATGCTCTTTTCCTAAATTGGTGTTGAATCGACTCGAAAAATTCACAGCAAAGCAAATATCTGGAAGGCTGATTTGAGCAGCAAACAGTAGACTTCCAATTAATTCCTGGTAGGGGACCTTTTCCATTTCAGCTCTTTGATCTTCGGAACATGGACTATTATGTTTGCTTAGTTTAACATTTACGTCCATTGGAGTGTAAACAGGATTGCACGTTTCCATAGCGAAACGGTTTAGCATTTTCAAAATTTACTGCTCCTGGCGGATGAACAATTTACCTGACTCCTTTTCATATTGTTCCTAACTCTTTCATTTGAAACTGTGATTTCAAACAACTTTTTAAATTTTTGGAAACTTCGAGGTCTTTTGCAAAAATCCAGAAATCATCGACATACTCGTATACAGCTAATATCAAAAACTGTTTTGTAGTAGAATTATTATAATAAATACATGGATCATATCTTTTAATTTTTTTTAAAGCTTGACTTTATTTCTGCTTCCATGTTCTTGACGATTGTTTTAGTCCATAAATAGATTTTTTTGAATTTAAGAACTTTATTAATTGTAATACTTGAACCATTTGGTGGAAATATAAAGATATCTGAGATAACTCGCCTTGTAAAAACGCTGTTATGGCATCAAGCTGTTCAATGTATAAGTCCATTTTTGTAGGAGGTGAAAGCAAATATCCTAGTGAGTTATATCTGGTGACAGGCAAATAAACCTCATCAAAATCGACACCTTTCCGCTCAGCGCAACATTTTGCAACCAATCTCGCCTTGTATCGAACCGCTCATATCTTTCTTACTCCTAAATACCCACTTTGTAGTTAATGCTCTCGATCCAGCTGGACGATCGACCACATCCCAAGTTTCATTTTGTTCCAGTGAATCAAATTCTTCCTCGACAGCTTTCTTCCAATTTATAGCATCTGGTCCAGAAATTGCTTCATCCTATAATTCAGGGTCATCATCCTGAAAGATCCCTCGTTGACAAACGTAACGTAATTATCGAACTTTGTTGGTTTAGGTATTCGAGTTGAAAGTCGTACAGTGTCAACGCTGTTGTCACCACTGGACAATGATTCCGATGGCACAAAATCAGAAGATCCACCCTCATATAGATCAGAACCATTTTCACTAATCTCTTCATCAGGAGCAAAAACATCATCGGCACAAGAATTTTCATTTCATCGGACCCGTTCCAGTCCAAATATCAATTAGAATGTAACAATTCCTTCCCAAATGTTCCTCTAAATTCTCATTGTAGTGACGATTTTCCAAGAATTTAACTTCTCTAGTCATGATTATTCTCTTATCTAGCGGATTGTACATTCTATATCCTTTGGTGTTCTCAGCATAACCAACCATAATACATTTGACGGATTAAGCATCAAATTCAGACCGCTTCTGGTTCGGAATCAGAACCATACTTACTGAACCAAAAACACGCAGATGAGACAAATCTGGTTTCACACCAAACCATATATCGTCCGGACATCGATTTTGCAAACTTTTGATTGGCGTCCTATTGATCAAGTACACAGCGGTACAGCCTCCCCCCCAATAACTGTTGTCTAGATAACCATCAAACAAAAGACAACGTACCTTCTCCACAATGGTTCGAATCATCCTTTCGGATTTGCCATTTTGCTCGGGACAATATGGTGCAGATGTTTGATGCACTATTCCAGAAGATTTAAAACAATTTATCATTTCTCCTTTAATGAACTCGGTATTATTGTCTGCACGAAGAATTTTAATATTTTTATTTATTTGATTGGCCACAAGTTTTTTAAATTCTACAAATTTTTTAGCAACTTCGTTTTTTATTTTCATTACATACACATTAATTTTTTTTAAAAATCATCCAGAAACAACACGTAATACCTGGCTCCTCCTATGGAAGGTGTCTCCATTGGACCACATACATCAGAATGTATCAATTGCAAGATCTAAAGTCGACGGTTTGAGTTGAACTTTACATTGCTTTCCTTCGCAGCAAGTGATGCATGATTTTTCTATCGGTTTATCAATTTCCACCCCAACATCAGCTGATACTAATTGCTGTAACACACCTGTGCTCGGATGCCCCAAACGTCTGTGCCAAAGCTCTCTGTTTGCTGAAATGTAAGTAGTATTTGTGATGGGAACATTCAGTTTATATACTCGTACATTGTCAATTTTTTTTTTTGCAGTGGCAAAAACTCTTCGTTTACGGTCAAGAATTAAACAACCCTTATCTTTGAAATGTATGTAGTTTCCCTTCTGCACAATTTGACTATTAGAAATCAAATTATTTATTATTATTATATTATGTTATGTTATCAAATATAGAATAATTTGTTGATCTATTCCACTTACCTACATCGAGATATCACCTTTACCAAGGACATCTAGCTTTAAACCATTTGCCAAAATTACAAAATCCTTTTTAGGAAACTCCAAATAATTCTCAAACAGCTCTACATTTCTTGCCATGTGAGACGAAGCTCCAGAATCAACAAACCAGTGGTTTTGACTCTCCTGTAATACAGAATATAATGCGTAAGCATCATCATCATCTACGCGTATAAGAGGAAGTCTACATATAAAGAATTCGGTAACCGAACAGCTTGAGGCGAATAGAATAAGTTGGTATTGCCACGTTCAAAGAAGATCTGCGGAAAATCCGGTTAAAAAGGCACTATCAACTACGGTCACTCCAACTGTAAGAAAACGAGGTCGGAAAAAGAATTCCTGGATTTCTCAGATGGCAAATGCGCAACAACGTCTGGGGCTTACCACTGAAGCGATCCAGGACCGAGCATTATATAGACGCGTTCTGCGGTCTGCGACATTAGCCAACCCCATAAGCGGAGCAGCAGTGATGCAGTAAAAATGGGAAACTCGTTACGCATAAGTTCGTATAACGAGGAAAGGGTTAATAAAAGGATAAGAAGAAGGATGCGTAAGCAGGAAATTTTTCTTTAACTTGAGAATTCGATTTTGGACAGTTCCTTCTTATGTGTCCAAGGCCATCGCAACCAAAGCATTTAACACCTTTTCCTTTGTGTTTTCCTTTGACTTTTTCACCGAAGGCTGCCATCGCTTGATCCTTATAGTAAGACTCATTACGATAACAATCGAAATCTTGCAACAACTTGGCCTTTTTCGCATCAGCTGTGATTTTTATTCCACTACTTTTAATAGCCATTATCATCGTTTGAAATTCAACAGGCAAACCCCTCAAAAGCAAGCTACCTATCATTCGTCGTTAACGTTCATCTTGATAGAATTAAATTTATGCACCGTTCCAATTATTTTGCCTGAGCCAATTTTTTAGGCCTTGTTTCGGTACCCAAAACTGCCCATGCAAACTGCCATGTGTTGAAGTTCTCACGTCCCTTTAAACGTTCAATGGCCGGCAAACTACTTATAGACATTTTTTTACGAACCAAGAATTTAAAAATCGGAATCAATCAAATGAGCACTTAATTACTTTACTTCCTCTCGGCATTATTTCTTTTTTCTGGGCCCATTACCTGATGGATTGCGCAGATTAATTTCGAAAAGAAATAAAAAACGTGTTACCTTCGTGACATATGAGAAAGAAGAAGGATAAAATATCTTTATTACTTTTGAAGTACTTTACATTAAGTGATGCCAAACTACAAAATTATGTTTTTAATATCAACAAAAACCCAGTGTACCATTCGAGAAGCAAGCACGTAGACGTAAAGTATCACTACGTTCGTGAAATCTATCAACAAAAGAAGATCAGCCTGGGGTATATCAGCACCAATGATAGACAGCGGACATATTGACCAAAATTCTTCCTAAGTTAAAACATTGCAAATTTACTAAGTTGAATGACAGATGGCGCTACGTCCGCCTCATCGAACTTTCACCAAAATATGCGCAAGTCATTGACGAAGTTTCGCGATACGGCTTATTAATTTGGGTCAGTTCAAGAGCAGTATCTTCGGACACAGCACGGTCCTAGCAGAGCTACTGTGCAGGATACTGCGGTAATGAGTGAAATGAACAAGCGGATGAGCTTGCAAGAAGAGCAGGGCTACTCGAGGCTGCTAACATCAAGTCACCCCTTTCCATAAAAAGGGACACTATCGAGGAAAAAACCATAAGGACTGCAAACCTTAGGTGGTCAAGTCTGGAAGGACATAGGGTATCCAAGTCTCTATGGTCACTGGTTGACGGTATAAGATCTAGAGTGGTTAATAAAATTAAACAGGGATAAGATTAGGATAACAAAAGGAATCCTGACAGGACACCGTCTTTGTTGAAAACCCCAAATAAATTCAAATTGTCAGATTCGGATATCTGCTGATTCTGCGGCGATCTGCAAGCGCTTGAGAACATAACACACATACTGTGTAAATGCCAGGCAATATCGTGTACTCGAAGGAAAGTTATAGGGGAATACTTTTTCGAAAACCTTGAAGAAATAGACGGTATTAACTTCACAGACCTTCTTGGCTTTTGCAAAGAAATTCAATTTTTACAATGTAGATAGCTCAGGTTTTTTCCCTTTGAACATAGATTCAACTGGTTTCACAGCGATTGTGATGGGCCCATTTTGGTGCCTAGTATTTAAGCTATGCAGGCAAAAGCATTATGGTCATTGGTTGGAACAAATCGTAGGAAAGCATTTCGTTCAATTATGACCAGCGTATGTTTCCCAATGTTGATTATTGTTGAGCTTTAAGTCTTTAAATGAACCAAATAAAGAAATCAATGAGATGTATTTATAACCCCGTTTACACGGTTACTCCTTATTACTACTACACTCGATGCGATAATATATATATAATATATATATAGTCACGTTCCACACCCGAAATGTTCCGTTATGATTTATGAGTAACCGTCTAAACAGGGTCTATGTTAATCCTAAAATATGTATGTGTGTTTTTATGTACATTATTATGCTTGTAATACAATTTTCTGCACTTGCTATACTTTAGCATACTAAAACATACTTACAATTTTCCAACAGGGAAACTATTATTTGTACGTTTTTTGTCTTAATTTTGCTCACAAGAACTAGATGGCATATACCTTGTATTTGTGAAATTATTCTATTTTCTTGCATGCATTTTAGTGATTAACACATAACCCCAACTCAGCTTGATCATAGCAAACTTGTTAGCACAGATATATCTACGACGTTTGTTGATAAACAATATAATTTATTTTGAACAAAACGAAAATAAGTTTGAAAAACAATTATTTCAATGTTAGAAAAATAAAAAGGCTAAAGAAATGCAGGTAATAATGATTTACAATAATATATAACTCCGATAAAAAAACTTTTATTTTCTTAAATAATCAATTCGTAGCCAGGATTTTATATCCCAATTTTAATGACATACATCAAACCGAATTGTCATCCAAAACTGGAACTAAAAAAAAACAAATATTAAAAGAAGGAAATGCCGAGTGCTTCCCATTATCTCGATTTCGATCTCGATCTCGGTGTCGATGCCGGTCTCAGTTTCGGATTTGCCTTTAGACAATATAAATAGTTTAACAATCGCTAAAAGTTCGTTTCGAGCATTTCGAGCAGATTATGATCGACGTTATCGTCCATCTGAAGGTACTAAAGGTAAAACTATAAAAAAAAAAATACCAAGAGACTGGCTCTGCTACAGAGGCATAATGACATATCCATCATGGAAATGCACGTTCTAAAGAAAATATGGCTCAGTTAGTGAAAGTGTTAAAGAAGTTCCGAAATCTATCGATTTTACAGGGAGTACAGAATTTGGGTTTATCTTACATTTGTTTTTGTCTCTATATTATCTTCAGCCTCATAATTGTGTGCCTCATGTATTTTTTTGAATGTATTCACTGCACAGGCGTGTGTTAGTACGATTGTCATTTATTTTGTGTTCAAAAACATTATGTCAGTGCAAAAAATGGAATATTCCACGAAATCTTGGATTTCCTTTTTATTTTAATAATATATTAACCACATTTTATTAGCAGGTCAGTAACCAGCCGACAGTAAAATTTAATATTGCTGTGATTGATCCAATTGCAAACTTGCCCTTAACCGCAACTATTCTACGACCACGCCACATACATTCCAACATATGAATATTCCAGTTTGAAATATAAATGCTTTCATTCTTAATTCGCAGCCATCAAGAGAAGGAAGTGCAAACCGCGAAATAAATACACGAGTACACAAATACATTTTGAGTCTCGAGTTGCGCACGCCGCCCGAAGAAAGACATTCCTATTCGCGCACTCGAGCTGCGCACGCCGCTGACAAGAAAATCATCATATGATAGGCCACACACCGCTTCGCCCCCTTCCGGTCGGGGTTAGAATAGACCTGTGGTAAGGTATGCCTGTCGTAAGAGGCGACTAAAATCCATTCGTGTTCCGTGTTCAACCCTGAATGATGCTGAGGTAATACATCCGATAAGGCATTGTTAACGGAACACACTAGAAGGAGGTCAACTGCGAAACCCAATTAAGAAGCTTCCCAACCAGATGGCCGGAGAAGGAGGGCTTGACTGAAAAGGTCAAAGGAACCCCTAAGAACTCTCTGCGACAAGACGAGCAAGCACCGTCTTCCAAGTAAGTGCCTCCCACCCACAAGGTGGCAACGACGGATACAACAAATGGCGAGATCGGGCGGTACCCGCCACAAGGTGAAAGTTGCAGTTTCTTCACCATAAAGGGACTGCACGAACATATTTTTTATTTTTATTTTTTTTATATTACAGTGTAATGCTACAAAATTAGTACTATATTAAAAATAAATGGTAAGAATAACCTTAAAACATTAAGACTGAGCCCAGTAAGGTCTTAATTATGGCATACTGGAAAAAGAATCGGAATGACAACTATGAGGGCTGACGTTTGCAGTATTCTGTTACCTGAGTAAGCAAGAGTGAAATTTTGCGAAAATGGCTTTCAGGCTAATGCTGCTAGCGCCCCCGTCCCGTTAAAACCCTGGCAGGCCTCAAAGAACGCTCAATATTTCGTCGCCATTAAGTTGGTGGTGTAGGTACAGATGTAACATTCCTGTTTAGCACCGATCTGGCTCTGGCACACGACCCCATAAGGGCTTGTGTCAACCCTCGCATGGCCTTACTGCTCGCATAGATAACCATGGGATCATAAGGTGACTGCACATCCGAATATTGATAACGGCTTTGAGTGGGGACCCAATAGACATGATGACAACAAACCAAAAAAACACCAATGAAGAAAATGGGGAGAACTATGTGAACCCCTTCCAGAGAAGTTCTGCCTTGCAGAGATCGCCCATTGTTAAGGCGTCGACGCCTCAAATGTATATGGAAGAAGGTGTGGCTCCCCCAATGCATCCAGCTTCGGAACCGCAATTAATCACCCAGCCAATCACCCAGACAGTCTTCCATAAACTGGGAGAACAGATAAAAACGCTGGTGGAAATGCTAGAAGATGGCAAGAGGCGCTCCATCCACCAACCAATGAGAGACGCCATCGAAAACATTAAGGCACTCTACGAGCTCTCGGCAATTGAGATGCACGATGACATGCCCAAGGAAGTCATAAGAAAAAATAATAGCTCACAGACTTCACCATGGCTTAAAGCGGCAGTTGTGGATTCAAAAAGGAGAACGGAACCCAAAGGCGAAACACCGAGCTCAAAACGTCGTCAGAAGCAGCCACCAGCCACTGGGAGCAGTCAAAAGTCGTTACCAAAAAGAAGGCGGAACCCAAAAAGAAAATAGTTACCAAGGAGAACACGTGACCCGATGCAATTGTGGTAGCAGCTAAGGGAGAGCTATCGTATGCGGAGATATTACGCAAGGTTAAGGCTGATCCCAAGCTTGGCAACTTGGGGGAGTCGGTAACAAGAATAAGACGTACCCAAAAAGGTGACCTCCTGTTCGAACTAAAGAAGCAAGGTGAGAAAACCGAGCAGTTCAAGGGGATACTCGGGGAAACTCTCGGCGCCAACGCGGAGGTCCGGACACTGACCCACCGATCCACGATAGAAATCAAGGATATCGACGAGGTCACCACTAAGAGAGATATCTGCGAGGCCGTAAAGTCGCAGTTCCAGCTGAAAGAGGTATGTGAAGCAGACGTCCTGAACCTAAGGAGTACTTCGTAACCGCTAGGATAAACGGCATCCACTTCTATAGTTGCTACGCACCCCCTAGCCTAACATTTAGGGCTTACCTGAAGCTGCTGGATGACATTGTAGCTGACGCGCGAGGAAAACACCCAATTATAATTGCTGGCGATTTCAATGCATGGGCTACAGAATGGGGCAGCAGGATAACGGACGCAAGGGGTCGAGCTCTACTAGAAGCATTTGCAACACTAGATGTGAGTTTGGCGAACATTGGTGCAAAAAACACATTTCGGAAAGCAGGCAAGGGTTCTATCATAGATACGAGTATCACCTTTATGAGTAACTCACTCCTGCGCAAAACAAAGTGGCAAGTAAGCGAAGAATATACGCACAGCGATCACCAGGCAATCATATTTAGCTTGAACAAAGACAAGTCCAGGCAGCCCCCCAAGCTAACAGGGCCAAAGTGGAAAGACACCCACTTTGACAAAGATACGTTCGAGGAAATGATGAATACCGAACTTGCATTCAGCAGCGAAACAGCGGAGACACTGTCACAACAATTGACGCAAACAATTACCACAGCGTGTGATGCAGCAATGCCTAGAAGATCTGCCAGTAAAAGAGGGGCACCGTGTTACTGGTGGAACGATTAAGTTAAAACGCTCAGAGCAGCTTGCCTCCGGGCTAGACGCAGATCCCAGCGATGCAGGGGAAGGCCAGAGTTTCAAGAAAGGCTATCTATCTTCAGATTAGCAAGGCGAGATCTCGAAAAGGTCATTAAAGAGAGCAAGGCAAGATGCTTTAGACAACTCTGCGATGGGGCAGACCTAGACCCCTGGGGTATGGCATATAGGATGGTGATGAAGAAGCTTAAGGGCAGTATGTCCCCACAAATATCCTGCCCAATAATGCTGAAGACAATAGTTGAGCACTTATTCCCATATAGGCCGTCAACTTTGATCATCACCACAAGAGACACAAGTTCGGAACGCATCCTTGCAATCACGCCGAAGGAACTATACGAAGCGTGCAGGAAGATAGGTGACAACAAAGCGCCCGGACCCGATGGCATCCCGAATGTGGCGGTTGAAGCGGTCGTTCGAAAACGACCGGAGCTTTTTATTGCAACGATGCAACGGTGTCTGGAGGAAGGGGTATTCCCGAGGTCGTGGAAACTCCAGCACCTGGTTTTACTGCCAAAAGGGAAAAAACCACCAGAGGAACCGTCCTCATACCGGTCAATATGCCTATTAGATACAATGGGAAAAATCTTAGAACGGATCATATACTGCAGACTACTCGAGGTGGCAGAAGATAAAGGAGCTTTGTCTGATGACCAGTATGGATTCAGAAAATCGCGTTCTACCGTCGATGCCATTAAGGCGGTAGTTGATACAGCGGCTGAAGCAATACGGGGAAAAAGATGGAGAGGTGGGATGAAGAAATATTGCGCGGTTGTGACCCTTGATGTTAAAAATGCCTTCAATTCGGCAAGCTGGTCATGCATTAGGAGATCCTTGGTCAGAATGGAAACGCCGTACTACCTGCTAAACATAGTTGCAAACTACCTTACCGACAGGAAATTAAGATACCATACTGACGATGGGGTTAAGTACTACAACACCACCGCGGGAGTACCACAAGGGTCGGTTCTTGGACCCCTCTTGTGGAACATAATGTACGACGGGGTTCTCCGATTAACGCTGCCACAAGGAGTTAAGGTTATAGGCTTTGCTGACGATATCGCTGTGATTACTGTGGCCAAACATATCCATTAGATAGAGTCCGCTACGGATGAAGCAGTAGCCAGAATCAAGAATTGGCTAGAGTCTGCAGGGCTAGAACTAGCTGACCACAAGACCGAGGCTGTGTTGATAAACAGCCGAAAGACTGTGGAATATGCATCTTTCCGTGTTGGAAACCAACTAATTAGATCAAAGGCAGGCAGCTCTTTCCCGGATTATGCCAAACATCGGTGGACCTGGATACGCCAGAAGGATTCTGTTATCCAGGGTGATCAGCTCAATACTGATATACGCTGCACCGGTCTGGGCAGGGGCTCTTACATCTAAGGAAACAAGAAGGAAGCTCTCGTCAGCATACAGGCTCTGCGCAATAAGAACAATAAGCGGATTCCGAACAATTTCGGACGAAGCAGCCTGCGTTATTGCGGGAATGATTAGCATCGACATTCTCGCTAACGAAATGCAAAGGATCTACCTTAGGCTAACTGTCAACAGGCAAGAGTCCATCATAAGAAAAAGGATAAAAGAAGAAGAAAGGGCAACATCTCTAGCACTGTGGCAAGTCCGGTGGGATAACACGGCAAAAGGCAGATGGACCCACAAACTGATCCCAAACATCGAGGTCTGGACAAGAAGAAAAAGCGGGGACTGCAACTACCACCTCACGCAGTTCCTATCCGGGCACGGCGGCTATCGAAGTTATCTTCACAGATTCGGCCACGATAGCTCGCCTCTATGCCCCGAATGCCCAGATGAAGAAGAGGATACGGAGCACGTAATGTTCCATTGCAGAAGATTTCAGGAGGAAGAGTGAACTTACCCATTCCACAGCTTCTCATAGAGCGTATGTTGAGCTCAGAAGACGACTGGCTGGAAATATGTTCATACATAACGAGCGTACAAAATGAGCTAAGAAGAGCTGAAAGACAAAGAAGGGCCGAAGTGGCAGACGTTGACGTTGATGATTTAGCATGAGTTGCTAACCAGCCCCGCGAAGTAATACCTAACGGCATTCCCGCGGGGAGAGTGGTAGAAGAGTACATGGGTGTGGTTTATCATATCCCGCGAATCGCGCATGCTAGTAGCACGGGCAACTAGTATCTTTCGAAGATTACACATCCTTTGGACACAACCAAAAAAAAAAAAAAAAAAAAAAACCGCTTCGCCGAAGTCCACGTTTGCAGAACATGGACGGCTCAACTCATATTACAACCAGTCAAAAGTGCTACCCCTGTCGATGCAGCTCAGAGACAAGCCGCTTCCACGTCTTCATTAGATGTCACCGCACTAAGGTCAGAAGAAAGTGCCACCAAAACCTCCCCCACCGAAAAGCACAACGAAGGAAATTGCCGAACTGGAAAGCCAACTCAAGATCATGCAGGTGATGTTAGGGAATAGTGACTTGCAATGCAATACCCTTAAAATGGTTCAACAGACACAGTCGTCTCCTCAGTCTCCGTCTTACCTACCATCCGTCTCCATCTCTAAGCCGTAGCGGCATCGATGCGTCAGCAAACGTCACTTCAGTTTCCCACTTTAACAGGATCATTTGACCTCCAGCCAAGTCAAATCAACTGCAGCCGTACAGTTACACAGCCACTGATAACTATGCCATCGATCCATACCGCAACGCCATCGTATACGTGCAGTCAGCCGACACACACGTTCCCACAGATGCCTCATATATATACGCAGCCGTCACCACCTTGCTCAGCCCAAAGCGCGAAAACAACATGTTCGCCTTATTCCATTCGCCACGAAAGCAAGGAACTTGTCAGTGCTTCTTTAGTCAGTGAATGGACAGCAACACATTGCGAATCCTTCGTTGCTCAAGGAGCTGGCTCCCAAACTTCCAATGAGCAGAAGGGTGGAATGGGCAAGGTATGCATCTCAGATTTATCCTTATCCAACCATTGTACATTTCAGTGACTGGCTGTGTGACGTAGCCAAACTACTTTGTTCCATTCAAGACAATAAGGACAAGAAGGTAAAGTTACGCCTACCGGTGCTCTACACTACCGGGAGACAACAGCAGAGTATTGCCAGATGTCCTATGTGCCAAAGCCAAAATAAAGTCAACGACTGCAAAGATTTCATCCGAGCGACAATACAAGATCGGTGGTCCTTTGTAAAAAGCGGGACTGCCATGTCAAAACTGTTTGTTCCACTGAAGGCTGTCAGCGACGACATCACAAGCTACATTATGAAACAAAAGCCAAGATAACCGAGTTGCAACGAAGTCCGACCGCAAACAATGCCAACCAAGAAGCTCCCAGTTGCTCTACTGGTAGAGTTTTAGCCACCAAGGAAGCAGCTCTCACCAACGGAAAACTGCTGTTCCGCGTTTTACCGGTCACGCCTTATGGCCCAAACAAAGCCATTGAGACCTACGCTCTCTTTGACGAAGGATCGACAATATCCATGGTGGATGCCGCCTTGATTGAGGAGTTGGGTCTCAGAGGAAAGCGGTGGCAGCTGAATATGCAGTGGAATGCATATGCATGTCAATGGGACAGGTATGATGAAGAAGCATCCACTTCGCGAAGTGTACGGTGTTTTATACCTTGAATTGCCAAGGCAAAGTTTAAATCAGAGCGATTTGGGTACGTACACAAGCAGCCTAAGTAAGTTACCAATGCAGCCTTATACCAGAGCTGAGCCAAAACTTTTGATTGGTCTTGACCATTGCCATTTGGGACTGATGAACGGATTCCAACAACTTCGTAAGGATGGGCCGTATGCTACTCGTACAAAGCTTGGGTGGGTGGTGTTCGGATCGAAAGTAAAAACCATTCGCACGACGCCCTCTTGTCTTCTAACATACTCCCAGCAAAGTGACATAGTGCTTCATGACTTAGTCAGCGATTACTTCCAGAAGGAAAGTTTTGGTGTAAGAGTGTCGTCGCCAGTTGAAGCCAAAGAGGGCCTTCGCGCACGAAATATCCTCCAGTCAATAACAAAAAGGGTTATTGGGAGATTTGAGGTTGGTCTTCTATGGAAAAGTGATGACGTCCTGTTTTGCCATGGCCATTAAGCGTCTCATTGGAGTTGAAAGGAAAATGAAGCAGAATGAAAAATTTGCCGCATCATATAAATCTATCATTCGAGGTTACATCGAAAAAGAATATGCCCGAAAACTGCAACCTGCAGAAGCCGCTGTCACCGGGCTAAGAACCTGGTACTTACCACATTTTGGGGTCACTAGCCCCAATAAGCCACAAAATCTCAGTCTCGTTTTTGCCGCCGCCGCTGAGGTCAGAGGAGTATCACTCAATACTCAACTACTGAAAGGTCCTCAGGAATACCAGCCACTGCCATCGGTGCTCTTTAATTTTAGGGAAGGAGTCGTCGGCGTATGTAGAGATATCAAAGACATGTTCCACAAAATTTTGGTTCGCCAAGAAGATAGATGCACCCAATGGTTTCTTTGGCGCAATGGTGAAGACAGTAAACCACCCGACATATATGAGATGATGGTCATGACATTTGGAGCCGTGTACTCGCCTTGCGCTGCCCAGCACGTCAAGATTAGAAATGCATTGGAACATAGCAGTCTTAACGATCCATGTACCATCACCGATTTCCACTACGTCGACGACTTCGTGGATAGTTTCGAGTCCATAGAACGGGCAATCGAAATATCAACGCAGGTAAGAAAGCTTCACAAAGCCGCCGGATTCGAGCTGAGAAACTTCACTTCAAATTCAGCAGCTGTCCCCAACGCAATAGAACCCAATAAACTTATTTTACCAGCCAATGGAAAGAGTCTTCTGCACACCGAAAAGATCGTGGGTATGTACTGGCAGCCAGCCAGCGATAACTTTCGATATAAGCTGCAATTTCATCATGCGGCCAAAGACGTCATAGCAGGCGAAAGGCGCCCAACAAAAAGAGAACTGTTGAGCATAATTATGACGGTGTTCGACACACTGGGACTTCTTAGCCCCTTTGTCGCAGCTGCCAAGTTAATTATGTGCGAAGTTTGGCGACGTGACACACTATGGGACGAACAGCTGCCAGATGAATTTCTTGGTCTTTGAGATAAATGGAGCAAACAGCTACCAAATGTAACTAACTTAACTGTCCCACGTTTCTATTTTCAAGGCGGTGCACCGAAGGATCTCCAACTTCACGTTTTTGTTGATAGCAGTGAAGACGCCTTCGCCGTCGTGGCGTATTGGAGGACCAAGAACGAAGGTGGTGCTGTCAAGATTGCCTCTCTTTGCACCAAGACAAAGTGTGCGTCTTTAAAGCCGATGCCAGTTTCACGGATCGAGCTCCAGGCCGCAGTTCTCGGGTCCCGTCTTATGAAAATGGTGACTCACGGACATTCTCTGAACGCCACCCGTAAGTTTCTTTGCAGAAACTCAGCGACAGTGATCAAGTGGATACAAAGCGAACAGCGACGATATAAACCATTCGTCGCCCACAGGATAGCGGAGATATTGGTAACCACGGAGCAATCTAGCTGGAGGTGGATACCTACTAGGGAAAATCCGGCCGACGACGCTACCAGGTCAAAGAGTCATGTCGATTTTAGTCGATAATCGCGCTGGCTAAAAGGGCCATCATTTCTGCGAAAGGCACAGAACAGCTGGCCAGTTAATATCGTACTTGAGGATCACTCTCAAGATGGGGAAAAGCTTCGTCCAAAATACTCCTTAATAACGGTGAGTGACACTTTCATAGATTTTAATCATTTCTCATCTTTTAAGAGGTTGAAGAGGACCATGGCATGGGCACTGCGATTCGTTAGTCGTTGCCACAAATCGACAGAAAGCCACGGATATGACGTTCTAACCACAGCTGAATTGGATGCCGCAGAAAAGCAGCTGTGTCGCCAAGTTTATCGACAAGCTTTCAGTGCTGAAATTAGCCAAATTCAATGAGACTTGCCACTGCAAGAGGGTAGTGAACTACGGAGACTTACGCCATACATCGACGACGAAAATCTTCTCCGAGTTTATGATCGAATCGACGCCGCCAGTTGGCTCTCGTACGCCGCCAAACGACCAGTCATCTTACCGTCAGTTCATCGTTTCACTACGTTATTGGTCGCCTGAAAACACTGATGCTGCCATTTGCGATATTCGTCACAAGTATTGGGTTCCCCGACTACGTCAAGTCATACGCACAGTCGTCGCCAGCTTCAACTTATGCCGGATCGCCAGAGCCAGCCCAGTCACGCCAATAATGGGCCCTTTGCCAGAGGTTCGCGTCATGTCGTATGTGAGGCCATTCGCATGCACTGGTCTCGACTACTTTGAACCACTCAATGTCTCGATCGGTGGTTAGCCCTGTTCACCTGCCTCACTGTGAAAGCTGTTCATTTGGAAGCAGCGCATGATTTGTCAACTGATGTGTGTATAGTCGTCATCCGCAACTTTTTTAACCACCGAGGAGTACCAGTGAGAATGTGTAGCGACAATGGTAAGAATTTCGTCGGCACTGATCAGGAGGCCAAACGTTTCTCTGAGGTCAGCGAAGATAGGGGATTTGGTGTTCATCTGCGATGCGAGTGTTCCTAGGCGACAGTGGCGACGAGGAAGAATTTAGCGAGTGTTCAAAGGTGCTGACGGAGAAGTGAGGAAAGCCGACATGACAACAAGCAAGTGCTACGCCGCCCGGTATCGAAGCTGGCAATTCTGGATTTGATTGATGGTGAATGGGATCGATTCACGGGGACCGTGACCCTTAACCGCAACAATTCAACGACCACGCCTACTAGATTCCAACACATGAATTTTCCTTCAGCTGTCAGTTTGAAATGTAAATGCTTTCTTTCTTAATTCGGAGCCATCAAGAGAAGGAAGTGCGAACCGCGAAATAAATACACAGATACATTTTGAGTCTGCATTCATTTCAAATACTTCGGCTCCGGAATGACTGCAAACAACAGCAAGTCCAATGCTGTATATGGAATAGAACGAACTAATATATCGAATGAAACAGATCAATTAATGATTGACTACGCATAAACTCTACTCCTTTTATTCCTTACCAACTCCAAAGACTTATTAAGGTACAATCAGACGGTCATCCAAACTCGTCATCCGGATGACATGCTGACGTCAGAGAACTTTTGTAATTCGGTTATCATCCCCTGGATGACACCCGTTCACACAGTGTCATCCGTTTGGTCATCCGAGTGTCATTTTGTCCCAAAATGGATGTCATACTTGCTTTGTCATCCGGTTGACATGCCTGGAAGATCGCACGAGATGACACTTATGACACCGATGACAATTTGTAATTATTTGTTTACGAAAAACGAAAACGTCAATAAAATAAAAATAAAACAACATAAAAAAATGTCTGAAAAAAACAAAAGTTTGTATAATTATATGGTGCTCAATGTTCGATAAATGTAATCTATATAAAAGTTGGAAAAAAGTGCACTGGTGTTGGTTGGGCAGCTTCGAGGGACGGTTCAGCGTTTTACAACTGCGTCAACTTATTTAAAATTGAGTAATCACCGTACCCATCCTCCTGAAAGAGCAACAAACGAATATAGTAACGTGTGAATGTATCCATACATGAAAGAAGATCCATTGAAGTACGAGCATCTACCAATTCTAATATGGACGTCGATGGACACGTTTATGTCACTTCGGAAGACTCCAAAAACATCACTGGTTGTGGTTGTTTGACAGCATCGGTCCTCAAAAATATGTGTGAGCATGAACATGCTAGGTTTGGTGTGATGGATTGTGGCTGTTGGGCGTATTCACTTCATATTCTACCGGAATTTTTCCAGGAAGATTTGTGGGCTTGCAGCAAAATTGGGGATTGTGAGAAACTCAACCGGTATAGTTAGTTGTGTCCCATACACCATTTCGGCTGCCCATACTTTTAGGTGTACCTTGCACGCACAACGCAATCCGAACTGTTAGAAGTATATCGATCCATGGAATCTCTCCGTGACACATTAGTGCAGCTTTCAGACAACGATGCCAGCGTTCTATCAGGCCATTTGATTGCAGGTGGAATGAAGTGGCTCCGATGCGTTTGGTGCCGAGCAGATTGGCGAGAGCTCTGAAAAGAGCGGATCCAAACTGGATGTCTTAATCAGTTGAAATAATTCTCGGACATCCGAAATGGGATATCCAATGGGAGTAAATGGCGGAGCCCACGGTGTCTGATGTGATGTCTCTCAGGGGAATCGCTTCGGGCCAACGTGAAAAACGGTCTATCATTGTTAAGCAGTATCTAAAGTTTTTGACTCTGAGAAGCATGGTGATGTCAATGGGAACGTGCTTGAAACAATTGTCTGGGACGTCTGTTTTGTGCAGAATACGATTGTTGTGACGGTGTATTTTCGCTCGCTGGCAAGCAACATAGGAACGCGACCATTCCAATATGCTCTTTTTCATCCCTGGCCAGACGTATTTTTGCCGAATTTTCTGGCAGGAAGCACGTCCACTTGGATGAGAAGCTCCATGTATGTAGTCAAAGACTTGTTGACGAAGTGTTTTGGGAATATATGGTCAGAGCCGACCGGTCGAAACGTCACAATAAAGCTGCTGAGCTTCATCTATGTTTTTTTTTCCAGTCTGAGTGAAAAATTGCCAGCAAGCAGTGTGCGTAATTCGATGTCTTCTTCCTGGTGCTCTTGAATTTCAAGCGTTTCGATTTTCAATGGCATGTTGATTTGGTTCAACCATGTTTTCTTGATCTCCTATGCGAACAATCTCGGTGTTGAATTGCGAGATGTAGTCAAGATGTCGAAATTGGCGGGGTGAAGCTCTCTCCGCTCGTTGAGAGAATGCATATATCAGAGGCTTGTGATCGGTTTTTATGACGAATGGCCGACCATCTCAAATGTGATAAAAAAAATTTGATGGATCTGTAGATAGCGAGTAGTTCTCGGTCATAGGTACAGTAATTGGCTTCAGTAGTGCTCAATTTTTGTGAGAAGAAATCAATTGGCTGCCATATATTGCCTACCTTCTGTTCTTGGGTAGCACCAATAGCGTGGTCCGATGCGTCGGTTGTGAGGGCGAGTTCAGAGTTAGGCGATGGATGTACCAGAAGGGCTGCCCAAGCCACGCTGTATCTACATGTTTGAAATGCTTTAATGGACTCCGATGTCCATGGCCGTTTATCGTTTTTCCTGGCGTTTTTCAGAAATTCGTTGAGAATAGCTTGTTGGTGTGCGGTTTTTGCTATACAACTACGGTAATAGTTTATAGTACCAAGGAATCTTCGCAGCTCCATGATGTTTTTGGGTCTCGGGTACTCTGAAATCGCAGTGACCCGTTCTGTGGGTGGTCTTATGCCATTGCGGTTAACCGTGTATCCACAAAAGAGTACCTCCCATATGCCCGCGGAGGGCTTGTCTGAATTCACCCTAGTCCGTATTTGTCCAGCTTTTCAAGCACAGTTTTTATATGTTGCTTGCGACATTCATAGTCTTGGGACATTCTTCTAGAATGGTTTTATAAAGATAAAGGCTACTCACTGTGGAAATGGCGAATTCAGTTGTGTGAAGAATTCCTCCAGATGACGTGTAAAGAGTATTAGAATCCACTAATCGTCGACGTTTTAGATCAATTAGTAAGCCAAAACGTACCAGAAAGTCTACTCCTATTATAGCAGGTTTTACATCAGAAATAACAAAGGTCCACTGAAACGTACGCCTTGGACCAAGCTCCATGCTGAGCTGATGTTCGCCATAGGTCGAAATTTCGGTCTGGTTTGCAGCAAATAATTTCATTGATTCCTTTTTGGTTGGGTGTTTAATGAATGATCTGGGAATGACTGATATGACTGATCCTGAATCGATTAAAAATCGCATGTGAGCGTTTTTGTCGACTAGGGAAAGGTGAGGCTCCTTGAGATACTTGTTGATACTGTGTGTGTTGCTGCGATGATTACTGGTGTTGCTGTCGTTAACCGCTTGAATTAACCACAGCCCGGTTGGTTTTCCGAATGAGATGTAAAGCTGCATGGTTGGGTGCATTTGCGAACGTTTGCACCAAATTTCCTGTGAAAATAACACATTCCTCTGCTCAGATTTGGCGATGAGTTGTTGGGAAGAGTTAATCGTATCGGTTTCAGCTGGTTTTCTTCAGAGTCTGTTAGCTCTTCGAGGTTTTTTTTTTATTGTTGATAATCTCTTTTCCGTTTGAGCACTTGAGCCGATTGCAGATACCTCATAGGCTTGGTTTTCACTGGTATTTTCCAAGACTCTATCGGCTATTTCAGCTTGCTTTTTTAGGGGAACTTTACTGGCTGTGGATAGTATAGTTCTGATATTTGTTGGCAGTCTCTTCATCCACATGGTAGCGAGAAAAAGAATAAATATCGCTTCCAGCGATGGCCGTTTAAAAGTGAGCTTCAACGTGCGCGAACCATAACTCCGGCTTGGCCGTCGAGAACGTTGGAAGTTTCTGTCCACCCATGGCTGCGATTTGATGTTCTTCTCTCGAAGAGTTTGTTGGTTGGTTGGTTGGCTGGTTAAACCGGTTGTTTCCTCAAGAATCCGGCAAACATCTTTCCGCTTGGCGCTAGGCGTGTTTTGCTGCTGCATTATTCGCAATATGCATGTTCATTGCTGTTGTCGCGAAAGCTCTGCTTTTTGAGCAGTTGTTTATTCTTCGTTCTAAGCGTTTGCTATTGTGTTGGCTCGAGGTGTGGTACAAGTATAGGGGTCACCAGTTGTCGGGATTGTTACTCCACAATACGAAGGAATATATGTCAATAAAATCAATAAGTGATAGACTACGCATAAACTCTAATCTTTTTATTCCTTACCAACTCCAAAGACTTACAAAACCGCATTGGCAGGTTTGTAAAATTTGTAAAATTGTGGCACAGTAAAATTTGACATTGCAAACAACAACAAGTCGAATGCTGGCGATATAATTATAAGCCAGAGTTGTTTGAAATTAAGATGGCGCAACGTATGCTATAAGAAATGATTTTGTTTTATGAAGGTTGGTCGGGTATTACACGGTGACTTTTGAGTACATGCCTCTTTTTGTCAGCTCTCTTTTATTTCTTCTTTCGCTTTAAACACAAACGATTCACTCTCTTAACAGAAGTTTTGAATTTTTTCCCGATTCCTTTGACCAACAAATTTCTTCCTTTTTTTTTGCGAACCACCCTTCAAGAAGAACGAATAGAAATAAAGCGATATAGAAAAATAAAGAACAAGGAGAGAAGAAAAGTCAAAAAGAGTCATTGAAATTTTGCCCGACGGCTCACAAGTTTGGTGATTTTCTATCTCATCTTCTTTCTTTTTTGCACTTGTGTGAGTCGTGACTCAAAAGTCATCGTGTAATACGGGCTTGGTGGATTTTCACTTAAAGGATGCGTTCGTTAATTATGTGTTTGCTTTTACTCGAACTAAAAAATAATAAAGCGAAAAATACTTTTCATCTTAAATTTGTACGTTTTTATGTTTAACTTTTTTGTAAAATTTAAACAAATTTGTTGCTTTCGTTACTTTATTCTTTAGTTTCAGCACAAAAATATTTACTTACCAGCACAGTTATACAAAATTCATATTCGCAAAGCAAAACAAATCGATTCATGTAAGAGAAGCATATTTAATTGAGAACATTTTTGTAATATATTTGCGCTGAAGAATTTCGCGCATGCCTTTTACGAACCGAATTCTATTTGCTCAGGCCTATAAACTAAATGCGCGTTAGAAAACGGTTTTTTTAATAAGCGCAATTTACTCAATTCGAAACAAGCAACATCGAACAACTTTGCGAGTTTGGAGTGAGTTAAATTGTTTTATTGGCATTGAATGCTGAGCTGGCTACTGACCTGCCAATAGAATGCACCTATTATTTCCATAGTTCTTTCCCTTCAAAAACACTAAACTATTCGCTTCCAAAGTCTTGTAAATTTTTCCGCAGCCACAACTAAAATGTCTAACCAATCATTACAAGCAAAAAGCAAATTCTGAATTTAATTTCATACATATATGTATATAAATATTAATGTCAAATTGTTGTAAGACCAGATTTTTATTTTGAGCCATCGACTGTGTTTGGTCAATTTATTTTAAATAATTTAAACAAGAACACTTACGAGTGTATGTCTAAGCTTAACGCTATCAACGGAAGTGAAAAAATATTCTTCTTCAGTCCTTATTTTCTCCCTCATCTTCGTGAAGTAGGTTACACTTCGATCACATAGCATTAATGGCAGTGATCGTAAATCCTTGTCTTAAGGACTTATAACATTGGTTATCTTATAGCTTCGGTCAATCTACATTACAATTGACGTCGATTTAATATTCTTAATATAACTTAACTAAATACATCTGCACTACTCTCGCAGTCATCTTCAGTCTCACCATCATCTTTATTTTCGACCCATTTCCGTGTACGTGCGATTTCAATGATATTGTGATATTGTAATATTTCGGCTAGGGTTCGAAATGATAAAACGTTATTCTGTTTCTAAAACACTCTATTTATTATTATTTGAATACAACTTTCAATTAATTCACAAACAATTTCACTTCTATTTCACAATTCCAATCTCTTATCTTTCACTTAGTAAGACTTAGGTCCTTTTCCATCGCTTTCCAAAAATCAACTTATCGTCCGCAGTTTCTCATCCTGTGTTTATACCACATTTGTCGGGATCTAGTTCTTTCTCGTAACTTCTGGTTTGAAACTGGGGAAATAACTGAACTCTCCAATGTGGAGAGTTTGTATGATCCTAAAACTATGCAACACTGGATCCTTGATTTAATCACATATATACCACAATATCCCCCTCTTAAACTTGTACGTCCCGAACAAACTCTTCGACATTCTGCCCAATATAGCGATGTATTCGATCCACATGAACCACTTTCATCTTGCCTCTTCCTTCCCAGTCTTGCTGTAATTTGGGTGATACGCCTTTCCGTCTATGAGGGTTATATAGCCACACTAGATCTCCTTCCTGGAATCCCGTTGTGGTCGCCTTGACATCATACCTCGTCTTCCTGCGGTCACTGGCTATCTTGATCTTAGCCCTGGTTCTTTGGTGCACGTCCCTAATAATCTGTCTGAGGTCTGCGACATAGTCGTCTTCATTTCTGTTCTCAAATGAATCATCAATTCACTAGGTAACCGGACTGTTCGACCGAAAAGGATTTCCGATGGAGTGTGACCTGTAGTGTTGTATACTGCACTCCGATAGGCTAATAGAAACATTGGAATTTGCCTATCCCAATCGCATTGCTTGTCGCCAACGACCTTTGATAGGTGTTCATTCAAGGTTCTGTTGAAGCGTTCTACCATCCCGTCCGATTGTGGGTGGAGCGGTGTTGTTCTCGTCTTTTTAATCCCCAGTAGCTCGCACACCCCTTGGAAAATCTTAGACTCGAAGTTACGCCCTTGATCCGAGTGCAATTCCATCGGTACGCCGAATCTGCTCACCCAGTTGTAAACGATCTGCTCAATCACGGTTTTGGCTTCTTGGTTAGAGATAGCAAAAGCCTCAGGCCACTTGCTGAAGTAATCCATAACAACAAGAATGTAGCGATTTCCATTTTCGGTTTCAGGAAACGGTTCTGCAATGTCAACTGCGATTCTCTCGAATGGCGCTCCAACGTTGTATTGCTGCATTTTGCCGTGATTTTTAACCCTCGGGCCTTTACTGGCGGCGCAGGTGACACACTTTCTGCACCAATTTTCTACATCGTCCTTGGCGTGCACCCAATAAAAACGTTCTCGCACCTTTTCTAACGTCTTATTCACTCCCATGTGACCTCCGGATATTGCATCGTGCAGTTCCCTTAGCACGTCACTGACTCTCGACCTTGGCACAACGAGCTGCATCACAAACGTCTTTCCATCCGAGCTTTCCCACCTTCGCCTCAAAACACCATCTTGAACATGAAGCGAGTCCCACTGTGCCCAACTGCTCGTTGGCAGGAGCATTCCACGGCTGTCAGGCGGTTGCATCTCTTTCCTTCTAGGGCTGTCTGTAGAAATTTCTCGGACATTCTGTTTCTTCACTCTGTCTAGTTCTTTAGCAAGATCCTCAATATTGTTGTCAACCTTCCCGAACTGTTCCTCGACTTTCCTGGCTGTTCCTGGAATTCGGTTCCAACCTTTGCGAGTTTTGCCTCGTGCATATTTAATTTTTGATCGAATTTCGCTTCTAGAGAATTCTTGAACTCTTCAACAATGTCTTTCTGCGCGGCAACAATGGAATTCTTCTGTTCTTCTAACTTAGAATCCATACTTCTCCTTTGTTCTTCTGCGGAATTCTTCTGTTCTTCAAACTTAGAATCCATACTTCTCCTTTGTTCTTCAAACTTAGAGTCCATACTTCTCCTTTGTTCTTCTGCGGAATTCTTGTGTTCTTCAAACTTAGTATCCATACTTCTCCTCTGTTCGTCTGCTGAATTCAAATGTGGTATAAATACAGGTGAGAAACTGCGGACGATAAGTTGATTTTTGGAAAGCGATGAGAAAGGACTTAAGTTTTACTAAGTGAAAGATAAGAGATTTGAATTGTGAAGTAGAAGTGAAATTGTTTGTGAATTAATTGAAAGTTGTATTTAAATAATAATAAATCGAGTGTTTTGAAGCAAAATAACGTTTTATCATTTCGAACCCTAGCCGAAATATTACATTGGTGTCAGAAGTGGGTTAAAACTTATTCTGAGTGCTGTAAAAAAAAAAAAATTATAAAAGATAAAAAAAAATACCACGTACATTGCTGCAGTTAGGTATACCCCAGCTGAAAATTGAGCAAGAGAAGCGGAATCTCTCCGCAGCAGGAGGGAAAAGTGATTTGATTCTTCGGCTACAAGAAGCGATCGAAAAAGATGGAAAAGATCCTAAATCGATGTCGTTCGACGTAGAAGAGGAGCTTGTAAGCACAGGGGTTGACATGTCTGCCATGATGGAATTGTTCCTTTGTTGCAAAATTTTCCCGAACGGATGTTAATTCTATCGGCAGTTATCAATATTTACGATGGCCGGGTTGCCGGCAAAACAAAAAAACTACTTAAAATATAACCAAACACCAGAATCTTATAAGAAAAAAACCGAACCACGCGGTTGGTGGTTAAAGCTCCAAGTGGCGATCTGTCACTTGAGATTTAGGGGAAAAATAAAATGCCCTTGGGAAATTTGCAATGGCAGCAAATTGTTTGCTGAACCTGATGGCTGCTCAGCTGGGCTGGGTTCAGAACAAGATTCGCGAAAATTTAAAATTTCAATTTGAATGAATTGTCGCGGTTTAAAGTAGGCGCCATGCACTTTTTCCGATCGGAAGTGCAAAACCGTATGCTGCAAAGAATTAAGCCGAAAACCACACCAGAAAGAAAAAGAATCGTTTTGGTATACGTTATAAAATGGATCTTTTTATTAATCGAGGGTTGGTTGATAAGCTAACAGCCGAAAGGCGGCGACAACAAAATGTTTTTTTTTTTTTTTTTAAAGATGGTACTGACGGTACCACTCAATAGCCTGAACCGCTACTTGCGGAGCCCGACACTAACACGCGATATGTTTTTTTTTGAAAGGATTCACCCCTGGGAACACGATATACACAGCTTGTTCTAACACAAAAAGGGTACTTATCTTTCTTTCCTAATCTTCCAGAAAGTTCCTTGCCTGTAGAACTACCTCCTAGTCTTCCTCTTTCTAGTCCTGAGTTCTTCCTTGTTTCCTCCTCACTGTTTCTTCCCTTTTCCTCTCTAGGCTTCTTCCTTCCTTTTTTTTTCCTCTTTTTTTTTAAGAAAAACGATTAAACTTTTTCCTTTTTTTTTCCTGTTTTTTTTTTTTTTTTTGCCAAACTTCTTTTAATCACTTTGATGGTCAACCAAGAAGTGGTTAACCCTATACCATCGATATTGGCTCGGACCGTAGGTCTCACACATACGTCCATTCGTACAACCGTTCATACGGATGCAACGGGCCAATTTTTCGGTCTTTGTGTGCAACACTCCGCAATTTTGCTGGAGTGTGCCACCATGCCTTGGACCTCCGTTGCTTCCATTCTCACTCACACACACCCCCTGAAGGTCTCATTCTTATTTCCCACATCTGGGGAAAATTTCCCCAAGATTGGGATTTCCCTTTGGTCCGAGCTAATATTTCCCTTACGATCAATCATTGGGGTTGCATTCAGTCGCAATGCAACCCCAGTCCTTCCAAAAGATAAAAAAAAGGAAAAAGATAATTTGCCAAACAGTATACGGCCTATTCGCGTTTATATGTCCTGATCATTATCCGTTTCTGATAATGATCGGATGAGGTATCGTGGGGGCGAAACAAGGAACTACTCATGTGACGAGACTATTGGAAGGAGTTCTACCTCTGAGCGCTACCCAATGTAAACTAACCAACGACATCCCGGTGAATCCTTTTGTCTTAAACTTCGTAAGTGCGGGGCACGCAAATGGGGGTCCAGTCTTTACAATTATATTTTTTTTTTTTTTTTACAATGTTTTATTTGGGGTTCGATGGGCGACCGTCCGTCACCGAATAGGGCGTCAGTAGTTTTGAATCTTCTGGGGTTTATGGCACGCAGAGGGTTCCAGACTGTCCATCTGGCTCTAGACGTAACGCGCTTTTACTAAAGTGACCGTCCGTCACTACTAAAGAGACTCCTGTCTCTGCCTTCTCGCAGACCTAGTGGTTGTTCCCTCCGACAAGCATAGAAGCAGAAAGACAGAGTTCAAGAACCCACCAATTCTTCCCGCCAATATGCTTCTCCAAGGAGACAACGGACATAAAATGAAGGGGTGGGCCAAAACAACGGATTGGGCAGGAAAGAAATGGGTGGAGCGGAGATGCCTTCTAAGGCATCTTCCCCCCGATGGGGAAGACGACACCACACAAGGGCAAGAGCCGACAACTTCGGTAAAGGCTCCTAAACATTAATTCGTTGGGCGCGGTTCCTGCGCCTATCCTCTGGTCGCTTCTATAATGGACCGTCTGTCCTACCTGCGATGGTTGATCCTTCAAGATACTAAGAGGGTGCACCAATGGCTGATGAACCCATGGCTGCCCACCACCCTTCTAGGATTTTGAAGAACCAACGGAAAAGAATGTAAGTGGAAAGACGAAGGAAGGGAAAGAGTAGAACTTGTTGTTCCGAGGAAATGTGCTTATTATGCTAGGCAAAGAAGCCATTTCCTGAGGCTCTGTAGGCTCGGGTATTTGGAAGGCATCAGTGGCCAACCTGCCAGTCTCTACACGCGAATGAAAAAAGTGGAAGCAAAGATTTCGATTAGATGTTACCGCCGGAGTGAGACAATATCCGTATCAAGAATTAAAGGAACAAGCAAATATGCAACAAAAATCCAAAAAACGAATTACAAGTGTAAACTCGAATCCTATATTACAAATTTAACTCAACCGATACTATAAACTACCTTTACTATTCAATTGATTTTCGTTTTGGGACTTCAGACTGGTTATTGTTCGATTGATATTGAACCGTTATATGGCTTAAGGTCCTTACAGTGCCATGTACCGCGTTCTTTACCGTCATCGTCTTCTAGTATGTAGGTCCACGGGGACACTCTTTTCCGAATTCTGTAAGGACCGATAAATTTAGGGGCCAGCTTAGCGGCATAAAATTTCGCGGCATCCGATAGAACAAAATTTCTTCGCCACACAAGCTCGTTCGGGAGATACTGAGTATCTCTCCGTCGGAGATTGTAGGCCTTCGCGGACTTCTTGGTTGCCACCTCTAGTTTTTTTCCTATGTCTATCCTCAACCTCCTAAATTTATCACCTAACGCTTCAACATCTACATCCCTATCGCTAACATGGTCGCCCATGGTTGGTATCTCCCGTCCGTGAGTAACCATATCCTTCCCAAAGTTTGCATAGTACGGTGAGACTCCTAACACCTCATGCTGAGCCGTACGTATGGCGCAAGCTACCTTCGAGAGGTGGGTATCCCATTCCCGATGGTTCTCTGAGATATAAGCCCTAAGTGTGGTTTTTATTATCTGGTTAATGCGTTCCGCAGGGTTGGCTTGGGGATGATAATGCGCCGTATATTGCAGGCGCGATCCATAAGACTTGCATAGAGTGGACAGTTCCTTGCTACGGAACTGGGGACCATTGTCACAGACGGTTACCGATGGGACGCCAAATAGAAGAAAGACATTGTCCTCTAGTTCTCTGCATACAGATTTCGCTGTTGCAGACCGCAGAGGGAAAAGAAGAGGGAACTTGGTAAAATAGTCTACGACCGTGAGTATATAAGTGAAGCCCCTAAACGACCTTGGGAGCGGACCTACCAAATCTACACACACCGTTTCCCACGGTGATGTAGTCCCTACTCTCTCCGTCATAAGACCAGCCGGCTTTTCGTTAACCGGTTTCACCTGTTGGCAAACTTTGCAGCTCCTAACATATCTCGTAATATCCCCTCTCATTTTTGGCCAATAATACTTGGCCCCTATCCTAGCGAAAGTCTTCCTAATTCCCATGTGTCCTGCTAATGGACTATCATGGCATTGTTTTAAAATATTAAGCCTATCTGTTTTCCCTACTACTAGCTTCCACTCGTCGTTGTTCTCGTGCACAATCACCCTTCTGGTTTTCACGAATTTAAACAAACGACCGCTCTCTACTCTCCACGTTGGATACGCAAGGGGGTTTGTCTTGACTAGCGAGATCATCTTCAAAACCCAAGGGTCCAAATCCGCATCCGAAATCTCGGCCACTGCCGGGACTCCGCGCGAAAGCATGTCAGGAACCACATGCTCTTTCCCCTTCCGGTGAATGATCTCGAAGTCGAATTGTTGGAGCCGAACTGCCCAACGCGCTAATCTTCCTTGCGGATCCTTCAGATTACTCAACCATACCAGCGAATAATGATCGGTTACGACCGTAAATCGACTACCTTCGATATACGCTCGTAACTTCTCAATCGCCCATAGCACGGCCAAGCACTCCTTTTCCGTAGTTGAGTAGTTGCGCTCACACCTGTTAGGAGACCTACTGAGGTAACAAATGACCTTCTCCCCATCCTCAAAACTCTCGGAGAGAACAGCTCCAATCCCATAATCTGACGCATCGGTTTGGACTACAAAGGGGCGATTAAAATCCGGGCACGTCAGAATGGGTGCTGTCACTAAGCATTCCTTGGCTTTTCTAAAACTATCCTCACATTCACTAGTCCAAATGAATTTCCTATTCTTTTTCAGTAAATCTGAAAGGGGCCTAACCAATACAGCGAAAATCGGTACGAAGCGTCTGTACCAAGACACGGTTCCTATAAAGCTCCTAACCTCTTTTGTATTTTTGGGTGCTGGTATCTTTACCATACTCTCCACCTTTTCCGGATCCACATGCAACCCATTTCGGTCAACCATATATCCCAGGAACTTTAAAGACGGTTTACAAAAATGGCACTTATCCCGACCGACTTTCAAACCTGCCTCCGTCAGCCGTCTGAGGACCTCTTTCAGTATTTCCAGGTGTTTTTGGAACGAGTTTGTGACGATGATAATGTCGTCTAAATACACAAACACGAACGGCTCGAGATCGGCACCCAACACGCTGTCGATGAACCTCTGCCAAGTCGCTGGTGCATTGTGTAAGCCGAATGGCATTCTCTTGAACTGAAAGAGACCTCTGTTCGGCACTGTGAAAGCGGTGAAGGGTCTCGATTTTTCTTCCATCGGGATCTGCCAGTAAGCTGACTTTATGTCCAGGGAGGACAGATATTGTGCGTCCCGAAGTTTATCCAACGTTGCCGAAATGAAAGGGAGTGGATACGCGTCCCTATCAGTGACTTTATTGAGCTTCCTATAGTCGACACAGAACCTATACGACCCATCCTTCTTCTTAATAAGAACTATAGGGGATGCCCATGGACTGCTAGATTTTTCAATAACCCCCGCGTCCATCATCTCCTGTAGCTCTTTATCAATATGAACCTGCATGGCAGGCGAAACCGGGTAGTACCTTTGCTTTATAGGTTCTGCCGACGTCCTAATTTTATGCTCTACCAATCGTGTGCACCCTAAGCCGTTTGGCATTGCTTTGAACGCATCGCTTAGCGTAGCCTCCAGCTGCTTTTCCTCCGACTCTTCCAGGTCTGCCTTTTCCCGAATGGATGTTAGGGCGACCACCTCGTCCTGATACGAAAATCACCACCTGCCTAACCTCAGATCCGGGACGATGCCCGAGAGGGCCCAAAAATCCGCACCAAAGATCATGACATGGGGGAGGGTTGGGATAACGAGACATTCCAGAAGAACGGACTTATCTTCCACCTCGATTGGTAAAGTTACAACTCCTAAAACTCCTATTCCTACACCATCAGCTAAAGACACAGATTTTATCCTACTTTCTCCTAACGCTAAACCTAAATCCTGAAGAACCTTCCAGCCGTCCCTGCAAATTATCGTTCTTGACGCTCCTGAGTCTAATAACCCTAACAACCTAATTCCATATTTACTAATTCCTAAGTAGGGACGGCTATCCCTTTCGTTTGCCTCCAAAGTGAAACTAAGCTGAACGACTTCAGGCGACTGGTCGCCAGCAGGCGACTTATCCTCTAATGTCTGCGAGGCTCCTGTCCTGCTGACCCAGGAGTCCGCCTTGCGTTTTCCGAACACTTCCGACAATCCTTGCGTCGTACCCCGATTTCCCCACAACCATAGCAACGACTAGGAGCGGAACAGGTGTTAGCGAAATGTCCAGGGTCACCACAGTTGTAACAACGAAGTTGTTTGTTTCTGTTTGTCCGGTCTTGTCTACTTGGTGGGAGAGTCCTGCTGATTGTCGCAACTCTAGGTGGTTCTTCTGTTGTAACGTACGCTAAATCTGGCTCCAATAGGTTTCGGCTCCTACTGTTTGGAGGAGGAGCGAAGGTCTCCACATTTGCCCGTACGGTCTCGAGTCGTCGACCTAATGCCACCAACTCGTTCACTGATTTTGGATCAGCTAGGCCTAGTTGCGTTTGATAGAAGGGAGCCAGGTTCCTTTGTAAAATACCTAGCTTCCTCCTTTCCGTCAAGGGTTCCGACAGCCTCCGAAACAAGTTCGTCATTGTCGCTACGTAAACCCCTATTGTCTCGTCTTTTCCTTGAGTCCGTCTGCGTATTTCTTCTAGTAGTAGGTCATCGTAATTTGGGGGTAGAAATTCGAGTTTGAGTTCCCTAATCAACTGGTCCCAGTTTCCTACATTTTCCCTAACCGCCCTAAACCAAATGAGCGCCTTCCCAACAAACAGATCGACAGCTGATTTGAAGAGGTGTTCTTCCGAGACACCCCGTGCTTCCCTAAGTTCTTCTACTCGTTCGAGAAAAGCGTTTACCGATGAACCACACCGTTCACCCGTAAACTTTACGTTCCATTTCTCGATTCTTTCAGAACACCGCTCCAGTGAAGGAGGAATTACAAGTTGATCTACGGGTCTGGATTCGACTCGTTCCGGCGACCGTTGAACCCTCGATGAACCACTTGCTTGTGGTGTACCTCTGTCTTCCTCTTCTTCTTTGTTCTCACACTCTTCGTCCGTCAATTCCCCAAGCAACAAAATTAGGGCATTTCTAAGGGTGAGCCGACCTGCTACTTCCTCCTTTGATTCTGCCCTGGCCCTATCTAAACGACCCAACGACCATTCAATTTTTGTCAGGATCTTTAAATAATCCGACGACTTCGGATCAGTTGGCCGATCCCTTAGAAGGTCTTCGATCTCGCTGATCTTGGATTTGACAGCGTCAAAATCTTCCTCAAAAGTAAACGGATAGTTTAAATCCGTTGACCCCATTGAGGCCCTACGTTCTAGCAACCTAGCAGCCCGAAGTGATTTCCGCATTGCGTCCACACCCCCTTTTGATGGTGCGGAGAGACCTCGAGCTCGGATTTCGTAGGTTAACTCCTCTGCCGACAAACGATTAATCTCTAATTTCGACATGCTAAATATATTGATAAGCTGATCACACAAATCACTCACCCACTCCGAACAAGAAATGTAACCACACCAAACTGATTAAATAAAAACAAGACTACCGAGAAATCAAAATCAAAATCCACCGAAGTTCTTAAACAGCTGTTTGCCTGAAAGTTCAAGGATCTTAGAAAAAAAGAACGAAAACGAACCCCAAAAAAAATGTCAGAACAAACTATGTAATTGCGGGTTATGAATGTGTGTAAATACATGTGTAAATATATATATATGTAAATATATATATATGTAAATATATATATATGTAAATATATATATATGTAAATATATATATATGTAAATATAAAAGGAACGAAACGAACCCAAACAAATGTCAGAACAAACTATATTAAATGCGATTATGAATATATGTAAAAATATATGGCAAAACAAATATGTATATGAGTATTAAATATGTATGAATAAATGTGTTAGGTATATATAGTTGTTGAAAAAGTACAAATGTGCAAAAATTTACTTGATTTGTTTTTTTTTTTTTTTTTTTTTTTTTTCTTTTAAATTTCAATTTCAATTTTTTATTTTTTTTTTTTTTTTAAGTGAATTGGTGGGTCGTCAAACAAAGGAAACGAAAACACAGTGAAATGAAACCTACTTGCAACCCAGGGTACCTACGACCTGGTTAAATCCAATTACTTCCCTCGTCGATCTGCAATTTGACTTTGTCGATACTTGAGAAATTTTCCACAACGGATCTCGTTTTTTGCTGTGTTATTTTATTTCCAAGCTGACCCACTGTCCCTGCAAATATAAAACCGAAAGTAAAAGAGCACCAAACAGAGTAAAAGACACAAAGAACGACACACTTCCCTGATAATAGCGTTTTCCACTAGCCCCACGTTGGGCGCCAATTGTTGCAAAATTTTCCCGAACGGATGTTAATTCTATCGGCAGTTATCAATATTTACGATGGCCGGGTTGCCGGCAAAACAAAAAAACTACTTAAAATATAACCAAACACCAGAATCTTATAAGAAAAAAACCGAACCACGCGGTTGGTGGTTAAAGCTCCAAGTGGCGATCTGTCACTTGAGATTTAGGGGAAAAATAAAATGCCCTTGGGAAATTTGCAATGGCAGCAAATTGTTTGCTGAACCTGATGGCTGCTCAGCTGGGCTGGGTTCAGAACAAGATTCGCGAAAATTTAAAATTTCAATTTGAATGAATTGTCGCGGTTTAAAGTAGGCGCCATGCACTTTTTCCGATCGGAAGTGCAAAACCGTATGCTGCAAAGAATTAAGCCGAAAACCACACCAGAAAGAAAAAGAATCGTTTTGGTATACGTTATAAAATGGATCTTTTTATTAATCGAGGGTTGGTTGATAAGCTAACAGCCGAAAGGCGGCGACAACAAAATGTTTTTTTTTTTTTTTTTAAAGATGGTACTGACGGTACCACTCAATAGCCTGAACCGCTACTTGCGGAGCCCGACACTAACACGCGATATGTTTTTTTTTGAAAGGATTCACCCCTGGGAACACGATATACACAGCTTGTTCTAACACAAAAAGGGTACTTATCTTTCTTTCCTAATCTTACAGAAAGTTCCTTGCCTGTAGAACTACTTCCTAGTCTTCCTCTTTCTAGTCCTGAGTTCTTCCTTGTTTCCTCCTCACTGTTTCTTCCCTTTTCCTCTCTAGGCTTCTTCCTTCCTTTTTTTTTCCTCTTTTTTTTTAAGAAAAACGATTAAACTTTTTCCTTTTTTTTTTCCTGTTTTTTTTTTTTTTTTTGCCAAACTTCTTTTAATCACTTTGATGGTCAACCAAGAAGTGGTTAACCCTATACCATCGATATTGGCTCGGACCGTAGGTCTCACACATACGTCCATTCGTACAACCGTTCATACGGATGCAACGGGCCAATTTTTCGGTCTTTGTGTGCAACACTCCGCAATTTTGCTGGAGTGTGCCACCATGCCTTGGACCTCCGTTGCTTCCATTCTCACTCACACACACCCCCTGAAGGTCTCATTCTTATTTCCCACATCTGGGGAAAATTTCCCCAAGATTGGGATTTCCCTTTGGTCCGAGCTAATATTTCCCTTACGATCAATCATTGGGGTTGCATTCAGTCGCAATGCAACCCCAGTCCTTCCAAAAGATAAAAAAAAGGAAAAAGATAATTTGCCAAACAGTATACGGCCTATTCGCGTTTATATGTCCTGATCATTATCCGTTTCTGATAATGATCGGATGAGGTATCGTGGGGGCGAAACAAGGAACTACTCATGTGACGAGACTATTGGAAGGAGTTCTACCTCTGAGCGCTACCCAATGTAAACTAACCAACGACATCCCGGTGAATCCTTTTGTCTTAAACTTCGTAAGTGCGGGGCACGCAAATGGGGGTCCAGTCTTTACAATTATATTTTTTTTTTTTTTTACAATGTTTTATTTGGGGTTCGATGGGCGACCGTCCGTCACCGAATAGGGCGTCAGTAGTTTTGAATCTTCTGGGGTTTATGGCACGCAGAGAGTTCCAGACTGTCCATCTGGCTCTAGACGTAACGCGCTTTTACTAAAGTGACCGTCCGTCACTACTAAAGAGACTCCTGTCTCTGCCTTCTCGCAGACCTAGTGGTTGTTCCCTCCGACAAGCATAGAAGCAGAAAGACAGAGTTCAAGAACCCACCAATTCTTCCCGCCAATATGCTTCTCCAAGGAGACAACGGACATAAAATGAAGGGGTGGGCCAAAACAACGGATTGGGCAGGAAAGAAATGGGTGGAGCGGAGATGCCTTCTAAGGCATCTTCCCCCCGATGGGGAAGACGACACCACACAAGGGCAAGAGCCGACAACTTCGGTAAAGGCTCCTAAACATTAATTCGTTGGGCGCGGTTCCTGCGCCTTTCCTCTGGTCGCTTCTATAATGGACCGTCCGTCCTACCTGCGATGGTTGATCCTTCAAGATACTAAGAGGGTGCACCAATGGCTGATGAACCCATGGCTGCCCACCACCCTTCTAGGATTTTGAAGAACCAACGGAAAAGAATGTAAGTGGAAAGACGAAGGAAGGGAAAGGGTAGAACTTGTTGTGGTAAATTTTACCGCAACACCTTGCATTGAATTCTAAGTTAGAAGAACAAAGGCGAAGTATGTATTCTAAGTTAGAAGAACAGAAGAATTCTCTAGAAGAACAGAAGAATTCCATCATTTCCGCACAGAAAGACACTGTCGAAGAGTTCAAGAATTCTCTAGAAGCGAAATTCGAAATAATCGAACAAAAATTAAATATGCACGAGGCACAATTCGAGAAGGTTAAACAAAATATCGAGAATTTTGCTAAAGAACTAGAGAGAGTAAAGAAATAGAAGGTCAGAGAAAACTCTACAGACTGCGTAGAAGGAAAGAGATGCAACTGCCTGTTTTCGATGGCCAAACATCGTCGCCAATATATAGAAGACAATTTGAAGCAGCTGCCATGACTAACAACTGGGACGACGGAGAAAAGTCGATTGCGCTAACGCTGGCACTGAGAGGTACAGCTGCAGAATTGCTGCAAACCATCTCAGAAGATAAACAACTCAACTACGACGCTTTGGTTAAAGCCATAGAAATGCGGTTCGGAGATGACCATATGCAACAAGTATACAGAGTCCAACTGCGCAGTAGAGCTCAGAAGAGGGGAGAAACACTTCAGCAGTTGCAGGCCAATATCGAACGGTTGGCGCATTTATCTTATCCTAATGCCGGAGAAGACATTATCAGCGAAATGGCTGTAGAGGCGTTTACCCAAGCAATTGAAGATAGGCAGTTGCAAATGGCTGTAAGAATGGCTGGAAAACGAACCCTCCCTGAGGCCCTAGCATTTGCCCTGACGATGAAAGCTGCCGACCAAGCATCTCAAGGAATCCACCGCGTGAGAGAAGTGACAACCGTGGAATGCTCATGCCAACGAACAGACGTCGTGGAGCGGAACAGTGCGCAGGACAAGTCCGTTGCTGGAACTGCAACAAAATAGGACATCTGCAGCGTCAGTTCTGGGCTCCACTTAAAGAACGCAGTTGTGCACAATGAGCTGCTGGGATGCGTAACAAAGAAGCATGTAGCAGGGAAAACATCTACACTGCAAGCAGCGTATCATCAAGTCGACAGGCGGGAATACGTGTAAGGACCAACTTTGAGGGGCAGAAGTCGGTTTCTGGAATTGACGCCCCTAAGATCAAAATCCAAGTCTCCCAAACAAAACGAAGTAACAAGAGTCTTACAGTGGAAGCCCACATTGGCTAGAATAAATGCGTTGCCACCATTGACACCGGTGCCACCGCTTCCATTATAAGAAAGGACATCGCTCCTGATTCATGGCTACACAATACCAGTAGCAACTGTTTGGAAACAGGAGCAACGGCGAAGGTGTACGGAGAGATTCTTGTTGCGATCAATCTGGCAGGACTAACATTCCCCCACGTATTCCTAGTGGCCGATATATGCGACGAGTGCATCATTGGACTTGACTTTATAAAGGCGTATAATGTAGTGCTTGACACCGGAACTCATGTACTTAAGTACAGGAACGTTGAGATTCCGATGATGTACGGGAATGAGAATGCCGCATGCCTTAGGACAGTATTCAGTAACGACTACGACATACAGCACCGTAAGGGCACCCTTCACTCTAATGCGGATGCTCTGTCCCGGCGACCTTGCAAATCTGATTTCAAACATTGCGCACGACAAGAAGAAAAGAAAGATGCGGTATCCACTCAACGGCTAAGAGCTGAGCCCACTGACGGTTGGAATGAAAGTGAAATGCGAAACGCACAAAAAGAGGATCCGGATATCGAGCCCATACTCGCTTGGAGAGAACATGAAGGAAAACCAGATTGGCAGGAAATATCCAATAAAAGTCCCGAACTAGAGGCATACTGGGCACAGTGGGACTCGCTTCATGTGAAAGATGGTATTTTGAGGCGAAGGTGGGAAAGCTCGAATGAAAAGTCGTTTGTGATGCAGCTCGTTGTGCCAAGGTCGAGAGTCAGTGACGTGCTAAGCGAACTGCACGATGGAGTATCCGGTGGCCACTTGGGAGTGAATAAGACGTTAGAAAATGTACGAGAACATTTTTATTGGGTGCACGCCTAGGACGATGTAGAAAATTGGTGCAGAAAGTGTGTCACCTGCACCGCCAGTAAAGGCCCGAGGGTTAAAACTCACGGAAGAATGCAGCAATACAACGTTGGAGCACCCTTCGAGAGAATCGCTTTCCTGAAACCGAAAAGGGAAATCGCTACATTCTTGTTGTTATGGACTACTTCAGTAAGTGGCCTGAGGCTTTCGCTATCCCTAACCAGGAAGGCAAAACCGTGATTGAGCTGATCGTTTACAACTGGGTGGGCAGATTCGGCGTACCGATGGAATTGCACTCGGATCAAGGGCGCAACTTTGAGTCCAAGATTTTCCAAGGGGTATGCGAGCTACTGGGTATCAAAAAGTCGAGAACAACACCGCTCCATCCACAATCGGACGGGATGGTGGAACTCTTCAACAGAACCTTGAATGAACACTTATCAAAGGTTGTTGGTGACAAGCAATGCGATTGGGATAGACAAATTCCAATGTTTCTATTAGCCTATCGGAGTGCAGTACACAACACCACAGGTTACACTCCATCGGAAATCCTTTTCGGTCGAACAGTCCGGTTACCTAGTGAATTGATGTTTGGATCACCGCCGTCCGAAGAGAACAGAAATGAAGACGACTATGTCGCAGACCTCAGACAGATTATTAGGGACGTGCACCAAAGAACCAGGGATAAGATCAAGATAGCCAGTGACCGCATGAAGACGAGGTATGATGTCAAGGCGACCACAACGGGATTCCAGGAAGGAGATCTAGTGTTACTACGAGTATATAACCACACTACCTACAATCACTTCACATTTTATTTACAGATTTTGACAGCTTGATGAGATGTTCGAATTCTCAAAGACTCTTGTGCATTAAGCTTCGTTAAGATGGTAACAGATCAAGTTGTCAGCTATAAGGAGTAGTAGAGGAAAAGAGGTCACCACATAAAAAGGAGGAAAAAAAATGAACAAAGTCAACGACGAAAAAAGTTGCCGTTTCCTGTGACGTAGCATTTCCCCAACCATTATATGTAGCTCTACGGACGAGCGGTTACAACGGAGGCACGAAAACTGGAAATCTCCTAACAGCAGAGAAACAGCGGGACAACAGAAAAATGCGGGATATAAAAGGGAATAGTAGACTGGGAAAGACAAGAAGTTACGAGTTAGCAGTCGAGACATTCAAGAAAAAAAATCCAAGTTTGACGAAAAGAAATAAAATAAAAGAAAAATTAAAAACAAAAAAAAGTGAACCACTCGGGAACCAGAGTTTTCGCAGTTTAATTTTTTTTTGTGACTTAAATCTTCTTGCCATCCTTCGGTCTTTTTAGGATTGGGCGATTTGGTTACACTGGTGTCAGGTGTGAGGTAGTGATCAGCTCATCAGAAGATAGCTAACCACGATAAGCGAAATGGATTCTGAAAAAATCGTGCCAGAGAAGAAGAGCATTCTCTCAAGCTCCAGTGAATCGTCATCATTACGGACAATGCTGCAGGAGTACATGGCAAGCCAAAGTCAACTCTGGGACCAAAAACTATTCGAATGGAAACAAGAGCTTGTGTCTCGAAACTCGGAAATCGAAAAGAAGATGGAGTAGTAAGAACGTACGGTGATCTGTTTTTCTTTCACTAACGCTGTCAACAAGGAGCAGCATTCATCTCCTAAATGTAGTTCGAGTGTTGTTAGGGGCAATAAGGGTGCCCAAAACGCAGCACCAAGGGGTCAAGCTGCAGACCTGCATCACATCGAGATGGAAATGACACCGTTGATGTTTGAAGCATCGCAATCGCTTATCGGGCGGCCACATATACCCGTGGCGGAACAACCATTTGATGGTACCGGCTCGTGGACAGATTACCAACGGCAGTTTGAGATTACCGCAAGATGTGCCATATGGACAACTGAGGAGAAAGCGAACGTGTTAACCATGCAGTTAAGAGAAGAAGCACTTTCAGTATTGAATGCCTTACCTGTGGACTGTAACCCAGACTACGAAGCACTTATTAGCTTATTGCGGCAGGGGTTCTGCGAAAATAGCAGGCCCGGCTTCGCTCAGCTGCGATGTCGTGTTCAGGGGCCCAAAGAGAGTTTCTCCGAATTTTCTTTAGCTCTTCAGAGACTGGTAGCTTGAGCACTTCCTGGGTGTCCAGCGAAAGTCGTACAGGAGGTCATGGTCAGTTATAGATGGACTAAGGGATGAGTCCGTCCAGGACTTAATTACGGTTGGACGTCTTTGTACTTTAACGGATGCTGTTAATCTGGCCCAGGAACTAACTGCGCGACGAATGAGGGTTTTCATGGTAGAAAGCACTTCTTCATCACCGACAGTAAGAAGATCGCACGCCACAAAAAACTAAATTACGGTGACAACAAGAAGCGGTTGTCCACCATTCAAAACTTATATAGCGCTTCTACACAAACAACGACGAAACTTGCCTGTTTAACGAACTATGAATAGGAAACAACACGTAACGAATACGAAATGCGAGACTAAAATGCCACGGAGATGATGGACCTTAAGAAAGAATGTGGTTTTCGCACATCTTTTATTGGCTCAACGGGGGAAGCAAGAATCTCTAGAAGGATTTATCGAAGGCCGAAGAAGTTCCTTTGTTGTAGATTCTGGGGCGAATGTATCTGTGCTGTCAGCAAAACATCTTACCGAAACGAATCTTCCAAGCGGTTCTCCAATAAAGCTAGTTGGGATTTCCGGGCGTGCGATTGAGAGTGAAGGAATGTTAGAGGTGAGATTTATTATTAATCATAAGGAATATTCTCATTGTTTTGCTATAGTGCAACAAGAAGTGTCAACTATATTAGGGGTAGATTTTTTGTTAAAGCAACAGTGCCACTTGGACTTTGAAGAATTGACGATTGAGGTAAGAGGTTAAAAGCATCCATTAAAGTTACCAGCCGGATCGGCATCACAACTAGTAAAACTTGCGGCGTCCGAAACCATTGAAGAAGTGAAGCCTTGGTTGAAGTAAACCGACCGACGACTGTGAGAGGGGTAGCAGCACTAGTGGAGCCAGCGAGAGGTTTCGAACTGCCAAAGGGATTACCCCGGTGGCAAAACGTTCTTCGTAAGGATAACGAATGCTTCCTCACGTGATACAGTTCTGCGCAGAAACGCTGTGGTGGGAATAATAGAGTCGCTAGAGTTATGTGAGATCCCAGAAAGCTCGGCGCACAGCAAAGAAGAAGGAATAAGTGATCTGTTGAAGAAACCGCACCCTGATTTATCCAAAAAGCAACTGGAGGAGTTTGCGGAATTGCTGAATGAATTTCAAGAAATTTTCTCAAAAGGACCAGAGGATTTTGGACGAACGGGAATCGCAAAACACAAAATTGACACGGTGGCAGCAAAATCCATTAAGCTTCCGGCACGAAGAGTTCCAATGGCCAAACGAGAGGAGATGGAGGAGCTCATTAAAGATATGAGCAACAGGGGAGTGATAGAGCGCTCGAAGAGCCCCTGGGCAGCACCAGTCGTTATAGTGGAAAAGAAAGACGGGTCCTCAAGATTCTGCTTGGATTATAGAAAATTAAATGAGGTGACTAAGAAAGATTCATATCCCCTTCCGCGCATGGAGGACCTCTTCCCAACATTGGCGGGTACGAAATGGTTTTACACAATGGACCTTCAGAGCGGTTATTGGCAAGTGGAAATGGATGCGAGGTACAAGGAGAAAACAGCCTTTACAAACGGCAGTGAGTTATGGCACTTCAACGTCATGCCGCTTGGCTTCTGTAATGCTCTAGCGACGTTTCAGAGAGTGATGGATAAAGTCCCGTAGTACTTACATGGAAGACTGCACTAGTTTACTTGGACGATGTTATCGTCTTCTCCCAGACATTCGAAGAGCACCTGAAAAACCTAATGCAAGTATTTGAGTGGTTTCAAAATGCCAAATTGAAATTGAGCCCAAGTAATTGTAAATTTTTAAAAACTGAAGTTGCTTACCTTGGTCATGGTGTGTCGGTCAATGGATTGAGCACGGATTCAAAGAAAATAAAAGCTGTGACACTCAGGCCAGATCCAAAAACCAAACGACAAGTTCGAGGCTTCCTTGGTCTTTGTTATTATTATAGGCGATTCATTCAAGTATTTTCAACACTGGCAAAGTCACTCTCAGAAATCGCGGAAGAAAAGGGTCGGTTTGCTTGGAACGAAGAGTGTGGGAAAGCATTCAACACTCTAAAACATAAACTTACCAGCGCCCCAATCTTGGCATTTCCTACATCGGACGATCTTTTTATTCTGGACACGGATGCATCAAACGTTGGTATCGGTGCAGTGCTCAGTCAAAAGCAAGGTGACTCGGAAGTAGTAGTCGAGCCGAACGGAATTATTGCGTAACTAGGAGGGAGTTGCTGGCCGTGGTTTTGGCAACCCACAATTTTCACCACTACCTTTTCGGGCGACGATTTCTTTTACGAACGGACCACGCATCCATTCGATGGCTGTGCAACTTTAAGCAACCCGAGGGTCAGATGGCTAGATGGCTCGAACGGTTGCAGCAGTTCGATTACGAGATTCAGCATCGTCCAGGTTCTCGGCACGGCAATGCTGATGCCCTTTCCAGGAGACCTTGTGGTGAAAGCAAACATTGCACAAGAACGGAAATCCTACACCTGGAAGCCGAAAAATCCACGCTCGCAGACGAGCAGCGAAAAGATCGAACGTTAGCGAAAGTCATCAAGTGGCTGAAAGAAGACAAGCGACCCAACAAAGAAGGCATTATGCTGGAAGATTTGAGCACGAAATAATAACGGGCTATTTTCCAGCAGTTAAAGATGTGTGCTGGCGCAGTCAATCGTACCTGGGAAAAGACGATGAACAGAAGATGCTTCCGATTGTTCCAAGTTAATTAAGACACGAAATCTTTCAGCAGCTCCATAACAGTCTAAGTGGGGGCAAAAAATTAGCAAAATTAGAGACAGGTACTTCCCAACCAAACAGCGGAGGTAATAATTGATCAACTAATCTATAACGTTTTCTGCAGATTTGGGGTACCACATTTCATTCATTCGGACCAAGGCAGAAGTCAATGGAAGTCTTGGGCAGCCAAAAGACTCGAACCACACTAATACGGCCTCAATCGGACTGGATGCCAGAACAGTTCAATCGAACGCTACTCGACCACTTAGCGAAGTTTGTCAGTCCAAATCGAACAGACTGGGATTTGTTTTTGCAACCAGCTTTACTAGCTTATCGTACAGCAGAACATGAATCAACCGCGTTTTCACCAGCTATGTTGAACTTCGGAAGGGAATTGAAACTGCCGATCGATGTTGTGTTTGGGTCACCAACAGAAATAGGAGAGGAAAGATAAACGTATGCAACGAAGTTAAGAAGCCGTTTACTTAATGTTCATGAGGTAGCGCGAACAAATCTCAAAATAACGTCCGACTCGATGAAAACTAGGGGCCAAGAGGCGCAAAAGTCTTTGTCCTAAACTACAGAGCGATTGGGACGGCCCGGTTAAGATAAAAAAGCAATTTTCGGATCTTGTATACAGAATCTAAATACAGGGTCAAAGAAGTCAAAAAGTGGTACACGTGAACCGACTCGCACCTTACGTCAATTCACTTACAACTCAGTCGGAGCTTTGAGTTTAAAGGAGGGGGTAGTATTGCGAAATCAGGTTTAGAACCTGAAATGAGAACAACAACAAAAAAAGAATCGAAAGAAATAAAACTAAAAAAAGAAAGAAAGAAAACAACTAACCTACCCACAATCACTTCGCGTTTTATTTACAGATTTTGACAGCTTGATGAGATGTTCGGTTTGTCAAAGACTCTTGTGCATTTAGCTTCGTTAAGATGGCAACATATCAAGTTGTTAGCTATGTACAGGGAGGAGTAGAGGAAGAGAGATCACCACATAAAAAGGAGGAAAAAAAGTGAACGAAGTCAACGACGAAATAAGTTGCCGTTTCCTGTGACATAGCATTTCCCCAACCATTATAGCTCTACGGACGAATCCACCGCTCGTAAAGATGTTACAACGGAGGCACAAAAACTGGAAATCTCCTAACAGTAGAAAAACAGCGGGACAACAAAAAAATGCGGGATATAAAGAGAATAGTAGACTTGGAAAGGCAAGAAGTTACGAGTTAGCAGCCGAAGCAGCCGAGACATTCAAGAAAAAAAATCCAAGTTTAACGAAAAGAAATACAATAAAATAAAAAAAAAAATTAAAAATATGAAAAGTTTAACCTCTCGGGAACCAGAATTTTCGCAGTTTTATTTTTTTTGTGACTTAAATCTTCTTGCCATCCTTCGGTTTTTGTAAGATTGGGCGATTTGGTCACAATTCATTAGGCAGATCTGCCCTACATCATTCATAAAATGTTTCAGGTCGTAACCCGACATTCGGTCTCCGCTAAACTTTGATACCATTTGAACAATGTCAGCTATACGAACACGACATATGGGCGACAATTGCTCAAGTTGGCGGGTGAGCTGCATAACTTCTTGCTTCTTCCTCAAGATATTCAATTGGTGTTCCAAAATTACCAGATCATCATTAGCAGCATTTTGTGTCAGGGCAGCAGTAGAAGTAGGTAGGACTTCGATATCGAAAGCAACAGCAGATGGTGTAGCTGTAATAATATGAGCAGCAACAGCAGCGGAGACAGCGATAGTGGTATGGGCAGCAACAGCAGGTAGGGTATTAGTAATAATATGTGCATCAGCAGCAATGGAAGCAGCAGTAGAGACGTGGGGAGCAACAACAGATGGGTCAACAGCAGCAATGTTGTGAGCTACAGCAGCAGATGGTGAAACTGCAGAAACGCTACGGCTGACAGGAGCGAGACCTCGCAACAAATAACATCAGATGGCAATGAATGCACTGTAATCAGTCATATATGTGGCGGGACACTCGACTGGTGGCTCAACATTCTTCTGTGTTGTAACTTCAGGTGTAGCGCGTTCTCGCGTCAGAGTTGTAGGTTAGCTTTCCAGAGCCGATACTCATGTTGGTTGGTTGTCTGGATAATCCATCGTCCGAAAATGCAGGAATTTGGGAGCAAAAAAAACACAAATCTTTATTAAACAATATATTACTCGTAGATGCTATTTGTTTCGTGGTTAGAACAAGAATGGTCAAAATGTTATGCTGTTGGTGTTGATGCACTCCCACGGTTGCCCTCTCTGTTCTCCCTAATGGTGAGCTTCTCTTTTGGGTAGAACATTCGGGTAGCTTGGCTTTTGCCATAGTTCGATGGTTCGATGTTATTCCTGAGTATGGTGATCATGCATTCGGAGCGTGTTGATGCATGGTTGATCCTAGCGCCTGATGTAAACAACTTCAACTACTAGATCTGTGGATCACGCACCAAATGAGTGTTAAGTGCGTGTTAATTTTTTTACCGCCAGCCATTGTTGAGTCTGCAAACATGCTTTCGTGCGTGAGCTATGCATCACCAAATGCATGGTGATTTGTAGTCTTCATTTGTAGATTTCATATGTTTACGATTATATCTATAGACAAGTAGATACTTGTTCAGTTTTATTTGATTTTTTATGGTTTGAAAAAAAAAATAAAAATTCTCGAAGCCAATGTTGAATATATCAAGTTTTTTTTTTGTTAAATATGTTTTCTTTGTTCTTTATTTTTTGTTTGTGACTTTTTATTTTTTCTGTTTCGACTGTTGCCCTATTGTCTCGTTTAATTTTATGTTCGATAAATGTGGCAGCTATTTTGTTTCTTCTGTCACCTTTCTCAAATATTTTTTCATTAACTTCGAATTCTGGAGCATTTTTCGGGTTTCATTTAATTTTGAAATAACATGTTTTTTGTATGCTAAACTTCTATCAAAAGCTATTAATTTTAATGAATCATAGTTTTTAATGTGTTCAACTAGGTAGTCTTGTTCTGTATGAAAATTGTTTACTTTAGGGAAAAGGTGATTTTGACCGTGTGCCCGGTTAATAACTCAAATGGAGACATTTTGGTAACAGAATGTATGGAGCTATTGTATGTAATTACCGCGTCATCAACAATATCAGCTATAGATTTATTTGAAGATTAAGCTTTTATGATTCTCTGTGAGAGTGGAATGGAGAGTGGAATGGAATCTCTCAACTGGTGAATTTCCAGTAGAATTTTTTGCACAAGTTGTATGAAAATTTATATTATATAGAGCCAAAAATTCTTTAAAGAGTGTGGAAAGAAACTCCATGCCGTTGTCTGAAACTATTTTTTCGGGGATTTCATGATGCGAGAAAAAGTGTTTTAGTGATTTTATAAGATTAAAGGTATTTCTAGATGTTTAAAAATAAACACATGCGAATCTACTAAACTTATCCAAAATGGTTAGAAAATTTTCTTTGGAAACGGAATAAATATCTAAATGGAGTATTTGTAATGGTCTTGACGGCGTTTCAATCAATTAAAATTTTAATGGGTGTACTTGACGTTCGTACTTATATTTTTGGCAGTTATCGCAGTTGTTAATGATTCGAGATATGACATGCTTCATATTGGGGAAGTATATTTTTACCCTAAGATGTACTAAGGTTTCATTTATTACCCTACGATTGGATTTGTCATGATAATGTCTTACTTCTCTTTCTTGTTCGTCTGGACAAATTATATCTTTTAAAAGTACATGACTTCTAACAAGTTTTAAGTTGGAATAATCAAAGTATTTTGAGTAAACCCGTTGTACAATTTTAAAAGTTTCGTCATCTGCTAAAATAGAAGTTATTCTTTTGGTGTTAATAAAGTTTTTAAAAATTTGAATTATCTCATCCTCTTCTTTTATGTTTTTACTTTCTATACGGTGTCGTTTTTTCCTTTTAAATAATATTTTAAGAGTCGAATGCAGTTTTGCTCCACTCGGGTTTTTTAGAATTATCTGATTAGAAAATTCGTTAATTGCTCTTTCAGAAATTGGAATACCATATTTTCTGATGCTGAATGAATAGTACTTAAGCTTTCAAATTCATCAATATTGTTTTGAGTGGATATTAAATCAAGATTTTCGACCTCCTGATTTATGTCTTCGTTTAGATTTATTTCAACTTGAGACAAGGCATCAGCGCTGAAGTTTAACTTTCCACTTTTGTGCATTATTGTGTAGTCGAACTCTTCAAGGCGTAAGCACCACCTAAAAAGCTTGGAACTAGGATCCTTTGAAGAGAATAGCTAGAGTAGAGGCTTATGATCCGTTATGATGATAAATTTTCTGCCATAGATATATGGCCGAAATTATTTCGTTGTCCAAACAATAGCTAAAAGTTCTCGTTCCACAGTACTTTTATTTTGCTCAGACATAAACAAGGTGCGACTTGCATAACAAATCGGTTTGTCTGATCCAACAGAGCCTTGCGTAAGTACTGCGCCAGTTGCAACATAACTGGCATCTGTCGTTTTGGGTATTGTAATATGGGCTCATTGCATAAAAGATTCTTGCATATTTCAAAACAGCTTACGTACTCGGAATCTAGAGTTATTCTATTACCTTTCCTAAGACATCCGGTCATGGGCTTTGCCAGTTTTGCAAAATCCTTAATAAATTTACGATAGTACCCGAGGACCTAAAAAGGACTAAACAAAGCATATTTCTCCCTGCAGATCTTGTAATACCCAATCCATAACTCTTTGGAATGTTGATGGAGCATTCTTTAAACCGAACGGCATCCTAACAAATTCAAAATGATCATTATCAACCGAAAAATCTGTTTTCTGAATGTCCTTTTCCTCAACCTGAATTTAATGGAATCCAGATGCCAAGTCAAGCGTGGTGAAATACAAAGATTTACCTAATTTATCGAGGATATCAGATATATTCGGTATTGGATATCTGTCGTCTACAGTTTTTTCATTCAATTTTCGATAGTCTTTAACTTATCACCAGTTTTCCTTTTCACTTGCGTCTCTCTTCTTTGGAACCAGCGAGAAAAACTTCGACGAATGATACCTGCGTGAAGCATATCCAAAATATGAGGATGTCTATATGATTTCGTGTACATTGGAATATCATCGGTGGTTTTTATCTGGTGCTTGATTTTGCTAGAGCACGATAAGGCTTCGTTAACACCTTCAGAAATAAATAAACCTGGTTTTATCGAACTTGGTTTTATAAAGATATTTCCGAATTCTACTTTTACAGGAAGTCGACTTATTATTTTGGTTCTTGCATGTACTAAATATTTTTTTGACACAAGGTTGGGTTAGAATTTTAACGCTTTCATTGGTTAAAATTGAGTTCTCAAAATAAATTTTTATTTTAAGGTCCATTAATATATCGATGCCGATAAGACCGTCAAAGTTATTGTGAAAAAAGAAAATGAGAAATGATATTACTTTATCTGAATTTAGTTCCAAAAGGCCATTTAACGTAGCTTTTTTGAACCGTTTGACTCCCAAACAGAGTTTTTATTTCTATTGGATCTATTTGTGTAACAGGTAAATTTATTGCAATAGTTGGATTAATGAAGGATTTGTTGCTTCCTGTAACTCTGAGGAATTTAAATTTCGAATTATTAAAGCTACTGGTTTCTATATGGGGTAGTAAACTATTCTTATTAATGTCAATGTAATTTATTGAGTTTCCGAGGCAAGTGTTAACAAATTTGAGTCATCTACTTCACTTTCAAAGATTTGTTCGGAACGAATTAAAGGGTTAAGATCTTGATAGTAATTCTGTGGCCCTTGATATGCCAAGTTTTTTTCTCGATCTTGTGTATAATGTGGGAGGGTATTGGTTTCGATGTTGTGAAGAAAATTTCTGTTACTTCCGCTTGCTATATCCATGGGCTCTTGGTGGGCGGTTAATGGCTTGTCACAATTATAATTGGTAAAACGCTGGGAAGATGTTTGAGGAATTTGGTTTATGTCAGGGGGATATTGTCTGGTTAAATTTGAAGGGGTTTTCCATTGCTGCTTTCCAGAAAGCTGTTAAGGGATTGGTAAAAGATAAGGCCAATTGAAAAGTTGTTGGTTGTGTTGTTAATTTATATTTGAATTGTTTGGAATATGAGGTAACTGTTGTTTGTAGTTTGAAGTGAATTGCTGATATGACGGTACACTATTATTTTGACGAATATTTTGTGTGTTAGTTCGACCAGGAATTCTATTAGGGATGTAAGGCATTTAGGTTGATGTATGATCACGAAAATAAGTACAATTTTGGTTCTTTAAACAAAAGCTAAGAGCATCTGTCAACTTATTTGGCCTCATGGTTCTAACGGTAGAACCTAGCGGTTCCCGGAGACGTGAAATAAAGGCATTTAGACACATTTCTCCGTACAACACTAATTTGGAACCTATAACGTTTTGGTTACTCTCATGTACCCTAACGTGGTTTGTTAATGCTGCTTGTAAATTGCTTATATTTGAGTAGAAGACGTTTACTGTATTATTGCCTTGTCGTAACAGATGTAGATCGCGAATTAAACTAGTCTCACTACGTTTATCTGAGTAATGTGTTATTAAATTATGCTTAATTTCTTGCCAAAACACTGGAGTCCCATACAAGTGAAGCACTTCATTCGCTTGACCAACATCTTTGTTGCGAATTAACCTAAGATTAATTTTATTGTACAGGGAGTTGTTAACTTCGGGTATTAAATTTAATATTTCTTCAAGATTAAAAAGGAAATCAAATAAGAGACGTGGATTCCATCAAAATTTGGCAAGTCTTTTACTGCATCAGGTATCCTGAATGAGTTGGGACACTAAGGGAAATATCAGAATTGTTTGAATTCATTTCAATTAAATTATTATTGGAAATACTTTTAATAATATTAATTAGATCACTTTTTAAAGTGCTATTGTTTAAACTTAAAGAACAACTTAATTTATTGATTTTCGGTGCTTTGAAGGAAGGCATAGGATAATACAGAGAAGGACTTACCTTAGCATGCTCTTTTAGCAATTATTTAAACAATATGCAATCTTAAGGATCACTTTTAGATTCGATTCGCACTAAACACATGTGTTCACGCTTTTCTGGGTATATTTTGACTTAGTTCAACGTTGAACGTTTTAAATAGCTTTCACTTATTCGAAATTCCAGCAGATACTTAGGCTGCTAATTATTCACCTTTTAATTACTGGATAGACCGACTGCGCTAGTTATGTTTGGGAGCAAAAAAAAAAAACAGATCCTTATTAAACAATATATTAGATGCTATGTATTTCGTGGTCAGAACAAGAATGGTCAAAATGTTATGCTGCTGGTGTTGATGCACTCCATCAGCGTTTTTTTGCACTCATATTAGATAAGTTCGCAAAAAAACGATCCATCCCTGCTAATGACTTCATAAAAATTTGGTAGCGCGGCCATCTGTATGGCATTAAGTGGTGGCTCATTTGTCGGTTGGTGAACAAACTTAAATTGTTTTGAAAAAAATTTGTAGGCGAATGGTTGACATTTTTGCTAATTCATCGGAAAAATTCATCCGAAACGAAGATAATATGGTTTGGGAGCACTGTTTTACTGTTTTATATCCTCTCAATAGATAGCGCGGATAAATTGACTAAGCGTTGATTGCTATGTTATTGTTGTATTTAACATGCAAATTGCTTTTTAAGCGGATAGCGGATTCTCAAAAAAACACGACTATTGCTGAGTATGGTGATCTTGCATTCGGAGCGTGTTGATGTATGATTGATCCTAGCGCCTGATGTAAACAACTGCAACTACTAGATCTGTGGATCACGCACCAAATGCGTGTTAAATGCGTGTTGATGTTTTTACCGCCAGCCATTGTTGAGTCCGCAAACATGCTTTTGTGCGTGATTTGTGCTTGACCTATGCATCACCAAATGCATGGTGATTCGTAGCTCGGTTGATTGGCACAGGGTGCCACGTAACTCACGCAACTGTGCAACAGTGGCGGATGTTGGAAAATCTACACATCGATCGCGTAATGCGGCCAGACCAGGGAAGTACAGATAAAGATTGCTGGAGCTGCTCACACGGGATAAAGCCACATAGAGCTGGCCATGCGAAAAGCAGCTGACACTGAGGTCCACGCCCGCAGCGTGCAACGTCTGACCCTGCGCTTTGTTAATAGTCATAGCAAAGCATAAGCTAACTGGAAACGGTACACGCTTAAAACAGAATGGGAAATTATTTGGAATGAGAGGGATTCGGGGTATAAAGACGGTATCTCCTGCGCCGCATCCTCCTAAAATCTCGACTTCTATCATGTTTAGCTGTAGGTTCGTGACTTTTAGTCGTGTGCCGTTACATAATTTTGGTGGGCTTTAATTTCGAAGGAGAATTGTGGGAACGCCGACTTTTAAATTAAGTTCGTGTGACGGAAGGCCAGGTGCACTTAGAGAATTCAAAAATTCTACCGGGTAGTTTGTAGGATCTTCTTGTTCCATTACTCTGTTGATGACGTCAATATTTTTGCATTTATTGCTTCCGCTTGGTCATTGCGAGGGGTCAAAATAGCTCTTTCACATAGCCAAGAGTTGTGATGATTTATTATTTGCGTTAGGTCACCGTATACAGAAGAAATGAGGTCTTGCAATGATGGAACTGTAGGACATAAATTAGTAGGCAAAATAACTTTTCCTTCTTCTTGCGGATACGTGCCTTCACAAATTTGTAGTAGGAAATTTGAAAACTCCTGTGCATTTGTGCTGCCTCCTGTTTTCGCCCGCATATTTATTGAAAAATAACTTTGCGCCACAAACTTAAGCTCTTTAGGCAGGCTCTAATTTCATCAACCCTCGTTCCTCGTGGTATTACTGGCAAAGTCTGCCTAAAATCGCCACAGAAAAGCACTGTAGTACCACCTATGGGACGGTCGTTTTGTCTGATGTCTCGCAAGGTTCTATCTACTGCCTCTACCGCTTTACGGTTTGCCATTGTGCACTCGTCCCATATCACTAAGTAACAATCGCGTAGAACCCTTGCTTTGTCGCTATTCCTGGAAACGTTACATACGGGACTTTCCGTATTGTTTATGTCTATCGGAATTTTAAACATTGTATGTGCCGTTTTGCCTCCGGGCAACAATGTAGCTGCTATGCCCGATGAGGCGACAGCTAAAGCAATTTTGCTTTGATTGCGCACTTGGGCCAAGATAACTTTGGTGAAAAATGTTTTTCCCGTCCCACCTGGTGCATCTAAAACACGATTTCACCCAAAGCAGCATCTACGCTGTAACACACGCGATCGAATACCAGACGCTGTTCCGCCGTCAGACTCAAGATACCGTTTTGCAACGTTTCGGCCAGTTCCGCTGGATTATAGTTTGTTTCCACAGCGAATTCCTTATTAATGCATTCACCATTTTAAGTTGGTATTGAGAGAGAGAGCATTACCCCCTATAGATGTAACTATGTCTTGAATAGCCAGCAAACATCGATTCAGCGATCAAGCGATGTGGACTATCGCTTACGCATGCTTCGGACAAAGCATCATCCCAATGCTGATCACCATCTAGCAAGCGACGCACTCGGCAAGCAGCCTGGTAAGTGGGATATTCAATGCAGTCAACCTTTCGCAATTCGTCAAAAAGAGAAGGTCCTCGCACTGTACGAGTACATAAAAGTAGGCGTAAATAATAGTATTCGGAGTTGTTTGGATGCACCGCGTAGACCCGTCCAATGACGTGGTCCTTGTAAATGCCGGGTTTGCCAGTCACAGCTTTTCCACGTTTTCTACGGTTGAAATCACCTTGCTTTTTGTTGTAAGTGTAATATGATGGAACTTCGTCGTATAACAGTGTTTCTGCGAAATCATCTGTTTCACAAAGACGAAAGAATGCCAGCAAAGTGGTTTGTCTCGGGTTTTCTAAGCGTTCATTCACATTTTCGGGGTTGAAATACACCCGTTTCCCGCCTTCAAGGTGAACATCCAGATGCATCACTGGCGAATATCTCTCGTGAATGGGGAAGCCTAAAATACGCCAAACCGCCTCAGAAGCACTTATATATCGTCCAGATTGGAACCTCGTGACTTCGTCGTATGCATTATTTCTCAACGCAAACGTGTCCTGGTCATTGCCCTTGTTGACGTATTTACATATATATTTGATGGACTCGACGCTGTTACACATTTCGACATTTATGTGGGCTTGAAATGTTCTTGATAACATGGGTGAATAGGGTACAACCCATCTATTGTCCAAAACAAGTTCTTGATGTAACCTGACTGTAGATGTGAAACCGTCTTGCTGCTGTGATCTTCGACGATACAATGGATAGCCTTTTTCCCCTGACACCATACGCTCTATTACTGCTCTAGGGTATCTTGTAGTTGGATTAACTTGGCAGATTCCGAAATTATAACCATCTTCGCGGTAGCAATAAATCAAAGGATATTGTAGGGCGTCGTAAGCTCGGTGTGTTTCGAAAATGCGTTGCAGGTGATCGTCGTGAGTGCGCAATACGATGTCATAGTATCGCATTCTTGATCAACTAAAAGCACTGCAACTTCATCTGTGACGGGGGTGTTGTACCGGCCGCGGTGTTCACCAACAGGACACCTATCAGCGTTGATGATCATTTTGTAATCATTGATTTGTCCCTGTGGAATAGACTCCAATGTAGCTTTGAAACTATCTACGGACGGATTCAGCTGATGCAGCATATTTTGGAGTAGGGATATAAGGTCACTATTTAGTTCAGGAAAGTTAAGATATTGGACTGTTCATTGTAATCTGAAACGAAATAAATGTGAAGAAATTTTGGCTCATCTTGTGGTAGCAAAGATCCTATGAGATGATAAATTTGGCCTTGCACCTTAAAGGTCGGCATAAACTTCTTCTGTATTTGTTTAGCACCAAAATATGTCATTTGAAATGCGCTGTTATATGAACGGATACTGTCTAAGAAGTGCTTTAATGGTGGATGGTCGCCATTCAAAAGAGATTTTATAAGCTCTGGAGTTTCTTGAAACTTTTCAATATGAGCTTTTCCACCCGAACAACAGATTCCATTTGGTTCTTTTCTCCATTTGAGAGCGCAGCAATAATTGCAACTTACGATCATACCGCCTATGGAAGTAAATTCAGCATAGTCAATCCTAGGCGAATACATAAAACCACATTTTTCCTTGTTGGCCCAAAAAAGAACATTGCTGGCCGTGTCATTTTCTTGAGATTCATCACAAACTTCTGGCATTCTATTAAGAGAGTGTCGATTTCGATCAGTCTCAAAACGTGATTGATGTTGTTCTGGTGTTCCTGCCTGCGGTATTTCATTTACTCTTTCCCTTTCAGCCGTTGTGCGAGCTCTCAGGGAATTTAAGCGCGATTCTCTCTGGTGAAAGTTTCGGGTTCACGCGTCAATGCAAGGCGCTGATGGTTAGCGGATAGTCAGGCCGCCGTGCGAGCACGCTGTGTACTTAACCGAGACTCACGTTGGGTAAAAGAATCTGATGCGCAAGTTCTGGCCTGATGTTCTCGAGCTGCAGTAAGTCTCCCCTCATAATTTTCTTTACATTCTTGAGACTTTAGTCTAATTTTTTTAGCATTTCTGGTAAAATGAGAAAGATTTGATTTTTTTCTTGAAGGCATTGGCAACAATATAAGTTTCCCAATCAAAAATATCCAAGTCGTAATCGAAATTCTTAAGATCCATTTTTACGCCAAGTCGATAGATTTTCTATTTTCTTTTTCTTTTCTTTATAAATATAACTATGTCCGTATAACTATAATATAACTGAAATAAAACTGAAAAGTAAATAAAACTAAATTAACTTACATATGCATGTGCATACATACATTTGTATATCGCATACAGTGTCGAATAATTTTATGTGCAGATGACGACAGACAACGATTACTAAAAGAAGTTAATGTACATAGAGACAATCAAAGTTAACAGTTTTTTTATATACGTACCTTTAAGAAGATATGAAATTCAGAAATTCAGTTTCTTGCAGTTAAAAATGCTTAAGCGGAAATTTACATTTTTAAAAAGCACTTCATATGTTTAAACACTGACGCTATTTTTAATTCCTACTAAAAAGTTAACATAAAGAAAATTTGCACAAAGTTCTGTTATTTTCCTGTTACCCACTTCAAATGTCGACGAAAAGGAAGCAATAAAGGGAGGATTACAACTTGACACACGATTACCACCAGCCCATTCCCAAACTTTACGCAATGAACAACACCTGAAAATGTGTTCAACCTGAATGTGTGCGCTGAAAAGAGACGGCCGGCCATTGGAGTGCAAAATATATGAACACGTAAGAGCGCGAACATATACTCACACACACACACACTATTGGAACGATACCCACAGCTGCATGACTGCTGGCAGTTATCTTTACCGAAGAAAAATTGTGGGCGACGATTTGGTTCATTGTTTTTAGCATTACTCAGTCCCAGGAAAACGCAGAAGGATAATTTATACCTTAAATGAATCAGCGGCAAAATTACTAAATTCATCTGTTTTTTATTTTTTAAATCCGATGAACTATTATTGAGCTAGGGCTGTATAGAGTATAATTTTTCTTGCAGATATGCAGTTTTTTGACTATTTTGTAGGAACCATTTCATTTTCGGGATAAAAAGTATCTTTGCTCATGTCCCAGAACGTAAGCAATCACTATCCCAAGTTTTATCAAAATCCGTCCAGTAGTTTCCGCGTGATGCGCAGTCCACCAGTTTTTACTCTACAGTTTTATTATATGTATACTCGTAGATGCAAAATATTTTCTTATACGGGCAAGAAAACCTAGCTGATTCAGTAGTTTTTTTGTTTGTTGTAACCTTTGATTTTCTATACTAATTTAAATACATTAGAACTGTGATTTGATATGTTTAAATTTGTTTCTAGACCGAGGATATTGCACAAAATTTAGCAATATAGAACCAAAATATTTCAGACGCAGAATGTGAATTCTAATTTTTTTATTTTGCAAAAAGTAAAACCATTCATTAAAAAAAAACACACATTCATGCCAAAACCGGTGGGATCAGCCAATATATTGCCCTACCTTCTGTGCCAAAACGTGTCTCTTGATTTCTATTTCCACTTTTCGGGTAAATTCGTTATCAGTTATTAACAAGCACTGTAATTCAATTCAATTACGAGCGGTTGTTCGATATTTCCACTTGCCAATTTTTAAATAATAGTACGTTTACACTGACCCGAAATTCAATTTCCAACATTTCGAAATGTTGAATTTCAGCGAAATGCTGCATTTCGTCTCTGCATTTAGAAGGTTGTCAAATCGAACAAACCTTTTTAATTACTCTGCACTTCATTCAGCGCACGTTATAGCGCTTACAAAAACAACTTTGAAAGAAATCAGCTGTTCCAATATTTACAATCAGTAACGACTATGTGCCTCAACCAAAAAGAAGTATTGAAAAGGGGGAAGTGGAATGACAGCGTTGTCACATAAATGTTTTTTGTTCAATGTAAAATTTAATTTCGAAATGTTGAATTTCGAGTCGATGTAGACGTACTATAATGTATAAATACGTCATTTGTCAATTTCAAAACAATAAGTGGAAACCCAGCTCGACAATACATAAGTACATAAGTTCTGTTCGAAAATTAAGCCAAATGTAGATAATCACTGGATACATTCATTTTTATTTGACTTTAGTTTAATAGTTGACTTTGCTTTTAATTCATTATTGGTTCATTTCTGATTGCAAGAGTTGCTCTAACTGGTTGTTTTCCTGCCAACCTTTGTCTTTATAATTTCGTCGAACACATAGATAAAAACTATAAGTGTTTTCAAACGTTGCTTAGTTTTGATTTCTTTTGAATGTTTTAAGTAAAATAAAACTTAAAATATAAGCAGTTTGTAATACAATGAAATATCAAGATTATGGGCTGTGGGTCCTGGTTTTTGGTAAGAAACAACGCAATTTGTCTTTTTGTTTTGTTTTTTTTTTTTTGTTTTTTTTTTTTAATAAAATCTGAACAATGATATTAAATATTTGTATATTTTTGTGAACGTATTTCTTTTATGATTATGATTTTATGAGGTATACATATAAACATATCTTCTTTGTTTTCTTTTGTTTAGGATCCGCTTTCTTAGTATCGTCGGCTTTGCAAGTTTTGGCCAATACGCAAAACTGTAATAAGGGGCCTTCGATATGGTGTGAAAACATCCAGTAAGTTGTATAATAATAGTAAATTTTTAAAAAAGAATGTAATGAGTAAGCGTAAAAAGTAACTGAGTATTATAGATTAAATTGAATAAGTGTTAATTAGAGTGAGTCATTGTTGCAGTTTCCCTTTGCACTTATGTATGTATAAACTTAGTTCGTCTTAATTTGTCCGTTAAGAAACTGATAACAGGCATACATGTCATTGAATATATTTATATGGGTGTGTATGTATGTGCAAATGACCAAACGCTTATTGCAAAATAAGAAAAAAACTTGATCTTATCTTTTAATAGCGGGTCATATTTTAATGTTTTCGGGGTATATTAATCCTATTAAGTTATTTGCGATTCTGTTTGTGTAAAATAGATACATATAAACAAAAAGCCACAACGGAGCGAAGAAAAAGTGATAAACAAAACAGTTTTATAAAGCTTAACCTATTGGCGTTTTTAATTTTTTTTCTCTTTGGAAGACATTCGCTTCTGATTCTAATTAAATTTCTTCTGATTTTAAATGGTATCCAGAAGAAAAATTTTGCTGATATTTTTCTTCCCAAAAAGGAAAAAGGAGAGTTTTCTGCGGCCAATCGAAAATGCCATATACTCGTCGAAAATTTCTAGAAGCTTATCTCTGCTCACATAGAAAAACCCGTTGGGATGATTAAAGTTATACATAGTTATAAACTTATTGCATTGCATACCTATGTAAGTGGCATGTTTGCAAATTACAAGTTCGAAATAAAGTTTGCAATGCATAATCCATAAATCGAATGATCAAATATGATTTATTTATGTAATGGTCGAGTTATGGATCACCCCAAACAACCGTTTTTGTAATCAGTTGAATTAAAAACGTGTTATTATTACTTGTTTTTTGTTTAGACTTCTCGTTTATAACTATTTCTTGATATTAGGTGTGTTTTTTTTGGTTATCTATATAGGCTTAATAAAGTATGCACCAAAAACAACACACCTATTGAAAAAATTAGCTGTTTGAATTTCACGTTTTGTTATAGTGTTTTCAAGATGGTCTTTGATTGTGTCGAAATGCTCATACATTCTGTCAAATTATAACCTCCTTTAATAGCTTCTTATGTTAGTAAAATTACCATCCATTTTGACGCTACGATTGGGCGCCATCTGTTAACTAGTTGTCAGAAGCAAAAACATAAGTTAATCTTTGTGTCAATGCGAGTGCCGCACAACGCTTAGTCAATACGTGCATACCCAGCTATGCAACTTATATTCGTTGCGCTTCTTCTGCTTAAAGCAGTTGAATCAAGAATACAAATTATATATAACTGACAATAAAATAATTTTATTTTTATGTTTGTTAAAAATAAGTAATCACAAAGAGTTTTGGCACATAGTAAGATCGCGACTATGCCTATGCCAGACTGCCTTGTTACAAACTTGGCATTCCTTTCCAGTTGGCCGTCTCTTGGACTCAGTATAACATAATATAAGAATACATCTCCATAAAAGTCAATCAACTAAGATTTATTGCGCTATTGTACTGATTTGGGACTTACTTCACTATTATAGTGAACAATTATTCATTAAAGTTCACTGTGAAAATAAAAAACGATAATTATGAAAAATTAATTGCCTTTTTGGAGTTGATTTGCTTTTACATTGAAAGATATAAGAAATTGTGTTACAATTAAGCAATAACATAAATTTTTTGGAAAAGTGGAGTTACACCACTATTATAATGAGCGACACATATGGTACAGTTGGCTTTTTGTTTTATGCGTCCAGCCCTATCGCATTTCTCTTGTGGAGACTGGTGGCTGGAAGTTCAGAGTTAAACTTTTACACTCTGTTCGAACATTACTTCTATTCCATTCCTGGGGTTGAAGGTGCGGTAAATATATGGGGATTTCGATCGAGTCCTTATAGATGGCATTGCAAGGTTTCTTCCGAGATTCTGCAAATTTTTCTTTTGAAGATTGCACGCTTAGAAATGAGTTTGATTCTTGGTGGTAATGAATTCCATAGTTTGACAGCATGAATGAAAAATAAACGGCTTGAGTTTAAATATTGATGACGGAAAGGAACAATACTTAAATTTCTTACAGACCGATTAAAGACAAGTTTGTTAAATAAGTAGGACGGACATTTATTACTAATGATTTTATGTAGAAATATATAATTTCTTGTATTGATGTGTTGCTGTAGTGTGCAGCAAAAAAAACTTTTTTGAGTGTTCAGAAATATGGTCATATCTACGGAGGCCATATACGTAGCGCACCGCATCGTTGAACGCTACTTGTAACCTATGCTGGGACATTGAGTCAAGGGCGCTATAGACAACGTCGGCGTACGTAATGATTGGGGCTATTAATGCTAGTACCAACTTGCGTCTAGTTTCTACAGGAGTAAAGTACGCCGATAGCCATAATTTGCGTAAACATCCGTAAATCCGACCAATGACTATTTGAATATGACTGTAGCCTGATAGAGAACGATCAATAACAATGCCAAGACTTGTGCAATGCTCAACAGCAGTAATTTTGTTATTGCTCAAACATATATCTGGTAGGATATTCAAGTTAAATTTTCTAATAGATATTGGTATTATTTGAGATTTTAGAGGGTTCAGAAGCAGCCTATTTACGACGGACCAAGCATATATTCGAGAAAGATCTTCATTAACAAGAAGAGCCAGCTCAGAGAGCTCATTAAAGGGTTTCCCTAGATGAAGTTGAACATCGTCAGCATAAAGATGCACAGATGTTTGCGTGCAGACTGATGGGAGATCGTTGATGAGCATGCAGAATAATAATGGTCCAAGAATTGACCCTTGAGGAACTCCTTGAACTAAAGCTTTTAGAGAAGAAGATTTGCCGCCAGAGGAAACTCTCTGAAATCTTCCTGATAAATAACTACGAGGGCGGGTCAATAAGTCCGTGACTTTTTGAATTTCTGACCTCTTTACTGAAACAGCAACACTGCTCCTGTCAACAGGCATCTGTCAGTTGACTCCTGTCAAAATTTAAACTTGCTGCGTCAGTTAGTTTGTGTTTGACAGCTATTTTTATCAGACTACTCACTAATTTGAGGAGAAAATGGAAAAAAGTGAATTTCGTGTGCTTATTAAGCATTATTTCTTGCGAAAAAAAACCATTACCGAGACCAAGGCTAAGCTTGATAAATACTATGGGGACTCTGCACCATCGATTTCAATGGTAAAAAAGTGGTTTACTGAATTTCGTTGTGGCTGTACAAGCACTGAAGATGCCGAACGTCCTGGACGCCCAGTTGAGGTCTCTACACCCGAAACAATCGAAAAAATTCACGATATGGTAATGGCCGACCGAAGATTGAAAGTGCGAGAGATTGTGGAAGCCGTAGGGATCTCGCATGGCTCAGTGGTTTCAATTTTGAATGATCACTTGGGCATGAGAAAGCTTTCCGCAAGATGGGTGCCGCGTTTGCTCACAGTCGACCACAAACGCAATCGTGTAACAACTTCACAGGAAGGTTTGGCGTTGTTTAATCGCAATATGGAGGAGTTTTTGCGACGTTTTGTAACCGTGGACGAAACATGGATCCATCACAACACACCAGAGAACAAACAACAGTCAAAATAGTGGGTTTCTAAGGGTGAATCGGCGCCAAAGAAGGCCAAGGTGGGTTTGTCAGCCAATAAAGTTATGACGACTGTTTTTTTGGTTCTTTTACACCAAGACAATGCAAGGGTGCACACATGTGCAGTTGCCATGGCAAAAATCCATGAATTGGGCTATGAATTGCTCCCTCATCCACCCTATTCTCCAGATTTGGCTCCGAGCGACTACTTCTTGTTCCCAATCCTGAAGAAATGGCTTGGTGGAAAAAGATTTGACTCCAATGATGAAGTCATCTCGCAAACAAAGGCCTATTTTGAGGACCTCGACAAATCATTTTTTTTGGAAGGGATAAAAAAATTGGAGAAGCGTTGGACAAAGTGTATAGAGCTCAAGGGAGACTACGTTGAAAAATAAAATAATTTTTTTATCAAAAAATTTGTGTTTTAATCCAAAAGTCACGGACTTATTGACCCGCCCTCGTACCAATAAGCCTGACAGCCCTATCACTGAAACCAAACAAGTTTTTTAGCTTCCCCTTTAGGATGTTGTGGTCTACCCTATCGAAAGCTTTCGAAAAGTCAAGCAGACAAGAAGACTTACATAGCCCTTGTCATAATCCTGCCTTATTTCGTCAAATAGGTTTATCATAGCTGTAGAGCAACTGTGATTTACTATAAACCCTGATTGTTACGGATACAACAAATTGTTAGTAGCTACATGGTTCAGAATTTGCTTCTCTAAGACTTTTTCAAAAATTTTTGATAGACAAAGTAGTATGCTAATTGGTCGGTAGTCAGAAGGGGAATTTGCTTTTGTTTTTTTGGCGATTGGAAGTACCCTTGCAATTTTCCAAGACATGGGAAAATTTGATGTGGTAATGCAAAAGTTAATAACATGAGTGAGATGGCCGACAATATGAGGTAATATAAGTTTAATAAACCGTATTGATAGACCATCCTCTCCAATAGCGTCGGACTTAACGGCCATGGTGCATTTAAAGACTTCATCTTCGCTCACCACTTCAAAATCTTCTAGTCTTTGCACAGAACTTTCCAACTGCGCCGATGTGTGATAAGAATCAAGATCGTTATCATGGAGTTGATTGTCTTCGAAAAAGTTGTTAAGAAGATCTGGGTCGAGAGCACTCTGAGGGTTAAGGACTTGAGAGACGCCAATTTTTTGCATGTTTCTCCAAAGTGTTTTGGCGGGTAAAGAGGCATTAAGCTTTGATGCAAAGTAGTTCTTTTTAGATGCACGTATAACCAGAGTTGCATGATTTCGGGCTTGTTTAAATGCTTCCCAATTGACATTCGTTAATCTACGCTTCCATCTACTGTGCAATTTATTTCGAATCTTGATAATATTAAAAACATCGGGGTTGAACCATGGACAGTTTTGGTTTTGTACTTGTACTGTTTTTGTCGGTACATGTTGATTAAACAGTTGGGTTAGGATCGATTGAAAGGAATCAACTTTGTCATTTGGATCAGATTTCAGTCTGCACTGCATCCAAGAAGCCGATGTTGTTGCTAGTAGAAGAGCATTAATATCAATCGAATTGAAGTCTTTATAAGAGAAAGAATCAGTAGTAGAAAATTTAGAAAAATTCATATTGTATGTCAGGAACATTAGGTCATGATCAGAGATATCAAAAGATATCTGGTCAGAAAGTAGGACGAGCTTAGGATCAGAAACTATAAAAAGGTCAAGAAGACTGGGTGAAAAATCTGGGACAAAGCGTGTTGGATAGGTTGTATTAACTATACTCAGACCAACAAAGGACACTGAGTCTTTCAGCTGAAATGCGCGTGAGTCATTTCTTAACAAATCAGCATTGAAATCTCCTCAAACAATTATATGCTCATAAAATGCACAACATTCCGAAAGAGTAAGAAAGACGCCGAAGAACATCTTCGGTTTTTACTATACACACATGAGACGAGACACTTAGTACTACAGCCACTTATTTCAACAGCAATAAACTCAACACCAGGTCCACTAGATTTAAAAATGCTTTCTGACTTAATAGTTGACTTACAGTAAATTGCCACACCTCCACCTGTGGTATCAGTGATTCTATCATTCCTATGCAGTTTGAAATTTGGTATGTCATAGATTTCATCAGGTATCTTTGGTTTGAACCATGTTTCATTCACACAAATAACATCAAAACATGAAGTTGAGAACAAATATTTTAAATAGTCTAATTTAGTGTCATTTAAGCTACGTGCATTCAGATAACAAACCCTGAGTCCATTAAATCGCTGGGAAATAATATTTGCCATAGTGTATGTTGATTTTTCATTCATGCTGTACACCTCACTAGAGGAAGAGCTTGAAACATCCATAGTTTAAAATTAAGAGCAGGCGAGAAAAAAAGTGCATTCCTTGTGAGGCTGTTGGTGGGGGGGGGGGGGGGGATTTAACAGGAGTGGGAGAAGAAACAGTGAATACAGAGTTTACAATAACAAAAATTTGTAATAAAGAACTGCACTGTTTAAGAGAAGGCGTGTTTTCTTTGTTAAGCTCTCATTGAGATAACAGCTGTTGCTCGATTCAATGCCCAGATCGTGCAGACGAAGCTCGGTGGCATTTTGCTTCCGGTAGTTTGCAGCTGACTTCAATACAGTACTTCTCTCAAGAGAGTTGCTGAATTTTACAACAATTGGTGGTGATGATGTTCCATTATTACTGCTTCTGGTACGAAAAATGTTCATTAGGAGAGGCGGCTTGCAATCAATAGTGTGACAAAGTCGATTGAATAAAGTTCTGAGGTTCTCCTCAGGCTGAATCGGTTTACCGATGAGCACAGCGTCGCATGAGATCCCCTTCTTTTCAAGCAGGTTGCATTGCTTTTGGATAGCTGCAATGTTCCAACTAGTCCCAAATTCTATCGCATTATTTTTTGGCTAGCTCAAGTGATGTGAAAAAATTGTTCTTCGAGTGTTTTTATAGGATTGCACTAACTGACTTACTACTTGTTGTCCTTGGCTTGTCGCTAGAGGCTTATCTGGTTCTTTTCCTTTACCTAGATATTGCCTTGTAGTGCATATGCAGATTTTGCATCGCATAGCCACCAGATTTTAATACCATGCTTAGCGGGTTTCGAAGGTATATGTTCCGTAAATTTAGTCCTACTACGGAAAAGAAAGAGCTGCTCGTCGGCGTCAAGTTCCTAATATGGAATAAAATATTTACGGAAATTTCTGTTAAGCATTTGAAATAAAGTAAGTCTCTTGGTGCCGATGATATTCAGCAAACGATAAACTACAGATGGTCCTGCCGTTTAGGTGTCTAAACAGAAAGGCATTACCATATTTAACATGAATAGACAGGCTGCATACCCGGGTATGCACATATGGTTAGTGCGGGGTAACTGTGAAAAATTTCTAATCTTGTAGGTATTTATTTTTTTATTTACTTTAAATTAATTGGAATTTGTTGAGTTTCCATTTTTGGGAAGCTACTAGAAAATTTAGCCCGGTCTTCTATGTTCACCACAATGATTTTTGCATTTGAAAATGCAAATACACACCCAGGTATGTCGTATTGGCATAAGGGTTAAACTCAAACGCTTTCAGAAATTTATACTATAGAAAGAAAATATTGAAAATTCTGTGTTTACGGAATTTATTTTTACCGGACGTGTTGAAAATGTTGGAGAAAGCCTATAAAATCGAGAGCAGAGTCTTCAAAGACGGCCGTGAAGACGAGACGATTTTGCTCATTGCTTTTTTTTTTCATATACGAGGGCGGGTCAATAAGTCCGTGACTTTTGGATTAAAACACAGATTTTTTGATAAAAAAAAATTTTATTTTTCAACGTAGTCTCCCTTGAGCTCTATACTTTTTGTCCAACGCTTCTCCAATTTTTGTATCCCTTCCAAAAAAAATGATTTGTCGAGGTCCTCAAAATAGGCCTTTGTTTGCGAGATGACTTCATCATTGGAGTCAAATCTTTTTCCACCAAGCCATTTCTTCAGGTTTGGGAACAAGAAGTAATCGTTCGGAGCCAAATCTGGAGAATAGGGTGGATGAGGGAGCAATTCATAGCCCAATTCATGGATTTTTGCCATGGCAACTGCACATGTGTTTGTGGTCGACTGTGAGCAAACGCGGCACCCATCTTGCGGAAAGCTTTCTCATGCCCAAGTGATCATTCAAAATTGAAACCACTGAGCCATGCGAGATCCCTACGGCTTCCACAATCTCTCGCACTTTCAATCTTCGGTCGGCCATTACCATATCGTGAATTTTTTCGATTGTTTCGGGTGTAGAGACCTCAACTGGGCGTCCAGGACGTTCGGCATCTTCAGTGCTTGTACGACCACAACGAAATTCAGTAAACCACTTTTTTACCATTGAAATCGATGGTGCAGAGTCCCCATAGTATTTATCAAGCTTAGCCTTGGTCTCGGTAATGGTTTTTTTTCGCAAGAAATAATGCTTAATAAGCACACGAAATTCACTTTTTTCCATTTTCTCCTCAAATTAGTGAGTAGTCTGATAAAAATAGCTGTCAAACACAAACTAACTGACGCAGCAAGTTTAAATTTTGACAGGAGTCAACTGACAGATGCCTGTTGACAGGAGCAGTGTTGCTGTTTCAGTAAAGAGGTCAGAAATTCAAAAAGTCACGGACTTATTGACCCGCCCTCGTATGTACGTTGTGTTTACTCATTTTTTCGGTGGTTCAAAAAAATTTGACAACTCCCTAAGATAATTTTAGACTTTTTCCCGATTCTTCTTTTGATTGAGATACAAATTTCAAAAATAAAAATCTCCGAAAAACAGCAGCAACCACACGAATTTTTGACGGGTTTTTCCCAACTTGCGGGCACAAAGTTCTTATACGGATTTAAAAAACTACAAAAAAAAAAACGGTTCTTAAACTTTTTTTTTGTAGGTATCGATTTTTGTAATTTTGGACAATACGAAAACAGAAAAAACGGAAGGAGAGCACACGCCCTTGTGATATACATGAATACTTGGGAAAGTAAACTTTGGAGCACCCATTGCAACTATCTAACTCACTATTCATACTGAACCCCAAGCAAAACTCTTATCTTTTGTCCCACTGGACACACGATAGCAGTTTAGACGCAGCAGGTGATATATGGACCAATCTTACAACTAAATTGTTTATATGAAACTATATATTTTTTCTCAAAAAACTTAGACAGCATTCTAGTAATAACCTTTTTACATAACTTTCTAATTTTCATAAGGAGATTTATCGACCGAAGATTGACCCGATTGGACTTATTTTTGTCTGTCTTGGGGAAGTGGAAGCATTGTCTTCCAATGCGCTAGATAAGGGCCATTATTCAAAGTCAGGTGTCAGTCAACCTACGCGTTTGACAGTTTCCTGTTCAACGGTGGTTGTGCGTACGTAGTTTAAAGAATGTGGGTTCGCGTTTATTAGTCATATCCGTGTGTCGAACAGCAGGAGCTCTAGATACAAGCTCTTTGTGACGACGTACCTGTCTGTCGGTTGAAGGCCGCATTGACATGTAACACTGTTCTGGACCCACCAATTGAGTACAAGATTTGTTTGTCATACTAGGTGCATTTTATCGGAGGGTCAGTAGCCAGACAGCAGTCAATGCCAATAAAACAATTTAACTCACTCCAAACGTCATTTGACTTGTTGAATGAGCTTGCGGGTCGGGTGGGTTCGCAAAGTTGCGAATGTTTTTTTTAACTCGCATTTAGTTTATAGGCCTGAGCAAATAGAACTCGGTTCGTAAAAGGGAAGCGCGAAATTCTTCAGCGCATATATATTACAAAAAATGTTCTCAATTATATATGTTTCTCTTACTTGAATCGATTTGTCTTGAATTTGTTTAAATTTCACAAAAAATGTTTAAAACAAATGAAAATGAAAAGTATTTTTCTCTATTATTTATTAGTTCGAGTAAAAACAAACACATAATTAACGAACGCATCCTTCATAAAACAAAATCATTTCTTATAGCATACCTTGCGCCATCTGAATTTCAATTTTTGAAACTTTATTGTAGCAATGAATGCTGGCTTATTTATCGCCAGCATTCGACTTGTTGTTGTTTGCAATGTTAAATTTTACTGTGCTGGTTACTGACCTGCCAATAAAATGCACATACTATAATCTAAATCTCTTTGTTCGATATTAAAATATCCGCTGGCTATGAAATTATGCACCCTCCTCTTTAAACCTTAGGATCCGAAAAAGTGTCTCGAGTTCTTAGATGGATAAAGTGGATTGAATAGCGCATAGACGTAGTCCAACTACAACTGTTTTTCACTCCAGAGCGGTATATATACGATGCATACCTAATCCATCTACAACATAGGAACTAACCAGCTGTAACTCTTATCGTAACACTGGATGCACTTAGGTCGGCTTCTTCCGGGACTGGAAAGGTCATGAAAAGGTCCTGACACCAACAACTTTTCAATTTCAATGAGTGTTTTGGGTTATTACCCTGTTGGGTTCCTCACGGATTTAAATCTTTAACACAATTTTCTTTGCTCATGACATGCTTTATTTTAAAATGGGTTCTTATGATAAAAGAAAATAAACGAAAAAACCACCGTAATGTAAGTAAGTACTATTAAATGTACTTTTTGTTAGGGAGTCTTTTGAAACTATGTAAGACGTTCGGATAACATACATTATTTCCTCAAGATTTTGTAACAAAATGAATTATTGTACTATGTTATTCGAAATAATACATATTTAAAATATGAATCCATATTACTTTTTTCCTTTGTTTGTAGGTCGGTTGATGTTATGTTTCCATACTTACGGCTAGATATTGTTAGAAATTTATTTTGTACAGTTGAGTGTATGACTTTCATGATAGTAACAAATCGTTTTATAGTACTCATTTTGTTTTTGCTTCTTCTAAAAACAAACTGGATTGGATTTCTTGCTTTATTGAAATCCATCCCTAAAATAGACTAAAGTCTATTTAAGTAATATCTAACTGTTTTGTATATTTTGATATACTCGTATTTAATGAAGCTTATTTTTATATTGTTTAAAATGATTTTAAGTAAAGCTTAACGGACAATTTTTTTTCTAAAGAACGCATATATTTCTTAACCTATGGTCCCTAAAAATAATTAAAAAATAAATCTCAAATATTATATGTGTATGAATTAATATTCATATACCACCTAATCGGTTATCTAACATTATTGATTGAGTGAAAAGCCATAACATTAAAAAAATTTTACGATTTAAAACATGATTCCTAGTCATTAAGCAACTAAAATGTGCCGTCATTGTGTTCGCTGATTCGACATTGTGTAAGACCCGACAATGTTCTATATTTAATATCTGTTTCTGATACGTGGTCAGTGAAATATGTACCCCATACTTATTAACTACATTCCTTACAATATTCTTGAATATCTATATGCATATTACTAAAATATCGTTTATTTACAAGTGGCAACACTGTTTTCTTGTGAAATTAAAATATTCGTTTTATATATGTAGTTGGACTGATAATTTTTACTTTTCTTTAGGTTGAGCTGCAATTCGGGCGGACCTGGGTCTTAGTCAACAACCATCTTCAATCACCTTGATCTTTTGCTAGCTGTCTCCAGTTTCGCACGCTAAGTTGGCTAAGTTCCCCTTTTTCTTGCGAAAATGCCACCTGTCTGTCACGGTCTGCTCTACTTTGCTGTCCCTCGGTGGCTGATTGAAGATTTATCGGACCGGAGCGCTGGTGTCTGTCCGCCAGCAGCCAGCCATCTCAGTTGTCAGATCTTCACTCTTCTGGCTAGGTCGGTGTGCAGTCGTTGTATCTTCGTCTCCACTCACCGTCAACGTAGGAAGATTTTTTATCTCAAAGCAGCTAAAAGTACCTTCATCCATTTTTGGTAATGATCATGCCTCTGCGCCATAGAGCAGGGCTGGAATTATAAGGGTCTGATGTAGGGTAACTTTTATTATTCGACAGAGGGCTTTGATAGTGAATTGCCTTCTTAACCCCAAAAAGCAGCGATTGGCAAGAGTTATTCTTTGTTTGATCTCAGCTCTGGTGTCGATGTCTGAATGGATAGCCGAGCCTATGTAGCGAAAGTCTTCAACTACCTTAAAGTTATATCTGTCGAAGTTGACGTTCTGTTCGAGACGTCGGTGTAGAGTGTCGTTTAAGTTTGGCAGTTTTACTTGGTCTTAGTCAATATTTGCAAAAGCTCCTCTTTGACATCACGCTGCTTCGATAATGTCGAATCCAGAGCCTTGTCTAAATCCTTTTTTGACATCTAAGGTTTCAGTAAGATCTTTATCGACCCCCAGCAGCTTTGTTGGACTTAAGCTTAGATATTGCAATTTGACTTTATCCAGGTCGGGTGGACGGAAGTGCTGACAACATATTTGAAAAACTATTCATCTGATTTGCATGACCAAGTCTTTAAATGTTCAAAAATACATGGCACCACGCCATGAATGAAAAAATGTGTTTGTGCTACGAAGTTTTTATGATGAACTAACGGACCCGACGAACTTCGTCTCGCCCAGACAGTTCAAATTTCAATGTGATTTATTTGAATGGAATCGAAATCAGTAAAGAGCGATATGATAAACAATGTTTTTCGATTTGTATTCCAACGAAGACGGTTCGCCAATACGCGAACAGGCAACGTACAGCTGACCTTGCGAAAAACAGGGAAATTCCAGATTAATCCAACTGTTGGCCTTGCGATTTATTGATTGTCATCGCAAAAGCCAATCGAACGGGGAACTGAATCAGCTTGAATTGGAATGGAAGATCAGTTGGAATAATTGGAATTCGTGGGATAAGGACTTCCCTTTGAATTTGCCCTTGATGTTCGTCGCTTGAATAACATTGTTCATCAGTTTCTTGGCGGACAACCGCGTACCGTTGCACAATTTCGGATGATTTAGATTCCGCAACATAATTATGATCGATCCCACCTTCAGCTGTAAATTATGCGGCGGAGTTCTTGGCATATCAAGCGAGTTCGAAAATCCCGTCGAATATTGATCGTTTCATCCTCATCGGCCACGCTATCAACTGATTTGTACGAATGCACATTGGGCCCCCGCCCCATTATCAAGGCTTCGCCCATCAATGACGTTGTCTAATATAAAGCAGGGGGCAAAGTAAATACTGGACTTATCATAAACATTATCAGACCTTCCCCTCTGACGGTTGCTATGATTTGTCCAGTAACAATCTGCTGGTCATAGGTCTTGTTGAGTGGCAAGACCACCGGTAGTCCATACCAGGACTTAAAACACGGTACCGTGGGAGTTAGGAGCCCCCGGACTTCGGTCCGGGCCTAACTTGTTGAGGTTGGCCCCCTTGTGGGAGCGTCACGATGGCTGTGGTTTAAACCTAAATCGCAGGGAGGGTGGCCCTCCTAGGGCTCAATACCCGGAGTGGAGTGGCTATAAGTGCTGGGTGCTGAGACCCTATGACCAGTAAGAGGTTTTAGGTGGGCCTCGACTCATACCAAAGGTGGATTTGTGCCCTCAACACATATCCGCATTGGTATTAATTGTTAGTGTAGCAAATAAGCGATGGCAAGGCGTACCCTTGCCCCCATGGATGTATGGGCATCCCGTGAGGTTAAGTCTCCACGGCAGGTATTCTCGTTAAACCCAAGTGACAACTGTATGAATGCAATTCTCCAGCGATTTGACTTTGAATTATGAAATTCAAGCTATCGACGTCCTTATTCTTCGCTGCTTTTATTGCCCGTTTACTAATCCATTCGAGATTTTTATAATTTTGTGCAATGACGGGAACACTGGTGATGAGTTCTTCCTTTGACTATGTGAACTCGCAAAAATTTGCCGGGAACGTTATCAATCCATTCGAAACATCAAGCCAAGCGCCAGCAATTGTCTCGAGAATTCAGCAGCCGATGGGTCGTTCTGCAACGCGACTCTCATGTTCGTGGTCAATTTCAACTTCTTGACATGCCGCCATAAAGTCGACGAATTCAGGCATGCATTTAGTTCATCGGCAGCAGTAGATTTTGGGATGACGGGAAGCGTTTGACGAAAATCTCCGGAGAGCAATATCATAGCCACACCAAAGAATAGAAAATGACAATGCAAAAAGGACACCTGTAAAATTGCTCACAGCCTAAATCAACGTATAACGCCATCTATCTGGTTGTGGCATTGATCGCAGCACAGCGCCATCTATTATTTACCTAGTCAAGTCATAAATACTGTTACACAGAAAAATGAGCGCCAAATGAAAACGAATTAATATTTAAACAATTTTTTTTTGTTTTTATTGGGTTATTCAATGGCTACAAATCTTAGAACAACTTATTCGAAATGACTTCCATTTGCCTTCCAGCACGACTTAAGACGATGTGACAACTCATCGATTGCGAGACGCACTTAATGCATGGGGAAATTGTCCACTGCACGGACAAAGGCTCGCTTTAACGACTCAATATTTGAGTGTCGAGTAGAGCAAGCCATGCCTTCTAATACGGACCAAAACTTGTAATCCAACGGGTTGAGGTCTGAACTACCAGCTGGCCAATCATCCGTTGATATGAATTCCGGAACGTTGTTTTTGAGCCACAGTTTAGTCGTTTTTGCTTTGTGAGCTGGAGCAGAGTCTTGCTGGAAAGTCCATGGCTTGTTGTTGAATATTGATTGGTTGAGAGACTTCACAATGGGTTCCATGACGGTCGATTGATATACTTTGGCCGATGTTTTCACTCCTTTCCCGCAAAAACGGAGCTTGGTAACGCCATCGTAGCACACTCCCCACCATACCATTACAGACGCGGGATGGTGGCCTCTTTGAGCCCTCGGGATGAGTTGGGATGCTTCTTTGGATGATCGAGAATACACACGATCGTTCTCTTTATTGAACGATTCTTCTACGGTGGAGATTTTCTCGTCAGTTAACAGAATTTGTCTGTGAGCGTTCTTCGCTTACCGGCTGAGTAACGCTTTCGATCTTCGCTTGCGTTTTTCCTTCAATGCGGCCGTGAGCAGGTGTCCAGTGTGTCGCTTGTACGCGCTGAGTCCTAAATCTTCTTTGATAATGCGAGACATGGATTTTTCCGAAATTTGCATTTCCCGCGACAAGATTTTCTGTTTTCGCATCGGTTTTCGGTCGATTCGTTTCTTCACGGCCTTGATCGCTTTCGGAGTTCTCACAGTGCGCGGACGGCCGGATCTTTGACGGTCTCGTCTTCACAGCACGATACACAAAATTGCGAGTGATTCCAAGCGATCGCAGCGTCCTAAAGATATCGCCTTTTTCCATGTTGCATTTAAGTAGGGCAACTACAACAATACGATTTTCGATGTCGCCCCATTCCATGATTGTAAGCAATTAATGTCAAAAACCTTTTACGTCACAATGAAGCATAAATACCAACTGTCAAATCGCAATCAATACGAAATGGATGCGCCCGGTGTTGCATTCGTAATGAGTAAGCTCAGTTGTGTACCAGTTTTTATGACTTGACTAGGTATACCGTTAACTTCTTCACGCAAAACGTCTTTTATTATATGATTTTTACAATTATCCGAATATTTCCAGACTTCACAACGAATTTTCCACCTTTACCTCATCCAAAATCATCAAATCACACGATAAAATGCAAAATTTCGTCAAAAAAAAGAGTAAATTTTTCGCGTTTTTTCGAAATTTTCCGAGTTTCTTTTTTTCCATTCGAAAAGCCATTCCGGAACAATTGCACACAAAATTCCGTAAAGAAAAATCAATTTTCGATTTTTCCATTTTCCCGACTTTTCCGGATCTCATAAAATTTTCTTTCATAAAAACCTACTCCTGGCAATTACGGACAACTGGAAAAAAATTTAAGCCAAATCGGCCCAGCCGTTCTCAATTGATGAATTCCTTTACATTTTTCACACCATTTTTATATATGACATAAATATGACAATCGCTGAAATGCGTGTTTGAAACGGGTTTATTTCGATTAAAAAAGGCAAAATTAATATTTATAAATTGAATAACTATAACCGAAAAAATTCGCAGTGATAAACAAACTATTATCCTTTTATAATTAAAATTAAATATAGCATACTTTGAATAGTTAAAATAAAGTTTCGGTTTTTATTTGTTTAGGAATGCAAAAAAATGTAATGCTGTGCAACATTGCATACAAACTGTTTGGGAGCAGCAAGATGTCCCTGAGGATAAGGATTCTATATGCCAAATCTGTTTAGATATGGTGAAACAAGCGCGCGATCAACTAGAAAGTAACGAAACTCAAAGTGATCTTAAGGCCGTTTTTGAGGGTTCTTGTCGCCTCATCCCCATAAAACCAGTTCAGAAGGAATGTATCAAAATGGCTGATGATTTTATCCCCGAATTGGTGGAAGCGTTGGCATCCCAGATGAATCCACAGGTAATATATATAAATAAGTTGAAGTGAGTTTTGAAAAATATAACATCCAAATCCCAGTTTCCATAACTGATGGTCCAAATTTAAGTTTCTTTTTGAATCGTGATATTTCGGCACTGACAGCTCTTTCCCACTCGAAATGTTGTCTGTCAGTCAGTTCCATAATTTTGCAGAACGAAATGAATCGCTCTACGCTGGAACAACGCTAGAAAATATTGCAAACTTATTTAAAATGTAAGTGCGGTGTTTATTGAAAAGAAGTTTTGGCCGTACTGCGCTCCACTGTACGCAAGTTTTTGCGAAGTTCCTGGAAATGGCTTGGGATGAGTTCCAAATCGCAGTAACCCCGCAGTGCTGCAACGTCAAGCGTTCCAAATCGCTAATATATAGCAGTGATGCGATGTATCGCGTTCTAAACGCATCATGAAGGGAACCGCTACGCAAACCAAAGCAAAACAACGCATCATGAGTTATTGTGATGCGATGTAATTTGACATCAATTGTTTATTTCGGCAAAAAATGAGCACAAATTATTTATTAAAATGTTTGAAAATATCACCGCCATTAATTTCTTAGACGTTTTTATTGTTTGCACAAGCCGTTCCAAAACGTCAAAGATTGTAAAGCATCGTGATGCATCGCAAAATGAAAACATCGTAACAACTCATCACAAAGGCAGTGACGCGTTCATGAAGCACATTTTTTTGACGTTTTGGAACTCAACCTTGCTTACGGACACCACTCGCGTACGGTACGCACCAACAAAAATGTTGCTGCTGTGTTTGAGAGTATTTGACTCAATCCAAGAACATTGACTTCGATCTCAACAACTCAACAATAGTATGTTAGTATGTAACCTGATAAAAATTTTGCACAAAGATATTGTTTCTAAGTTCGGGCCTAGAGCAACTCTAATTGGGCGTCGAATTTAGCCGAATAAGCATTGTTTCTGACTAGGGATGTTGCGGATGCAGATTTTTTGACATCTATTAAAAGGCTCACATGCGGATGTAAGATTTTGTACTTAAAAACATTAATTATTACTATTTTAGTCGTTTTTATTTAAACGAAAAGAAACTTTTAATACTTAAACACAAACATAGGTGCGTTATATTTAATGAACAGCAACTTGTCTGAGTCTAGGCGATTTCGCAAAGGGTCGTAAATTAGTCCCGCACCACTAAACAATTGTTGACTACGAACACTGGCTGGGGAGGTGACAAACTTCTTCGTCCTATTGCAGATAACTTTTCTTTATCTTTCCACCAGATAAGAGGACTTTCCGATAAATTTGTCCTTTTTTTTGCTACGATATGACACTAACTCCTTTTTAAGGTCTGTTCCGGGACTGTCTGATCTTTGGACAAGGTCGTCATCTTCATTTGTCGAATCTAGCATCGATTCCAGATCACTTTTTAAACAGGGTTTCTTAGTGGTATGCCATCGCGATGGCGCGATAGTTAACTCATTGGACTATCACGCAGACAGTCTGGGTTCAATTCCTGGCTGGGTCACCAACAATTTTTCAAATCGCCATCCTCTTTTGGCGGGCAATGGCAAACTCCCGAAAGTAAAATTGCCTACGAAAAAGCTTCAAAAGAGTGCCGTTCGACTCGGCGATAAACCGTAGGCCCAGCTCAGATGTGACAAAAATGACAACATGAGCAACACAAATGAGTGTCAAGAAGCTAGGCCATGGCCCATACCGGGCTGCCAGCGCCACAGTGTTTTGTTTTGTTTTTCTTAGTGGTACCTAGGCTGTTCTGAAGAATGGTCAATCGATTGCACCAAATCTAATGAATCTCCCATTCTCATTCTTTTGGATTGGTTGTAGTTTGGAGAAAATGTGCTGTCATGATGATGATTTTTGTGAGCTCTCAGTATTTCGTCTTTCATCTTTTCTTCTGTCAACGGATTGAAAAATTTGTGGTTGTAGCGTGGGTCTTAATAAGTGGATATAGAAAATAAATGATTTTTGTCCAAGACCGAGAATTTAGAAAACATTTCCGTTTTTAAAGTGGTGACTGTCAGCCTAATCGGATCAGGGTCCTGTGATCTAGTTCAATGGTCATCCAGTTTTTTCATAAGCATTTGAGTTATTGGAATTACAGATGATATGAGCGTCTCAGAGCTGATTAATTCTCGTGTCGCTTCTTCAAAAGGTTTCAGCAACTAAACACAGTATTCGAGTATTTTCCAGTCTCCTGGCATAATTGGGTCCATTTCGCTGTCATTCATGTAGAGACTTAATGCGTCTTTTACTTTAAAAAACTGCTCGAACATATAAACTGTACTGTTCCATCTGGTTACGCTCTCCTGGAATTCTTTGAGATGCGCTAAGTCGTTCTTGCACCGACTTGTGCAACACCCGCATCCGCATAAGCTTCGCATTGATTTTTTGCGGATGCGGATGTTGAATTCAATGCGGAAGTTCTGCTGTTGCGGATGCGGATGCGAATATCTGCAACACCCCTGTTTCTCACGATGCGCATTTCTATTTCTATATTAACAAAAAAAAAAATTGCTGCATCTGGGAATTGGAAAACCCACGCAGGATTTTTGAGAAGCTAATGCATCCAGTCACCCATTGACGATGTTTTCTGGTAAAACTCGGCGAGCTGAATAAAAAAAAAAAATTGTTCGATATCTCGCTTAGTTTCGAGATAAATTTTTAAAAAGATTAATGTATACAGTTCGTCATTGTTACTCCTCGCCACACAGCGCCAATGCAGACGGAACCGAAAATCACTCGCAGAATTTTCCTGCTGTTTTAAGGATAGTTTCTAGTGTCCTGTTCCGCGATATTTTAGGTCTTCCTCTCCTGTTTCTGCCTGATGCTTTCCCCTCCCAAATTCTTTTGACTTGTCTGTCTTCTTTCATACATAAAAGTTGTTCAAACCATTTTAAATTTTTGTTTTACATTATTTCTGATTGCTGATTCTACTTTTAATTCATTTCGTTGCTTCTTTTATCGATTCTTCTTAAGCCTAATATTCTTCTTAGGTATTTCTTTTCCATAGCTTGTATGTTTGTATTATGCCTATCTGTTAGGACCCAGTTTTCCGCTCCATATAATAAGAGACGAAGATACATTGTTTTGTAGATCGAGATTTTAGTATTTGTACTGATCTCCCTATGCTCGATAAATAAAATCTTCAGTACCGCAAAAATTCTCTTAACCATTTTGATTCTTGTTCTTAGTTCCATTTCTATATTGCCATTGTTGTCAAATATCCTGCTCAATTATTCGATGCTTGAAACTCGTTCCACTCTTACTCCGCCAACCGTCACCTATTGTTTTTTTCTTCTCTGCCGATTACCATGAACAGCAACACCCTCTCATTTGCTCTCTAGTTTCGAGCTCCTCTGATATGATGTTGCTGTTCTTACTTTGTTGTCTCGACTCGCGACAGAGTTGTCGTGGTGATTGGACGTGTCGTTGAGAAGCGTCGTTAAGTTACTCGCGAACGGGTCTTATCACGTTAATTCTACTCAGAAAATCAAGCACATAATGATCAATAATGAAGACTATACGTCGGATGAGGAGAAAAGAAAGAAGACGACCCAAATCCGACAGAAATGTTCAATTAAGATCAATCGACCATTTAAGTGAAGAGATACAAAGCAGATTAAGAAAGATTAGAAGAGCTAAATATATTAAAAGAAGAGAACAAGAAAAGAAGAATGGAAAAAGATTAAAGAGACAGATGATTCAGAATTGAGCTGGAATAGAAACGAAAACCGATTGCAAGAAACAGATGTTATTGATATGCTCCGCCCCAGTAATCCAAATGGTAATAAAAACTTTATAGTGCGCGTACTGTTCAAAGATACGAAAAATCCGTTCGCGTAGTCGTATTTTTCGTGGGAAACATTTGCATGGTTCAGCGCATAATTTAAGTAAAAAATTAATAACTAAGATTTGACTTAAGTGCTGTTGCATCAATTCGGTATGAAACCATTTTAAGTTGTATAGTCGTGGATGTCAACCACCCTCCAGTGTGTTATGTGCTCTTCGATTTTATTTTTCAATTTCATTTTCATTCGCCGTCAACTTTTCGAGGGATTTGGCTGTTTTTGATTGATGTTTGAGCGATTTTTTTCAGCGGTATACTTTTTAAATATTTTGCAATGTGTAAAACTCGTAAAATGTGGTCTGGCGTTTCTAAGAAATTTCCCCGATCTGAAAAATAAAAATATGCTGTTTGTCAAAATCATTTTTCTTCGGAATTTATTGTCAGAAAAATGCTTAAAAGGGACGCTGTTCCATCCTTTAGTCTAAATTGTAACTTAAATTTAGACTTAAGTTTAGAAAATCCTTCATCTTTGCTACCAAAGCGGAGAAGGACCTCTAGTGGTTTAAATATATTTCCAGATGGCAATGTTACCTTTGATGTTTTCATAGAAATATTCAATTTAGAAAGAGATAATGTGGCTAAAACATGCTTGAAATATACAAGTTCACACATAGCCTTAAATGCATTTGAAAAAATGAGTGTTCGCTTGGCAACGGAAACCCTTAGTAGGACACGGTAGCATCAGTACAAACTGCTCATCAACTTAATTGCCTAAAAAATAATTCAAATCAAGCTCTAGCAACACAAGCGTTTACATTAAAAATTAAAGTGGGTCTCATTACGATCAAAATATTTTAAAGCGCCAATTTGTCAGCTGTGCATCGCTTAACCAATACTCACAATCAACCACCTACTTGTCTGCGAAGAAGTCAATCGAATCAGAGAGAACATTTCCGACAAAAACCTCCTAGAACTTTTGACCATAGTCACAGAAAAACATATAAACGATGTTAATAGATAAATTTTAGAAACTAAGTTAGAAAATTGTATTTAAGCTCTTATTTTGTTTCTTAGTACTAGCCAAGGGACAAACTTTTTATTCAAGCTCTGGAAGATTGGAATGTTATCTCAAATTCGATTATTTCGAACATCGTAGAGAGTTTGCTTACAAGATGTGTACAAAACACAGACGAAAAATTGATATGGTCACAATACTATTCATTTACATTTTATTTTTGTTAAAAAGAAATATACATATTTGTTTTCATTATTGCCTTTTGAATCATAATATAATCTGTGGGAAAGTTGCTTTAGTTTTGGCAAACACTAAATGTATGTAAACTTCGTACCTGAAAGCGCAGGTAGATATACGAGTATATACACCCATATGTATATATTGTACATATTTGTTTTCCATAGAATGTTTTTTTGCACTTATACATTTAAGCAAAACAAATCCAGATGCTATTGACACAACTTCGTTGTCTTTTTGACAGCTTATAATAAGGACAAACCTGAGTGGCACAAGGGTAAGGCAGTGATAATGGCGTCAAGTATAGTATCAGAATACCTCACATTGGGTATAAATGACCCCGTTCGGTGATTTGTTTTGCCTACCTCCTTAGAATGATCATTTTAAAGATGAAGCTAAAGACATTAAGAGCATTAATTCGAGTGTTCTTTTATAGGCAATTTGTCAATTGCAATTTTCTTCCCAAATCCTAAAGATGTTAAGTACTGGCCTACATTATTCATGCAAGTTATGGGTGATATACCTGCAGACAGAGTGCATGCGAATTGAACGTGTCTGAAGATCATTCTGAACTTTTAAGATCCATTCTTTCTTACCTTAAAGTAAGACGTAGGGGCTTCTTCGCAGGCATATATTGCAGTATATCCAGTGAATCTCAAGGTAGTTTCGCACCTTCAAATCAATAATTCACCTCTACTCTTAGGCGGTTTATGATTTCCCTTGCAACAATAATACAAATTTTGTGGGTATCCGATGAACTTCTCGAGTTTTGACAATTCCAGTAACAACAAACTAAAAACACGATTAAATCTGATAAGCAGATAGAATTTGATCACATACTTTTTAGAGCACTACATTTTGTAAGGACGTACAATTTGCGAAGAGCGAATTAATTTAAAACTAGGCAAATCATACTTGACATTTGAAGAGCTGTCAACTGCAGTAGCAGCATTAGAAGCCATTCCTAACTTTCGACCTCTGTAATCGATGTTCAGCAACGACAGTGATGAAGCAATTCTGAGCCTGCGGCATTTTCCTAGTGGTGCTTCCAAAAAAGACTTTGGCGAAACCAGTGTTTGAAAAACTGCTTTCAGAAACAGAAAACAATAAACTGCAACTGCTGTCGACTTGTAGAAGTCGACCCATTGATGCTCCTTCGACTTGTGCTGCTGACCGAAAGCAAGAGCAAAGCAAAATGGGAAATTATCAAACGATGACTGCTGCAGCTGCTGTGCATTTCATCAGTGATCGTTATCTGCTTTTGCTTCGTTTCTGTTAGAGTTCCTGAATTATAAACTTTCGCTTTTCAGAAAGTTTTTCTTGGCTACAGACCAATCTTTTATATTTCATTTCTTATATTGGTTTTACAATTTGCAAAAGAGGACTGGCCAATTTTTTTAATATGTTGTTTTGACAGTCACCGTCTGGTATGCGAGCCGACAACACCGTTCTTACTCATAGTGTTCTCTCCCGGTATTTTTTTCTAGTGACGATATCTCTCTCCGGTCATAGTACCCATTTAAATATATTAACCCTCTTCTCCCCCTTTCTATCCATTAGTGAGAAAAAAAAAGTAACAAGCAAAGAGTGAAATCGCAATCTAACTCACCATGGCCTGGGGGCCACGTGTTCTTTCGGGCAATCGGTTAGCGGGCTCGACATAGATCGGCTTACCGAGCCCAATGATAAAAAAAGAAAAAAAAACTCCTTACTCCAATCGACTACAGCAGTGTAATAACAACAAAAACATCAACCACCAACCCCAAATTCATTACAATCTCCTCAACAAATGAAGAAAAACCCCTCTCCTCATTTAGTGTCTTCTTACTAAAAAAAAGCTATTGATGGCATACATACATCATATTCATATAATACATCACTCAATTACGGGATGGTAACCTTTTAATTCTTACAAAATCTCGATCTTTTCCGCCCACCAAATACAGCGAATATTGGATGGTATAATGCAAAAGTTGAAGAGTATTTTCCAAACTCCATGCGTTGCCGCAACTGCCAACTGTTGGGACACACCACCAAGAGATGCAAGGGGAATGCTTCTTGTGAAATATGCAACCTCCCACCTCACTCACCCGATAAGTGCACAGTATGGTAGAAGCCAAGCAAATATATAGGAAAAATAACCCAATCCCCATTCTTTCCGAAACGTACTCTGCAGTGGCAAAAAATGCTACACAACTAGGGCCAACTGTACCAAGCCGTAACAATATTGTTAACAACAATACCCCTGAATTAAATCCCCCCCACCACGTACAACTGCATCAACACCAACAGTCAAAGAAAACAATACAGAAACACACGACATTCCCAAAAAAATTATACCATTACAAACAAAAGTATTATCCCTCATTCTAACAAAGACAAATCAAAAAAAAACTTTTCACTCAATACTCCCACAAACCATTCAACAACTCAATCCTCCCCAACCAACTTAAACCCGTCCAACAGTCAATCTATTACAACCATAACCATACCAATACACTATTAAACTCACCGATATCAGCTGTCACTCAATCACTCTTTAAAAATAATCAATACTACATAAGCCCCCCACAATCTAATTGGGATGACAACATCTAAGAACACAATTAATACTTACCCCAGTGACTCGACCCGGGGATTGAACTATAATAACTTCACACCACGTGTTGGTGGTTCAACCTCCGGGACGCAGAGTCATAACTCTCCCAACACTTCTCATGACCCACATCAAGCATAACACCCAATCGGTTTCACCAAAACAATACGAACCATATTTCCACAACTTACCCGCAAACAATGCTTCTAAACAAGGCACGTTTCTTCTCGTCCACAAATCAATCCCGCAATACCCTCTTAACATTAACTCCAAAATATCTGCCATAGCAATTGCATTAACCCTAAAAATTCAAATAACTGTCATCTCTCTATACATCCCACCAGATCAACAATTCACCTGCAATGACCTCGAAAATATCTTGCGCGACATAAGAACACCAATCATTCTAACGGGCGATTTCAATGCCTGGAGCCCTTCTTGGGGTTCCAACACCTATAATAAGCGCGGGAAAGTTGTTGAAAGTTTCATCGCAAACTCAGGACTAGCAATCCTAAATAATGGTCGCCCCATCCACTTCTCGACACACAAAACATTCACCCACATCGATTTAACTCTTGTTAAACAATCTCTTGTCCCCTACTCCACATGGACTATTTCCGAATACCTTCACGGCAGCGACCATTTCCCTATTACTATTACACTCACACTTAACTCCAACCCTTCAAAATCCCATCATAGATTTCTCCTAGGCAGAGCGAACTGGGAGCTATTCCAATATAACATTTTCAATCACAGACTACAATCCCCAAACATCAACCGTGAGGCTGCTATCATTCATCGTCCATCAATAATCTCGTCTCCTATAGGAAATCGAACGCCATTTTCCGTAAAGCAGTTAAAGCCCACAAAATAGCCTGTTTTGGAAAATTTACATCCAACATCAATCCACAATCCAACTCACAAAAATTGTGGGCTGACCTAAAAACTATCACAGGTACCTACATACCATACTCGATAACTGCAATCAAGGCCGGAACAAAGCATATTACCTATCCAAAGGAAATTGCGAACATTTTGCGAAAACCTGGGATAACTGTGTAAATGACTCTAATTTTCACCCCGATTTCATTTATGATAAACTCTCCACATTAGCTAATCGACTACCATCTCATACTATAGCTCCATCTGCAACTCTAATTGAATCCGACGTTAATCTCCCGGATTTTTCATATCTTACCCTATGATAAAAAACGGCCGTATAGCTTTGAAAATAAGGCTATTGAAATTATTTAACCAGATCCTTAACAGAGGAGTAATTCCACAATCATAGAAAATAGCCACCATCGTTCCAATACCAAAACCAAATAAAAACAAATCCAATATTTCTCCTCCCCTGTATGGCAAAATTATTAGAAAAAATAATAGCCAGACGACTATACTGGTTCCTCGAAAAAAACAAGAATATCGACAACCGGCAAGTCGGTTTAAAAAAAGGGAAATGTACCGCAGACGCCTGCATTTGGATCAATTTATCTCCTCAGCTCTGTCAAAAAAAAACCATGTTTCCATATTTATAATTGGCTTTGAAAAAGCTTTCGACCGTATCGGCATACACGTCATTTTGAAAAACTTGATTAAATGGAAGGTCGGTCCAAAGATCTTCAAATACGTAAAATCTTTCCTTACCAACAGAAGTTTTCGTATTAAATCCAACGATACATACTCAAAAATGCACAATATGCAAAATGGCATACCCCAATGATCGCCACTTTCGGTTATTCTATTCATAATAACCTTAAACGAAATAAGCCAAATAATTGACAACAATAAACTAGTTGAACACACACTCTATGCAGACGATCTTATCATTTTCTCCAAATGCAAAGATCTAGCCCTGCTAGCACAAATGTTTACTACCGTTCTTGAAAACCTTTCAAAATGGGGAGAACATTCAGGCCCTAACAAATCTCTCTCAAAATGCAATATACTCCACATATGTAAAAAATACAGCTGCGAAAAACATATTTTTAAAAACATTTCAATTAACAATGTCAATTCCACAAAAATACTCGGTGTTACATTTAACTCTAAGTACAGCTTTAAAAACCATTGTATTCAGATAAGAAAAACTTAACTCCTAGTTTAAATATAAGATATTGAAAAATATAGATATTGTACATTTCCTCAAAAAACAGTTGTTGTAATGTTAACACCCTAATAAATGTAATTAAATCCATTATCTTATCGAGAATCGAATATGGTCTACCAATATACGGAAAATGTTCAAAATCATCCATCCATCTCATCTCTACACCATATCATGCAGCCGTCAGAGCCAGTTTGAGAGCGTTTCGAACAACTCCAATTGTGAATATTCTTACCGACGCTGGATTACCCCATGTAAATGAAAGCATTAGTTATCTAACGGCTATGGTTGTTATATAAAAAATCAACGCTCCAACGCCAACGCCCATCCACACTGACGTCAAAAAAATCCTGAAACACAAAAAGGTTCAAAAATATCCATCCTCAATCAGTTCCGCATTAACTTTAGCCAAGGAATTAAACATACGAATTTCTATCAAAAGCAAGAGCAGGATAGCACAACAACCTTGGAAGCTACCAAAAAACGCCATCAAAATAGAATTTAACCAGTATCCCAAATCATCAACAAGGGACGATATGTATAAAGCTATGTTCTTGGATATTGCTTTTAATTACAAAAACACTGATGCCTCAAAAACAGTAGACAGTATTATTATAATAATAATAATAATAATAATTATATGTTGTTTATTAGAATTAATTTTGTTGTTAACTAATTTTTTCATTCTTGCATATATATACATATAATACATATAAAAAAATCAATGCATAACTTTGATTAACATTATTATTTTTCTCTTAAAGGTAGTTTGTTCTGTTGCTGGTCTTTGCAATAATGCAAAAATTGATAAAATGTTGAAAGATTACAAGCCAACATCAACACCGACAACGACAATATCACCAATTGAAAAATCAGATCAATACAAGCGCAGAAGATTATCTTGCAATGAGTGTGAACGAGTGGTTGAAATTATAAGCACGAAATTTAAAATAAGTGACCGTGATGACATGTTGGAATCAGTTTTGGGTTTGTGTGGACATGCATCTTCGTTTTCAGATGCTTGTGCCAATATTGCTCTTACATATTTCAGCGATTTCTTTAATTATTTGAGTGAAAACATGAATGCTAATGGTATTTGTCATATGTCTGGCACGTGCTCAGCTAAATACCACAATCATCCTGAAAATATTGAAGTACGTAGTAGATCAGAAATCGGAGTAGTTGTTGTGAATGATGACATTCCATGTGAACTATGCCAACAATTAGTTCGTCATCTCCAAGAAGTTTTAACAGCCAACACGACCGAAATTGAATTTAAAATGGTTCTGGAAGGATTGTGCAAACAAACCAAGGGTTTCAAAACTGAATGCTTAAGTATTGTCGACCAGTATTACGACAAAATATATCAGGCCTTGGTAAAAGATTTGGATGCAAATGGAGCTTGTTTCTTAATCGGAATCTGTCCAAAAGGCAACACAAGTAGATTTCTTGCCCAACGAGATATTAACCCCTTAATTCCTTATGTTCAACCAGCCAAGATTAACATAAACATTAAAAAATTACCTGTTGGTGGGTCGCCAGTTTATACTAAAGAAGAAGTCAATGCTATGCAACTTCCAATTGACCGACTAATGGGACCAAAAAATCCTGAATTATTAGTAGAAAATGGACAACTTTGTACTCTGTGCGAGTATTTCCTGCATTTTTTGCAAGAAGATCTTGCTAACCCAGCCACAGAGGTAGGCAATATTTTATCAATTTCATAACCATATTAAGAATCCCAATATATTGTAGGCAGATATTAAAAATGTAGTAAACCATGTTTGTGATAAATTCGCAAGTACTTTACGCGGAAGTTGTCATAACTTTGTCGACATGTATGGCGATGCTATTATAGCATTAATGATTCAAAGTATTGACCCACGTGAAATCTGTCCTAAACTGCAAATGTGCCCCAAAAATACAAAAGATATTGAAATGCAAGTTTTTGCTCCAGAACCGAAAGATATATTAATTAATGCGAAGGATGACCAATCTGACAAACCAACGTGCCCCTTGTGTCTTTTTGCTGTTCAGCAAGCACAGGAGCTGATCAAAGACAATAAATCAAAGGTTAAACGAAATACTTAAATAAATAAAAATTCATTAAATAAATAACTTTTAAATTATGGTTTTAGAAAAATATAAGAAATGTTTTAGACAATTTATGCAGTCATTTACCTAGTAAACTTAAGACTGAATGCGTTGATTTTGTGGACACATATTCCAATGAACTGGTCGATATGCTTATTACAGACTTTACTCCTCAACAAATATGCGTCTACATTAAGCTTTGCCCGTCAGATAATTCTTTTGAATGGGCGAATATCGGAGTAGACAGCAGTGATGAGAATCAATGTAAGTAAAGTTTTTAGTTTCAAGAATCTTTGTGTAATACTATTATAAAGATGAATTTTTAGCTTACGAGGAAACCTCAGGCCCCGAATGCGCGCTTTGCGAAAAGGTAATTTCAGAAGCCGAAAAAAAACTTGGACCAAAAAAATCTAAGGTAAGCAATTTTCTTTAAAATAAATTGTTTCATTTTCGGCGTTCATAGTTCGTTTCCAAGGAAATATTTTGCTATTCCCCAGTGTACCCAGAGAGACTCAATTTGCTTCTTTTATTTTTCTTCTGTTTGGGCTTTGTTTTGCATTTATTCTCTTACCTAGCTACGATGTTTTTTTTCCCCCCAAACCTTAATTTATGATAACTTTAATCTTCTTTCAGTATATTCAAGTATTTGTATTTTTTTCAATTCAACTTTTAGAAATGTAATTTAATGTTGATTTTTATTATTTATTTTTACTTTGTATATCCGTTACACCTTTGAAGAATGTCGTGACCTTATTTCACAAATCTTTCAGCATAACACTTACAATTCTACATTTAATATGGTTCATTGCCAACTAACATGCTGACAATAAAAAAACTAATTGAATTTTCAAAAACAAACTTAAAATGCATAATTTGAATTTCTTTTCCTGCGCTTTAAGGCATAATAATATATTTATGCAGAGTATAAATATGACCCATTTAAGATATTTAATACAACTTCTTTCTTTCTTCCAGTGGTAGGTTAAGTTAGGTTTAAGTGGCTGTTGAAAAACCAACCCACTCAGGCCTGTTGGACCATTGTGATGCCACGTGGATCCTCCTCCTTCTACTCCTACTCCAGAAACCATTTGGAGCTCTTTGTAAAGCGTAGGAGACTTTAAATGTCTGTGTTGCTTAAGTCACTAAAGTCGTTGTGGAAGAAGGCCCCTAGGTGGAGATTTCTTCTTTGGGAGAGAGCTGGACATGTACAGAGGAGGTGAGGGATTATCTGTCCCAGCCAGGACAGGGCTTCCTTAATTGCCAAAAATTCCGCCTGAAACACGTTGCTGTGTTTGGGGAGGTGGCAGAAACACCACCACCAACCCCACTAACAGTCTGAACCGTCGGTGTAGAAGTAGATTGAAATGTCATCCAGGAATGCATTTTTCTCCTACAAGGATCTGGAGGGAATGGTTCCAAAATGTTTATTTGCCCACTTTAAGGCGAATGGCTGCGTTAACGGCTTCTTGTCTGCTCTAAATGTCGAGGGGTGTCAAGTGAAACAGAGTGTCCAAAGCAGCGGAGGGAGTAGTGCGTAGTGCTCCGCTTATGCCCAAACATGCTGTTCTTTGGACTTTACTTTGCTTCATGCAGTTTACTGCTTTGTCTAAGGCCATCCACCACACAACCACCCCGAAGGTGAGTATCGATCTTATTACCGAGATATATAGCCAATGGGTGATGCGAGGTTGGAGGCCCCATTTGTTCCCGATGGTAAAGCTACTGGGGCTTTCTTCACTCTTTTTTTAATGTTAGGTTTCCAGCCTAGCTTCCTGTCGAAAATTAGACCCAGATGTTTCGCTGTATCAGGGAAGACCAAGCTGGTACCGTTGATTGAGGGAGGGTCGGAATTTTGTATTTCCTAGAGAAGTGGACAAGATCGGTTTTATGGGGGTATATTCCCAGTCCGCAACGATCCGCCCAGCTTGTTAATATGTTAAGAGCTATTTAAATCGTATGTAGATGTTTTCCTAAGACGGCTATAGCAGTATCATCCGCATACGCAACCACCTTTCTACCACCCTCTTCCATGTATATCAGCAGTTCGTTAACCACTAAATTCCAGAGAAGGGGTGAGAGGACACCGCCTTCCGGCGTACCTCTGCTAACACTTCTTTTGACAGACGACTCTTTTATCCGGAATGCTCGGAACCAATGGCCTTCCGGATAATTGATTTTTACGGTTATTAGAGGTTTAAACAAAATTGAGCAACAAATCATTTTTGTGCTCCCAAGAATAAAAATAAATTAACCTTTTGTTTTTAACAAAAAAAAACACATTTTCGTGAAATCTGAATAGGTTTGCATATGCTCCTGATATAAGAGGTTTCTCCGGATAATAGAGGGAATATTAACAAAGAACTTGCTAAACAGAATGCCGGATATTAGAGGTTGCGGATAAAAGAGTTTCAATTGTATATAGTTTGAAGCTATGCAGTGCCCAGAGCAGTTCATCTCTTGTGACAAGGCCAGTAATTTTTGCCGCGGCTGCAATTGTTCTATTATGATTGTTGCTAGCCGTGAAAGATGAGCTACCTGGCAAACTAGAATAAAAATCTATGACGTTCTATAATATAAGAAACAATTTTTCCTAAATTAGTGGCGAATGACACTTGACTACTAATAACATACATTTAAAAGTTCTGATGTGGGGTGACAACCAGTAACTAAAAGTTGCGACATTTTCTGCTATATGTTATGACAAAAAATCAAATTTTAATATTAGACAAGTAAAAGAAAAGAACTAAGTTAATACATTCGACCCTCGTTAATTAAAACCAGCGATAATTCAAACCTCTCCATAATTCGAAGTTATAACGAGTTCCCTAAAAAATCTATTTATATTTCGAAGAAAATTATACATTTTTAAGCACTTGGTAATTTGAACAAAAAAATCGTCGCTACGTAACAAAACGACGCGTTAATTCGAACTCATAGGCGTCTAACACTCGACAATTCAAAGTTGTCAGATTGCATAGAGTTACATTTTGAGACATTCAAACTTGTATCAAAGTTGCACGAGCCTTTGTTATTGAAATGATTATGAAGTTTGACACACACTTCCGTTTGGTGTTTAGCTTCAGTTTTCGTAGGTTACAGATTAAAAGCTTGCGTTGCTCGAAAATTTCGAACCATTTGATATTTTAAATGTCCTTCTAGTTTCGAATCGACTGTATATTCAAACATTTTTAAGATGAGATTCTTAATAAAGATTCAACATTAGCTAATTCTAAAGTAAATAGCCATTTTTTTTATCTCTTTTATATATACATACGAGGGCGGGTCAATAAGTCCGTGACTTTTTGAATTTCTGACCTCTTTACTGAAACAGCAACACTGCTCCTGTCAACAGGCATCTGTCAGTTGACTCCTGTTAAAATTTAAACTTGCTGCGTCAGTTAGTTTGTGTTTGACAGCTATTTTTATCAGACTACTCACTAATTTGAGGAGAAAATGGAAAAAAGTGAATTTCGAGTGCTTATTAAGCATTATTTCTTGCGAAAAAAAACCATTACCGAGACCAAGGCTAAGCTTGATAAATACTATGGGGACTCTGCACCATCGATTTCAATGGTAAAAAAGTGGTTTACTGAATTTCGTTGTGGCCGTACAAGCACTGAAGATGCCGAACGTCCTGGACGCCCAGTTGAGGTCTCTACACCCGAAACAATCGAAAAAATTCACGATATGGTGTTGGCCGACCGAAGATTGAAAGTGCGAGAGATTGTGGAAGCCGTAGGGATCTCGCATGGCTCAGTGGTTTCAATTTTGAATGATCACTTGGGCATGAGAAAGCTTTCCGCAAGATGGGTGCCGCGTTTGCTCACAGTCGACCACAAACGCAATCGTGTAACAACTTCACAGGAAGGTTTGGCGTTGTTTAATCGCAATATGGAGGAGTTTTTGCGCCGTTTTGTAACCGTGGACGAAACATGGATCCATCACAACACACCAGAGAACAAACAACAGTCAAAACAGTGGGTTTCTAAGGGTGAATCGGCGCCAAAGAAGGCCAAGGTGGGTTTGTCAGCCAATAAAGTTATGGCGACTGTTTTTTGGGATGCACGCGGGATAATCCACATTGACTACCTTCAAAAGGGAAGAACAATCAATGGGGAATATTATGCCAACTTATTGGACCGATTCAATGACGATTTGAAAAAAAACGACCTCATTTGGCCAAGAAAAAAGTTCTTTTCCACCAAGACAATGCAAGGGTGCACACATGTGCAGTTGCCATGGCAAAAATCCATGAATTGGGCTATGAATTGCTCCCTCATCCACCCTATTCTCCATATTTGGCTCCGAGCGACTACTTCTTGTTCCCAAACCTGAAGAAATGGCTTGGTGGAAAAGATTTGACTCCAATGATGAAGTCATCTCGCAAACAAAGGCCTATTTTGAGGACCTCGACAAATCATTTTTTTTGCAAGGGATAAAAAAATTGGAGAAGCGTTGGACAAAGTGTATAGAGCTCAAGGGAGACTACGTTGAAAAATAAAATTATTTTTTTATCAACAAATCTGTGTTTTAATCCAAAAGTCACGGACTTATTGACCCGCCCTCGTATATTCAAATTTTGAGTAATACGTGCGGAGTATGGTACCTTATTAAAATACTTTAGGGCTGTAATTGTGTAAAAGCGAGAAAAATGAGTTGTACGTGCGACTGGTATGTGAACAAGGGCCATATTATTTATTCGTAAATCGTATATTTGATTGTTTCTGCTTGGAATGTTACCACTTTGTTCAAAAAATTCTCTCAGTACCTTAAAAATATATAAAGTGCCTTATTGGTAAAATGTTAAGTTCTATAAAAAAGAGGCCAACTATGAGTGCGACGATTACAACAAGAAATAATACGAACAAGGTGTTTCTGCGCAATCAAAATATGTCGAAGTGTATTCATATACGACCCTCCCCAACAGACGATACCATATTGTAACTTGGAGTGCGCGAGACCGTAGACCAGTTTGGGTTACAATCAATTAAGACACCCAGATATTTAAAGTTTTTTACTTCTTCGACTTTAAAACACATATTTGTTCATAGGTTGTTGTAATGAAAATTGTTTATACCACAAGTATGAAGCGGCAAGCCGAACCTACTACAGTCATGGCCATTAAAACAAAGGTTAATATCGGATGCGGCACAACTTGGTATTTTAAAGATGAATAGTTTTGTTTTTTCACTAACAATTAATCGGTGAGCGGCAAACCACAGTCTTAACTTCTCTAAGTCTTCATTAATCTTAACAAAACACTCCAATAAATTTTTAAATGCATAAGTTTATGTTATGCCATCAGCGAACGCAGTGGCAAGCCCATAAAACTTCTGGTTAAAAAAGAATTGATATATATCAAAAACAGAAGGGGTGCAAGTACAGAACATTGTGATACGCCATTTTTTAAAGTACGCGGTTTACTAAAAGTGCCATTTACTTAAACTTTTTGAGTTCCATCTTTTAAGTAAGTTCTAAACCAATTATAAATTGCTCCAGCTCCATGTCAAACGATTTGGTCATGTCTAAAAATAAAGCCATAGTCGTTTGATTATTATTCAAACCCTCATCTAACTGACAGCATACTCTTAAAATAGCGTCCTCAGTCGATAAACCAGGCCGAAAACCGAACTGAAAACAAGAGAAGAAAGCATTACACTCAAAAACTTTTAACATTCTGACTTTAAGGAGTTTGGTGAAGGTTGACAAAAGAGAAATTGGCCTATAGTTACATTGCTTCTACTTCCTTTTTTAAAAAGTGAAATTACTTCTGCAAATTCCAGAGATTGAGGAAAATAACACTTAGGTTAAACAAGTAACACAACACATCAACTATTTGCCAGTCAAACACTTGCTTGTTATACCATCCTTGTGCACGAGTTTTTATTTTTTTGGGACATTATAAGCTTATAAAGCTCTCCAGGAATAATGGTATCGAAAACAAAATTATTTGTTTGCATGTTATCAGCAGAAACAGATTGCGGAAGAGAACATTGGCAGGATCTATTCGGTGCAAAGCATGGTTTTAATTGTTCTGATATATCAGTAAAGTACTCATTGAACTTATTTGAGACACTTTCGGGGTTAGATAAATTTACTCCATCAATTTCTATATCTTTTATTTCAGTATTTGGCCTAATTTTCCCTAAAATGATATCAACAGCTTTCCATTCCTCTCTACTATTACCATTTGCTCTTTCGAGCAATTCCGAATAATAGATGTCGTGCGTTTCTGTTATGAACTTTTTGCAAAGTTTGTTATAATACTCTCTCAGTCTTCTATTCTATGGATGCTTTGCGGATTTAATAGCGTGATTTTTTCTTTTTACCTGTTTAAGACGACAGTTGATCATCCACGGTTTGAAACATATTTTCTTATTAGGAAAATTTATATGCAGAATGCATGCTTTTATATGCCTTTGCAAGATTAATGAAAATATGTCAAATGCAATAGAAGGATCATTTGCCGAATAGACCGAATCCCAGAACTCAAACGTTAACCTTTCCTTCAACATTCTGAAATCTATGATTTGTTATTTTCTTGGATGTCTTAGAAAATTGTTATTTTCACCTAAATTCATACCCGTGCACAGAGAAATCATATGATAGTCAGTAATTCTGTATTCATAAACTGCACCATAGAAAATATTTGTGAAATTTGTATGTACCATAACATATATGTGGTCAACACAACTCGAAGATCGTAATTAAATGATCGACGCATTCGGACACAGGAGTGATGTCAAGCACTTATCGGTTTCTTGTAATGAATGTTGGCTCATTGCCGCTTTAAGATACAGTGAGGTTAGTACTAATAATGTATTCAAAAAGTGACTCACCTTTATCAATGGTATTGGTGCTGCCTCATATTATGGGAGGCGCGTTGGCATCGCATCCTATTATGAAGTCAGTTTTGTGTCTTCCTGCTTCCACAACTCAAAGATGGTTTTCACCAGTGAGAGGGGCCCATTTGGTCGTGACCCAGGTACGCTGATGCTATCCAGAGGCTGTCTTTGGCCGTTTCCAGCATGGCAACGGTTGAGTCGGGGTCACTAAGGTTAGGAAGCAGAAATGAATTTAGGCTACGTTTCACTAACATACAAGTTTTGATCTTACCATTGTATTTGGTATATAGCGGAACATATAGAGGTGTCCTTAGTCCACGAACTACGCCTTGAGCAATACATGGTTCTTGGGTTAAGATGATGTCATTTGTGCCTTTGGATAGGCGCGGACTGAGTGGTGGAGGTTAATTTGGAGAAGTCGTAGCGTCATTGCTGCAATCCTCCAAAGAAACCTTTACCACGGTGCTGAAATAGAATCCGTCGGCGTCGCTCCTATCGATCACCGCGATCGTGATTTCGTCCTTTAGAACATAGCTAAAAGACCTCAGAGATGAAGCATCGGAAGATCCTGGGGGCGTTCTCCAGTGGTAAATGTTTGAAAAATTGTTTTCGAAAGTCTTCGAGTATTTGCCTATTCTCGTTAAAATGTATTATATCTCCTCGTACTTCGTTTTAACAGAGATTATCTTAATCCGGTAGATTTAGAGGACGTGGAATAAAATTAAAATTGATTAATTCACCTCTTGCTTCAAATGTAACACTAAATGTGGTCGTAAATAAAAAGCGCCGAAGGGAAAAGCCTGTTAAGAAATGGAACGATACGGAAATTTGTCACATCTTGGACTACATTCAAGAAACAGGAAATCTCGAAGTGAAAATGTTTTTCATTTGATACGAGGGCGGGTCAATAAGTCCGTGACTTTTTGAATTTCTGACCTCTTTACTGAAACAGCAACACTGCTCCTGTCAACAGGCATCTGTCAGTTGACTCCTGTCAAAATTTAAACTTGCTGCGTCAGTTAGTTTGTGTTTGACAGCTATTTTTATCAGACTACTCACTAATTTGAGGAGAAAATGGAAAAAAGTGAATTTCGTGTGCTTATTAAGCATTATTTCTTGCGAAAAAAAACCATTACCGAGACCAAGGCTAAGCTTGATAAATACTATGGGGACTCTGCACCATCGATTTCAATGATAAAAAAGTGGTTTACTGAATTTCGTTGTGGCCGTACAAGCACTGAAGATGCCGAACGTCCTGGACGCCCAGTTGAGGTCTCTACACCCGAAACAATCGAAAAAATTCACGATATGGTGTTGGCCGACCGAAGATTGAAAGTGCGAGAGATTGTGGAAGCCGTAGGGATCTCGCATGGCTCAGTGGTTTCAATTTTGAATGATCACTTGGGCATGAGAAAGCTTTCCGCAAGATGGGTGCCGCGTTTGCTCACAGTCGACCACAAACACATGTGCAGTTGCCATGGCAAAAATCCATGAATTGGGCTATGAATTGCTCCCTCATCCACCCTATTCTCCAGATTTGGCTCCGAGCGACTACTTCTTGTTCCCAAACCTGAAGAAATGGCTTGGTGGAAAAAGATTTGACTCCAATGATGAAGTCATCTCGCAAACAAAGGCCTATTTTGAGGACCTCGACAAATCATTTTTTTTGGAAGGGATAAAAAAATTGGAGAAGCGTTGGACAAAGTGTATAGAGCTCAAGGGAGACTACGTTGAAAAATAAAATTATTTTTTTATCAAAAAATCTGTTTTAATCCAAAAGTCACGGACTTATTGACCCGCCCTCGTATCTTAATTTTTTGTACGTTCACATGTTTTATTCATTATTGACAGAAGCCCACAGTGACAATTATTTTATAAACGAAATCAGAGGGACACGTGCTGATGAAATCAATGCTTCATTGAAAAGATCTGTTCTTCTGGCCGTGTGTGAATAGATTAGAACTCAAAACAAATATGAGAGTGTCATTATCAGCACACGAAAACCGGGATTTTTCAGAGTTGTTTCTCAAAATAAGAAATGGACACATGCCACAAAATAATGGGAGAATGAAGCTAGATAATCAAAACGTTTGTATTTTTATCCAGAAAATAATAATATAACTTGGTTCAAGAAGAGTGTTATTTTGGCATCTACTAACAATCAAGAAGGTAAAGTGAACGACTTGATTATCTCTAAAATTAATACACAGTCGCAGACGTACTACTCTGTAGACACCGTGCTGGACCATGAAGAGGCTATACATATCCCAAAAGAATTTCTCAATTGCTTGCAGCCTTCTGGATTGCCCCCACATAAATTGGTCTTAAAGGGAGGGTGTCCTGTTATTTTATTGCGAAGGAATTTACCTAAATTGTGCAACGGTACACGTCTCCAGGTTAAGCGTCTAAAAACTTTTACTATAGAGTGCAAAATTCTGACCGAATGGCGAACTGGAGAAACAGTGTTTATTCCCCGGGCTGTATTCATACCAACGGATCTTCCATTCCAATTTAAAAGAGTGCATTTTCCAATAAAATTGTCATTTTCAATTACTATGTATTAACAAATCACAAGCTCAGACATTCAACGTTGAGGGCTTAGACCTAAGCGTTAGGTGCTTTTCCCATGGACAGCTATACGTATGTAGCTCTTTCGCGCGTCAGTTCCAAACAAAATTTGTTCGTATTAAGTAACCAAAAGCCAGCCACAAACATTGTTTATAAAGAAATTCTATAATCAAAGGCAGTGCTTCACATTCTTCACGTCTTTTGTTTGTTAAGTTACACCCGTGCGAAGCCGAGGCGGGTCGCTAGTAGATAATATAAGTCTTTGATATTTTGAGTAGGGGGGGATTAGTAATAGGCTATGGGTTTCTTGTTAAATAACTTGTAACAGTGATGAAAAACTACTGGGCACTCGAGTACGAAATGTTCGGTTGACAAGACAGCATTCAATTGTCAAAGCTGGCACACAGGAAGGTTGTCTTTCGTTAAGAGATATTTGTGCGTCTTTTGGGTATGCCCAAGTCTCAGTCTCAGTCTCAAAAAACACCTGTTCATTTTAGAGGAAGTTGTTGTTGGATAGGAAGATACACCGGTTGTGTTAATCTTGGAGTAGTTCGGGGTGTATTGACCAGCAATTTTTTTTTTTTTTTTTTGTTGCCAGTAAGCGTCAATTCGTTTGGTAAAGTCTGCTTTGGATGGTGGGTGCAGTGTGATGATCGGTTGTGCGATGATATTTCGGGCTGCGCTGTCTGCTAGTTCAATACCGCGGATGCCTGAATGACCTGGAATCCAAAGTATAAGTAAATTCGTTGAGTTTCGGATAATGTTGTCCCGAATTTTTGTGTTGATGGCGGTACAGTTATTGATGTTCCGGATTGCCTTAACCGTAGAGAGACTGTCGGTGCAGATGAGTGTTTCTGCCAGAGGTTTATGCAGCTTCTGTTGAGGATCGCTAGAGCTTCTGCGGAGAATATTGAAAAGTAGTCTGGTAATTTTTCGACGGAAAGGACATTGCCATTGGCGGCGACTACTGCAAATCCAGTACCAATCTCGCTCTTAGAACCATCGGTGTATATTATGTCCCATGAGTTATTGCAGCAGCTATTAATTGTTTCTTGAAACAGTTGGATAAACGTTTCTTTGGACGTCGATTCCTTTTTAAATTCGGAGAGCCTTATGTTAATGGCTTCAAGTCTGAGCAGCCAGGGCGGGTACGCTTACCCACATGGTGTTGTAAGTACAGGATGTAGACCTGCTTTTTTTACGAAGTCCAGTGCATTGAATGCACTAGAAGGGTATTTTGGAATTTTCTTGCGTTTCAGGATTTTTTTTTGCGTCATCAATTATAGGAGATTTGTGAGATTCGCAGATTTTCAGACCCAAATGGGATGTTAAAATATCTCGACGATCCTCGGCGGATGGGAGTTCAGACTCGGCAAGGATATTTAATATGGGTGTAGTTCTAAAAGCATGTAAGCTAGTTCGGACAGCAGCATGGTAGGATGGTTTAATCAGCTGAAGTGTTGAATTAGAACATTTTCCGTATATTGCCAGCCCGTAGTCGATTTTTGATAGAAGAATTCATTTTTTTACGTTGACGTAGTGTATTAATATGAACTGAACTATTTTTGGAAGCTCAGAATCTGATAATATTAAGCCTGGTAGCTACTTTATTTTTTAAATCTAAACAATGTTTCTTGAAGTTAAACTTATCGTCAAATAATATTCCTAGAATGTTTAAAGCATTAACATAGGTATTTTAAGATTTCCAAAATTTATTACGAAACTATTACAACGTGTTTTCCTACAGATATGATGGTGTTTACTTTTGCCTGGGGATATAATGGACCCTGAATAAGTGCACCAGGTATTAAGCTCCGTAAGGATTTTATGAACTGTATCACGGGTGCGTGTGATGCCGTTGCATTTAGATACCAAAACTATGTCATTTGCATAACCGATGTGACTGATTTTGTTAGTTTTCGCAATAAATTCGCTTATGTCATTGTATGCAATTATGAACAGTGTCACGGATAAAGGCGAGTCTATGTATACCGGCTATACCGTTGTTTAAATTGTGAACATTGGAGAAGCAGTTATTTGCTTTGACTCTAAACTTTCGGGTGATTAAGAAAGCTTTTATATATGAATACATTTTAGGTCCACTCCTCCACTTAAGTAACTTATTAAGTACTACATGAATGCAAATTAGAGGTCTGCATTGAATGTCTTAAAACACATTTCCAGACATTCCATTTTTTTATGGTACCTCATTCATTATATTCGCATCTTGAAAAATCAAATGAATGAATCACTTGATATTCGATTAACGAGTGAGTACTTCACCCATTGATAACAAAACATTTAATTCAGTGCACTCATATCAAACGGGTACACTTCATAGAGTACACCGAATACTTGGTGTGCACTAGTGCAATTTGCACACACACCGAATACTCGGTGTGCATTTGTCTTTGCATGCAGGCTGCATAGCTATCAAATATTCACGTTTATTTTCATTGTGGGTGTAATTGTGCATTAATAGGAATTTAAACAAAATCATTTTGAACAAACAATTGCCTGTCATAGAATGATTACAACTTTAAACAATTGAATAAATAAAATATGCGACGGTTTTCGGAAACAAGAACCTATTTACAAGCATACAAAAATCATCGTGATATCCAATCGATCGAAGGCACGCTCATGTAGCATGTCGGATCTTTTGTTAAATTTTTGTTTCTATATGCTCGTCGGTCCGTCTGTCGTATAAAAATGCAACTTACGTGTGTTCTTACAATTATTTTAAAAAAATTGAAGTTTTGAAGCCACGTGTGAGGGACACACTACCCACTCACTACATTCGGTGTACTCGGTGTAGATGAACAGTTAAACATGCACTCGGTTTGTTTGAATGAAGCACGCACCCACTCTCAAAATAGAAATCAAGTAGTGCATTCGATTCGTTATCTTGTGATGGAATGTTGTGCAGTGTTTGTCTCTTAAACAGTGGTACCCATTTTTTAGAGTACATTACTTTATATGACTGCAGTGAATAGAATACACAGAACTACTGTACCCATTGATAGAAGTAAATGAATGCAGACCTCTAATGCCAATGCGGCCAAATGCCTTCTCGAAATCCAGGGGGAGAATCGAAATAACGGTAGCAGTTTTCCATAATTGTGGAATTAAACCTTGGTCAAAGGTTGTATAAACTTAAGATTCTTAGTTTTGCGACCAATGGGGCGTTTTTTAACATTGGGTAGGATACTCGGTTGTAGCCAGGAGTTTTTCTGAAATAATACGTTTGCTTTACGGTAACTAATTGGGTTAGCTTCGTTTGGGTATTTTTTAAAAAGTTTCCAAAGGTTTTGTTTGTTTTTTCGAAGTGTGCTTATTTCAGAGTTCCACCATGGAAGAAATGATTTTTCTGGAATATTTTTTGATCGGGGAATCGAAAGGTTAGCAGCAAAACGAAAAGCTTTAGTTATCGTGGCGGCTTCTCTTTTGACTTGGTTATTATTTAAAAATAAAGTTGTATTACGCAGGCAGGTATTCCACTCTGCTCGATCGGTAATAAATTTAGTGATTGGTTTATTTATAAACATGTGAATTATTCCCAAGGCAGATAGTTGTTAGTATCGGGAAGTGATCACTGCCATGAAGATTTTCGCTTATGGTCCATGATGCGTGAGGTATGAATTGAGGGGATATGATTTTGATGTCTGGATGTGTGAACGTACTATGGGTTAAAAAGTGAGTTGGTTTGCCGTCATTCATAACCGAAAGGTTCGAGTTTGTTAAAAAATTCTCGACTTCCTTGCCTCTGCTGTTACACACAGGTGATCCCCACAATGGGTTCCAGGCGTTAAAATAGACCGTTAGTAATATGGGAGCGTGGAATAAACTCACTATGTTGTAGATGTCTGAGGCAATAAATGGTCGGGAAGGGTGGATATAGAGAAATACGACAGTTATTTTGAATTAAAGAGAGACTTCGCTACTGCGGAAATATTTGAGTTTATTGTTAGCGGTTTATGCGGCCCAGATTTTTGAATCAATAAACCGGTTCCTTGGTTGGCTGAAATATTTGTATTTAGGTTATGGAAGTATGCAGCGTAATGTTTTGGGGGATTTGGAGATATGTTTTTTGGAGGTGGGTTTCCTTCAGAGATATAATTGATGGGTTGTGGTCCTTAATTAATAATTGGAGCACGTAAAGGTTGTTAAAGTAACCTTTCAGATTCCATTGAAGAACCTTGAAAAGCGTTTTATTTAATGTAGGAGACTTCGGCCCAATATGATCTGTGGCATAATGGGCAAAATCAGGTGTGATAGAAATGGAGGGGTGATTTGTGTTACTCTGATACACAGTTGCTGAGTCGTAAAGGTTCCGTGAGGGACTCGAGCGTTTCACCATCCGAACAGCAGAGAGGACTGATAGCCATTCTTGTGATTAGTTGCTATCATCATCTATTTCGAATGATTTTAAAAAGTATTGATTGGAATTTAAAAGTGATGATTGGCGGTTGATATAGGCGACGGGTGTGAAGTTATAGGAGACATGTTTTGGGTTGGTGAACTTAATAACCTGCTTGTTTGCTTGTTGCTGTCGGAGAGCGGTGAGTGAATTGGAATGGATTGTGAGAGTGATGATTTAGAGTTGTTTATGATGTGTTCTTCATTCGACTTGTGATTAAATGGTTGATTTGTGCTGATAATGTGGAAGTTACCCGTTGATTTTATTATGGTATGCTCATTGGTAGGATGACTGATAGTCGTAGCGTTATTATGTGGTTTTGATGTTGTTGGGGTTACGGTGTTGAGTGAAATTGGAGTGTTATTAGTTTTGTCTTCTGGAGAATTTTTTACGATGGAATTATTTTTTGTGAGAGGCTTGGTAAAGTTATTTTTAGGTGTCGTTATCGGAAGTAAAGAGGGTACTGTGGGGTCACTTACAACAAATATTTCTTTTGTTGATTTTGATTGCGTTGCATTTTTTGCAATAGCAGAATATGAAAAAGTAGAAGTGGAGAGTGGGTTCTGTGCTTTGTGAATTTTTCTTGCTTCGGAAATGCTGCATTTATTTACAGTTTTTATTCTAAAGATTTCTTTGGCTTGGAGATAGCAAGGGCATGTTGTAGCGGACGAGGGGCCGGGGGGGAGGGGGGGGGGGTTCTTCAAAGCAGTTTGCACATGATACACGTGAGCAATTGTTTGAAGAATGGGGTGGCAGATTGCACGTTTCGCAGGATGAATTCCCGTTGCATTTTTTGGCGGTGTGGCCTAGTAATTGACGATTACGACAGCGCGTTGGGTTGGGAAAATGTACCTCAACTTTGACGTTGTACCAGCCAATGGTAACTGAGTTTGGAATATCGGAATATTTTTTAAATTTGAAGACCCCTTAAGACTTCATTTCTTCAATAATTTCATATTCTGGGACGTTAATGAGGAAGGGGGCATATACTGTTCCTTTAGAAGAGTTCAAGTTTGTATGGAGGGCTACATTGATAGGGCAGAGATTAGAAAGAAATTTTTTTGATAATAAAAGCTCGCCTATTTTCGGTGATTTTACTAGGACAAGGAGATTTCCATCGCGCAATTGTGATATGTAGTTGTAGGCAATGCTTATTCCGTCAATTGCTTTTTTAAGCAAAAAGACGCTGAAAGATGAAAGTGGTATCTCCTTATTGGCTGGGGAAATCACTTTGAACTTAGGGTTGGTTATTTGTGGTCGAGTTGTATGCAGGTTGAGTTCTACTGTGATAGGGGTAAGGGTGGTAGGTTTCTTGCTTTTTTTATGTTTGGGTTCGATTAGCAGCTCCACGTCGAGCCCGCTGAATCGTGGCCCGTCGGCCATAATGAAGAGGTTTACAACATACTATGCACTATATGTTACACTCACTGTAAGGTAGAATGAAAAATTTAAACAGAGAATGTGGCTATTTAGAAATAGCGGCGAAACGCACCAACGAAAAGAGCGGGCAAAACGAACACAGTTTTTATTTTTATTTTATTTTTTGTTATGTTTTGGAGAGGCGTATCAGTGTCAAACCAGAGTGATTTGAATAGCTTGGCCGTTGAAAGGTCTCATATATTTTCCATTGTGTGCATACTTGACTCAAATAGGAGGTTGTGGTATGCTTCCAGAGCGAATCTATAATAGCTTTGTTGTTTTTTTTTGTTATGTTTTGGAGAGGCGTATCAGTGTCAAACCAGAGTGATTTGAATAGCTTGGCCGTTGAAAGGTCTCATATATTTTCCACTGTGTGCATACTTGACTCAAATAGGAGGTTGTGGTATGCTTCCAGAGCGAATCTATAATAGCTTTGTTGTAAATTGTTTTAGTTTTATTGAGGTGCTATTTGGGATCTTGTCTATAAAGAAATTGTCCAAATTCTATTCAGAATTAAATTAATGACATATATTATTGAAAGTGGGGTGTAGCTTACTTTCTTGCTAGACAGACATTTAATGATCTTTATTCGTCTGCATAGCGCCGGGAGAAGATATTCGATATGCGTGTTCATTTGTATTTGTTGTTGAAATGGACGCCTAAGATCATTAGTCATTGAACTCTTGGGATAGATGTGGTACCAAAGAGAGTTTTGGATGTACATTATTTTTTTATGGCATACATATATGTGTAAGTGCTTGCATTTATTGATTGAGAGCTGAGCCGAAGTCTAATGTTGTCGCAGTTGGTCTTATTAAAATCCTTCATTATGCGAAAATCCTCAACATATGCACAGAAGTCGATTTCTTTGTAAGTTGTTTAGGCAATTAGGAATAAAATTACTTAAATAAGTTGTAAATTGGATGAGCGCAGGCTGCGCGATTTCTAATTTTCTGTTTTTTATCTGTCTGATGGTCATAAAGTGATCTTAATTTCCATATTTTACGAGTAGTTGGTCTATAATTGTGTTTGCCCCTATTTTATCAAAAGCGTTGGCGAAATCGAGAGCTATGACAGATATGTGTTTATTTTTTTTTATGACACCGTGTTAGTAATCTAATCTGGTGATCTAGGTATAGAAGAAAATCGGTTACCGAATCCCATTTGATGACTGCTTAGCAGCTTGGTGACTGCTTGAGTTTATACTGCCATGATCAAAAAGTTCCAGGAATAACCACCGTGTGGCGCTCCCATTGTTCCGATTTGAGTTCTGTTTTTTTTTTTGTTAAGTTGGTACATCTGTTGTTGATATTCCCTCTAAATCTTAGCGTCATAGCTTGACATTTGCAAAAGCTACGTAGCCAAGAGTACATCTATCTCTGTGTGTGTTGGCACGGGAACTTTTTGATCAAGGTAGTATTCCAGTTTGTTAAAGATCAATCTGGGTTACGATGATCTGGTTTCACCGAGGAGTATTTTGTATTGTACAAAACTACAAAACCAGTGAACATGTTGCGGTAACGAGGTAAAGTGCCATAAGTGAACCCCCATTGTTGACTTTGGCAACGAATTGGTGTGCCTGACTGGTTTTGGACACTCGCTCACAGTGGTGATATTTTGGCGTGTACCTGCTGGCCGAGCATGCTGATATGAAGTTTGCCCGATACCGAGCCAGTTTCTTCAAAACGCTTCACCATATCACGAATTCCGGAGTCACAAGGGCGATTATGTTGACCGATACATGAATTTTGCAAAATGTTACTTTTACAGATTGCCGATTTTCGTAAAAAGATTGAATAGCAAATATGCATTGTTTGGTGGTAAACGACTCCATGACTAAACTTGCCAAAGATTGTATGACATCTGTCAAAAAGATAAATCACATTGAATTCAGTCATTGACAGCCAACATCCACACCATCTGTTGGCTCACTTTTTATATACAACATCTCTGTTTAAAATAATTTAATATTTGAAGCGCGTGACAAAGATGTATTTATAATTAACACATTGGTTTCATACAGATGAAAATGTTCGTCTGATTTACTTCTGAAAGTTTGACTTTCACATATGTTACCCATAATATCAGCAAAACCATATATTTATATTAATTCCAAAATATACCATAAAGAAGTAAACTATAAGTGCGGGAACTTAAAAGTCTCTAAGTTTAATTCCACCTTTGTCTTTTTCTGATTATTATGAAGATATTATACAATATTATAATATTAAGGCACAAGTGTTGTAAAATCTGCTGAAAACACACAGTCCTCTAAATGTGTTTATTATGATATTTTACTTGAGGATCCCATTTTAAAGAGTTGGAAGAAGAGCCTCTCTCGGGGTACCAGATCAAACGCGGCTTGAAAATCTATAGGTGTTTTTCTGTCCACAATGGAGTTATTTTTATGAAGTCCCGCTTAATATTTCACTTTAAATTTTCTTTCCATGAAACGTTATACTATCATACTATCAGAACTGGGAGATTTGTACGCTTTAAAGGACAAAACTGCCCACCGTAATTTCTTCCTGTTAATAAGAACGACAGGCCGCCCCTTGCCCTTCGAAGGCTAGGCCATCAACCTTCCCATACTGTACCTTACCATATCTTTCGATTTTTCGAGGTATGGTAAAAAATGATGCCCGTACTGCCGCCTGGGCCCGTCTTAAGGACTCCATGTATCGGCTTTTAATTCCCGATTGTGCACATGGAGTGGTCCCAGGAGCTTCTCAGGGTAAGTGTGGCGATTCGGAACACATACTCATGCCGTCGGCAGGGTGTATTTTGCCAACTCTCTAACCGTCGTGCATTTTAGCTTGATGCCGTCCCAAGCATCGCACACCTTTAAAATATACCGTCTGAGGAACTCATCGAAAGGCTTTTTCCCACAAGCTTCAACTTTGCGTCCGCTTTCCCAACCAGCGCCATCGAATTGAAACTCCCCGTTTTCTGAGGTGCATAATTCCTTCCATAGGGCGTTTGGACTTCTCTACGACGTTTTTTCATTGATCGATTGTCACACGACCGCAAGGTTCCACCTCGTTTATCACTGCAACGAGAAGCTTTGCTTACGACGCATTGCGAGTGAAGTACTAGCCTTCACCTTATTTGCGTCGTTCAGCTACATGATGTCTTAGGATCTTCCTTTCTTGCTGCTAAAATTGGCATTCCGTCAAATTTCGCTGCATAAGAGGTAGAGGGGCATGATCGGCTTCCACTCCCGCGCTTGCAGCAACATATTCCTTGCCCGCGCGCCTCCTTAAGGCGCCTGAGAGAGCTCGTTCGTTGTTGGTTTGACCCCCAACCTTGCATCTTTCGGCACGGTTTGCTATATGCTCACACCACAATTGGAATCTTGTTTGAGAGTTCTTTGTTCACCACTCCTCAGCCGACCGGTGCCTGCAGCGCGAAGGTGGTTGAGATTTGAGATTTTGAGTTTTGTGTGATTCCCTTTGTATGCCTGCATCTCCAACAACTTTTCTCTACGTATGAAAGTAATGCATCTAGACTACAATTTTGTTTTTGTAATGTTATGTATTGACATTATGCTTTTGGTTTGAGAATGATTGTGTTACATCCCGGTTTCCTTGTGAGCCAGTTTATTCCTCTGGCGGAACCTCCACCAATCTCTTTTTAAATTTCGTGTAAGAACTAAATTGCCGTTTTTGGTTATTTAAGTGAGATCCATAACATCGTTGATATAATGCTGGTTTAAATGCTTTTGTCTTTCATTAAACATACATATATATTTTAATATTTTTTTTGTTCATAAAAATCAGCAAGAAATTAAGAATGCACTTTACCACGCATGTGATAAACTACGCAAAGGAAAAAATAAATGTCATGCATACATTGATAAATATGGAGATAAAATAGCAGAACTTATTTTAAAAGAAATGACTGCAAAACAAATCTGTCGGGAACTTGGATACTGTTTATCGATTGATGATGAGTGTAAGTATTGTACAATACGAAACTTATTTGAATTTTGTTTTTACTTTGAAATTGTTTACATTAACAGCAACTTCAAATGAAATGATTGATCAAAATAGCATGGAAAGTGAGCAATCTGACGCAAGTCGCATTTCCGATAATAGTGATGACACTAAAGATCCTCCACCTTGTGTTCTTTGTGAATTTGTTATTGCTAGGCTAGAAGTTGAACTTAAAGACAAGAAAACACAAGTAAGTAATAAATGTATTCCGAATGCGATTTGGGTTGACTGTTCACTATTAAACAGTCGAGGGTAAGTGGTCGATATAAGGGATCATAGATATTAGGATAGACTGGTTGGATTTTAAAGCGGACACTTCCATGTACACAAAATAGGTCTAATTCAGGAAATTAAATGTCGTCTTTGAATGAAGGATGAAGGAACTTTGCAACACATTTTATGTATGCATGGTCTTAACTGCATTAACCCATTAAAGCCGACGTAAACAGAATTTTTACTAACTTCTCAACGTGTTTATTTATTATGTTATCGGACCAAACAAATAATGCAATACCTCTATTCCTACGCGAAATTTGATGGTCTTTCAGAATCTGAGCACAAAATTTCGATTAGACACCGAGAAAAAAAAAATGTGGTCGATTGAAACGTGAAAAACGTGAAAATCTTCGAAAAAAAAAATTTTCGCATTTTTTTTTTTCACGATGATACCGCAAAGTTATCAACTTTTTACTATAATCAGAGGGGATCATGGCACTCGAACATTAAGATGAATTTTTTTCAGAAAATTTCATCGACGCGTTTTTTTAAAAAAAAATGTTTTCTTGAATTATACTAAAATTTTGTTTCTATCTACCACTACAAAATTCATGAACAAACTCGTACATCCTTTCACTTGTGCATGGACACATATGTTCTATACAATTTGTACACGAATTATAAGTAAAGCATATAATAAAAATATTGGTTTTCAATTTTTCAATTCATTTGTTATGTCACGAAAACGTTGAAAATCTTCAGTCTCATTACATGCAGAGTATGAATCAGATTATTCGGATAGTGATGTCTCAAAAAATTCTGGAAAAATTTGGGAGTGTTCTTTGACTAATTTAAATACATTTTTCTTCTTAAACATTTTTTTTCTAAAGTTTATAGTTTTTAAGAAAACGATAGATTAAGATTTTTATATTGTAAAATTTTTTAATTCTCGCCGCCATTTTGAAAAAACGCGTCGATGAAATTTTGTGAAAAAAATTCCTCTTAATGTTCGAGTGCCCTGATCACCTCTGATCATAGGAAAATGTTGATAACTTTGCAGTATCATTGAAACATGGACTGCTTTAATCTGTACGATATTGGTTCCAGCAGAATGACGCTAAATGCGCTTGAGACCATTGTTTCACTAAGGACTCGTTACAGCGACAACATAAGATTTTATAAGAACACCTTTCGAAATTTACGACTGAAGCTAGGCGGATGAAATGAAAAATGGGAATTTGATTGGAACCAGGGACTGTTTAAAACGTGACACTATAGCAATGAACTTACGAATACATCAGGGCTCTTGGAATTCCTGTGTAAATGCAAATATATTAACGATTTTAACAAGAATTTGACGTTAATTTTAAATTGAACTTCTTTACCACTTTTTAAGGTAATAAATTTAATTATTAATTAACCTTTTGTATGTACCTTTTTCTTGAAAATAACATTTATAAAATTATAGTAATTGCATGTGACTTTCTTCGCGTGAAACTTATCACGCCATGGGAATGTAAATATCTAAATGCTTTTTAGGGGATTTTCGTATAAACAATATTTTTAGTTTCTTTAATGGACAGAACTTATATTACCAGGTTCGTTGGCGAACATATTTTAAAAGTTTATAATTGAGACTTATTTATTGTCATGGCGGAGCATACTTTATAGGAAATCGCAGTCTCTTAAAGTCATTGGTATTAGGGAAATTCGTGGCAAATAGTTTTCTTCGGTAAAATAAACGGCTTCATCTGTTTTACAGACGGTATCTTTGGGCTTGTATACCATTTCTTCCCCGTCAAAGGATTTAAGCAGCTGCCATTAATGAACTCAGCTTCATGTTTTTTTAAAAATCAAAGTGGCCCGTTTCTAGTCTTATCCTGTGATTGAGTAATGCCTGGAAAAATTCAATGTTTCTAGACGGAAGACTCTAAAGTGCAGAACTCCTGTCAACGGCATTGTCACGCCACTCGACGCCTCCTCTGTGTCACATTGTAGTGTCGTCTCAGTATTTTTTTTTTTTTTTTTTTGATAGTTCTCCAAGATGACTTTGTTTCGATATCTTGCATACAGTCGGAGCGGTAATTTCAGCCCTATTCTGCTAAACATCGGGGGGAATGGTCGTTCGAAAATCGAAAACTTCTATTCCACTAAACGTTCGAACGGAATCATTCCCCGTCGGTAAGCTAGTTTACTATCACACTAAACGATCGAAAAGAATTGTCCATACAAATCTGTCATCGAGTCATCCGCAAGCATTTTGTTGTGTTTGTGATTTTCGGTCGAAAGTTCATAAGTAAAAAAATGAAATTCAAAAATATTTCGGAGCAAATAAAAATGTTGGCAAGGATTACAAAAAAAATAGCCAACGAAGTCAGTCGTTATGTGGAAAAAGTAAAAACAAAAAACAAATTTGTATTGAAATATGTTTTTGGCCGTTTTTAACACTGGGTTTGAAGCGACTACAAATCCAATATATAAAAAAAAGATTTTTTTAAGAGAGCTGAATGCTTAATGAATGGTTAAATAAATCTTTAAATATTTGTACATATTCATATTTTATTTTCCCATTATATCTTTTCGTTTTTTTACGGATGTTACTTCGTGCCTTTGTATTTGTATCCTTCCGCGTTTGATTTAAAAACGGGAAATACAAAGCTACACTATCCATTTTTAAATATTTAAATCAAATTTTTTTATTCTTCACAAACAAAATGATCTAAAAACAAATGTTTGAAGTAAAACTTCACAGAACAGTTGTTTTCGAATTAATATCGGCATAGTAGTGATCACCCGTCTAGCAGAATAGCGAAGTTGAGCGAGAGTGAATCGAACGTTCGATCCGCCGTTTAGCAGAATAGGGCTGTTTAAAAGCTGCATGCGCAGTTTGATCGCCTTCTAGCGGTGGCGATTCCTGAGGAAGCAACATCTTTGGAAATGTTGTCAGTGCTTTGTAAGCACTTTTTCCAAGATCAAGTTGATAAGGTACGTTTTTCTGATGCAATCTGGAGCTTCTAAAAAAACAGTCTTTCTGCGTTTGTCTCTACATTGATTCATCGTTAACTTTTGTTCTGCAGTTAATGTACCCTAATAATTTTCAGTCCCGAACTTATCCAAAAACCGATCACCGTAGTACAGCTCCTTGGGTGTTCGTATGTTCCCCAAATCTTGTGGTCTACTAGGTTGTGGCGAGCCATATTTATTGCTCTGACGTCAATTTAATACCATCAGAGCTTCCTCAGTAACCCTTTCCCCATTATCTGAATACACTGCAAAGTAAAAAACTACTTAAACGCTCATCAATCGGAAATTCGACAACTACAAAGTTTTTGAGCTTCATCCATATTTACCTTTCAAAATTTTATTGATTTCGCCAAATAAAAATATTCAACATTTATATGTGCGTTAAAAGAACAGGATTGTAGTGAAATATCCTACTGTCGTCTAAGTTTACTCTTTTTACATTTTGAAGTCGCTCACATCGTTGGTACGCCTTCTGTATGGAGGATAGCTGTCATAATTCGAGTTTTACTCATTACGGGTTTGCAATAGGTTTTACGAATACAAATTATTGGAATCACATTGCGCGAGTACTCATTTAAAAGTGGTATATACATATGGCGCTATACGATAATTGAAAAACCCAAAAAGTTATTTTGAATTTAATTTTAATTTAGGATTTAGGCCCAAAAAACCAAATTAAGGTTTAGCAAATTCTACAGCTAGGGATGGTGGGGGGATGGTAAAGAAGATCGAATTTGAGGGAGAGAGTTCTGCGATTAAAATTGGAAACGGAAAGGTTGGAGTTAACCTTACGCAGCATACGGGGATTGGTTCATTAGAGCCATATGTGGTGCGGTGGATTGGTACATAAAAGAGACGGCGGCAACGTAGGTTTCGGTGAATGAAAAGAATGTCTGCTGCGTCCCTTCGTTATTCAAGGGTATTCAGGTTAATGAGTTTGAGACGGTTCCAAAGTAAACCCCGAAGAGCAAATCGAAGAAAACGACGCTGGATGCTCTCAATTCGGAATACATGAACTCGTTGAAAGGGACACAACGCTTGACTAGCGTACTCGAGAAGGGGGCGAACAAAAGTGATGTGATGTATAGTGATCTGGTCCCGTACGAGTTGCAGAATTCTTTGGACCATCTTTTAACGAAACCAAGTGATGAGTTTGCTCTATCAATTATCTCATCAATATGTGAGCGGAAATTAAGCTCCCTGTCGTATAATATGCCAAGGTCGCGGATAGACTGAATAAGGGTTTGCCGTGGAGAAGGTAAATTGGGGGAGGAGACTTGTTGCACTTACGTAAGATGGTAATCGATTGGCATTTGGTGACATTGAGTTCTAAGCAGTTCTTGAAAGAAGACTTCCATATCTGTGGAAATTCACGTTAAGAAAGCGATGACCGGAAGAGATTCGAAATCGTTAACAGCCAGAAAAGCGTTGATCAAATCATTGTTACCACACACGCATAAATTTAAAAAAAAAACGTTTGCGGTTAGCGGACCCCCTTTAGGAACGAAGTTCCTTTCGCTTCATCTTCTCGAATCTATATTCTTACACACAAACATACGCACATGCGCGCATTCGTATATAAGAGAAAGAGAACGCATACATACTCAGCCGCGCCGGGCCTCCCTCTCTAATCTCGATACTCATGCAGACGAACACTTAAAGAGGCATATGGAGGTGGTACTTCCAGTACGCTTTCCAGTGTGACGATTTCTAGCAGGTCGCTTCCGCAAGCCGCTCAAAGGAACTTCGTTTCAAAAATTTTATATTTCAAAAGGGATCGAAGCAGAGAAGCGTATGGCTTTGCTTATAAACTTTGTATTTTGTAAGGTATGCATTTCTCAACCAGCGACCCATACTTTTTTTTTTTTTCTCGAAATATGTTAACGTTTTCGACACATTATTTGAAACACGCTATATACATTTTTATTAGCGGACAACAAGTTTTTATATTGACTTTATCGCTTTATTACTGCACAATATTTAATGTGTCTGACAGAAATTAAGGTTTTGTTATTCATTTGAACCATACTTTTATTTATTGTGTAACTGTGGTCTAATATACTTTGATTCAATATATATATTTTTTCTACCCTCGACAGGACGAAATCAAACACGAAGTTGAAACTATTTGCAAAAAGATGCCCAAAACAGTATCCGCCAACTGCGAACAATTTGTTGAGAAATATGGGGATCTTATTATTTCACTATTGGAAACCCTACCTCCGAAGCAGATTTGCCAAAAACTGCAATTGTGTCTGTCTTTAAATACCAAAGTGAACGGTAAAGAAATTTTACACATCGATATTGTTGACATAAAAGTTTTTTTTAAATACGTATAAAACAGATCAAGTTATCGAATGTGGTGTTTGCCATGGAGCAACAAGCAGTTTGGTACAATTTACCAATGAACAAGAAGAGATGTCTTTTGATTCACAGACTATGATTGAAGTCGCCTGTGATAATCTTCCTGCTAAATATTATAAAAAGGTATTTTACTTTTTATAAAAGTAAATGCATCTAATATCTTTTTTTGCTAGTGTGCCGAGCTTTTGAAATATTATGGTGAAAGCATTGTAAACATGATCAAATTAAAAATTAACCAAGCAGAAATCTGTGCGGAGATTGGTAAATGTTTTAAAGAAGAAAATTCCGGCTTGGCATATATCAAAATTGAAGGTACATATTACATATTTTTTACATTATTGCATAGTTACAAAAAAAGTTAATAAGAACAATAATAAAATTAAAAAGTCAGCAGGAATATTTTAAAATGTATATTTAAATTATTTTTTTCCTAGAAAATTCTAATCGAGTGAGACGAGACGACGTCATACTTGGAGCTAACAAATGCACTTATGGGCCCGCACATTGGTGTGCTAGCAGGGAAAACGCTAAGGCGTGTGGTGTAAGTTTTTTCTCATTCTATTTTATTTCGTTTAAAGAGAAACTACATATATATATTATTTATTTCTAGTCGACTGAATTCTGTGAGAAAAAAATTTGGAAAGATACTTCATCCAATTAAGCCCGTAATATTTCAGTTATTACTTATAAGTTTTCATGGCTTAACTATTGTACTTTATTCTATTCCTTTTATTTTTTTGTTATCCTAATTCAGCATAGTTAATATTGTTAATAAAAAATTGCTATGCAAGTTTTTTTTTTTAATCAAAATTATATATTTTTTTATATTGTTGTGGATATGTTCGTACTCATAATGTTAGATTATTTAATTTTCAGCGGCGGTCACGAAGCTTCTGGAGTGCCGTTAAGATATTTTTTTGTGTTTATAACAGTATTAGCTTTTTAAGAATAGAAAAAAGTCGGCCGGAGCCGGATATGGTGGGTATGTTGGATAATTGATCGCAGAAACTAATTGTTGAGCAAGCAACTCGACTAGCAATAACGACGAATGCGCAGGAGAATATTCGTGGATCAATAAATAGTCCCAGATGCGGGTACAATCCAAGGGGCAGGGGCCGAAATTCAGCAGTTAATTTCATACGAGTGTAAAAGAATACACAATTTTGTAGTTTTATTATTTGAACAAGTAATAAAATGACATTAAAATTGTCCTTTTCGATTTTAATGCAAAGCTAGGAAGAGAGGGCATCTTTGATAGCACTGCCAGAATATATAGCCTGCACGACACCACCTCCAGTGACGGATTCAGGCTAATCGAATTTGCAGCAGGTCGAAACATCGTTGCTAACACACGGTTCCCCCAGTTTCATATTCACAAGGGGACTTGGTGAACTCGTGATCAGATTGACCACATTGCGATCGACGTAATGTGAAATTTTTTTCCGATCGAGTCTGGGCAAATTCGTAAACGCACGACTTGCAAATGAAATTATCTGCAAAGCACATGTAATAGAGCAGTTGAAACATCAAAAGCATATGTTTGCATGACAAGTGCAACATTCCTTTGACGATTGTACAGCTGCACTTGCTTTCGCGTAAAAAAAACTGAATCTACTACGTTTTAGAACTGTTAGCTTTGCAATAATTTTCCGTTGTGCGTTTACGAATTTGGCCTCTCTCTTAATTTTTTTAGAAGGTCCACTGCCACTAACCCCAAACATCAAAGACCATTGGCAGCACTGAAGACCAGCAATTCCGTCCACTCGACCTGGATGAAGTGAAGATATCAATATCCAAACTGAAGTCTAACAAAGCTGCTTGAGTGGACGGCCTGACTGCCGAGCTCTTCAAAGCGGCAGGCGATGACTTGGAAGGGAGCATGCACCAACTCATCTCTAAAATATGATCGGACGAAAGTAGCCCCGATAAATGGACCAGCCCGGAGATCAAGCGAGGAATAACTCTTGCCAGTCGCTGCGTTTTTGGGCTGAGAAGGCAATTGACTACTAAAGCCCTCCCTCGAGCAACAAAAGTCATCTTGTATAAGACCTTAATAATCCCAGTCCATGGCAGGCATGGATGTGGGTGCTTTTGGCTACTTTGAGAGACGGTGAGTGAAAGAGAAGATGATACAACCGACTGTGCAGCGACATCGACCTAGCCAGAAAAATGGATATCCAACGACTGAGATGGCTGGATCATGTTGAGTGAATGGACAATGCTCCAGTCCGAAAAGTATCCAAATCCGCCCCCAGGGGCACCCCGGAGCGGAGGAAAACCGAGACTCAGGGGGCACAAGCAAGTGAAAGGGGACCTCAGTAAACTTAGCGTGCGAAACAGGAGGCAGCTAGCAAAAGATCGTGCTAGCTGGAGACGCTTGTTGACTGAGACCCAGGTACAGGTAGCGCTACCTAGAGTAAGTAATGTTTTGGTGAACATTTATTTCACAGTGAATTGGCCACTCAAAGGCTACGTAAAATCTACATGAACAAACCGACTACGATTATGGAAATGAAGGCCAAGGGTGTTTTCAAAATCTTAACTTTATTACCCTTGTGGTGGAGCTTAGCCCTCAACACAGTTCCGCATTGGTATAAGGCTCTTTTCGAAAACGTCACTTGATCGTCATTGCAACAGTTAAGGGTTGCGATCGTCAAACTGCAAATTGTTTTTTTTTGTTATCTGCATGATTTTTTTCTTGCAAATGCATTTGATGCAAAATACTCGTAAACCAAATTTTTTCGGTACTACAGTTAGGTGGAGTTCAGTAAAAATAATATTTAGTTAGAATAAATAAGATAATCGATTTTATGAATGTGCTTACTGTTCACGAGATTCCTCTGAGTAATCCAATTCAGTCATTTTTGGATTCATGTTTGTTGTCGTGTAATAAACTATATATATATATAAATGTAACAGAGCTTAGTTTATATTGAAAAAAAAAAGCGGCTGCAGCAGTTGCATTCATTCGGAATGAAGATAGCGATGACCAAGAGTCAGAATCCTTCAACCGAAGCCAAGTTACAATTAAAAATGCAGCAACTAAACGAATTACAAGCCGAAATGAAAAAGAAAACAACTATAGAGCATACTAGTGTTGCCAGCGGTGGATCGAGAAGAAGTGGTAGTAACGGTGACGCTGATAGCGATAAGGTAGCGGGGAACGGTAGTGACTCAGGGACGCTAGCAGCTGCCATGGGTGACCTAAACCGCACGTTGTCTAATTCTAGAGCGGAGCATGGGAGGAAACTGTACAATCTCCCTGAGTTTGAGGTCGATCAGAGGATTTGCCCATGTTTCGCGAATCTTTCGAAATCACGACAGAGCAATACGGTTACACTCATCAATAAAATTGAATGCGGCCAAAGTCATTAAAGGGCAAGGCTAAGGAAGCAGTTGAGTGTTTGCTTATTCATAGTAGCAACGTTGGGCGAATAATCGAGACACTTCATACACGATTTGAGATACTTGTAAAGAGCCAAACTACCAAGCTTCGAAGTATCCCGCCTATTTCAACGAACAGTTTAGTAAACATATTGCCGTTCGCTACCAAAGTGCAAAACCTGCCGTCGTTCTAGAAGGCCGTAAAGTTTGAACGTCATTTGTGTAACCCGATGTTCATGGACGAGTTGTTACTTAAGCTGCGGCTCGAAAGAAGGCTGGAATGGGCACGATATGCTCGTAACATTGACTCGATACCTACCGTTGAACATTTTAGTGAATGGCTGCAGGAGCTGGCTTAAGAGATAAGAGTAGCTTCCACTGATTTAAGCGAACAACCTGTACAAAGCTCAACCAAGCGAGATAAGCCAACGCGGTTCTTTTTAACAAATGAGGTGAATGGTGAAGGAAAAGTAGGCCAGTGTAGAGCGTGTTCAGGTGCGCATGAGATCTCAAAATGCAAACGTTTCTTCGAAATGAACTATGGGCAACGATGGCGATTGGTTAGGCAGTGTAAGCTGTGTTTCAATTGTTTAAAACGGGGACATCAGACCAATACATGCACACAGCGACACGAATGTAGTTTAGCTAATTTTTCACGAAATATTCACAAGCTTTTGCATGGGACTCAAGACAATGCATGAGGTGAAAGGGTTGGTCCTCAACAGTCATTTACAGGGACTACTCTTCATTTTTCGAATAAAGGGCTGCTTTTTAAAATCGTTCCAGTACAATTGTATGCGAACGGGCTTGTGGTAAAGAGCTTTGCGTTCATAGATGAGGGCTCATCAATGTCAATTAAACAATTAAGTGGATCGCCTAGGACTAAAAGCACTTGAAGGGACTTTAACCATGCAATGGTTTTCTAGTAACACCATATAAGAGCCATGTTGAAGGGTTAATCTGAAGACTTCTGGGGTGTAGCCAAATAATAAAATATTTGAGATGAGGAACGTTAGAACAGCCACGGATTAACGACTGCCTATACAAACCCTGCGCGTCAGGTTTTTTGGGAGTTTTGCGTAGAATTATTGCCGATGTTTGAAAGGGTCCAGCTGTAGTGTCAACAAAACTTGGATGGGTTGTTTATGGTAGCACAGAAAAGCATTCGACTCTCAGAAGTCCATGTATTGTGCGCAGTTTGGTTGTCAAGACAAATTGGAAGAGTTGGTAAGAGGCTACATCGCTGAAGACAGTCTTGGGGTGAGACACATGGAAAAGGTAGTCGAGCTTGCCGACCTTTCGTGAGCAAAACAAATGCTAGAAAGAACAACGAAGCGTGTAGCTACGCATTCCGAGACGGGGCTTCTGCGGAAAAGCGACGATGTTTGTTTACCGTCGAGTAGAAGAATGGCTGAGAAATGACTTTTCGAACTGGAAAGGAAGTGTCAACAGATCGATGACTTTCATCGTGAATAGCGAGTATGAGAAAGGAAGGGCTTCTCAAGAAAATTGAATGGCTCTGAAGCAGCGGAAAGGGGAGAACGTACTTGGTACTTACCGCACTTTGGAGTTGTTAACCCGAGTAAACCTGAGAGCTGCGTCTAGTGTTTGATGCCGCTGCTGAAGCGAAAGGAACTTCTCTTAATTCAATGCTACTTAGTGGTCCAGACGGTTGCCGACCGTTAACTACAGTTTTGATGAAGTTTAGGCAAAGGCAAGTAGGAGTTTGTGCAGATGTAGCCGAAATGTTTCACCAGGTAAAAATTCGTGAACAAGACCAAACGGCACAGTCTTTGCTGATGCAAGTGAATAAGCATACGCAGCGGTTGCGTACTGGAGAATTCTTGAATAACCTGGAAAAATTCGATTATCATTTGTGATCGGAAAAACGAAATGTGCACCGTTGAAGGCAACAACACGCTTAGGGAAGATGGTCCTACAGTGCTACGATATCACTCCGATAAGAGTAGTAATGTGGAGCGATGCTAGAACCGTTCTAGCCTGGATGCGTTCGGATCACCGACGATATAAACCCTACGTGGCTCATCGCGTAAGCGAGATTTTGGGTAGCAGCATGATTGAGGAATGGAGATGGTTACCAGGTACCCTCAACCCCGAGGACTTTGGAACGAGCCTAAAGGATAGGAGTCGTGAATCGTTTTGGCTTAGCGGGTCGGATTTTCTAAAGTATAAACAGTCGGAATGGCCAAAAAGGGAGCACATTTCAGGAACGCAGCAGAAACTTCGACCCAGAGCGACGTTCCTCTTTATTAACAACAACGACTTATTTGGAGGCTTTTCGTGTCACAAGCGGTTAAAAAGGGTCATTGGCTGGGTATTACGGTTGCGAGAGAACTGTGCGAAGGTACCATGTTCGAGAGAAGGCGGTAGATTGAAGACATACGAATTGCTCAATGCGGAACTTACTATATGCCGTAGCGTCCAGATGGTTGTTTACGCGGACGAGTACGATCAATTAAAAGATGTGGAAAAGATACTGTGGATTCCAGCAGTAGTATAAGGAAGTTGAGCCCGTATTTAGATGATGATGGCTTAGTTCGAATAGATGGCCGCATCAATTCCGCTCTAGCTGTTCCATCAAATACTCGCAATCCTATAATAATGCCATACGTTTCATACCACAATTTGGCAAAATCAAAACGAAGGAACCTTAACAAGTGGGCTAAGAAGACGCCTTTGGATACCACATATGCGAAAAGTCGTGCGGCAACTGTCCAAAAGATGTATGGTTTGCCGAAAGGAGCAGGCCAAGCCGCAAACACCCCTCATGGGACAGCTGCCCGAAGACAGATTAACGCCATATATTAAGCCATCTTCGTACGTTGGTTTCGATTACAAGGGACCGATATTCGTCGTTGCTGGACGACGTACGGAGAAACGGTGGATTGTTTACGTGTCTTACGATTCGTGCAGTGCACTTAGAAATAGTGAGTGATCTTACAACTGATGCGTGTTTGATAAGCATTCGAAATTTTAACAACCGACGAGGGAGACCTGTGGGCATTCCGACAGATAATGGTACTGATTTCGTAAGGGCGGATAAAGAACTTAAACGGCAGCTTCAACAATTGGACCACGGTCTTATTTCGGACACTCTTGCGAACTCGAACATCGAATGTATCTTCAAATACCCGCTAAACTCTGATGCAGGAGGATGTTGGGAGCCTTTGGTACGAAGCGTTAAGCGAGCTATGGGACATGCCTTTAACCGCGAGAATTTGCATGAACACAACCTTTATAGTTAAATGTGTGAGGCTGAAAACATAGTTTACTCTCGGCTTCTGACTTACATTCCGCTAGGCACATCCACATCCTCCCGAAAGTTTTAACAAGTGCATTTTTTTTTTTTAAAACGAGAAAGAGCAATAAGTGGGTAGCACGATTTTGTGCCAAGAACTTCTAGCAAACTGCACATCCAAGCAAAATTTCCCAAATTTGCCAAAATGCAGTGATTTCCCATTTACCTACCTAAATGCAAAACGATTCAAATCAAATCAAACTATAGCATTGACATTTTCAGTGAAAAGTACCTAAGCGCTATTACATACTACACAAGAACGCCACAAAAAATAAAAAAACACGGTCGGACTCCAAACGAAATGTGTGCAGAATACACAGTATACAATACACATCACCCCACCGCCATAAAGTGTGTGCACAACTGTTATGTGTTAACAAGCAACTTTACACACACTTCCAAACCCAAAGCCATATGCAAAAAGATTTTTGGAGTGGGATACATTGAAGGCTGAGTTTCTACTGTGGAAGACAAAATATCATGATCAGCCAGAGGTACAGCGTTTAAAGAACGCAATAACAGCTTTAGGAGACTGGCGTAAAGATCTATACATCATACATCGACTTTTAAAAATTTTGGCAACCTTACCAGTATCGACACGTACACCAGAAGGAACGTTTTTGACTATGAAACGCTTAAAAACTTTGTTTAGAAACCCTACCGGTGAAGATCTACTTATTAGTTTAGCCTTAATGTCAATTTATCAGAAAATAGAAATAAATACTGACGAAGTAATTGATGTTTTTGCAGCAAAGAAGGCCAGGCGATTAAATTTAATTTTATAAAATAAATCTTTACTTTGTTATGTTGAAAATAGTTAGTTTTTTTTTTAACCTATTCCTACTTTTGTTACAATTACTAGACAATTAACAAAATTAAATATTACAAATGTAATACAGTGGAGGACTATGCGAAAGTAAAAGAGCTCCTAAAAGAAACGACGACGGAGCACTACTCATTCACACCGAAGTGTGAAAAGCGGCAATCGATGCTGCTGAAAGGGTTGGAACCGTCTTCTGATCCTGAGGAGATCCTGGCACTGCTAAAAGAGAAGGAGTACGAAGGACTCAAATTTGTGGGGGTAAAGCTAGAGCCAGACGGGAGAAACGGGGTCTGCCGTTTTTCCTGGTGCAGCTCAGTCCCGAAGCCGTCTGGATAGTCTAAGGAGCATCAATGTCCTAGACTACCAGGTGGTTCACTGGGAGAAATTAAAAAGGAGCGTAGGCGTTATACAATGCGTTCGCTGCCAGAGGTTCGGGCACGCTGCGTCGAACTGCCAAATGCAGCCTCGATGCGTGAAGTGCGCAAAGAACCACAGTTCCGAGGAGTGTGCTCTGGGTAGGGACGGAGCATCCGATAGGACGCAGTTCTCGTGCGTGTTATGTGGAAACGTGGGACACACCGCAAACTATCGGGGTTGTTCTAAGTTCGCTGACATTAAAAAAACAAAACTGGCTCGGCAACAGAAGGTGGAGGTCAAACGTTCACCTGTTAGGTTTCAAACACCAGCCGTCACGTCCCAAATCTCCTACGCCCAAATGGTGTCTGGTAGGGGGGCTACGGCACAGCAAGCGGCTGTTGCTTCTCCGGCGCCAATGCCGAGAACAACAGAAGCTGCACCTAACATGCTGGCCATCTTGCTCGCAATCCAAGGGCAGATGGCACAGCTGCAACAGCAGGTGCAAGAACAGGCCAAGCGGGTGGACCAGATCTACGCACTGTTGCCGGGCCTAACGCAACACATGTCGTAATGGGTACGCACATGGTGGAACAGACTTTGAAGGTCCTTGCGGTGAATGTTAATTCATTGATTAGGATCGAACGAAGAGCCGCGATGTTTAAATTGCTACAAGACCAAACTCCTGATGTGCTTTTCGCTAGCGAAACCAAGCTAACCGATGAGCACGAACTGGAGTACAATAATTATATTGTTAAAAGAAGAAACCGGCCTAACTCCCAACGTGGAGGCGGTGTCTCGATCTTCATTAAAGAAGGCATAGAATTCCACAGAGTGTACAAGGGAGTGTTACGAAGGTTCCGGGTGTTAGAGGCCGTCGTCATTTACATCCCGCTCCGCAGTGGAAAGCGGCTGTACTTGGCCTCTGTTTATGCATCTGGGGCTTCACAATCCACCTTATTCATTACAGAGCTCGACACACTTTTTCGACTTCTGAGGCTGGAATCGGGGGAGGATTATTTTATAATCGGCGGGGACTTCAACGCTAGACACAGAGATTGGGGAAATAATTTGCCAAATACTAGAGGGAACCTACTACTCGATTGGTGGGGTCAGCACGATGCCATGTATAGACTCGGTCTTAAAGCTACGGATAACCCGTCGTTTCCAAGAGGCGGGTCTTATTTGGATCTATTACTGTATAACGAACGTATACGACTGACAGGTACGAATTTACAAACGCTTAACTGTCTGCGCACATTCGTGTATGACAGCGACAATTGCGGTTTTAGCACCGAAATCACAGTTCCCAACGAAATTGCGGAATTGGGGGAGAGTGTCCAAAGATACTCTTACAACTACAGAAAGACTTGATGGACACGCTTCTCCGCAACCTTGACAAGAGCACTCTCCTCGAACACGCTCCAACCACCGTCCAATAGGAATTTATCAAACGAGGAGATCGATAAGTACCTTAAACGAATGGACGAGACAATAAAACAAACTATGGACACTACAATACCGCGGTATAAACAAACGACTAACGAAGATCTGTTCCGCAATCCTACTATTGACGCACTGCACCGACAGAAAAGTAGACTTCTGACAAGACTGAAAAACTTATACAGACAGTTTACAGACGGACAAGACCCAGAGATTAGGACACTGAAGTCCTCGATTAAAAATATTCAAATGTTAATCAAAGAGAATTACAGAATAGCTGTAAGTTTGTATTGGAACAACAAGGTTCGGGCTGTAAACACCAGCAACCCGAATATGTTCCCGCAAATAAATAAACTATTTCGGAGAAAAAATCAAAACGACCTTCAGTGTCTTAAAATAGCCCGGACAACAAACAACGAACGGTTACTAACAATAGCAGGCATTGATACAAATGAGGCCGCTGATGATGACGACTTCTTTGTGATCGAGGATCCACAGGAGAAGGTTGAGGCCATAGGGGCGACTTTCCAGGATACAAGGCCAATGATATCATTGACCTTAATTATGACCTGGACAATCGCGTCTTGGTGCACAACTTTTATATTCGAAATGAAGTAGAGAACTGGCGATCCGAGGGCTCTGGTTTCACCCGGTTCAGCGACGAAAATATGGCAAATAATGTCATTGCCAGAGAAGGTGAGCTACCCCCGTTCATTTCGAAGGAAGAACTCCATGAGATCTTCAACACAATCAGAAGTAAGAAATCAGTGGGGACTGATGGAATTCCGAACATCGTGCTTCGACATCTTCCTCTAGAAGTGGTGGACATTTATACCACCCTGTTTAATAATGCAATGAATAATGCACATTATCCAGCGCATTGGAAAACGGCGGTGGTTCAACCTATCCCCAAAAAGGGAAAGGATATATCCAATCCGGCGAATCTTCGGTCGATAAGTCTCCTTCCGAATATCAGTAAGGTGTTCGAAAAAGTAATCAATAGAGCTCTGACTAGGTGGGTTGAGGACAAACATATAGTTCCGGATAACCAATTCGGTTTTAAGGCAGGTCATGCTATCTCACATGCCGCGTCTGGTGTCCGATATCCAATGGAATGAAGGCAAAAAACTGTGTACTGGTGCCTGCCTAGTTGACTTGGAGAAGGCTTTCGACACTGTATGGTTAGAAGGTCTTTTCTACAAGCTGGCTAGTCTGGGGATCAGTAAACTACTCTTGTACATTCTTTATAATATGCTAACCAACAGAGAGTTCATCGTGAAAAATGGTGATGTGACTTCTGTTGGAATATTTCAAATTAAAAATGGTCTTCAGCAAGGCGCGGTAAATTCACCGATCCTATTCAAAATTTATACAAGCGACTTGATAGGTTCACTTCCCCATACTATTGCCGTACGCAGATGACTTGATAGCGTACAGAACAGGTCCAAAAATCGAGGTCATTAATACTCTCTTACAGCGTGACTTCGTTAAGATAAGACGATTTTGCGATGACTGGAAGTTGAAAATCAACTATCAGAAGTCGGAAACCATTCTTTTCAGGACGCCGTTGTCTGGAGCCTCTAGGGACACCAGAAAAAATTGGCGAAAGTTCTCGATCATTGGACAACACGGACAGCCTCTTGCCTGTCGAAATGTAGTCAGATACCTTGGGATCTGGTAAGATCAGTTTCTGTTTTTTTAACAAAAATGTAGATGCTGCTCTAGCCAGAGCTAAAGGCGCTTTTCCCTCACAAAGAGACTGTTTTATAGCAGCCAACTCGATGCGAGGGTAAAGATAATCTGCTACATGGCCCTTATCAGGCCCATGCTGGTATTTGGGTGTCCCGTGTGGTTCAATGTACGAGCAAGCTTAATGGAAAAGATTCGGGTGTTTGAGAGGGCTTGCCTTAGGGCTTGTCTTCGCTTGTACAGAACACCAGAGTCGGAGTACAAAAAATTTTATCCTAACGAGGTCCCTTACAACAGGGCGAACCTAATATGAGTGGACAACTTCGTTATTAAGCTGACTCGAAGGCACATTGCAAGAGCAATGGCCTCGACGAATAATCTGATATCTGGGGCTTACTACCCCAATCACCTTTATCATGAGAGTGTGCGCTCTAATGGCTTCGTTCCACCGGAAGCATTCCTCTACCTTGATCAGATAGGGTTGATCCAGGATTGATCAGCGGTCCCGTTAATCTTCCATGTCGCTCGGACAGCTGGGGACAGGCGACTCAACTACAACAGAGACGTCGCACACGGCAGGGTGGATAGTCTCAGGTTCAGTAGGGCGGTGGGGAATCGCGATAAGAGGGATGTCGTTCGGCAGCACCAGCATTTCTGGTGGTTGAATGATGGGGAAGATGTTTCGTCGTCGTTTCCGTCAATTACGGACCAGCCTCACTAATGAGGCAGAGCTGACCAATCTATTTGCTCTGTAAATAGCGATGGCCAGCATACATAGGTTTAGGTTAGCATTTAAGAAAGATATGTATATATTAGTATATATACAGGTATATACTAATATATGTATATTATTGTGTATAATGGCTATGTGTTTATATGTGTGTATTGTGTATGTAGTTTAGCTAGACTAAGGTTTATTTTAAGTTAGATAATAAGTTTTTATAAAAAATACAAAATTTCGTCCATATGCTAAGTTTTTGTTAACAATGTTTTTCTTAGCCTTAAGTATAGGAAAAAAAATATCATAAAAAAATGTAAATGAAGTCGAAAGACATAAATATAAGAATTCAGAGTAGCTTAGAGTGCCTGTGTAGGGTCAGTAAGTTAGTATAAGATTGTTTAGTAATTTTAAGCATTTTTTGTAAGTATGTAAGAGTTATTGATAAATAGAATAAAATGCATTTAAAACTAAACTAACTATCAGACTACTCACTAATTTGAGGAGAAAATGGAAAAAAGTGAATTTCGTGTGCGTAAGCATTATTTCTTGCGAAAAAAATCCATTACCGAGACCAAGGCTAAGCTTGATAAATACTATGGGGACTCTGCACCATCGATTTCAATGGTAAAAAAGTGGTTTACTGAATTTCGTTGTGGCCGTACAAGCACTGAAGATGCCGAACGTCCTGGACGCCCAGTTGAGGTCTCTACACCCGAAACAATCGAAAAAATTCACGATATGGTGTTGGCCGACCGAAGATTGAAAGTGCGAGAGATTGTGGAAGCCGTAGGGATCTCGCATGGCTCAGTGGTTTCAATTTTGAATGATCACTTGGGCATGAGAAAGCTTTCCGCAAGATGGGTGCCGCGTTTGCTCACAGTCGACCACAAACGCAATCGTGTAACAACTTCACAGGAAGGTTTGGCGTTGTTTAATCGCAATATGGAGGAGTTTTTGCGCCGTTTTGTAACCGTGGACGAAACATGGATCCATCACAACACACCAGAGAACAAACAACAGTCAAAACAGTGGGTTTCTAAGGGTGAATCGGCGCCAAAGAAGGCCAAGGTGGGTTTGTCAGCCAATAAAGTTATGGCGACTGTTTTTTGGGATGCACGCGGGATAATCCACATTGACTACCTTCAAAAGGGAAGAACAATCAATGGGGAATATTATGCCAACTTATTGGACCGATTCAATGACGATTTGAAAAAAAAAACGACCTCATTTGGCCAAGAAAAAAGTTCTTTTCCACCAAGACAATGCAAGGGTGCACACATGTGCAGTTGCCATGGCAAAAATCCATGAATTGGGCTATGAATTGCTCCCTCATCCACCCTATTCTCCAGATTTGGCTCCGAGCGACTACTTCTTGTTCCCAAACCTGAAGAAATGGCTTGGTGGAAAAAGATTTGACTCCAATGATGAAGTCATCTCGCAAACAAAGGCCTATTTTGAGGACCTCGACAAATCATTTTTTTTGGAAGGGATAAAAAAATTGGAGAAGCGTTGGACAAAGTGTATAGAGCTCAAGGGAGACTACGTTGAAAAATAAAATTATTTTTTTATCAAAAAATCTGGGTTTTAATCCAAAAGTCACGGACTTATTGACCCGCCCTCGTATATACATATATTATAATGCCACGGAAGTGGAAAAAAAGTTGTTTTACTTTTTAGTCCACCCTGGCAATACAAATATTAAATTCAATATTGTGCAAATAAATTTTTTTATCCCAACCATTATGCAAACTTACCTGGATTCCTCGCATCCTGGGCGGTACAAATGCACATGCGTATTGCATCCTTAACTGCATTTCTTCCAGTTTTCCATATAAGTTGGTCTATAAAATAAAAACTTATTTATTTATTAAATCAGTTTTGCTCCTTTTTCAGTACAATATTGACATTTCATAATTTCACCCCAGTGTGGGCAAATTTTTTGTTTCACCATAAATATTTTATCAGAAGGGTATGTTCCGAAAATAAAATAAAATGAAATTAAAATGCAATATGGCAAATGGTGATTTTCTTACTTGAATTTCTAAATTCAAAGAAAATATCTACTTCCAATAAATTAAATTAAAATAATACCTAACCTACAAAGTTCCCAATTAATCACTGCCTCACATTCTCGTTTGACTGATTTTGAAGTTAACATTCTAAAGCTACCATTGTTCATGTTCTGATTTGATAATAAAAAGAACTTAAAAACCATCAATTGATTTCGATTCCAAGGTCCATTGCCATTGGACAGAAATACATAGATTTTGCAAAACAATGCTTTTCAAATCTGATTAGAATTTTTTTTTTAGGGATTCGTAAGTAAATACCTTTTTAACAATTTTGTGCCATTGATTCTTTACCAAATTCCCAATTCGTTGCTCAGTTTTTGTATTCATTTCAATAAGAAAGAGAAAAACTAGGTCAAGAAATCTTACTAGTTTAACAATAGTGGTACACGTTGGCTATTCCGGGATATGAAAACTAACACCAGGAACCCCACGCTTTTTATTATTTATAGAAAATAAAAAAAAATTTTAAATGAAATGTAATGAAACGAGAAAACAAATATTTTCTTGAAATACTTAAAAACGATAAAAAATAATAATTCATAATTTATTAGATAGTATATATTACTTAATTAAATTACAAAATTTACTTAACACGTATCAAACAACAAAACAAAAAAAATTATGCCCTTAGTTAACAATTCTTTTCATGAATTCCAGAGTTCCTTAATATACATAAAGCTTACACAGTTAACTTACAATACTAGTATAAGTTTTCTGAAAAGTTGATTTTTAATTCATTTATACCTATATGATGAAATAAAACTTTTCAAATATGATTTTAAGGTCTCTTATTAATTTAATTCTAATTTTTTTAATTTTGGTGCACTTAAAGCAACACAAAAGTCTTTTTAATATATTCTTCTATATTTACTTTATCACCACAATGAAATAAATATTGACCACGTTAAAATATTATTTCTTTTAATTTTGCCTTTTTTATATACTCGTATATCTAGTTACGTTAAATTTGCTGTCATTTTAGTTATGTTGACAGGTATTAGTGTTGGTGCTTCAATTACAGTGTATTTGTGAAAAAGCCCAAGATTTGCAACTGCAATAGTAGAGTTTGCCATCTATGTTGGTTCAATTATGATCAACACTGGCGGGAACCACTTGACGGATATCACCTTTTCCACTTAACAGAAAAAATTGTGTAGGTCCAAATAAAGATTTCCATCACTGAAAACCATTTTTTTTTTATTTAGTAAAAAACTAATTCAAAATTGTATGATTAATTTTACGCCACCTTGTACTTTTGCAGATCAGTTAGGTATTTCAATTCTGGCTGTGAGGTGAATAAAACGATTTTAAAATTAAGAATGTTTTGTGTGCAATGTGACTTTTGAATGCGAATGCGTTCAAAGACACTAGGGTAGATCTGCCATTGCACTAAGCTAAAAATGCTGGCGTTTATGAACTTACTCCAACATTACTCGAGCCATTTGTCAAACCCCTCTTGAATGAATGAAACGAACGCGTCGTCGAAAATAAAAATTTGAACCCAATCTGCTACAGTTACGATCAATGTTTGAAAGATAAAGAATTGTCCTTGTACGGACAATGTCCTTGTATGATTGTACGGACTTCGAAAAAAATTTAGTATTTTTATTTCTTTAATTTTTAAAAAAGTACCTCTAAAAAAATCATCCTTTATGTTAAAAGCTTAGCAATTAAGTTTGGAACTAAATACTTGTTGTGTTACTAGCTTCTACAAGTAGTTTTATTATAATGTCGAGTGGATTCATGTCAGTTGTATTCAGCAGTCTGCAGTTTAATCGTGATGTTATACACGCTTCAACAACATTACCAACTTCTATGAATTTGGTTCCAAAAATGTGGTTCTGTGCTTCAATCATATGAGTACTTGCAGCATACTACTTCACACAATATTTTTCTTCGTATGATGCAATGGGACCGAGACACATTAGAACAGTGTGTACTGAACAGAATGTTAAGTCCATTCAGGAGAGTGTTGAAGAAGATCAAAATTTATCGATTAAACGACGTTCACAGTAGCTTGGTTCTTATATGCCTGTCTTATAGAACAACTTACGGAATGATCTTGATTTGTAGGCATACAAGAACCATCTCGTGCAAAAATTGAAGGCGAACTACCTAACATCTTTTGCAAATTTCGGTGAATGAATCCATTTATTCGAAAGGCCATCGGACGATATTTTCAAAATTGAAGCTTATTAGGGTGTTACGGTGTCAAGGGTATTCGCTATAAAGCCATTCTAAATCACTTTTTCGTTCCCCGATTGAATGGAATGACTGCTGAAGAGATTTCTTGGTACGTGCCATACAGTAAACAAAACAATCAACTTATTGAAGGAATGCTATGATTAGGTTTGTTCCAGGACAACAAATTTGTACAAATTTCTAGAAAAACCTGTCCCCGCGAGAGAAATTTTGTAATGGAGAACTCTTTTGAGGGAGTAACTTATTTCCCCACCCTGCATATTCTTACAAAATTCTACATGAGGTTTTTCTATGGGCAAGAATTGTAAAAAACGCAAATCAATTAGATTTTATAAGAACTGTCAAACTCTAAAAGTTGAAATTTGTATGACTTACGACAGTTGGGCATGGACAAAGAGGAGAAAAAAGAGCTTCTGATAGAAGTAAATTGTTTGCCTAATGTAATTAAACTCATTGAATGCATATTTAATCAATAAAGTAATAATAACAGCCAAAATATAAATTCCTTTTACTTTGCAATTTTTTTTTTGTTTTCAATTATTACTTTTGACATTTGAAACGCATTTTACAAAAACCTGTTCCCGCGAGATTTTGAGTCCAAGAGAGAATTCATCCCTTTTTCTTAAACTTAAGCAAAAATGCTCTTTTACAAATTGTTACAAAAATCTTGCAGGAACAGACCTATTGTTTTGGGGATACATTAAGTCACTAGTCTACGAGTACGTTGACAAATAAACAACAATCTTAGCTGTGTTTTTTTGCGTGCATGTTAGATATTAACGATCCATCCCCGCTTAAGAGTTCATCATAAAAACTTGGTAGCACAGACTTCTCTATGGCGTTTAGTAATGGCTCATCTATAGGTTGGTGAACAAACTTAAATTGTTTTGAAAAATTTTGTAGGAAAATGTTTGACATATTTGTTAATTCATCGGAAAAATTCATCCGAAACGAAGAAAGTAAGATTTGAAAGCACTGTTTTATATCCGCTTAATGGATAGCGGATATAAATTGACTTAGCGTTGATCGCTATGTTATTGTTGTAATTAACATGCAAATTTCTTTTTAAGCAGATAGCGGATTTGCAGAAAAACACGACTCTTAGTACGACCGTCATAGTAATCTGCCAGTTGTTGATTTTCTATCTGTGTTGATACTATTCGAAAATTCATTTCTCATTCAAAAATTGACCGTGTTATGACTTTTGAACCAAAAATCTTGTAGAAAGAGAAGCAAAATTTCAGTTCTTGATTTTTGAAAATATTTTTTTTTAATAGGTAAAATACTCGTAATTTGTTTCATTCTACATTGGACTTTGCGTATCTACGAACAGGTCGTTCAAAAAGTATTTAAAGGTACGAGTATTTGTTGTGTCCAGGAAATATGATTAATTTTTTCACATTGAAATTTATTTACTGCGCAGAAAGCCACCTCGTTTAACAACTGGCTTTACGAATTTCAATTTGACATCTTACCAAAACGCCCTCTCTACCGAGTAGAAGGTAGGATGGATGGACGCCTTCAGCTCCGTTATTTAAGTCAAAGTGTTAGCAACATCTAAGCCCCCACAAAGACTCCTTGTCGGGACATGCTCCCCAGAGAGCATTTGAAATTAAAAAGGAACATCATCGTTCATTGTTATGTTGTGTGTAATAGTTGGAAATAACAAGAAGATCTGCCAAATACTGATAACTGAAACCTGTAATATGTGCAAGTTTCAGGGCTTGGAAATTGTCCAAGCTCTTAAGAGATGTAGGTTCCATTATTAATTAAAATTCCGAGTTGAACTTGGGCGGATATAATGTTCTAGTCGCCTCTGCTGCCACATTTTGGGTCGTGAGAAGTGAATACCAATCATCCTGGCTAGTAGATTCGTGAATTGCGGCGATACGATGCGCTAGAAAGGGCTGACAACGTCTGGCATCCGATTGTAAACGTGGGCTTCATCACCATCCAGTACACGCCAATACGATACAGCGACATATGGTACCTCACTAGCATCTGTAACTCGATCGCACAAGAATACGACAACAGTAAAGGTGTGTAGTTGTAGTTTTAGATTCTTCTACTCTGCATACTACCACTCCCATATATCATTCCAGTTCTTATGTGGTACAGTCCGTTTGATAAGATCGTATACGGCAAAACTTAAAGAAGAACTTATAATAATAAAAAAAAATCAATTGTTCTGGTTTATTTTGTTTATTTACTTGAATGCTTTTCAATCAATATGTTGTCCACTCTCCTCCATTATCAATAATTGCTTGGAGTCTTCGAGGCATGCCTTCTACCAATCTTATAGCATAATATTGAGACAAAGACCTCCATAAAAGTCATATTTTTCGTGATAATTGTTTGAACGTCGAGATCTTCTTTCCTTGGAGCTTTAGCTTCATGAATGCCCAAACATTTTCAATGGGATCTGCATCCGGCGACTGTGATGGCCAATCTAAAACATCGACGTCATTTTCTTGTTTCCACGCACTGTACAAACGACTGCGATGTTTCGGGTCATTATCTTCTTGCAGTAACCAATTCTCATTCCTTCCTTTAAACCAACTTTGGGCAGATGGTAATAAAACCTTCTTATAAATTTTGACCATGCTGGGTGCGTTTTAGTTATTTGTAAACATGAACGAATTGCCAAATCCTTGTTTTGAGAAGCATCCCCAAACGTGCACCTTTGCCGGGTGTTTGACGGTCCACTGGATTAATTTATTGGATTGTGTACACCAGCTATGAGTGATAGGAGACCATGCCCAAAAAGAAGCTTTATCCGAAAAAATAACGTTGTTCCAATCTCTGTCCAAATTCTCCTTGGCCCAACTGAATCATTTTTCTACGTGTTTTTTTTTGACAGTAGTGGTTTCTTTATTGTGCTTCGAGATTTTACATTATTGGCTAGTAAACGTCTTCGTATCGTATCACAACACACATTTAGACCCTTATTACGTAAAATCCCTTGTCCTCCACGTAATGATAGAAGAGGATTTTTTTCAAACACGCGTAGAATCATTTTGTCCTGCTTTTTTGTTGTTTTTGGCGTAGACCCACGATACGGCAAATCATCCACATTTTTAACTTGAAAATAACGGTGCACCCACTTGCTAGCAGATGCTTTTGACTTTTTCATGTATTAAGCAGCTGCTCCGTATGACATTTACGGTCCTTTTGGATGCGTGCACAAGAATACTGCTTCATAACGTGATGTAAACGCGACACTCATTTTAAAATACTTCCATCTCTCACAAAAATTGAATACTCTGTAAATTTTTTTATTCAAAGCATCTTAGCAGAAGTATTTTTTATCTGCTAATGCAAATGCCACTTCCAAACCGGTTTTCATAAACGAGTTTTGTCGTATACGGTCTTATCAAACTGACTGTATAATACAATTTCCTTCGCTTTGTTTTTTCTTGATATCTGAATCTGAATCTGAATCTGAATCTGAATCTCGTATCTTGAATCGCTGTCAAACGCAGATACACGGCTTGCGGCAACATTGAACAGAATGGTGATCCTCATCGAAAAAAAAGCCGTGAATAAATTTAATGGAAGCTGTACTAAGGATTTACCAATTTCCCCAAGGATTCTTCATTCCGCACCGCTTCAATAAATTTTTATTACCATAATCGGCTAGACAATAAATATTTGTGAGCTAAAACTTGATTATTTTTAAAATATAAAATATTTTTGGTGTTTATTTTATTTCAATTCGTGGGAACAAATCCCACATTTGGTGACCCTGATGTAATAAATTTATAACTTTTGAATGAGATTGGATATCAAGCACATAACATTCACCCCTATCGTAGAATACGCCGGGAGGAACGTTTCACTCAAATTCACGTTCGAATTAAAACTCCTTATACAAACTTTGACATTTCTCGTGTAGTGCTGGATTTATCCGATTTTTTAAAAAATGTAAGTATACGCATATATTTTTTTAATTATTAATATGCATTTTTTTGTAAATGTATCGTATTGCAGCAAAAAAAGCAACAAATCGCGATCAATTTAGAAAAATGATAAATTTAATGAAGCTAAACCCAGATGTAGCAAGGAACGATTGCAAACAACCACCAGAGGTATTAACTCTTAACTCTTTCATTAGAATTAATAAAACTTTGAGTTTTAGAATATTTACGCCGAATCTGGAAGTTTCATAATATCTTCTGCAGTGCCTCTTAAAGATGCACGTATTTTTCTACTGCAGGGTATTTCGTCCTCATTATTAGATGTATTTAAGTGAAATAGCTATCCACTTTCTATTTCACTATTATTCACTTTCTTAACTTGAATGTGAAATTGTTTTCCTACATTAATTCCCGTCGCTTTTCACAAAACAGCTGTTTTGCCGCGCCAACTTCGAATTTGAGATACTTATAGGTAATGTAGTTCGCCCGGCGTATTCTACGATGCATATGGAAAGTGAAAGTGAATCGGGGAAGTGAAGTTGCCCCCTATCATTCAATCTGCCGGAGGGAACGATTCTCTGACATTTCAAATTCGGTATCATTCAATCCGTCGCTCGGAGGGATTCGTTCATTTGTCGGTATTCGGTCGGTAATTCGAAACATACCTTCTGGGGCTCAAGATGTAATTCAACGAAAGGCAGACAACTCTATGAAGCCGGAATGCAATGTAAAGTTGACTCTTTCTCGACAGGAAAACCAACATATTGGCCTTTGGATATAACAAAGACCCCTGATCTTGTGGACTTCTTTGTCACAAAGGGAGCAGCCAAAATTTCTACAAACATCGAGGAAAGTTATGATCTCTCCTCAGATCACTCACCAGTCATTTTGACACTAAGCATACTCTTAATTAAGAAAGAAGTGGCGCCTAGATTAACTAGATCAACAAAACTAACTGGGACGGTTTTAGAAATTACTGCAATGAACATATTGTTCTAAACGTGTCGCTAAAAACACAAAACGAAATAGAAGACGAAGTCGACAGATTCATCAAAGTCCTCCAGGCAGCGTGGAATAACACTCCAACTCCAAAAAGAAAAGAGAAAGCAAGTAATGAAATAAAATATCCGCCGGAAATAAAGGAACTGGTGAGAGAAAAGAGGAGAGCGCGCAAAAGATGGCAACAATCCCGTGCTCCCCAGCATAAAACATACTTAAACCACTTATGCAACAAGTTGAAGGAAGCAATACGAGATAGCAAAAATCGGAATATCTCTACATATCTCGAAGGTCTGACTGCCGAAAGAAGTTCAAATTACTCCCTCTGGAAAGCCATGAAGGGAATCAAAAAGCCTCAAATGCAATTTTCTCCCATAAGAAAAAATAATGGCGAATGGGCATAAGGAGATACAGAGAAGGCGGATCTATTTGCCGAGCACCTAGAAGAAACGTTTAAGCCTTTTGATGGACAGGCATTAACAGGAGGTTCTAATTATATAATTACGGCACCGGACAATTTTAGAATAAAAACAGTATCCCTACGAGAACTTAACCAAGCAATTAAAAAATTGAAAAATAACAAAGCCCCTGGTTATGATTTGATAACAGGTCAAATTCTCAAGGAGTTGCCAAAGAAAGCCCTGATCAAACTGCTCCAACTTATAAATGCCGCGCTAAGATTATTAAACGTTCCAAGCCAATGGAAAGTTGCCGGTTTTAGAACTAAGTACTCCACAATTGACCAGGTCTTTAGAATTACGAATGAAATTGAGAAAGCCCTAGAGGGGAAAAAGATATTTTCTAGCGTCTTTCTTGACGTGTCTCAAGCCTTCGATAAGGTATGGCATGAAGGCTTAAATTTTAAGCTAAGTCAGGTTCTTCCGAGAGAGCTGCATACGATTCTGAAATAGTACCTGGAAAACCGAATTTTTCGTGTTAAACATGGCACCGAATACTCAAAATTTAAAGAGATCGCTGCTGGAGTTCCGTAAGGAAGTGTACTTGCACTTGACATACCGGAAGAATCAGGTACCATAGTAGCCACGTTCGCGGACGACACGGCGATACTAGCTACAGATACTTCAGTCGAGTTAGCTACTGGAAAGCTACAAACGGCTTTGGATAAAATCTATGAATGGACAAAGATATGGCGAACTGTTCTCAACGAGACCAAATCTACTCATGTTAATTTTACTTACCGGAAAATAAACAACCTTCCCATTTTCATTGACTCGGTACAAATACCATATGCAAATGAAGCAAAGTATCTAGGAATGACACTAGATGTAAAACTGAAATGGAAGCCGCATGTTAAGAAGAAACGTGATGAACTTGAAAATAAATTCGGACAAATGTACTGGCTACTAGGAAGACATTCCAAGTTAAGCATACATAACAAACTGCTCATCTATAAGCAAGTGCTTAAACCCGTTTGGACGTACGGTATACAACTTTGGGGTTGTACTAAACCAAGCAACCGAAATATTCTCCAAGGCTATCAAAACAAAGTTCTAAGACAAATCGTGAACGCCCCATGGTATATCAGAAACACTGATATCCACAGAGACTTAGGAATAGTTACCGTCGAGGACGAAATAATTAACTTTGCTCGCAAACTCCATATTCGTCTTCATGGTCATTGTAATAATAAAATACTCCAAATTCTGGACGAGACAAACTAAGTGCGTCGATTACAAAGAATGAGACCATTCGATCTGGCGCGATAAGGACTATCCGCATATAACAGCGGTACTAACAGGTGCTTTTGCTGGAAAGCTACCTGCCCCACGCGAACGTTATTTGAAACGGAAACTACTTGATAAGGTTACTTAGTAGTAGTCGATAAGAAGGGAGGCGTGTTTTTAGTGAGTAAGAATCTCACACTACTATGAGCAACGGGTTCATAGTGTCTGTGAAGATTTTCACAATTTGTTGTTTTGCTAGAAGTTCAAAAGGTTAAAAATGTAGGTTTTTTTATTTATACAAACGTTTCTCAATTTAATGCGCATTAAATTTTAGTAGGAAATAAATAAATAAGAACAACATTATAAATTAAAATTAAAAAAGGAATGTATATCTATCTATATAGTAAGTGCGTGTTATATATTTACTTTTCTTTAAATTCTAATATTGTTCTTGGTTATTTGTTTTTTAGTGTCTTGTCTTCTCCAAAGATTTTCAATTGCTATGTTGGTAAATACACTGAGATTCTTGTTCTGGTAGTCGCCGTGTCGTCGAAATCTTATGGTTGATAATACCACAGTTGATGACGTGAACAATTTTAAGAGCGGCCAGGTCATGCACAATATTTTTGCTATTGGATTAAAAGTTTGCCATGTTAATGTGCAGAGTCTAAAATCAAGTATTGATGAATTTAGAGAACTGTTTTCTTCGCAACGAGTAGATGTTATATGTGTTTCGGAAACATGGTTGATCCCTTTCAGTGCAGATGGGAATGGTGATGATGATAATTGCGTTGCCATTTTTGGCTATAAAATACATCGTGGCGACAGATTGACAAGAGGAGGTGGGGTTGCAATTTATTATAGATCTGTGTTAAAATGCGAAGTAATTAAAAGAAATGAAAATTCAGCTGGTAGTGATTTTTTGTTTGTCGAAATATCTGTTAGTTATCAAAAGTGGCTTATTGGTTGCATTAACGTACGAGTACCAAATCGAAACTTTGCTCTCACAGAGGTTGAAACTGAATTATCCACCTATGTCTTACAGTATCTAAATATAATTCTGTGTGGGGACTTCAATAAAGATATGTTGAGAAACGATGAAAAATCGAATTCCATTAAGAGTTTCGCTACTAATTGTAGTCTTAACATTATTCATAACACCGTTCTCTCACATTTCCGAGTAGGTTGCCGACCTTCGCTTTTAGATTTTTTTTAATATCGTTCATGTCCGATAGTGTTAGTGTTAGTGTTAGTGTTATTTCATTATCAGATATCTGTGCCAGGTTTTAACTCTTCTCATGATCTTATATTTTTAACTTACGATCTTCAAATGAATGTGCAAACTTCCCTCAATAAAGTGCTTTTTAGAGACTTCAATAATATAAATTTAGTAGCTCTGCATATTGAATCCTCATAATACCCTTGGCATTTGTGTTGGAATCTCTCAGAAGTTGATGACAAAGTTGCTTTATTCGAGTAAATGGTGTTGGAACTCTTCAACAAATATGTACCAATAAAGCAAGTGGTAGTTTAGATCCGGGGCGCCCTTGGTTTACCTTAAGTATAAAAAAGCTCATGAGACTTCGAGACAAAGCCTACAGCAGATGGAAGAACTATCCTTCAACTGCGAATACGACCGCATTTGTTAAGTTGAGAAACTTAACAACCGCTGAGACTCGCAAACAAAAGCAGATTTATTACAAATCTAAGCTTAATACCAGCTCTAAGACTCGAGATCTATGGAAATTGCGCCAGTTGGGCGTAATTCCCACTAAAATGGTTTCTCCAACTATGCGGACACCAATCCGGATCTTCTCAAAAACTTTTTTGCGACCACATTTGTTTCAGACAGTTCTATTCCGTAGTTCCTCAGACCTCTTAGGCCCAATATTGTCTTTCCAAACTATAAATAGCGTCAATGTCATTTTTGTAATTAAATCTATAAAGTCTAATGCTATAGGTCTAGATGGAACATCACTAAGATTTATTAAAATAATTCTTTTACTCATATTTATAACTGCTGTCTTGTTAAATCCTGATTTCCCTCTGCCTGGAAATTTGCAAAGGTAATCCCTATTCCGAAGAATTGCAATCCGTCTGGATATACTGACTTTCGCCCAATAAGCATTCTCCCGTGTTTGTCAAAAGTTCTGGAATTTATCATTAAGAATCAACTGCAAAGTCACTCAATTTGATAAGCCTGCATCAATCTGCCTATCGTGCAAGTCATAGTTGTACTACTGCACTTTTGAAAATAGTTAATGATATTCGTCTAAACTTTGACAAATCTTATATAACCCTACTATGTCTTTTAGATTTCTCAAAGGCATTTGATTCAATGAATCATGAAAAATTGTATTGGAAACTTATAAAAAGCTTTGATTTGGGTAATAGAGCTGCTGAGCTTATTCTAAACTATCTTAGCGGTAGGTATCAGCAGGTTTCATTAAACGGAAAAATGCCAAGTAAAGTAAGACTATATCATGGTGTTCCTCAGGGGTCAATCCTTGGTCCATTGCTTTTTGTCCTATTCATTAATGACCTACCCATTTTTTGAAAACATGCCAATGTATATCTATAAGCTGACGATGCTCAATTATATGTTTCCTGCCCGCGAGCTAAAATTGATAGTTGTGTCAGTCAATTGAACGACGACTTAGAGGCAGTTCGACTTTGGGCTTCTTGTAATGGGCTTCAACTTAATGCCAAAAAAAACCTTATGTTTGCCTATTGGAAAGAACTTAGGGCATGTTGAAGAATACCCATACGTTTACCTGTCTGGAGATAAGATTAGCTATTCTAATAATGTGAAAAACTTTGGTGTCGTCATTAATAACTCTCTTTATTGTAATGATCATATTAACGCATTAGTTAGAAAAATTTACATTCGCTTGCGGTTGATGTGGAGATCTGTCCGTTATACTACAGTTGAAATCCGGCTAAAATTAGCTAGATCCTTACTTGTACCACACATAACTTACTCTAGTTTGGTTTACAGCTCACTGGACTCGGCATCATTCAGAAAATTGGAACTCGCTTTTAACTCCATGATAAGATTTGTGTTTCACTTGCGTAGGTTCGACCACGTTTCCAGGTTTCGATTGTCAATATTAGGGTGTTCATTATTACAGTATTTGAACAATCGGAACTGCCTATTCATTGCACGACTTATAAATTATAAGAAGCCACATTACTTAAACTGCAAGATACAGTTTCCTAGATCATCTAGGACTTTTATTATTAATCCTCCTCATTTCTTTTACTTCTTTTACGTCTGTTTTTTGTTCACTCTGTTAGGCTGTGGAATTCACTTCCATGGGAAATCCGGCATTTGGTCGGAATAAAAAATTTCAGTGTGTATCTATTCGGTTTTTTTTTAGGGATCTTTGGGGCATACATGGCACTAGCATTAATCAATAGATATTTGGTATATATATACACAAACATATAGCACCGCTTACTTTGTAAACTTACTTTGTAAATTTTCTTTGACAGAATATGTTTTTTTTTCCTTTTACATTTCATCAATATTTATTGTACATTTCATTAATATCGTTTAAAAATTATTATTATTATTTTTTTCTTATTATTTCTTATTTATTATAATAACGACTTTTTTCTTTTCTCCCTTTTTTTTTAATTGAATTATTTTTCCTTTATGTATGAACTTGTAAAAGAGCATGGCTCTTATTTGTACAAACCGCTGTTATTGTTAATTAAATAAAATAAATAAATAAACTGGGAGCAATTCCAGCAACTGGTGGATGCAACGAAGACTTGTCCAGACATAGGCCAGAAACAACACAAACATGTATGTACTTTACGTCTTAAAGCTGCAAAGCTCCTCATATTTTTCAAAAACCAGGCAATGCTATCCATTTTCTCCCTCTTTTTTTTTTAACTCACTCCGAATTCATAGCAACTGACTTTGAAAGATAGATTTTGTGGTCGGTAAAACAGGGCTTCCAGCAGATTGAATAATTCGGATTGTAGTGAACGCGGATCTGATAAGTGAAGTGAATCTCAGATCCACCGGATTGAATCATAGGGGTGATTTATTATTGGGCCGAATGCCTCTTTCATACTTATAATTAATTACAAATAAATGCTTACGTAAACTAATCTACTTAAACAATAAAATAATAACCGAATATGCATAATGCTACGGTGCGTCAGCAAGGTAGCGATCGTTGTCCCCAGCTATGCTAACGTTTGTTAAAAGATGTTATAGCTGATATGGGTGAGTGCGTGACTGTTGTGTCCTTTATGCTGATTGTTGTTTGTTTATTTTGCTGGGTGAGGTGTTCATTGCACCCAATGTGTTTCTTAATAATAACCATGCCTGGCCCAACACCATCGTCAACCAACGCTCCACCAGTATAACCCGGTCGTGCTCCAACTGTTGATAATGCATCAGTGCTGCGTTTCATCGTTCGTCCACCAGCTTTCACCGCCTATCGCCCCGCTCCATGGTTCGAACAACTTAAACGCCAAATTTATTTAGCTGCTATCACCGACGAAAAAACTAAGTTTTTCTTTGCCTCCGCCGCTGCTGAAGTGCAAGACATCATCTTTCATTCACCTGCCGTGACACCAAACTTGAGTTTTAAAGCAGCGCTCATCGAGCGATTAAACTCATCGCAGGAGATAAGGTTCCACTAGCTACTCGACAAGGAAATTTCGCGTAACCGCAAACCGTCTCAATTTTTGCGAAAACTGAAAGCTCTTGTCGATAACATTCCTGACGATATTCTTCGAATCAAGTGGTTGAGCGGGTTGCCATCTGCGGTTCAAACGACTTAGCGACGCAGCAGGATACACCGTTAGAAAAGTTCGCCGACCATATAATGGAAATTTCATCCTCCAACCCCATAGAGGCTGTTGGCGCCACCATTTACGCAGATTTTGTAATACCTTCGGAGCCCAGGCTGTAAAGACACGAAGCTATGATTAATGAGTTGGTAAATTCATTTTAGAACTCAACACATGAACGTGCACAGCCGTCCACAACCCAGTCCGTGTTCCCGTTCAACTTTGCAACTGGGAAGAGCTCGCTAAGAATTGTCGCAGCCGATGCGGTCGCTAACGGCACACGACTCCGCACTTCAATCACGACGCCTCTTCATATCATTCTTTTCTGCTCACTTTAAACTTTGGCCTGCGACGAGATTTTAGTTGGCGCTTCGTAATGGCGGACATTGAAAGACCTATCATAGGTCTTGACTTCATCGCCCATTTTGGTTTTGAAGTAAACTTGAAGAACAATCACCGCCTGGAATCATCGACCGGATTTTCAGTTGCCTGGGTCATATAATCCATTGCAGATGTTTCATCTATCAAAATGCTACATAATACTTCGTCATGTTTGCTCACGTTAGCCGACTTCCCCAACATCACCAAGCCCGATGGGATTTGCAAACGAGCAAACAACTCAGCAGCACATCACGACTACAGGCTCGCCGCGTTTATCCGAGTTCGGAGTTGTGGTCTAGTCTGCGAAATGCTGCTTTTGTAAATCCGAAGTGAATTTCCTTGGATATCATATTTCCGGAGAAGACATCCGTCCTCCGTCGAAAAGAGTAGAAGCCATCATCAATTTCCATCGCCCGGATACCATCTAACAGTTGCGTTTGTTCCTTGGTATACTTAATTTTTGTCGTAAATTTTAGAAAAACGCTGTAACGTGCCAGCCCTGAGAAAACGATTCCCCTACGACCTTGAATTACATGCAATTTACGCGGCAGTACTAGGAGGATGTCACGTTTCTATCTAAACTGCCCACAAACCGCTCCTTCACGCGTTTTCGCAGAACCCAGACAAGGCGACGCCGTGGCTATTTCGGCGTCTTGATTTCATAAGCAAATTTTCAACAGACCTGCCATATAGTTTGTATATCTGGGAAGGACAATGTTGTCCCTAACGCCTTGTCACGTGTTGAGGCAATCGCAACCGCTCAAGCCCAAGCCGCCTTCGAAATCCATCACGAGACGCACTTCAGCTTCAGCCTGTAAGCGTTCCGATTTACTGTTATGTTATTTGGGAGCTAGCCCGCCCTTGTGTGGTAAATAGCCTTCATCGGCGAATCTTCTCTTCACAGCGTAAGTCACCTTGGAGCCAACGCATCTATTTAACTTCCACAGCGATATGTCTGGCCTGGTTGTGCTTGTCTAGCTTGCCAACGCAACAAAATTTCTAGTGGAACGCACACGCAGATTTGAGCACATACACGTATGCATTATTGGACCACACGTACCATCAAGAGGATATCGTTTCTGCCTAACGGTCATAGACCGCTTCTCACGTTTCCTCAAAGCTTTTCCATTAGAGGACACCGGAGCCCAATGCGTGGGTCTGAAAATATTCGTTAATTGGATATGCCGTTATGGTGTACCACCTCGGATAACCGGAGAGCCAGCTGCTCAATGCTCTCAGTCAACTGCTCGGCAGCAAACACATTCATACAACCTTAAGGACAAAACCCACAATAGCGAACTGGAAAGACCTGAAGTAGTTCTTGTTAGAAAAATTTTCAAACAAGATGACTGTGGCAAAAGAAAGGTGAGTCAATTGTTGATTATTTTTTTCGCATTGCGGGAACTGGGTGCAAAAGGCGATGTCAATGATCGGTCTGTCATTCAATATACGGTAAATGGCATTGATGATTCTCCAGCCAATGAAACAATGCTGTATGGGGTGCATAATATGAGCGACCTTAGGAAAAAATTGGTGGAGTACACCCGCTTTCAAAGTTCCTGCGAACGATGAAATCAGATGTTACAACTGCGGCATGAAAGGGCATAATGCTGTAAGGGCAGGATATATGAAAATAAGGAAAATGGTCCCAAATGCTTCAATTGCGAAAAGTTCGGCCACCTTTCTCCAAACTGTACACTTAAGTTGTTAATGTAGTGGAGTGGGATGTAAGTGAGCTGGAAGTAGAATTGGTTGCTGTCAACGACGTGTTAGCAAAAATAGACATGGGAAGCGATGTCAGAATTATGCGATCAATTAAGTAACTGAAATTAGGCTCTCTGGTAAAGACTCTGGTAAAAGACGAACAAGTTTTCCGGGGGCAGTCCGATGAAAGTATCAAGGATTACGGATGCTTTGTTGCTATTGTCGAAATTGATGACCAAAATTTATGTCGTTTCTTCACGATACCTTAAGCAGGCTCTTTTAATATGGAAAGACATCTTAAGAGGTACTCGTATAACCTTGGGCAAGGAAGGCGTGAAAGTCGAGAGGATGGACCCAGTTGGAACCAAAACAACAAACGCATAAATGAAGAATATTTTGAAAAATTAAATTCCACTGACGCAGCACCCGAGAAGGCTAACTCCACTAGAGAAAGAGATCGTCGAAGATCAAATACAGGAATAGTTAGACAAAGGCATCCTAAAACGAAGTAATTTGGGATACTCATCCCCGATTTTATTGGCAGTAAAAAGAAAGATGGCAGTAAAAGACTGTGCGTTGACTTACTTACTTACTTTAAGTGGCGCTACGGTCCGGGTGGACCTGGGCCTCAGTCAACAAGCTTCTCCAGCCAGCTCGATCCCTGGCTAGCTACCTCTAGTGTAGCACGCTAAGTTGGCTGAGGTCCTCTTCCACTTGAGTGCGCCACCTGAGTCTTGGCCTTCCTCTACTGCGCTGTCCTTCGGGAGCGGATTTGAAGACTTTTCAGACCGGAGCGTTGGTGTCCATGCGCTCTACATGACCCAGCCATCTCAGTCTCTAGATCTTCACTCTTTTAGGTAGGTCCATGTCGCTGTACAGTTCGTCTTTGTATCTCCTCAGTAGCGGCCTCCACTCACCGTCAATGCTGACAGCGATTGGCAAGAGTTATTCTTCGCTTGATCTCAGCGCTTGTATTTATAGCAGAGTCTAGGTAGACAAAGTCCCTAACTACCTCAAAATTATATCTGACAGCATATACTTGGTCTTGCCATCATTGGCCGCTAAATCCATTTTCGCCGCTTCCGTCTCAATACTCGCGAAAGCGCCACTGACATCACGCTGCTTTCTCCCGATTATGTCAATATCGTCGGCGTATGCGACTAGTTGGATAGACTTTTGAAAGATAGTGCCTCTGGTGTTTGCTCTTGAGTTTTCCACTATTCTTTCAAATACGGTGTTGAAGAAATCGCACGACAGGGCATCGCCTTGTTTAAATCCTTTCTGGACATCAAAGGTCTCAGATCTTTACCAACCTTGGTGGAGCAGCGTGCATTCTCCATCGTCATTCTCCAAAGACGGACGAGTTTGGCAGGGATGCTCTGTATAGCTCATCTCTATAGATCCTGTCATACGCGGCCTTAAAATCGATGAATAGGTGGTGTGTATCGACCTGAAGCTCATGGGTCTTCTCCAAAATCTGCCGTAGTGTGAATATTTGGTCGATGGTGAACTTTTCTGTCCTGAAGTCACACTGCTATGGACCTATCAGGTTGTTGACGAACGGCTTCAGGCGTTCTCACGATTCGACAGATAAGATCTTGTATGCGATGTTAAGAAGATTGATGCCTCTGTAGTTGGCATAGTAGATCTTTTTTTGCAGTGCTGTTTACTTAGCTGCATGTGCTTGCTGGCATTCATCATCGAACCAGGGGTTTCGTTGTGGTGGACGAGCCAAACCCAGCACATCAGAAGCGGCATCTCTGATGGCATTTTGGCAGTGTTTCCAATGGTCTTCGATGCTTGATGCTGGCGGTATTGGACCTCTTAAGAGATTAAGAGACACTCAATCGGAAAAGGACTTGGCGATCTCTTGCGATTGCAGCCGTCTGACGTCGAATTTTCTCACAGCATTGGTTTGTCTTGGCGTAGTTTGGGATATCCGCAACCGTACCTTGGCTACAACAAGGTAATGGTCCGAGTCGATGTTGGCTCTTCGGAAAGTACGGACATCCATAATACTGGAGAAGTGTCTTGCGGCGATCGCAATGTGATCAATCTGGTTGACTGTTGATTTATCAGGAGTTCTCCAAGTCCCCTTGTGTATGTCGAGATGTGGGAACCGCGTGCTAGCTACGAAAATGTTTCGCCCCGCCGCAAAGTCGATTAGCCTGAATCCGTTATCGGAGGTGGTGTTGTGCAGGCCATATTTTCCGATTGTTCCACCAAAGACACCCTCCCTTCCTAGCTTTGAATTAAAAACCCCGAGGACAATTTCAATGTCATAGCTAGTGCAATGCTCGTAGGTCTTGTTAAGGAGCTCATAAAAGGCATCCTTGGTGTCATCATCTTTCTCCTCTGTGGGGGCATGCGCGCATATAAGGCTAATGTTGGCGAATTTAGCCTTGAATCGGATTGCTACGAGGCGCTCGCTCACATGCCGGAAGCTCAGGACTTCTTGTCCTGCTATTGCCGTCGATAGCAATCGCCGTAGTAGATGTCGTAGTTTTTCATCTTCTTTTTATCCGGCCCACCCCATTCTTGAATGGCGGTTATGTCTTCTTTGCAGCAGTCTAGGGCCTCCACTAGTTGCTCGGCTACACGTGGTCTATCAAGGGATCTAACATTCCACGTACATATCCGAAGCTCATTGTCCTTTAATCGTTTGCGTGCGTTGTCAACAGTAGATCCGTCCATATCCGAGGCTTGTTGATGCTTCGTAACTTCTTTTTTTTTTTAAATGGGGTGGTCAGTTACTCCGGCGGCATAACCCCCAACCTGGAGGACCAGTTCCATCTTTAATGCCTCTAGGACGAGGGGTCGGGTACACCGAAGTCAGTAACCCGTTCTTACCGGCCTGAGCTCCAAATGTGTCGGAGTAGCCCGGATAAGGTCTTGTTTTGTTTTTCGGACACTTGTTTCGCAATCTCCAATGAGATTCTCAGATGGCGCCATGAGGAGGCTCTTTCTCGTTATTTAAAGAACCAGCACCTGTCGGAAGATGCTATTTCTACGAGGCCTTATACTAATCGTTGCCATTTAGAGCAGAAAAATTATGTCCCAGCGCCTCCGATGACGCCGTAACTTACTCATCTTCTACATTTACATTTATTGTAAGCCGTCGTGTTCACCTTGTGCGTAGCAAGACGTGCGTTGCACAATTCCGTGGTATTGCGGTAGCTGTGATAAGTTTACTTACTTTACAAAAATCTCGTTATGATTTACTTAGAGAAAAAGACAATACAACACATAAATTGTTTTTTATGACTATTTATAATCTAATTTTTGGTTTAATCAGCTATTTCTGCATTCTTATAGGTAGGCTTATGCAACTGGTGTATCATGTGGTCAGCAAGAAAAAGTCTGGGAACATTTTTGTAATTTAATTCTTCCATCTATTCTGGTTTCTGATGTATCTGTTTGTGTATAATTTGACGTATACGTAACTCTCGTGCTCATAATAGTGTGAGAATTTTGCTCACTAAACAAAACCTCCCAACATCTATCAGACTACGACTACGTTTCCTTAACAAGAAGTTTAACATTAACATTTAGCTTTCCAGCGAAGGCACTTAATATTACACTTATTACATGCCGTTTTTCTTTAAGTCGTTGAGTCGAATGGTCTAGTTCTTTGTAGTCGGCGCACAAGTTTGGTTTGTCTCGTCCAATGTTCGGATAATTTCCTGATTGTAATGATCCATAAGACGAGTTCGAAGTTTCCAAACAGAGCTTGTTAGTTAATAGTACTTGCTTCCGATAATTCAACTCATTCCCTAAACCTGATTTCAAACTCATCACGCTTCTTTCTAAAGTGTGACTTACACTTTAATTTCGCATCTAAAGTCATTCTCAAATACTTTGCTTCGTATGGACCGAGAATACTTCCTTGTGGAACACCGGCGTGAATTTCTTTCAATTCTGAGTATTGAGTCTAATATCTAACCCATACATATACTGTTAATGTAAAATTCCAATATTGTATGCATTTTGTTTGATAAAATTTATTTTAGCCTATACTTCAGACCTTCGTGTTAAAGCTTGTTGAAAGTTTGCGATACGTCGACAAAAACGTCAGAACATATCTTTTATTTTTCTTCGAGGGCGTTTTCAATTTAGTTTATTTGTTATTCGGTAAGCCTGATCGATTGTTAAATGTTTGACTCTAGAGCCAAACTGGTAATCCAGGATTAATCGTCTTTCCGCAGTTACGTTTGAGCAGAAATATCCCAAAGACTTTTGAAATTATCGGCAAAAGCGAAATTAAACTTTTCCCCAGTTTTGACTTCGGCTAGAGAAGCTGGAAACTCTTTTAGGATTTCACCTGTAATGAAATTTTATACTGGAGCATTATTATGTTTTAAGTGTTGTTTTGTTTACCGAAGCTCAGGCAGTGATATAGATTTAATTTTATAGTTGTCAGAACCTTCATTGACATTAAGTTCTTGGGCCAGTTGTCGTCCCTCGAACAGTTTGATCGTTTCTTCCAAGTTCTCGGCAAATAAATTCTTGACAAATAAATGCTTAACGGATTTTAGACCAGGTAATGCGCTGTCAAACGAATTCTTAAGCAAAGCATATAAAAGAATTGTGCGGAACTCACAAGTGAACACGGCACAATCTCAGGAGGCAGAATCTTTCAAAAGTCTGTGCAACTACTACCAAATGCCGATGTAATCGACATAATTGGAAAAACACAGCGGAGTGTCACCGATGTGTTCGCAGAAACTACCAGAAAGCATTTAGGGGTAAATGAGGGAACAACTAAGTATATACTATCAACAAGAAGGGATATACTTGTACAACATCTAAGAATTGGATAGGAGCTTTGTAGTTAGGGACTTTATTTGCTTTGGTTTTGCCATTTATTTGGTCAATAGCACCTATGCAGAAATAAAACGAAAAATCACTTTTGCCAATCGCTCTTTTTACCCGCGCTACCTTAGGTGAGGTCTTCCTCTACTACATTGTCCGGGCTAATTGGAGGGGCTTGTTTATTGAGACCCAGGTTCAGCCCGTGCTGTAGCGCCACCTAAGTAAGTACTATAAGTAAGATAAAATTAAACTATACCTACTTCGAACCACGAAAAAAACGATAGACCTAAAATGTATATATCTTTTACCCATTATCTACAGCTGTTATGTATTTTAAGTATATATTATGTATACAGTACAATATAATGTTTAAAGTATTTTATAAAAACTAAAATGCAAATATGTAAAAGCAAAAAAAATGAAAAAAAAAAAACAGAAAAAAATTTGTCATCATTTAAGAACGCCCATATATTTAATATCGAATCATATGACCATTCTTTCTGAAATATTATTTCTTTTATTAATATAAATTATTCAGCTCATATTCCGAACAAGTGTCAATCAACCTAATTATGTTGCCACACTCGGTTTTATTAGTTATTCAGTAGCAATAATTTCGGACCGGAGCATTGGTGTTCATCCGCTCTACACGACCCAGTGATCTTAGTCGTTGGATCTTCACTCTTCTGGCTAGGTCGATGTCGCTGTACAATCCGAGCCTACTGTTTGATTTTTTATATTAATTTTTTTTATGTCAGAATCACAGAATATGAATTAATGACAAGATAACATTAAGGGTGAAACACAATAAAACCAATATATACATGAGCATTACAGGATTTATCATTTGTTTTTCGATAGCAGCGACATGACTACCTACTCGTACGAAATCCTAGCTTGGACTTGGCACTTTTAATTGAAAAAAACCTAGGTGACCTAGGGTTTACAAATGCGAGTTAAGCCAGTAGGATTTTATCATGGTTTAAGTTTTCTTTTCAACGTATGTAGGTATTATGCTAGAGAATCATTGTGCGTTTTGTCAACTTTTTTATCGGTTAAAAAAAATGATAAAAGTAATAAGCATTTTGCTGTTGAAAGCATTAGAGAAATTCTCAATAGACAAAATAAAAGAGATCTTCAAGGACATATCCATTTATATTAACTCGACTGAAATTTGAAGCGAAAAACAATCTTTTGAGCAGTCTGATATCGGGTGATGGGAATCTTCAGATCCACCTCCTGATTTTGCATTCCGCAACATAAGTATTTCTTAATTTTTTTACTTGCATTTGACATCTTCTATAGACATTCTTATCTGACTATAAGTACCGGCTTCCAAACATGTATGCTAGCATACGAAGTAGTACAGGATGGTTTGTTAAAGTCTGGATATTGCAGAATTGTAGGATTTAATAAAGAAAGTCAGTTTAGACCTGTCCATTGAAATGAGGCTCTTTTCTTGGCTGATTTTGTGGTGTGCCCAGAATGACCATAGGCGTTTTTATGCATTAGTTGAAGCAATGAATCTTTAAGCTCCATTAACTTTAATCGGTACTGAAAAGTCTCTGATAGTTGAGAACTTATTATAATTCGGAAGAGTGGCTTTGTTGGTACATCTATTTCGAGTTCAAATTTTCGACATGTGCCTTTCAGGATATCTTAGTACTATTTACTACGTTATCCATTAAAAGAAATGCTTGTGATGTTGTTAATCCAGAAAACGCTGAAATTATGAAATTAACTATATATTCTATACATTAGGTCGAGCCATGAGATCAATTGATCAAGAATTTCTTCTACGTAACTAATTATATTGATTTATGACCTTATCTTAGGCTGTTGTTAGTTCACAAAAAAATTATTATTCGTTTTCGTTGACAGCAATAAAAATGGAGCAAATTGATTTGCGCAAGTATCTATACTTACTAAAAATTAAGTTAATACGTCATTCTCATTTATTGCATTCAAGGTAAATGCAGCTAAGTGCTTAAAAAATGTGATCTTGCTCAGGATGTTGAATAATTTATATTGATGAAATTACACACAGCATATTTGAGATATGATATTTGTACATATGTGCTTCACATGGCAACGATTATTATTAGGCCTCGTAGAAGTAGCATCTTCCGACAGGTGTTGGTTCTTTAAATAACAAGAATGAGCCTATGCAGCCGAACATCTTGCAGCTCTGCTAATAAGCCCTACTTCACGCCTACCCGTGGCGCCATCTGGGAATCTTACTGAGGATTGTGATTTGAAGGGGAGTTTCGAGTGGCGAGTTTCCTGCGCCATAAATCAGGAATAGTATCGGAAAAGCAAGACCTAGGGGTATTGGACAAGATATGGTGGTGGAGGACACCTTATGGGCCAACGGTAGCACTCACATCCCGGAACGGGTTACTGGCTTCGGTGTAACCGACCCCTCATCCTAGGGGCATTAAAAATGGAACTGGTCCTCCAGGTTGGGGGTTGTGCCGCCGGGGTAACTGCCCGGCCATTTAAAAAAAAAAACATAAGTTACGAAGCACCAACAAGCCTCGGATATGGACGGATCTACTGCTGAAAACCCACGTAAACGATTTAAGGACAATGAGCTTCGGTCCCTTAATAGACCACGTGCAGCACGTGAACACACGAGAGCAAAGCTTTTAATGGCAGCAAATAAAGCTAAAATAAAGAAAATTACCCTCTGCCGCTCCATAAAAACTCTGTCTGTGTGTGGAGAGAAATTGTGTTCTGTTGTTGAAAACAGCTGCAGTTGTAGCACCAGAAACACTTCGGTAATTTAACAATACACATCAATAGGAACCGGCTCTCGTAATCTAAATCAAATAAGGCCAATAATCCCTCGGGTAGAAATCTCCAACCCCCTTCCGTTTTTGTATTATGCAAACGATTATGACGGCATTCCCTAAAGTTGTTGGGGCACCACTATCTCAGGTTGTGTTTATTAACATCGATATCAAAATGTTCTATGTAAATAAACAATACGTTTCGAAACGCTCATATTGTTCAAAAAGGTTATAGCATCGTTCTTGCTAAGGTTCCTCATAAGGAATAGTCATTTTAGTTGAGAAACTGCATGATTTGCATTTGAATGGGTGAAACTTTTGTTTATTTTATTCAAATAACGTGTACTGTTGATTTGATCACTACATGCCGCAATCTTGCTTATCGATTTACGCGGATTGCGCTTAATTTCACGTAGAATTTGAGCAGCATGTCCTGGCGTCGCTACTGACGCTTATAGCCCTGGAGGGTTTTGGTTCTTTCTGGTCTAAATCTAATTGAATCATCGAATATTTAAGTGAGTACGAAACGCTGGACGCGCGCGAACTAACGATTCATCGCACTTTGAATATTGCTCAACCACGAATGTGCGGATGCGCCCTCACAATTGGATTGCGACTGGCAAATCTGCAAATCACGTGCGTCGAACGATAATCCTCGCATCTACCTTAGCCTGTTAGCTTACGAGCATTACAATTTATACTTTGAAAATTTCCGCTGGATATCTTTAACATAGCTATTTTAATTGAGTCGCGTGTGAGATACTTTGGTATAGCTATAAATAATGTCCTAAACGTTTTTAACTGTTTCTAGCCAATAGCCGTGGTAGCTAGTGCTATATATTCTTTTTTATATTATTATTGTAATTTATAACTTAATAATAATAAAAATAATAACTGTAAATTTGGTTGGGCAGCTTTATTATAAATACACGTAGATCGCACTTAGTTACAGAGCACGTTTAATTAAAGGGATTTTCAAAACAAGACCTTATCCGGGCTACTCCGACATATTTGGAGCTCAGGCCGGTAAGGATTTCCAGGACTTAGTCAGGGTCTTGGAAAAGAGACGGTGGCGGACGAGCCGGGGGCAGACTAAGACAAGAAGTCCTGAGCTTCCGGCATGTAAGCCAGCGCCTCGTAGCAATCCGCAACAAGGCTTAATTCGCCAGCATTAGCCTTGTATGCGCGCATGCCCCACAGAGGAGAAAGATGACGATACCAAGGATGCCCTCTATGAGCTCCTTAACAAGACCTACGAGCAATGCCCTAGCTATGACATTAAAACTGTCCTCGGTAATTTCAATGCAAATCTAGGAAGAGAGGGTATCTTTGGTGCAACAATCGGAAAATATAGCCTGCACGACACCACCTCCGATAACGGATTCAGGCTAATCGACTTTGCGGCGGGGTGAAACATTGTCGTTGCTAGCACGCGGTTCCCAAATCTCGATATACACAATGGGACTTGGAGAACTCCTGCTACAATCGGCTACAATCGCACAAAGCCAAGTCCTTTTCCGATCGACTGTCTCTTAATCTCTTGAGAGGTCCAATATCGCCAGCATCAAGCATCGAAGACCATTGGAAACACTGCCAAAACGCCATCAGAGATACCGCGATAAGGGAACATCGTGGTAGAATCGCAGCCGATACTGAGGATTTGGAAAGACCATTTCTGCAGACTATATAACGGCGATGAAGAACCAAATACCGCTGTCAGGCAGAATCAACCTTTCAACCTGGACGATTATGATCAACAATTCCGTCCACCCCACCTGGACGAAGTGAAGCTATATGTAAGCTTAAGTCCAACAAAGTTGCTGGAGCCTGACTGCCGAGCTCTTCAAATTGACAGGCGATGACTTGGTAAGAAGCATACACCAGCTCATCTGTAAAATATGGTCGGACGAAAGTATGCCCGATGAATGGAACCTCAGCATTGTTTGTCCGATTCTCAAGAAAGGAGACCCTCTGAACTGCGCCAATTGCAGAGGCATAAGTCTCCTTAACATCGCATACAAGATCTTCTCTGCCGTATTGTGTGAAAGCCTGAAGCCGTTCGTCAATAACCTGATAGCTCCATATCAGTGTGGCTTCAGTCCAGGAAAGCCCACCATCGACCAAATATTCACACTAGGCTCCGCTATAAATACAGACAACGACACCAGCGACGAGATCAAACGAAGAATAACTCTTGTCAGCCGCTGTTTCTTTGGGCTAAGCAGATCCTAAGACTGAGAAGGTCGGGTTATGTAGAGCGTATGGACACCAATGCTCCGTTCCGAAGTCTTCGAATCCGCTCCCGAAGGACAGCGCAGTAGAGGAAGGCCAAGACTCGGGTGGCGCATGCAAGTGGAAGGGGACCTCAGCCAACTTAGCGTGCGAAACTGGAGGCAGCTAGCTATGGATCGTGCTGGCTGGAGACGCGTGTTGACTGAGACGAAAGTCCACCCCGGATTGTAGCGCCACTTAAAATAAGTAAGTAAGTGCTTCACATTTACACTATAAATGTCTGTCTTGAGAAGAAAGTTTGATTAATCTAGTCATCTTTCATCTTTCGATACTAGGCACATAGAATCCCCCCTCATTTCTTCGCAAATACAGTTCACAAAACCACCAACGACTTTTAGTTTGGGCTTTCTTTTGCTCCGGTAATTCCGCATAGACACGATATGCTCCAAAATTTATTTTAGACGTTTTCTTTCTTTAATCCGAATTAAACACAAAAATTTTTTCAGCTCGCAGAAAATAAATTTGACTTTAATTGTAGAATTGTGTTTTTTTTTAAAAATGTAATTTCAAAACGGATAAACATAACTTTATTAAAGCCGAAGCGCGATTGTGTTTTAATCATAAGAGCAGAGCAAGCAGACTCCTTAAGGAATGCTTTGTCAACAAGTATTGTGCGGGAATCTTCCGTGAAAATGTAGATACTCGTACATCATCTTTTTAACGATCATATTCCGTAGGTCATTGAGCAAATCAACTTAAGTTCAAAAATTAAAGAATAGAATAAAGGAAACGTGGGTAGTTAAAGTTGAATGCACTTACATTTCACAACTAGTAAGATAATCTACTCAAAACAATTTCTCTATTCTTTTAATTAATACTCTGGGGGAACTCAAGCAAATATGGTTGTGAAATAATCTTGAAATTACATATTTGTATTTATGTATATGTATCTAGTTAGTCAAGAAAGTGTTTTGACAATAAAAAAAAAGGAATTTGAACTTTTTGCGTAAAACACCGTAGTTTTTTTTATAGTTAATTAGTGTATTCTTTCAAGTCGGTAACAGATTAAGGTGTTTTTAGTTTTTACATAAGACTTAGTATTTATGGTGGTTTAAGAAAATGGAAGTATAGAAAATTTACTACTAAGTTTGGTCACCTTAAGAGTCTATCGCGGCTTGGAGTGTTTTTAGTGAATTAATTAATTTTTGGAAGTCATATTCGCTCAGTATTTTATGCCATTGCGTTATTCGAGTTTTAGGGTGTCTTTTCGCCTATATTCTGCTTGGTCAGATATTTTTCCCCAACGGTTACTCGTTAGTTTTGGCTTGTATTATAAAACAAAAAACCAACTGAATATAATAGTTCTCATTAATTTAAATACAAAGGAAAGTTTAATAACATTCTCTTGACACAATAGTGCTATTTGTTTATGTTCTTTTGTTACTATTTTCACTCATATAATGCACCGATCTTTGTATAATCCGTTAGTAAATGCTTTAATTAACCTAAATAATTAAAACAAACAAGAAAAACTGTGTTTTTTTTTATAAAGAATGTTTAAAAAAAACGACGTTTTTATTGTCAAAACACTTTCTTAACAAAAGTGTGCATACATAGTCTTTTAGGAGCTTTGTCAATTTAATGCCTGATCAGCAGGTTGATCTTTTTTTCAGCCTCAAATAAATATCAACCAGTTTTGATGATGATATATTTTTATGACGCAAACAAGTGTTAAAATATTTAAATTTGCATAATATATTTCATAATTTGACAGGAAGGCCTTGTCCTAAAAAGAGAGCTTAGATTATTTTCTAAAAGCACAGAACATATTAAGTTGCTCTTTTTTATTACGAGGTGTTGATTTAATAATTACAATCAACAATTTATTTCGAACTGATTGTGATGAGACTAAATGATCGTCTAGTTTTTTTTTTTAATTAAACATAAATGTGCTTTAAATATTAATAACAAATACAAATTTATATAAAAAGTGTCACTTTTGATCTTCGTTATTGCTTAGAAAGTTTGTATGGGATCCTCTAGTAGTTCTCCTTGCTTAGCAAACATATTCAATACATCTTCTTCGCTGTCAGCACTATTTTCGCTTTGATGACTATTTTCTGAATCGGTTGGAAATTTAAAGTATATTTTTGATGTTGAACTAAATTCTAGGGGTAATTTTCGAGGATTGCATTTAATAAATCTTCTTGATGCCTTATTTCCAATCGTTTTACGCAAATGCTCTTCCGTCAGCTTAAAACAGCCTTTAATATTACTTTGTAGAAATAGAGAGTTATTTTCTGGTGTGTAAACAAGAACCTTTCTTTCAGAGCTTTCAGAATTGGCATGGCTTTTTGACAATGAATTCTGTTGTTTGGTAGTTGTATAATAATCATTTATCGCATTTTGATTCTGACAGTCCAATTTGCTTTTGTCATCATTTATTATCGAAGACATTTTTTGTACAATTGGACTTAATTGGCAAAACTTCGGATTTAAAGCTTGCCTATCCACTTTCGTGTTAGAGAGCGAAGTAGAGTTTACTATGCTATCAGTTAAAAAACAAGTGTTGTTAGAGGTTGGAGTAATATTTGTTTCCTTCAGGTTTGATACCCCCATATGTTTACTTATATTCGGATTTATTTTTGTACCAGGTTCCTTTTTTGGACTGGATTCACTAGATAAGCATAAATCGACGAAAACACTTGGATTACTTTTCTTTTTTGATTTTCTAACTTTGCGAAATTTGGGCTTTCTATGAGGAGTGCTTTTATTTGAATTCGAATCAGAGGAGCTCAATTCAGATATATTTTTTAATGAATAAGAGCTTCTTTTTCTGTGTCGATATTTTTGTCTCTTCTCCGTTTCATTTCCACTATTTGTTGGTTCCATAGGAAATGACTTTTTTATGCTCTCGTCTATTGTATTCCTTCTAAGTATTGGTTTTTTTAAATTAGAATATTCTTTTAACCCACTCATTGCTTTAGACATTTTGCTACTTTTAATTGGAGGAAGATAAAATGGATGCTCTTTAGGAAACCTGCCAGAATTTTGATTTAAATCCAAATTATATTTGTTCTGCAGTTCTTTCTGTTTGCCTTTTATGTAACGAAACCGTTTAATTGTCATTGTTGTACAACTTGCGGCTCTTGGTTTTCTATTAGAAAGAATATACCTTGCCGTATCTGCAGATTGCAGTGAATCATCGGATTGGAATTGGATCTGATGATCCTCAATGTGCACTATTTGCGCGTCTTCTATCGATGAATTGCTAGTTATGTTATTTCCAATACCAGATTTTTTCAGCCAAGATCCCACTTTATCTGTGATAGCATTTAAGTCAAAGGTATCCAAAACTCTATCCATTCCTGACTCCTTCCATTTACGCTTACGCTCCTCAATAGCGGGTATTGTTTCGTTTAATATATCTTTCACATCAAACTCGTCGGAACTGCTGCTTCCTTCAAAATTACTTACTCTAACTAATGCATCTCGATTGTTAAGAGGAAGATTTTCATCTACCTCTGATTCGCTTTTTTCAACATCTTCATTACAACTAGGAATTTCATCAAAATACATTTCTTCATAATTTTCTTTACTTTGCACACGCTTAAAAAAAACAAAAAAACAAAAAAACAAAAAAAAAACATTAATATAAAAAAGAGATAAGTTCCAAATATTTTCTAACACATTTTGCTCTTAATTTCATACCGACAAAAAGTCAGCCCACCATTTGGATCTTTCAAAAATAGTCTCATCAGTTGGCAAAAAAGACCACTGCGTTGACATACTGTTTTACTATATTCATTTATTTATTTTAGCAGAATTGAACTAATTAAAACGACAAACGACTTACGAGAAAAAACAAACTGTCACTTTATGGAGTTCAAATTTATGACATTTGCGTTGCAGTAGGTCTGTTCGTAAAATGAAAAGTTTAGAAACAAGATAAAACACTGCAGGGATTTTTTGCAAAGTGGGGTGTTGTTCGTTGATTTTCTTTAAGCTTACAATAGTTGTGCCTTGACAAGTATTATCATTTTTTGATACATATAATAATGCAGTGAAAAAATCTGGGTGCCTACATTATTAGTTACATATTGTAATTTTGTGATATTTTTGTATAAATGTAAATATTAAGCGGCGATAACCGCTAATCTGAACCCACTTCTTGATGAACAGTCTGAATTTTGATGCTTATACGCTATATCGGTATTACACGATGAGTTTTGAGTCACAATTCACACAAGGGCAAAAGAGAAAGAAGATGAGATAAAAAATCATCAACCTTGTGAGTCGTCGGGCAAAATTTCAATGACTCTTTTTAAGTATTTTTCTCTCCTTGTTCGTTATTTTCCAAATTGCTTTATTTGTATTCCTTCTTCATGAAGGGTGGTTCGCAAAAAAAACGGAAGAAATTTTTTGGCCAAAGGAATCAGGGAAAAATTCAAAATTTTTTTTGAGAGAGCGAAAGAAGAAATAAAAGAGAGTTGTCAAAAAGAGTCGTGTACTCAAAAGTCACCGTGTAATAGCACGCGTCTAACAAAATAGAAACTTAAAAGAGAACTGTCAAAAAGAGTCATGACTCAAAAGACACCGTGTAATACCGGACTATTCGCACCGCATCGAAAACCGAGACTTCGACAAAAAGCTTACGAAATCTCATTGAGGCGCTCATACCGCTGTATTCGATAGATTTCGTTTGACATTTTTACAGTGTACGAGGGCGGGTCAATAAGTCCGTGACTTTTTGAATTTCTGACCTCTTTACTGAAACAGCAACACTGCTCCTGTCAACAGGCATCTGTCAGTTGACTCCTGTCAAAATTAAAACTTGCTGCGTCAGTTAGTTTGTGTTTGACAGCTATTTTTATCAGACTACTCACTAATTTGAGGAGAAAATGGAAAAAAGTGAATTTCGTGTGCTTATTAAGCATTATTTCTTGCGAAAAAAAACCATTACAGAGACCAAGGCTAAGCTTGATAAATTCTATGGGGACTCTGCACCATCGATTTCAATGGTAAAAAAAGTGGTTTACTGAATTTCGTTGTGGCCGTACAAGCACTGAAGATGCCGAACGTCCTGGACGCCCAGTTGAGGTCTCTACACCCGAAACAATCGAAAAAATTCACGATATGATCTTAGGGGCATCCTTGATAAATGATGTCAACAATGGAGAAAGACCCCTACTGTAGAACGATATTTTTCTTAGAATACACCCAAAAGTCATTTCCCAAATTATCCTTGATGAATTAGGGGACACCCTGTATATATTTACATATGTATATACATTTACTTATGTATATATAGTTACATATATATATACAGATTAAAGAAATTAAAATGAAGATATTGTGGTATATATGTGATTAAATCAAGGATCCAGTGTTGCATAGTTTTAGGATCATACAAACTCTCCACGTTGGAGAGTTCAGTTATTACCCCAGTTTCAAACCAGAAGTTACCAGAAAGAACTAGAACCCGACAAATGTGGTATAAATACAGG